>JBCNJP010000027.1:50185892-50247386 GCA_039602395.1 Deinandra increscens subsp. villosa | reverse complement strand
TTTATAACTAATCATGGATTGTAAATTTTTATTTTGGTGGTGTCGGCCTCTCAAGATATTTAGAAATAGGCTTATTGAATATATGGAAAGTTTCCTATATACTACTCTAGAGTTGAATCCTTTGAGTAGGGGCCTCGCTTCCCCGTACAAAACACTTAAATGCATATAGAACATATTTAGTGTTTTTCACATGGTACGTACATGTCGGTTTACAATTTCGTTCGATATCAAGCTTAGATAACTGAAAAATAACGATGGTCTTTTGGTTTAGTGGCACATACTATATATCCTCTTTTAAGCCCTACAAATTAACAATATGTAAACTTTAAGAGTACATTTTAGAGATGTGTATATGTTGTTAAAATAATAATTGAAAACTAATTAATATATGAGTAAAAGTTTAAATATAAAGTCTATTTTTGATATAAAGTGAAGTAACTACGTAATAAGTAATTGTTCTTGTATGATTAAGACACCTATGTGATTATAATAAACAAATAAAAAGTAGATTTTGTACATAAAATGCCCTTAATATATGATCACAGATCACTAATCATCCTGATTATATTATCAAAAGAGACCATGTTACTATTATAATTAAATTCATGTAACAAATATTTATTTTTAAGATTTTCAAGATTCTTGAATTGTTAGTTTTCCAAACCCAATTAAACGTTTAACACCTTCGAAGTGAAAGTTGCTTTCTTTCTTTCCATGCGTTTACTTATTAGTCGTCCTAGAAAAAATGAAAGCACACGGCAGGTACTTCAGAATATATTAAAACAATACTTAAAGTAACTTATTAAAACGTCATGTGAGTTTTGCAAGGCCGGTGATGAGGATTTAGAGGTCATATTCAAGCTAAAACTATAGGTCACATTCAAAAAAGTAATGCAAATAGAAAAAATTCTTAAATAAGAAAAAAAATTAAGCTATAGCAATAAACATAAGAAAAGTATAGTTTTATAATAACATTAAAGTAGTTAACCGATAAATCATACAGATCTATTAACATTTTTAATAACAAATTGATTAATCAAGTCTTCGTAGTTCATATCCTGTAATATTTCTATTATTTTGGGCTTTCACGGTTCTATGCAATATGTATTTTCTAATTGATTTTGGGCTTTCACTTTTTAACTGTTTTACGCATGAAAGCCTGTAACATTAAATTTTTTATCAGTCCAACCCTATTAATATTTATAATATGTTTTTTAAAGATATATATATATATATATATATATGATAAATGTTAGTACAGTATAATATATATATATAGGTGAAAGTTCAAATATAAAGGTTTTTTTTCGTGCGAAGGAAGGGAGGCCGACACGTGGCGTTTTATTTCAGTACGCGGAGGGGCATTTTTGTCAATTTAAAGTTTTTAATTAAAATATACGAAGATTACGTCACAACGTTTCTTCACCCGGTTACGTGATTTGGTGTAAGGTCTTTTATATCTAGTTTCTTCATGCGTCAAAATAAAAACAACATCCGTGATGAAAGAGGTTGCTGCTGAGTATATTACTCAGCAGCTGGAGCTGAAGGAGGAGATGCATACCCTCCTTACTGGTGTTGTCGACAACACCATTAAGAATGGTAAGGACAGGGTAGAGTCTGCTGAAATATTTAAGAAGATTTAGGCACCTATTTTTTTGGGGTTTTTTGATGTTTTTATGATGTTTTTTTTTATCTTTTCCACTTGTAAATGTTTATAAATATTAATATATGGCACTGTTTCTTTTTAATCTATTATATGCTTTTGAACTATTTTGTTTGCGTTATTTTATTTGAACATCATGCGTTATTTTATTAAGTGTGAAATCAGTTGGTTTTTGTGAGTTTCTGGAGTGTATGCGTGATTTTTAGAATAACGTGCGTGATTTTTATATATAATGCATGAATTTTTAAGTATCTTAGGCTATTAATGCGTGATTTTTTAACAGATGCGATTATGTTATGTGTCTTTACGTTATTTTTATTAACAACATGTGTTTTTTAAGTGTAAGACATGTAGGTTGTGTATTTGTGAGTTTTTAGAGCGTATGCGTTATTTTATTATATAATATGCGTTATTTTTATCTATAAAACGTAATTGTGCGTTATTTATTAGAATTTGTGTAAGACATTTTTAGTTAGGTTGGTGTTTTTGTGAGTTTTTAAAAGTGTATGCGTGATTTTTATTTTCAAGTATGCATTATTTGTTTAAAGGTTAAAGGTTTGCTTTGTTTTTTTGTGTTGATGCGTAAATATTTTTTACGTATGCATGTTTTCATTTAATGTTGAAAGACTTTAATTCCCTTTTTAATGACTCCGCGTTCCTTTTTTTTTTAATTCATCAAGCGTGTTTTTATTTTAGCGCTGTCAGAACAAAAAAAAGCCCGCATATGAGCGGCGGAGATCCCTTCGCACACTTCGCACGGAAAACGTCATTTGTACAATAATTTTCCCCTATATATATATATAAATATATATATATATATATATATATATATATATATATATATATATATATAGGGTGAGGTTCATTGTAGACACCCCCATAAGTGTAGACAGGTAGACACCCTACTTCACATGTGAAATTACTTTATTTCACATGTGTTTTCACATGTGAAATTTTCTGAATAATGAGAATAAGGAAAAAAAGAAAAAAGAAATTAATCATAACCATTAGATCAAGAGATCTAATGGTGAAAAAAGATGTCTACCTGTCTACACTTATGGAGGTGTCTACAATGAACTTTTCACTATATATATATATATATATATATATATATATATATATATATATATATATTACTATATATAATACATATTGCTCAAAAGGGCAATTTGGTCATCAAATTTCCTTAATCTTAAGACGCGTACAAACATTGATGCAAAATGTAAAAGTGTGTTAAGCATTAAAATTAAAGCATCATTCATACATAGATAATCCCGTTCAATAAAGTGAGGTTAAATTAGGAATTAACGTTATTGCCTTTATCTGCATTTACTTTCCTATCACGCTTCCTTCCATCGAACAACACAACCACAGAGCGCCGCCTTCGTGAACCACGTCTCCACCTTCTCTCCTCCCTTCAATTGGCCATCACAGGTCTCGATCAAAATCATTTACGGCGATCACAGTTCAAATCACAAAAGAAAATTGATGGGTTTTCATTTATCTCCTGCTGTATACGTCTCCTGGCATCCTATAAAAACCGCTTTAGGCAACAAGATCTGGAATACAGTCTCGCAAATCCTTGATTCTCTATCGGCAAGATAATCTGGTGAGCTCATTAGTTTTTTTATTTATTGTTCTTCGTACTGATCATCCATTTCTTTGTAGTTTTGTTGATGTTCGAGTGAGGATTTAAAGGCATCTGGTGAGTAGATCTAGACATTAATTGTTGATTTCTAGGGTTTTTTTCGTACTTAATGTCTATATCAGTTGTTGATTTACTGTAAATTTGATAGTTCAAATAATTTCATCAAATGATTGCAGGTAATTTGGGCTTTCTCTTGATCTAATCGGTTACAATCGTGATCTATAGCCTAATTTGTTTGTAAAAGTCTTCCATCAGTTATATGTTTTTAGCTATTTCGCTTGAAATATGGGATTAATCAGCTCTTTAGAATTAGTTTGTCGACTTTGTTCTTTTGATCTAATCGGTTACAATCGTGAATGAGTTGGCCCTACTGGCTGTCTAGGTAAGACCCATGTTACATCTTTTATGTTTCCTTTTTGTCTCATGCCATCGTTTTTCTTCTCAAGCAGGTCTAACAATGGTAGCAGATTTTGCAAATCAAACCACCAGCAGAAGATGGCTGAACTCATGGAAACGACCTTTAATTTTAATGAATCATGCTGGTGAGTTATTTTCCTTCTATTATGCTATAGTTATACAATCAAATGCAGGTTTGTTCACCTGGAGGAAGGATACTGTGAGTTTTTAGATACTTAAAATCTCAAAATGACTTTGTTACATGATAGTTCAAATACTGTGAGTTGTGTTTAAAACATATCCAATGACTTGAGAAACAGGCTTTTTAAACTTAATAGCCAAAAACATAATTTTCTCCTTTCTTTTTTCATTCAATAAAATAAATTATGTTGTTGGACCTTTTGTATCATATATTATTTGTTTGATGCCAATTTTTTCTTTTGCAATCAATATTCCAATAACGTCTTCAGGACGGTATATTGATTACTCGAATATTTTTGGTTGCATATCTCATATTTCGTTGGTTCGATTGAATTGCTTTCTGTTGATTTGGACAGGAATTGCCTCTTAAGTAGATCAATTTTATCGGTATTAATGCAGTATAGATCAAGGTTAGCCAAGCTCTAATTCACTCTATACTATGATCATAATTATTCTCTTATGTAAGCAAATGATATTTACACTTTCATCACCGATTTATCACTATTGCAGACAACAATTGGGGCTTGGGCAACTGCTGAGGCAAGTGGATTTCTTTTGTGTACATGTCGGTCTGACTATATGGATTAATCCTATTTTTTATCAGATCTTTGTAATGTTTCATTGAATATTTTTTTTGCATTGTTATTGATGTTCTTTATGTTAAAAACATGGTTAAGGTGGCACCAAAGAAAGCAATCTATGTTGTTAGAAGCATGGTTAAGATGTTCTTTTCATAGTTTTTTAAGTAGTCAGATTTGCAAATCTCTCAACATCTGATAATTTGAATATGTTACAACAAAAGCATATCGAGACAATATATTCTATTGCCTGTTATTCTATTAATTTTTTACTTTTTCTGTTGGATTGTTGCTATTCTTCTTTTTGGTTTTTAGTAGGGATTTCCAGTTGTATGTTGAGTATGCACTTTTTTTTTTGAAGTTCAGGTTCCGAAGAAGAAAGTTCATCTGCCTTTGTAAGAACTTTCAAAGTGATGATAGAACTTTAGTTTTATATGTTTTATGCTCATAATTAGTAATATATTTGTAGCTATCCAAGACTAAACCACCTTCTAAAGTTGGGAAGATAACCTTGATTCTAAGGAGAGTTCTTATGATGAGCCAGCAAAGCCACAAGCTGTGAAAATTTTAAAGCATGGTCCAAACTGTAAAGTTTTGAGAGGTACAAAATAAGAACTCTCCTTTTTAGGGACATGTAAACTGGTTTGCTATGTGAAATTTGAGTTTTGATCTTTGGTTCTTTACTTTAAATTGACATGTGTTCTTTCTTAAGTTTTGGTTTTGCGGTTTTATTTGAGATCGTATCTTCTTTACCTACAAAACATTGCAGGAAGTGTTTTCTGGGCTGCGATACGATCCCAATTGTTAGACGGGATGTATTTTTGTTGTCATCAAGTTGTAACTGGTGACGCATTTTTGTATGATTTTGTATACATGATTACAACAAAGTTTATAAACCCAAATAATCTAACTTCTTTTAGTTAAATTATTTAGATGTTAGTTATGCATTTTTGTATAATGTTTAGGACTTTAAATCTGTGTGACCCACTTACCCAATTGACTAGTTAATTGGATAAAAACATAGTAGAAATCGACCCCATTTACAGGTAAATGGTTGAATAATTGAATTACTTCCTATAATCTGTCTTATTTGGTGTTAATTACTAAATTTGAATTACTAATGGTTTCCATTGTTCTTTCTTTCTTTAGTTTGTTTTTTTATGGCTGCTATTTTTTTTTCTTCTGACCCATTATGCTTGTTGTAGGGATTAAAACGAGGAAGCCAATTCCAACTTGTTTATTTAGACTGAAACTGTTCTTTGAACAGGTATGTTGACCCGTTTTTGTTGCATCTTGGAACTCACCCTCTATTCTATTTGTTAACAAACACGAAAACTTGACATTGTGTTTTACAAATGTTCAAGGAAGGAATTTTTCAACTTAGACACAAACTGATGTTCAATTTGAAAAAAATGGTTTTAAATTTTCACCACGGTTTGTCAACACTCAATAGAGGTGATTTGTAAATTGTAATGTTGTCAACCATTTTGTTACCTTACTGTGTTTTATGAAAGTATTTTAGAATTAGGATGGAAAGTATTTTAGAATTAGGATGGTTACTTAATATGATGATTGACTTTTGTATACTTGGAATTTGAATGTTTTTTTATTAGATATGATGACGTTTGGAACAGAATGTGTTTTATAGGTTGAATTTAGGATTGAAATAAAAGTTAAAGTTAAATTGATTTTGCTATGTTCTTTTAAAGCCTTTGAGCGTCCAGTGGAGTGTTTGTAAGGACCGGTTATGTGCACCTCTATATACATCTCCACCCATATGGGGCATGTACTATCCAGTGTAAGACCATTAAAGTTAGTTTTTTTCCCGTTTAGGTGGCTTTTAACCAGAGGTAATATACCCTAACTTTTATAGAGACAACTAACTTTTTTTAAGAAAAAGTTGCATTATTAACATGCATGAATTATATTGTATTATATATGGAGCATTTAAGCTTATTTCATCTTCCCACAATGACATCATTAACATGTTCGTTAATGACATATCCATATTTCATCTTCACTGTAGGCAACTCATTTTTGACCCAGTATGGTCATTTATCGTTCTTAAATGGCATAACCAATTCTCCACTTTAAAACCTCACACCAATGTAATTTCTTTTTTATATTTTTTAAGAATGATCTAAACATTTTTGTCAAATCTGTTGTTTTTCAGGTGGTTTAGTTATTGGTCAACGGAAGTCAATAATGGTCAAAGCTGGTCAAAGGCAGATTTCAACAATGGTAGTTAGATCATTTGGTCATTCCCTCGGTTCTTTCAGCGGAGATCTTGAGTTGTAGACCCATCCTTAGCAACCAGTTTTTAAGTTTTTTGTGTCTACTTCATTTTTATAAGATTTTTAAGTACAACACCTTTAGTTCATAAATTGTAAGTGGAATGTTGTTGAGTGTATTATGATCATAAATTGCAACCCAAGCCTGCTGTCATGGGTGATGCAAATGGGCTGGTTGGTGGCTGATGGATATTGTCTGTGGGTGGTTGTGTGTGATTTTAAAGGAATTAAACACTGGTCCAGAAAGTTTTCTTTGTGTGGATAAAGGCTTATAGATCATAATTGTGATTTTGCTTGGGAACATTTAAGTGCACAAAAAATTTGGCTTTGATCTCACAGACCGGAGCTTCGGGTTGGAAGAAATAGGAATGTAAGTATTACAACCAAGCAATTATATTAATGGATGGAGATATTTGACAAAATTGACAAAGGCTTGGGTTACTTTTGAGCCTACGTTTGACTTGGCGTTTGCGACTTGGGAGTCCTTTGTTGTAAATTTGTTCGTTTTTTCCTATTCATACAACTTGTTTACGAGTGTCTGTATTAATGTGTTTGTTTCCCACCATGTCTACAAAAAAGTTGTCACAAACAAAAACATGTTTTTTTTATGATCCTGGTGGTGATATATTAGGGTGTTTGTTGTTATTTGTTTGAGTTCTAAAAAAACGAATACCTCGATGTAAATTGTCGTGCCGCCATAACAAACGAACAAATAAACAAATACCGCGTTTGTAGTTTGTTGTGCCGCTGCAACGCGCGAACAGAAGACGAATAACACGCTATACACTGTCGTCGCCGCAACGCGCGGGCACACGGCTAGTATATATATATATATATATATATATATATATATGTATGTATATATGTATGTATATATATAGAGGAAGGATAAAATGAAAACCTCTTCGAGTTTGGAAAACCGTGAAAACCAAGCAAAAAAATTTATTTTTTGTTCCGATTTTTTTTATGGTGACTCTCTAAGTTAAAAAAACCCCCTTTATGCAAAAAAAAGTTAAAAAAAACACCTAGTAACATCGGTTATAAAATATTAAAAACATTAAAAATTGAACATTTTAAGACAATGGGTTTTAAAAATCAATGAGTTTAAAACTCAATAAAATCAATAAAACTCAGTGTTGCGTTTAAAACTCATTATTTTAAAACTCATTGTCTTAAAATGTTCGATTTTTAATGTTTTTTGTTTTTTTTAATTTATTTATTTATTTTTTTGGTTCTTAAAAGCTTATCGTAATAAAAAAAACCACATTTACAACACTGGGTTTTATTTTTATTTAGTTTTATAGGGGTCTACGAGGTCTACAAAATTTAAGGGGTCTACACGGAACCCTTCCCTATATATATATATATATATATATATATATATATATATATAATATAATATGGGTATCCTAAAATAATAAGCCTTGTTTAGTCACACTTTTCGCACATGCTAACGCTCATACAGTTTTTTTATTTTAGTTTTACATACTTATCATGGGAAGACCAAGGATATTTAGCTTAATAATATTTTGATGTATAATCGGTGTGGTGTATGGTTTAAACTTTAAACCATTTAAAGAAAACCTTAGCATGGGAAGGTTTTGTGTCTTGTCAAACATAATAATAAAGTTAATTATGTGGTCCATTCACTCTTTTTTTTTTGCTTTTTTGTTTTTTTTCGTTTTTATCATCGTGAAGATGATAAAAATATAACTTTATTTTTCTTTATAAAAGTATGCTTTTTTTAGAAGACAAAGACATGGGCATATGGAAATGTAGGACGCATTTTTTTCATTTTCCATTAGGACGAAAATCATGTTTAAATTTTTGAAATTCTATTCTTTTTCATGTGTTCAAAAATATAAACATGAAGTTCAAAATTTCAAGTTTGAATACATTTGTTCGTCATTTTCGTTATGTTATGAAGAACTACATAAAATATTTATTGAAACTTTAAAACCATTGAAAATAGTGGTCTTATTGGTATGACTTATATGTATGTTATATGTACGAGATGATGAAATGGATGGAGAAATTGAATGGATAGGGGAATGGTATAGTTAAAAAAGAAAGAAATAGATTATTACCATCCATTGTCATGTTTTGTTTACCTTATAAAATGAAATACACTATTAATTCGTGTTGTTTGGTAGATAATAATTTTTATGAAGTTTTTTTTACCTCTCAACTATGCAAGAACTAATGATCAATTACAATGAGGTAGCTTAGATAAATATATAGTTGGCAAAGGGAATGCGGTGTGGAATAGGATTGTTAAGTCTATTAACACTTTACACGACAAAAATATTGTTCCTCCAAAGTCGTTGAAGAAAATAGTGGGGATTGGGAATGCCAAGAAATTTTGGAAAGATGTTTGGTGTGGAGAGGTTCCTTTGTCATCAAAATTTCCTAGATTATTTGCCTTGAAATGTAATAAAAGGGCTTTAATTAGTGATTGAAAGTGGGTTTGGGTTGGAGGTGGGAATGGCATAGAAATCTAAAAAGCGGGGTGGAGGAAGAACAATTAAGATGTTTAATGATTTTGTTAAATGAGATGACTTGGAATGAGGGTTGCGATAGATGGGAATGGCACCACGTTTTTTTTCTTCCATTTCAATCGACACCAAATGTCCCGTTATCGTATGTATGATACGGCCACATTAAAATATCAGTGGCTGAAGCCACCTAGATTCGTGGCTAAGTGTATCAATATTTATTGTTGTAATCAAACAATTCTTCCAAAAAGCGTGGCCAAAGGGTCCCAACAGCCACATGTGTTTGTTTAACGTGACCTTTGGTATTATATAGTCACATATATTTGTGTGTTTAGCCACATATATTAGAAAAATATGTGGCCAAAGGGTTGTTGAAATCATATATGTTCTCTAATACGCGTGGCCAAAGGGTGTCAAGGTCACGTGAAAATATCAAAAGCGTGACCTTTGGTATTATATAGTCACATATATTTGTGTTTTAGCCACATATGATAGAAAAAAAACATGGCCAAATGGGTTGCTGAAATCATACATTTTGTCTCAATTCGCATGGCTAAAAGGTGGCAACGACCACGTTAAAATATCAAAAGTGTGGCCTTTGGTATTATATAGCCACATATATATTAGGAAAAAAAAAGTTGACAAAGGGTTGTTGAAATCAGAAATGTTCTCCTAATACGCATGACCAAAGGGTGGCAACGGCCACGTAAAAATATCAAAAGTGTGGTCTTTGGTATTATATAGTCACATATATTTGTGTTTTAACCACATATATTTGAAGGAAAAAAAAGTGGCCAAAGGGTTGTTGAAATCAGATATCTTCTTCGAATACGAGTGGCCAAAGGGTGGCAATGGCAACGTAAAAATAACAAAAGTGTGGCCTTTAGTAGAATATGGTCACATATATTTGTGTTTTAGCCACATATATTTGGAAAAAGAAAAGTGGCCAAAGGGTTGTTGAAATTATATATTTTGTCCCAATACGCATGGCCAAAGGGTGACAACGGCCATGTTGAAATATCAAAAGTGTGGCCTTTGGTAATATATGGTCACGTATATTTGTGTTTTAGCCACGTATATTATAATAAAAATAAGTGGTGAAAGGGTTTTTGAAATTAGATGTTGGGCTATACATTATGAGGCATGAACATTAGATTGGGCTTGCTTGTTTTAGGCTTAGTATGTTTACGGTTTGGGCTTGCTGGGCTAGTGGGTTTACGATTTCTACTAGGGCTTTTGTAAGGGTTATATAAATACCCAAGTGTTAATGATTAAAACAAGTTTTTCTGATTACGATTTTCTGTTTTCTCTATACATTTACGATCGCAAACTTGGTTTACAAGAAGATTGATTGTTCTTCATTCAAGACTTGATTGTGTTGCTTGTTCTTCATCTTAAATCTTGTCTTTTTCATCATCTTCTTCTCGAATCACTCACAAAACAAGGTTTCCGCACTTGTTTTTGTTTACGATATCGTGCTTGGTTGTTGATTCCGGACCAAAAATTGGTATCAGAGTTAAGAATCACCTGATTCGAGGTTCCACGATATTGGATTCGAGTGTTTAGCTGGAAAAGGTGTTGGCTTGTGATAGTTTTTGGAGTTTACGATCAGTTCTGGGCTGCTTTTGAAGTTTACGGTTGGTGTTCTTGGTGTTTACGATCGTTTCTGGGCTGGTATTGAAGATTACGATTGGTGTTCTTCATCAAAAGGGTGTTTACGACTTAAAGACTGCATTTTTAAGGGTTTACGATCGCGATTACGATTTTGTACGGTGTTTACGACTTTAATATACGATTTTTGAGTGTTTACGATCTCGATTACGATCCGGAGTTGTTTACGACCAGTGTTTACGATCCAGCTGTCTGATTCAATCGTAAACGGGTGTTTACGATCGGAAACTCATTTTTGGACAATTAGTTTTAAGTTTTCCTAAACTTTCGTCATGGATTTTGAACCTAGCATGTATTAGAAACTGGACTTTGAGATTGGATCAACTACTCGTCCTCCCAGACTCACATCTGCTAATAACTTTCTTGAGTGGAAATACAGATTTCAGAACCATTTGAAAAGTGTTGATTTGAGACTTTGGAGATCAGTTGTCAATGGACCGTTCATTCCCACACACACTGAAGCAGGAAAGGTTGGAGTGGTGAAAACTGAAGCAGAATACTCAGATGATGATTGGGAAAAGTGTAACAAGGATGAAAGAGCGTATGCTATCATGACAATGGCGTTGACTCATTGCTCTAGGGTTTAAGAAGTACAAGACTGCGAAGAAGCTCTGGGATGCTCTGGTGGTTGCATATGAAGGAAATCCCGATATCAAGGCAAGCCGTAAACAGATGCTGGAGCAGGAGTTTAATTTGTTCAATCACATTCAAGGATAGTCCTTTGAAGCTCAAGTTCAAAGATTGGTGTCCTTAATTACTGAGATGTCAAGCTACGGCGTTGAACCCGAACAGGAGGATAAGAATCTGAAACTATTGAACAGTTTACCCAAGAACTGGAATACCAACATTTCAATCATTAAATATAACAACAAGCTGGATGAGTTAACTGTTGATGAGCTTATTAACAAACTGAAGTCAAAGCTGATTGATGATAAACAGAGAGAGCTGAATCATTTAAGTTCACTCAGTATGGCAGGAAAACTGAATCAGGCTCTCTTATTTGAAGAAGTAGGGTCAAAGCAAGCTGGAAGTTCGTCTGGAAATGATTCAAGTGCTAACAGAAAGTCAACTGCATTTGTGGCACGATCTCAAGCAAGTTCAAGTGGAATGGTCAACGCTGATGAGGCTAATGCTACCAATGATCTCAACTTTGCCCTTGGAATGGGATTTATGAATAGTTACCATGCACTTATGGCTGGAACATTGGTGCCTACTGATATGCTGTCAGGAGAACTGAACCAGATCAATCCTGAAGATGTGGAAATGCTTGATGTTTCCTGGCAAATGGCAATGGCAGTTTTCCGCGCTAAGAAGTTTATGGCAAAAACTGGAAGGAATGTATGGAAGGATCAGGATAAGATAAGGATGGGTTTTGATAAGAGCAAGCTTAGATGTTTCAATTGTGATGAGTACGGGCACTTTGAAAGAGAGTGTACCAAGCCAAAGAGGGAGAAACCAGAAGAGAAGAAAGCTGGAGATGGTAAAGGGAAAGCAGAGACAAAAGGCTTTGGTTGTGCAGGACTGTGGAGAGTATCAATGGGCTTCGCAGGTAAGGGAACTCAGTCTGACAGGTACTATGATTGCTCAGATGGAGAATAATGATGAGGAGGAGCATGCATTTATGGTCACAGAAGAAAAGTCAGAAGAGAAAGAAGAGAACCTGGTTGAAGACAAGGAAGCTTTTGCAGCCGAGGTCGACAACACAAAGGTATGTACTAATCCCACTTGTGCACGTGTAATTCCTGGCCTTAGAAAACTTTGGAAGAATAGTGAGATAGAATTATTTGATATGCAATGTTCTAGAAGTTCGTTTAAGGGTAGATGGGAAAAGAGTGAGGAGAACTCAAAGCACAGAAACTGGATATAGAGAAATACCAAGCCCTTGCCTCTGAGAAGTCTGTCCTGTATGACAATGCTAAGTTAGAAATAGCTGAGCTTAGAAAGCAGGTAGATGAACTTAAACATCATAACAATGAGTTGCAAGTGAAATTACATGTGAATCAAATGAGAAACAAAAGAATGCTTAAGCTGGTAAGGCTTTGTCCACCTGCATAACTGATGTTAGATTTGGTAAGGATAAAGGAGGAATAGGAATTAGTTTTTCTGAAAAGAATAAGAATAATGTTCCTAAACCTGTGCCTAGAGATATAATAGGCATGATCTATGAGGAGGATCAGGTAGATAGAACTGAATCAGAAATGCATGAAGCAGGACCTCCCATAGATAGTGTTTTGATTGGTGTGAAACCCATGACTGAAGAGGAGTTAGAAAATGAGAAACATATGACATATGGTTCGGGTAAGCAGAATCGATCAGTGACATTCACTTGTGAATCCAGTTCATCTCAGGAATCATTAAACGATAATGTTAGTTCTTCTGATGTTTTTGTTTCTTGTGCAGATGAAGTAGGGATCAAAGATGTTTCTGAGAAGGATGCTGAATGTTTGAGGGTTAAAGAGTGTCATGAGTCTAGTAGTTCAAGTTTTGGTTTACCTAAGGACGATGTTTTGGCATTTGTGTCTGAACTTAATGCGTCCAAGTCAAAACGATTAATGATGTCTATGTCTTCAAAACATGTTTCTAATTCTAATGAAGTAGTTAATGGTTTTAAAATTCGTGTGCCAAATACTAAAGCTGGTCGTGAGTCCAAACCCAAGGAATTTGTTCCTTATCCCCAGGTTGTGTCTACCTTTAACAGAACCAACAAATCCAAATCGGAACAATTTTGTTTAATTACGCAACCTGAGAAAGTTCCGAAACATTTGATACACAAATGGGATGATAAGCCTGAATGGGAGTCATCTTACCCGAGGTGCTCATATGTCTGTAGTCATGTGAATGGGCCAAGAATTATGAATTGTTTTCAGTGTGGAAAACCAGGGCATTTTGCTGCAAATTGTTTAAATAGACCTTATCAACCATACTATCCGCAAAACCCACGGACTAGTATGTTGCAGAAAATGATGACAGGTGGAAACAAAAATCAGAAACAACAAGCTTTGTCTCAGGGGAAGCAAAGTTCGAAACCAATGAAGACTCAACAGTCTAAGGTTTTACACACTAAAACTCCAGTGACAAAGCCTGTTGATGAAAAATGGAATGTGGCCAAAACTCCAAAACCGACTTACACACCTAAAGGAGTTTATCAAAGAAAAGATAAGATGAAATCTGAACTTGTTGAAAAACAGGTATCCAAAACAAAAGGGTGTTCTCAACCTAAAGGTAAAACAAAGGTTAAGAAACAGATTTCAAAATCAAAAGATGTTTCTCAAACAAAACAAGTTGTTCAAACAAAATTAAAACTTAAATGGACACCTGTCAAGAAACATGCAGATAAAAAGGTCACATCTCCACAGAAGAAACCTGCAGCTGTTAAACATTCAACCAATGTGTCAAAACCTCAGAAATACACTTTGTGGAAACCAAAAGTCAACGCTCAAAGTTTGAGTGTAACTGAATCAAAATCAGGAATGTCCTTTCAGTTAGTCAACTACATTGATTCCAAGGGTGTGCCCAGATCAGTTATGGCCTGGGTACCTGACTCTAACTGATCTTTGATTCATGTAGGGACAACCGAGAAGAACTGTCAACAATCTCTGGTACGTTGATAGTGGTTTCTCCCGACATATGACCGGAGATTTATCGCTTTTGGAAGACGTTCAATATTTCAATGGAGGAGGTGTATCTTTTGCTGGTGGAGTAGGTGGCAGGATCAGCAAGAAAGGTGTGGTGAAGAATGGCAGCTTGACGTTCACAGATGCGCATTATGTAGAAGAATTATCACATAGTCTGCTCAGTGTTTCGCAGATTTGTGATCGTGAATATTCTGTGTTGTTCAATAAGAAGGAATGTATCATCCTCAAGCCTGGAGTCAAGATTCCTGAGGAGTGTATCTTGATGCGTACACCAAGACGAGCAAATTCTTATCTTCTCAACATGGGTAATCCTCCGCCATCTAATGTGGCCTGTCTTATTTCAAAGCAAAATGAAAATCTGGCATTGTTATGGCATCATCGTTTGGGACATGCTAACATGAAGAATCTGACCAAGCTGGCAAAGGGAGAGCATGTTAGAAATCTACCCATCAAGGACTTCACATCAATTTAGAAGTGTGTTGCATGTGCTAAGGGGAAGCAGCACAAGTTACCTCATCGTTCTAAAATGACAAACTCTATTTCGTCAGTGTTGCAACTACTTCATATGAATCTCTTCGGCCCAAGGCAAGTACTAAGTATCAGCAAGTTCGCATATTCTCTGGTGATAGTGGATGACTTCTCTCGGTTTACTTGGGTGTTCTTTTTGTCAAACTAGTATGAAACTCCAGAACTGGTGAAACAGTTCATTACTCTCATAGAGAATCAAATGAGTAAGAAAGTGAAGGCAATAAGATCAGACAACGGAACAGAGTTTAAGAATGCTAAATTGAATATGTTCTGTGGAGAGAAAGGTATAGAAAGGCAGTACAGTGCACCATACACACCTCAACAGAATGGTGTTGCTGAAAGAAGAAACATAACACTCATTGAAGCTGCCAGAACTATGTTGTGTGAAGCAAGATTACCAATTTTCTTTTGGGCCGAAGCAGTCCACACTGCTTGTTATGTGCATAATCGGGTACTCTTGAACAAGCGGCATGAGAAGACGCCTTATCAGATTATTTATGGAGAAAAACCAAGGGTGGGGTACTTCAAGACCTTCGGGTGTCCTTGCACAGTTCTAATTCAGTCTGATGTGGGGAAGTTCGAAGCAAAGGCTGATGAATGCTACTTTGTCAGATATTCTGCAAATAGTGCTTATCGAGTCTACAACAAAACCACCAAAATGATAATTGAGGCATTCAATGTTGATTGGTTGGAAGACAATCCAACTGATGCAGGAACTGGACCAGACTGGATTTTTAATTATGGATCATTGTTTGAAGGTTTCAACTACTCAAGCATGTTTCCTGGTCTGGAAGAAGAAGAAGACATCATTGCTCCAGCTCCTGAAGTAAGGCGATCTGTTGAAAATGTTAGAGACAGTGTATCAGCAGCAGCCCCTAAGGATGATGTTGTGGATGTTCCAGAATCTTCAAGAACTCATGATAATCAGAAGGAGTCAGAAATCCAAGGTATGAATAATCATGTTAATGATACTAACCTACCTGTTTCTATTTCAGCACCAGATGTTCAAACGACAAGAATCAACAGAGATCATCCTCTCAGCAATGTGGTTGGACCTGTGTCAGCAGGGGTCACCACTAGAAGCCGCACGGGTGACATCAACCACTGCATGTACTCATGTTTTATCTCCCAAATAGAGCCTCCAAACGTGATGGTAGCACTTAAAGATCTGAGTTGGATGGAGGCTATGCACAATGAACTGAATCAATTCTCAAAATTGGGAGTGTGGCGTCTAGTGGAAAGACCAGAAGATAAAAAGGTTATACCCACAAGATGGTTGTATAAGAACAAGAAAGATGATACGGGTGTAATTGTGAGGAACAAAGCCAGGCTAATTGTTCAAGGTCACAGACAGGTTTACGGGGTGGATTATGATGAGGTGTATGCACCAGTGGCGAGATTGGAAGCAATTCGAATATTCCTTGCTGTTGCAACATATCTCAACTTTACTGTGCATCAGATGGATGTGAAGACAGCCTTCCTTTATGCTAAAATGAATGAAGAAGTTTATGTGGCTCAGCCGCCAGGGTTTGTGGATGAAGAGCATCCAGATCATGTGTATCTTTTGGATAAAGCTTTATATGGTTTGCATCAAGCTCCCTACACGTGGTATGAGACTCTGTCAAAGCATTTGGTGGAAAATGGTTGATCAAACTCTGTTCAGAAAGAAGGTGAATGATGATATCATCATGGTGCAAGTGTATGTGGATGACATCATCTACGGGTCAACAAATGAAAAATTATGCACTGAATTTGAGGAAATCATGAGAATGAAATTTGAGATGAGTGATCAAGAGGAGATGAACTTTTTCCTGGCATTACAAGTGAAACAAGATGAATCTGGAATTCTCATTCATCAAGCAAAATATGTGAATGAGATTTTGGCAAAGTACAAGATGCAGGACTCCAAGCCCATCTCCACTCCCATGGAATCCCGGCCTCTACTGACAGCAGATGCAAATGGGGAACCAGTGAGTGAATTCATGTATCATTCAATGATCGGGTCAATCATGTACCTAACATCAAGCAGGCCAGATATCATGCATGCAGTTTGTGTGTGTGCACGTTACCAGGCTAATCCTAAACTCTCTCATTTAGCTGCTGTTAAACGTATTTTTAGGTATCTGAAGGGCAGGCCTCGGCTTGGACTTTGGTACCCAAAGAATACTGATTTCCAATTATTTGCATTTACTGACAGTGATTATGGAGGTAGTGATCTTGACAGGAAATCAACAACTAGTGGATGTCAGTACTTGGGAGACAGACTCATCTCATTGCAGAGTAAGAAGCAGCATACCGTGTCTAAGTCAACTGCAGAAGCTGAATATGTGGTAGCTTCAGCTGGATGCTCGCAGGTAGTATGGATTCAAAATCAGCTCACTGATTACGGTATGGAATTCATTAATACTCCAATTTTTTGTGACAATGCTGCTGCTCTGCAAATTGTAATCCTGTTCAACATTCCAAAACAAAGCATATAGATATCAAGGTACATTTCATTCGTGATTGCTATGATAGGAAGTTGATTCAGTTGGAAAAGGTAAGCTCCGATCAAAATGTTTCTGACTTTTTCGCAAAACCCCTTCCTCGTCAAAATTTTGAAATGTGTGTTGAAGGCCTAAGGATGATTGCCTTCGAGGAATGATCTGATCAGAACTGTTTGTATATAGTTGTTTTCCTTTTAAAGTTTCATTTAAAAAAAAGTGTTTTTTGTTTCAAAAGCCTCATAAAAACAAGGGAAGAAATGCTATAGTTTCAGAAAATCTGAAAATATGTTTGAGGTTTTTATGAAGTCTTTTGTTTGTCTTGAGCTGGTAGGAAGTGATATAAATGTCCAAGACAATCGGAGACTGACACGTGTAAGGCTGAAGTGAAAGATTGCTCAAAGATGATTTGTCGGTAAGCTCAACCCAAAACTATGATCATCAATGTAAGTGCAGTAAACTTAACTTCTATATATGTTTAGTTTCCCGTCCTAGTTTACATGGTTTAAAAAACTGAGTCCCAGCAAAAATGGGTTGAGAGTGGTAATTATACCTAGTATTCACTCTCTCACACGCCATGTTCTGATGTTATGACAACACCTCAGAAAAGAAAAATGAAAACAGAAAAAATGAAAAATGAAAAGAAAAAGAAAATAATAAAATAATTATTTTGTTTGGTCTTCTTTGCGTGCTTATGCGGCCGACCTGATCACCAACTGATAATTAAAGAAATAAGTGTTTGTCATGACGGTGTTGCATGGTTCCTCAAGTTGGGGGTTTGTGAATCCTCAATAAACTCTGAGGTTGGGCAGGTTTTGCTATGAACAATTGGGTGTGGGGACGGTTAAACATGACGGTAATATTGTACCATAATTAAGCACTTCAAATCAACTTGATGTGAGTTTGTGTGGTCAAAAATTTTTTTGGCAATCGTCTAGAGCGTCGAGTAACGGAAGCTGAAAAGGGTTCCTCAGTCAAAGATAAGTCTGGTTTGATCCATGAAAAACATCAGCTTCGAGGCAAGTGAATATTTAATTCTGCAATTAGTTTATCTTTGTTTTATGGTTTATTTTTTTAAAAGTCTTTGATTGCTTAAAATTTAAATTTTTATGATCAAGATCAGATACTCGGGGTATGAGTCTGAGGGGAAGTTTTGCAATTCTCAATTTTTTCAAAATTAACAATTTTTCAAGTGTTTATCTTTTAAATGAGGTTTGGGTGTATCTTAAAATGTTTACAAATCATGAGGGGGCATTTTGAAAATTTTCATTATCAAAACCCTCACCCCTCATTTCCGATTTTCATTTCCGATCCTCACTCAAACTCCTCTCTGCGTTTACGATCCACCCTCCTAAACCCTAACCGCCGCTTACTCTCGCTGGAAAAGTGATTACGGGCATCTCCAGCCGTTTCCTGTGAGATTCATACACACCGATACCCTCATAATCGATTTCCGACCACAAAATTCACAAAACCCCTTTTCAATCGACTGTTTTGTCGGTGTATTCTCAGTTTTTGTGAGCTCACTGATCATCCTCCTTTTTCTTTGTGTTTCGTGTGAAATACTCGAAGATTAGAAGCAATTTTTGGTGTCGATTGTTATTGAAAGGTAGTCTTTGAGGTTCATTTGCATTTTAATGTGTGTTGTATGTGTTTTCGAAGCTTTGCAGGTTCGTCAATGGCGGATTAGCGTGTTTACGATCGTCGAGATGTAGAAGACGACTCTTCGGTGTTTCCGATCGATGTTTACGATCGGTGTATACGATCAGTGTTTCTGATGCTTTTTACGATCGGGCTAATCATTTACGATTGGGCTAAATCTGGTTCACTTGACCCTGATCATAAACCCATATCCCAATCGTGAACCCAAATGTTGGTTCGTAAACCCGAAGTTCAATAGTAAACTCATTAAAAAGTTGGAATTAAAATCGTAAACACTTAATTTAACACAAAATGATTTTATTATCTTATCAAACTTAATTATTTTAAGATAAAATTGAATGTGTTGTTTTTAAGAGTGTGTGTTGTTAAAATTGTGATTCAAAATCAAATACTTTCCTTTGAAGGATTCAATTGATGTTTTTGGAAATTAAAAGGATAATCTGATAATCAATTGAACTTCAAGATGATTTTAACAAACATGATTGCTCATTGATATAATTAAGCCTGATGCACTTGTCTCGATTTCTCAGATGGCAGAAGAAATGATGGATGAAGAGATTCACTTTGAGAGGGATCATTGCATACCTGCTTATCTTGATGACCCTCCAGAGAGACATATGCAGTTATTCTACTCACTGGTTGTAGGGAGGAACGTATGCAAAATCAATCATGCTCTCAGAACAAGCGTGCTGATCGATGAACAACTTGTCAGAGAATTATGGGGAACTGCAAGTGCAAGTGCAGATAAAACAAGGATCACTGCATATATGGCGGTTCTTGATTCTTCTCCAAGTTGCAACAACTCATGGAATATGATGTTGGAGACTCTGCAATGTGGAGTGAATTTTAAGAATGTTCATAATGATCGATGAGTTGTGCCTTATTTGAAAGATTGTGTGTAAGGATCAAACTAACCCTCACGCGATATCTGGACTAGTGAAACCGTGCGGAATCCGGTTTAACTAGTTGATTCAAGACAAACAATGAAAGATGATAATCGAAAAGTATAAGCACAAGAAGTAACAAACCGATTGAAGAACAAACTTAGATTAAACACTGATTGCTTGCTACACCTTGGATCGAAATTCTCTTAGGGAGAATTTCGATGATCACCTTAACACCACAAAAGACTAGCAACCTTTTCTAAACATAAAGAAGTCCTATATATAGTTGAGATTGACTTGGTAAACAAGTCAATCTCATTAGGGATTTTCGAAACCCCTAGGCCCACACTAACAAAATCGGACCTACAACCCACTTTAGACTACCCAAGTTAGCCCAATTACATTTACAACCCAAAGACACTAAACAAACCCAAATCCATCTAATGCAAAAGCCTCAATTTTCAGGTCTCTACAATCTTCCCCTAGGCTTTAGCATTAGACTGTCTTCACATCCTGAACTTCTTTGACAAATTTACGTTTGCTGGATCATACCATATCTCATTGGCTACAATCTCAGCTACTGCCCGAGTGTAACACTTTGCATATTCTTCAGTGTCTGGGTTACACTCAATCTGATGTTTAGCTAAAACCATGATGTCTTTCTTATGGAATCGCATCAGATCATGAACTTCCATGACATCAATAGTCTTTGACTTGCAAAGAATCTTTGCTTCACCGGAGTAATCACTATAAGCCCAGGTCTGGAAATCATGCAGGCAGTCTTCAGGATGTCTCATAGGAAGAGGTATCGTCTTTGTCTTGTCAGTAGGTGGATACAAGACATTTGTAAACTTCTTGAGCTTTTCATCCTCCTTCCCTGGGATACTTTTCCTACCATCCCACTTGAAAACACTCCTGTATTTCTTCACATAGGACTTCTTGTGAGGAAACTCCTCAAACCTCTTGAACTTGCTCCTCACAGCCTTTTCCAGTTTCTTATAGAAGTATGTGGCTTGATCATTGTTTGACGGATTTGAAAATGGAGCCTGATAAAGCATGGTCAAATCCACATTCGTCCAGGAATAAAATTGAGTCCAGTTCTTGTAGTATTCTAACGGATACTGACCCCTTCTTCTCAAAACAAACATGTTCTTCTCTCCATCAAACATCCAGGTTTTAACAGGTGTAGTAATACCTTGCTTATCATGAAAATGTTCACCCAACTGGATTACATACCTTTCAGGCGGATAGACAAATGTCTGTGACTCCCAACCTCCATCAATATCAGAAGCTGGAACTGTCATGTAATCTCTATCCCTGGTATCTTTATCTTCACTCGAGGCATCAGGTAAAACTGGTTGATTTTCTTCAGGAATATCAGCTTCAAAGTCAAATACTGGTGATTGTGAGGAATCACCTACACCTGATCCTCTTTCAACTCTATCTCCTTGCCTTGATTTTTCTGAATTCAGCTGCCTGATCAGCTTTTGAAGTTCTCTAAATTGCCTTGAGAATTCTCTGTTTACCTTCTTTTAATTCTCCAATTCAGTATTGTGAACCTTCTGAATATCAATCAAATCAACAATAATCTCACTTTGAGTTGCATTTTGGGCTTTCAACTCTGATATCTCAGCTCTGAGTTCCTTCTCTAATCTGAACTCCGGGGTTTCTACTGCTTTCCCTTTGTCTTGGGCTGTGGGCTGAGAAGAAGACGGACCAGCACTTGAACTTGTGACTGGTGGCACAAAAGAATCAAGTCTTCTTCTCCTTGGGTCACTAGGGCCTTCAGTGTGGTGTGGTGTAACAGCTGACACAGTCTCAGTCATATCAGTCAAATCATCTGTAACAGAAGCACCGAGGGGAGGATCCTCTGTGGCTTTCCGTTTTCTGATCAATGGAGTCTCTGTTGTCTCAGTCTCAACTTCCTCAAAGTCAACATCATCCAGATAAGTATCATAGTTTATTGACTCATCACCTTCAAAATTGAGTGCTCCAATCCTCACATCATTCAAATCAAATTCTTCCCAGTCAGAATCATCAGGAAGATCAACCACTTTCTGTTGAGGAGGAGGCATATTATGTTCTTCTTCAACTGATGCATTTCGGTCAACAGGAACCTCTTCTCTTACAATCTCTGCAAATTCTCCAAACTTGTCTCCAAACGACATCTTATCCGACAATTTCTTCTTTGGATTTATCATAGGAAACACTTCAATACCCATAGGCTTTGTGTCATGGGTGTCATTGGTCTTCCTCAGGTTTGGGTATCTTGAATCCAGAACAGACTGAATGAACCTGGGAACAGCAGCAAACTTCTTATCTCTTGACACAACAGCTTTCACATCTTCAAAAATCATCCTGGACCAGTTGAACCGAACACCTCTGATTAGTGACACCATTGCATGGGTGTGCACCTGGTTCAGCTGATCTGTAGAGCTCTTCTTGGCGATGACACACTTTTGCAAATAATGTGCCAGCATTCTCCAGTACGGCGGAATGAGAGCTTTCATTGTGGGAGGAGAGATTGTGAGGTATCCCATTTGCTTCAAACATTGGGACACCATCTCTTTGTCTAGCAAAGTGGAATCAGCAGCTACATCTTTCAGTCTGAGTGCCTGTCTGAAAGTCTCTTCCGTCAACATCACCTCAGTAGCTTGAATCTTGGCAAGTATCTGTTTTCCATCATCTGATACTTCTGCTGTCTTCCAGAACTCTTGCTGCATCCGTTTGCAAATGACTGGGTTCGTTGTTAGTGCAAAGTGTATACAGCACTTCTTCAATCCTGCAATCATAGATAGGTACTTCTCTTTGTATTCAGCAGGTGGATCCAGCAAATATGCTACCTGATTGTGATCCTTGACAAATTCCAAATCCCTGCGCTCACAAACACAGATAAACAACCAAAACAACACAAGGATTCATTAGTTTTCAGGGATTTCTCGAAAAAGGACAGCATAACGGCTTAAAATTAAGTAAAAAATCAGTGAAAACATCATCAGGTACCTTTCCGATCGAAAAGCAGGGTTTTCGATCGGGAAGCATCCGTCCGATCGGAAAGTTACATGATTATCGAGAACTCTGATCGAAAAGTGTATCCCTGATCGAGACATCCAGGCTCTGATCGGAAAGCCTGTTTTTCTCGATCGAAAAAATCAAATCACCGATGACGAGCGATCGAATATCACAAACTACGGATCGAAAAGTGTATATCCCGAAAGAGAAGTCCAAGCTCCGATCGAAAAGTCTAACTCTCGATCGGAAAGCTTGGTTTCTCAATCGAGAAGCCCAACTCATCGGTGAACAGCGATCGAAAAGTGTCAGGGGCTGATCGAAAAGCCCCTGACTTGATCGAAAAGTCCTTCTTCTCCAACATGCACCTGCAACTCAATTAATCATTCAACTTTTTCGTGTTTTAACCATCAATAACAGTCCCAAACACCTGCAATCACAATTTATTACCCATCCCAACCATTAAATGCAAGAAAACCAAACATACTCAAGTCGATCCGAAGCTGGTCTAGCAGCTCGCTTCAGTCGAGGGGCCATCGCTCAAAATTGACACTGGGAGGGTGGTCAGGGTGTGATTCCGATCAAGTAGGTGACTTCGGATGATGGCGACGGTGGCGGAGGGCAGCGAATTGGAGAGGAGCAGCGGCGGCTGCTGTGTGGAGGAGAAGGGGTGTTCCGGTGATGGTTTGCGACGGGGATGGTGGTGATGAGGTCGCAGGAGAGTGGCGATGGTTGTGGTAGTGGTTGATGGCGGCGGCAGTGGGTGGAGGTGATGATTGGTGGTGGTGGATGGCGGCTTAGGGTTTTGAGTAATGAGAGGGGAACGGTGAGAATGGGAGGAGTAAAACCGCCTCCTCTCCTTTTGTTCAAAAAATTTCACTTAACCCCCCCAAAACTTGAAAACTATTCCCATAACACCCCTAATCTTTGTCATAAATCAATTTGTTTCACTTAAATCACTTTAAATAATTTTTCATAAAGAAGTCCCAACTTTAACCACGTTCATTTTTACAGAAAGCTTCCTCTAAACTCAAGCCCGAGAGTTTTACTATCTGGCAACTTTTTCTAACACACAAAAAAAGCAAAATAAATAAAAAAACAAAAGTTAAGAATTCTAAAATAAACACAAATAAAATAAATTAAAAAAAAAACATAAACACAAAAAATTCTTAACCAACTGGATTTTGAGTGAAGAGGCACTGTTAGGGATCATACCAGATAGTCTGTGACTGAGGAACCCTTTTCAGTTTCAGTTACTTCGCGTGTTCAGGCGATTGCCGGTATTTCGGTCCATCTCTAAACTCATGCTGCTTTCGCTTACTCAAGCAGTTTCATCACATTATTTATCTTTTAAGGTTTATTAATTATGAAAATCTATCCAGTTCACACACATAAGTCCTAGGTATAGTTTGTACATTCTATCAAGCGCATCTGGTTTCCATACAACATTTTTCACGACACCTTTCCTTAAGCCCAACGTCATGCTCCAGAGGGGTTGAGAAAAGAAAAGAATAGATCACGGAGGTTTTGTTGGATAATATACATAGTCAACTGAATTTTTGAAACATTTTTTTTAACAACGTTCTCATCAGTGACAGAGGCTGAGGGTTTTGGACGCTTGAGGGTCTCTTTTGATTGTGCACTTGGCATCTTTTGGTTTGTCAAATATACAATGTGATCTTAAAAACGTACGTGGATCAGGGTGGTTCCAGGTCTCCGCTTTCGCAGAACAGAGGAGTCCTGACTCACGTACAACATTCCCAGGTCATTGCTTACGCAAAGCAGAGGGAATGGGATTTTTTGAGCATGACATCAATACTTAGAACAGGGCATGTGTCTCAGGATACCTGATGCACAGTCAAATAGAAATTGTACTAACCTAAGTGTGTGTTCCCTTTCAAGCATCATACGTTATCTTCAAGTGTTGTGATAAAACATACCTTTTGATTGATTGTCAGCAGAGCCTACCAAGCATATCGACCATGAATCACTGCTTTTCACTTCCAACTTACACGTGTCAGTCAGCAAACACCTGGAAATTTATATCACTTCCCACCTGGTCACCCAAAACCAGAAAAAAATTTAAAAGCACACACTTTAGAGAAAATACTTGACATTTTCTTATATCTTCCCCTTGCTTTTAGATTTTTCTTTTAAATAACGAAAAAGGACACTATTTTTGTATTTTTAATAACTTTTTTTTAATATTTTTAAATGAAAGAAACAAATAAATACAAAAAAATGATAAAGCTGCCAGACTACTCATCAAAGGCTATCATCCGAAGACCCTTGAGACACAATTCAAAATTTGCACTTGGAAGGGGTTTCGTGAACATGTCCGCCACATTGTCATCCGATGCCACCCTCTCCAAATGAATGAGCCGTCGGTCATAGCAATCCCGAATGAAGTGCGTTTTGATGTCTACGTGTTTGGTTTTAGAGTGCTGCACGGGATTTTTCACAATTTGCAAAGCAGCATTATTGTCACAATTAATGGGAGTATCAAAAAAATTCAAACCGTAATCTCCCAGCTGATGCTGCAACCAAACCACTTGAGAACAACAGGCAGATGCAGCAACATACTCTGCCTCGGCTGTCGACTGAGACACCATGTGCTCTGATACCAATTGTAAGGATCGAAATAACCCGAACACGATATCACAACCTCTAGAGAATGTGCGGAATCCAAACACTAGAGTGATTCAAGAAGAAATGAGAACTAAATTGAAAAGCAATAACAATAAACGTAAAAAGCACAAACCGATTGAGAAGAAACACTTTACTATTGATCTTGCTTGCCACACACTTGTCGAAATTCTCAAAGAGAATTTCGAGATCACAAAATCGCCAAACACCTTTAGAATCACCAACTCCTCCGGCGAACGACACATAACCTCCATCAAATTTCTCCAAGCATGTAGAAGGGATATGTCGCCCGTCATATGCCTGGAACAACCACTGTCAACATACCATAGGTTGTTGACAGGCCTCCTTGGCTGTTCCTGCATTCAGAGAAAATCAGTTAGATTTTGGTACCCAGGCCTTAACTGGTCTGGGTGAGACTGGTCTGTCCTTGATTGGACTGTGAATGTCTTTATTGTTGACATTACTGCGGTGATTTTCTTTCCCAAGCCCTTTTTGAGTATCTTGGTTTAATTTAGACCCTTTGACCTCTTGAAAAGACATTGAGTGTTTTTTGTACACCCCTTTAGGCTTGAAGGACAAGTTAACAACTTTCGGGACATTCCACCTTTCATCATTCCTCTTATTAATTGAATCAGGTTTTAAGACAAATGGTGTTTCAGAAAACCTTTTGAAAACAGGTTGAGGTGGAACAGGTGATTTTTGAAAATTGTCCTGCTTAGGGCAAGAGACATGTTTTGAAGGTTTAGAAGCCCTGGCAGGTTTAGTGAATATTTTTGAAGATTTCACAGCATTGTCATTCACCTTATATTTACACAGTTTATGGTTTCTGTTTGGGTGACTTGGGCTTTGGCCTCTGTTTATGGGCATGTGGTGGGCCTGGCTGCACCTTTTGGCTTGACGATGCAGTATTTGCCTTAGGCCTAGAATGAATTTCTGCCTTTGATGGTGGGAATGTGAACTTCTGCACCTTAATATTTGAAGGTCCAACTTTGGGCTTTGGGCCAACATGTGTTTGGCCCAAAGGGACAGTCTTTTGTTGGACTTTCTTAGGATAGTAGGGCTCATAAGGGCGGTGCAGACAGTTTCTTGCCATGTGTCCAGGTTGACCACACACATGGCAGGACTGTTTCTTTGGATACACAGGAGCCTGTGGTTGGTTCCGCCCAGTGGATATCCATGTTGGCTTTGAAGCGTTTTTCTGGATCCAGAGGGCTTTACCATGGGGCTTAGTGGTCAGAACATACTCCCGTTGTATCGGTTTGAATTGGTCATATGCAGAATTGACCTCTGGATACGGGACAAAATCCTGTGGTTTTGCGTCCCGTACTTTCTGCACATTTTGAATAGGACAGTTCACACTATCCTCAGATTTTTTTACATCACCTGTGGGTTTGGGAACATCATTTTGTGGTCCCTTACCCCTTCTTAAAATTCTAATGGTTCTAAGGGGTTTCACAGGTTTCAAATCACATTTACCAACATTAAACACACCACAATCAGAAAATTTAGCACAAACATTAGACTCAGAAGACTTAGAAGACTTAGAGGTGTTTGACTCAGACATGACAAAAGTTTCAGTTTTCTCAAAATCGGAATTTTTAACAGAAAAATCAACTTCGGACTTCAAGGGACTTTTAGTGGACTCCTTGCAATTTACTACCCCTGCTTCATGTTTACCTTTATCTACACAAGAAGTAAAAGGGTTAGTCTGGTTAGAAACAGGAGCAGAAATTTTAATAGGACAAGCTGCCAATTTCTTTTCGATCTCAGCTTTAGCATCCAAGTTAGTCTTGGAACACTCATAATCTGAGATCATTTCGTGCATCAGGGGCATCGGTACTGTATGAGTGGACTTTTCATCTTTTATTTCAGTACCGAGACCCAAACCAGAGTTGGCTTTTAGATGACGCATACGAGCGTCTGTGTTGTAGAAAAGTGAGCTAGCCTTCATCATTTCTGACACAATCTTATCGTTTCGCTCAACTTTGGTTTGCGATGTTTCTAATTGCCCTTTAAGTTGTTCAAGTTCAGTTTTCAATGTGGCAATTTCTTCATTAGCAACTCTCAGATATGTGGTTTTGTTACTCAGGTCCCTTTGAAGATTTTTTATGTCCATTTTAGCAGCTTCTAATTTCTCACTTAAGTTTTTATTCCTACCTTTGTATTCCCTTAATTCTCTATCAATAAATTCACGATTTAATGTTTCATTGCAAAACTTAGTTTGCCATTCTTTAGATTCATTTAAAATAGATTGACATTTAGGGATAAGACATACCTCAGAGCTGCTTGCGGAGGATCCTGGAGTTATGTTTGCCATGAACGCGTGATGGAATTCCTCAGTTGCTTCTTTCTGTGCTTCCTCTTCAGCTAACAAGGCCACATGGTCAAGTGTAAGACTGAGGTCCTCCACCTGAGATGTCCAGTCATATCCTGGTGTATGTTGAACCACCAGTTCCTTATCATACTTTTCGGCCTCCTTCTTCATATTCTCATTCTTGTTATCAGCCTTGCCTTCTCTATCCACTTTTGGTTTGGTGCACTCTCTGGCATAGTGTCCATACTCATTGCAGTTGTAACACCTCAGATTTGCCTTGTTAAAACTCAACTTTATTCCTTTTCCACCATTCCAATCCTTTTGACCCTTCTTTGCCATGAACTGCCTTGCTCGTAGGGCAGACATTCCCATCTGATACGATATATCCATGTGCTCTAGATCATCGGGATTCACTTGATTCACATCATCAGGTGATAGATCCGTGGGAAGAAGTGAACCTGCCACGAGTGCCTGATAGCAACTCATAATTCCCACTCCAATGGCAAAGCTGGGATCTTTGGTTAAAGCATGTACATCCAGAGAGACAATGTTTGATGCTCCAGATGAGCTTGACCCAGTAGCTTGTGCAATGAATCCCATTGGAGTTGATGGTGGATTGGCTGGAGCGACAACTGGCTGAGAAATAAAAGCTTGGTTTAGTTGATTCATGAATGCTCCATTGCCAGTTTTTCTTGCCCTCTTTTGTTTCTTCTCCTCATAGGCTCTGATTGTGGACATGAGCTCATTTAGGGACGAAGTGGACATTTCAACTGTCTTCTCAATCAGTTCAATAGTGCTGTCCCAATTAGGTGGAAGAGAGTTAACTAGCTTTCTGTTGACCTCCACTTGAGTGTATGTCACTCCAGCATCTTTCATCCTAGTGACTATCTTGATAAAACGTTGAAGTAGAGTCTCAATATTCTCACCAGGGGCATAGTTAAACTCATTAAACATTTCCCTCAGATTCTCTTTGTGGGATTCTTTCATATCATCATTTCCCTCATACGCAGCTATAAGGGCATCCCACAACGTCTTTGCTGAGGTGTATTCTTTGAAAGCTTCAGCAACTTCCGGGGATAAGGCCATGGTCAGGGCAGCCAGAGCCTTTCTATCTCGTTCAACTCTTTCCCAGTCATCATCAATCCAATCCTTCTTGGCTTTAGGAACAAGTGGTCGACGCTGTTCACCTGGAGTTGTAGGAACATAATCTCCCACTTCGATTGATCGCATGATTTTAGCATCATGGTAGTTGACGTAGTTGACAAACCTATACTTCCAGCTCATAAAATCCTTGCCAGACATCAGACGTGGTGGTCTGGCAGATGTTCCGATTTTAGAGTCCATTTCCAGAGTGGCACTCGACAGGCTCGACATGTCAAAGGTCATTGCTTCAGAATCAAAAAGAGTTTTACTGTCGAACTGACTTAATCGAAAAGTGTTTTACGGTACTTTTCGATCGGAAATGATGAGGGTCGAAAAGTATAATACGATCGAAAAGTGAAGGCTGGATCGAAAAGTCTTGAAGGGGACTTTTCGATCAAGAAGCACAGAGGATCGAAAAGTCACAGGGGACTTTTCGATCAAAGAGGCTGATCGAGAAGTCTCAAGGGGACTTCTCGATAGAGATGGGTGGATCGAAAAGTCTCAGAGGGACTTTTCGATCAGTGAAACTGATCGAGAAGTCACAAAAGGGGACTTCTCGATTGGGAATGCTGGTCGAAAAGTCACTAAAAGGACTTCTCGACTGAGATCAACGGATCGAAAAGTACAGAACTGGGTCGAAAAGTCTCTCTGACACAAGCACAGCTTCACGAGATTTTGTCTTGTCTTGAAACCTGCACACCCACACCTCCGAAAGTGCTAAACGCTGAAAATCAACACAAAACTCAAATCGTTAGTACTCAAAAACTTGAATCTGATATCGCGAGAGCCTCGAAACTTGCGTTTCTTGGCTCTGATACCAAATGTAAGGATCAAATTAACCCTCACGCGATATCTGGACTAGTGAAACCGTGCGGAATCCGGTTTAACTAGTTGATTGAAGACAAACAATGAAAGATGATAATCGAAAAGTATAAGCACAAGAAGTAAAAAACCGATTGAAGAACAAACTTAGATTAAACACTGATTGCTTGCTACACCTTGGATCGAAATTCTCTTAGGGAGAATTTCGATGATCACCTTAACACCACAAAAGACTAGCAACCTTTTCTAAACATAAAGAAGTCCTATATATAGTTGAGATTGACTTGGTAAACAAGTCAATCTCATTAGGGATTTTCGAAACCCCTAGGCCCACACTAACAAAATCGGACCTACAACCCACTTTAGACTACCTAAGTTAGCCCAATTGCATTTACAACCCAAAGACACTAAACAAACCCAAATCCATCTAATGCAAAAGCCTCAATTTTCAGGTCTCTACATTGTGATTGTGGGAAGGAACATTGTTATGAGAAAGCAGCATATAAGGTTAAAAATCATCTGCGAAAAGTCAGCCTTAAGGACGTGGCTGTGGAATTTTTAATAGAATATAGAAGACAGCAAGGAACAGCTGATGCTGTAACAGATGATGCTGGGCTTGTTGGTCATGTTCATCTTAACAAGACACTGTTGAAGGATTCAATCTTTCACAGAACAGCGAACCGGATCGTGGAACGTGAATGGTGGTCAAGCAAGAAGCCTAATACCTTTAGATTTTATTTGCTGCTTCCGTAGACGCTCTAGTGGTTCATGACTAGGGGAAGATTGTTGGGCTATACATTATGAGGCATGAACATTAGATTGGGCTTGCTTGTTTTGGGCTTAGTATGTTTACGGTTTGGGCTAGTTGAGCTAGTGGGTTTACGATTTCTACTAGGGCTTTTGTAAGGGTTATATAAATACCCAAGTGTTTATGATTAAAACAAGTTTTTCTTATTACAAGTTTCTTTTTTCTCTATACATTTACGATCGCAAACTCGGTTTACAAGAAGATTGATTGTTCTTCATTCAAGACTTGATTGTGTTGCTTGTTCTTCATCTTAAATCTTGTCTTTTTCATCATCTTCTTCTCGAATCACTCACAAACAAGGTTTCCTCACTTGTTTGTGTTTACGATATCGTGCTTGGTTGTTGATTCCGGACCAACATTAGATATGTTCTCCCAATACGTGTGGCCAATTTAAAACCTAATAAAAATCAATTACAAATTCAGAAAGGTTTGGCGGCGCAGCTTGTTACCCGCCTCCCTTGCATGTCAGGGTGATTTGTATTTTGGATCCTCTTACGTATCGATTAACTAACTATTAATATACAAACCTTTTGTTCATTACAAATCAAATACAAATAAAATACAAATAAAAAATATTAAAGAAAATTACACTACATACATGCATTATCCTCAATTTAATTTTCAATCCGCGAGCCAATAACACTAAGACGTGATCTTCATCTTCAACTGTTCAGATTTGAGCTTAATTAGGACCATTTTTTCTTGTATTCCTATACAAAAACATATAATTGATAATTTGGTTATGAAAATTGATTAGAATATATATAGCAATTTTCAAATACTTTACCACCATGATAGATATGGACTGAGGAGTGCCATTTTATTGCAAGTCGTATGGGTGATCAGGTCCTAGAATTCAATTCATTTCCGGATGAACATTAGATATCCATATGAACTTTAAACATCCGGATGAACATCACATTAAGTTCTGGATCAACTTCAAAGTCAGTTGAACTTTATTTGGTACACATCACACTATTTGTTCCAACAATCCCTAGCTAGCACAAGTGTTTGAGGTACCAAATAACATTAGAAATGGGACAACATGACATTCACAAACAGATTAATGTGAAACTATAGAACAGAATGAAACTTAACTGACAAATATTTACCTTTTTCTTTTCAACCGCATCTGATGAGGTTGACCGGCCACCGATTTCATGCCCTACAGTTTAATTAATTACTTTATTGAAATCAACAATCAAACCGATAATAAGTTAGACAAATACTAACCGATGTGTGTATGGCAACATGATTAATGCTGTGGTTAGATCCAACACAAATCTCCTTAGAATTTACCTAGAACAATGTTTTTGAATTGGTAAAATGTATATGTTATTATGTACTTATGAATAGTATGATTAAGTTGTGATGTAAAGAATTGACATCTGTAGATGTCGGATGAAGTGCTCTAAAGTACACATCTTTTTATTGGTTAAACCTCCACACTTGTTGATAGTTTATGCGTTATTTTGGTCAATTTTACCCTTGTTTACTATGAAATGCTATAAACAGGTCAATAGAGGGTGCCGAAGTGACAAATGCGGATTTCAAGAAGTTTTGAGAAGAAATTGAACAAAGATTTGGACTATTAACTTATTCTCCGCATCACGACCCGTTTTCCTATCACGGGCCATTACAGGTTCATTTTCAGAAACCCAAAATCGTAGTTTATGGCGGTGCTCACGACCCGTTACCACATCACGAGTCGATATGCATGTGTTCCGAAACCCTACTTCAACACTATAAATACAAGTCATTTTCGTTCGTTTGAAGCTCTAGAGAGGCTAGAGACCCTTTCATACAAAATCAGAGCTGTTCTAAGGTTTGAGTTGAAGATTGAAGCCATTGGAGGTCCAGATTGCTGCTAAATCGTTCGAGTAATCGTTGTTGTCGAAGATTCCACCACTGTTCGCCTTTTGGTTTGCTTTACTATGATGTTTAGTTATTTCATTTATGTTTTTAATGTTAGTTTAGTCATGAGATGCTAACTCTCTTGATATTATCTAAGACAATGTGATCTATTTAAGTATTTGCATATGATTTGACATTGATCTATTGTTTGACATAATAATTTGAGTTTAACATTTATGATTTCCTTTGCATATCTGAAATGAGTTGTTAGATGTTGTGTTTGATCCATTCCTAGTAGTACTTGCTTTGATTAGTAGGATAGGCGTATTCTGCTTGTTGATTTAATGCTATTTCTTAGTTGTTATCTAGCAATTTCAATATGTGTTTAGGAACTCTAATGATACTAGATAGGAATTGGTGATCATGCATGTTCAGTAGTCCATTTTGGTTGAAGTATGTCTCTATAGTTGGTCATGAATCTTAGCTTCCATGTCTTGGATAAAACGATTAGTGAAGTGGCTAGGTGTAGTGCAAATGTGATGGTATGTGATTGGGTTATAATATGTTAGTCCATCGTGATTATTCAGAATATGATTGGTCTATGATCCTAGGTATTAGGTCATGTGTTTAGTGCCTTATAACTAAGACATTTATTCGTGGATACTTCATTATGGCTGTGATAATAATTGTAGATTCATTGTCTAACGAGTTTGTTTCCATTAGACAGTTAAGTTATGATATATCAATGTCAGGTCTAGGTAATGCTAAAATAGTGATCAGTCTTAGAAGATATATGTTCTCTCATTCTGATTTCATGTCTGTCTTTATAATTGCTACCTTTTCTTTTCAGTTGTATTTATTACTAGTCGTTAGGAATTATGATAGAATCCTAATGATAATAATTAGGCTTAGTTTGATTACACCATTGCTTCGATAGGTTGACCCTGAGTCATTCTTTAGTGTTACAATACGATAGGTCCGCTTTCCTATATATGCATGCGTAGTCAGAAGATGAGTTAGGTTTATAAATTTAAAGGTCAATCTTGCAGGCAAACGTATATACACTTCGTGTGCATCAAAGGCTTTTTGGCGCTGTTGCTGGGAAGCAAGTCATCATTCTAGACCTAGTTAGTTTAGTTAGTTTAGGCAGTCTTTCTTTTTTGTTTTGCATTTCATCTTTTAAAATTTCAGAAAAATCAAAAAAAAATAAAAAAGAACTCTAAAAACACTAAACACCCCCCCCCCCCCCCAAAAAAAAAAAAAAATCTTCTGCTATTCATACTCGTGCTAGTCGTCCAATTCTAATCCAACCCTTTGAAGAACCTGCAGGAGTCATTCATTAAGCAAAGAGGATGGGAGACACAGCACAGCGCACGATCGCTTATTATGCGAAGCCTGCACTCAATGGAGGCTAATCAAGCATCACGCGATCTGTTGTCACGGGTCATTTTGAGATCAAGCCTGGTGTCATCCAAATGTTCCAGAACGCTTCGCAATTTCACGGCTTAACAGACGAGTGTCCGCACTCGCATATTGACACATTTCTCGAGATGTGCGATACCTTTAAACTCGACAGTCTCAGCAACGATGTTGTTTTACTCCGTCTATTCCCATTTACTATGGCCGGTAGTGCCAAAACTTGGCTTAAAACCTTACCAGCGGGTTCCATCACAACGTGGGATCAACTAGCTGAGAAGTTTTTGGTCAAATTTTCCATCTATCAAATACCACTCGTCAAGGCAATAATATCACCACTTTTTCCCAAGACAAGGGGGGAAGGCCTACATATGGCATGGGAACGGTACAAGGGGCTACTATGCAAGTGTCCTCACCATAACATGGATGAGTGGCTCCAGGTACAATATTTCTATAACTGGTTGAAAAAATATCACCCGAATGCATATTGATTCCTCATCTGGACGGTCAAACCAAACCAGAGTTGGCTTTTAGATGACGCATACGAGCGTCTGTGTTGTAGAAAAGTGAGCTAGCCTTCATCATTTCTGACACAATCTTATCGTTTCGCTCAACTTTGGTTTGCGATGTTTCTAATTGCCCTTTAAGTTGTTCAAGTTCAGTTTTCAATGTGGCAATTTCTTCATTAGCAACTCTCAGATATGTGGTTTTGTTACTCAGGTCCCTTTGAAGATTTTTTATGTCCATTTTAGCAGCTTCTAGTTTCTCACTTAATTTTTTATTCCTACCTTTGTATTCCCTTAATTCTCTATCAATAAATTCACGATTTAATGTTTCATTACAAAACTTAGTTTGCCATTCTTTAGATTCATTTAAAATAGATTGACATTTAGGGTTAAGACATACCTCAGAGCTGCTTGCGGAGGATCCTGGAGTTATGTTTGCCATGAACGCGTGATGGAATTCCTCAGTTGCTTCTTTCTGTGCTTCCCCTTCAGCTAACAAGGCCACATGGTCAAGTGTAAGACTGAGGTCCTCCACCTGAGATGTCCAGTCATATCCTGGTGTATGTTGAACCACCAGTTCCTTATCATACTTTCCGGCCTCCTTCTTCATATTCTCATTCTTGTTATCAGCCTTGCCTTCTCTATCCACTTTTGGTTTGGTGCACTCTCTGGCATAGTGTCCATACTCATTGCAGTTGTAACACCTCAGATTTGCCTTGTTAAAACTCAACTTTATTCCTTTTCCACCATTCCAATCCTTTTGACCCTTCTTTGCCATGAACTGCCTTGCTCGTAGGGCAGACATTCCCATCTGATACGATATATCCATGTGCTCTAGATCATCGGGATTCACTTGATTCACATCATCAGGTGATAGATCCGTGGGAAGAAGTGAACCTGGCACGAGTGCCTGATAGCAACTCATAATTCCCACTCCAAGGGCAAAGCTGGGATCTTTGGTTAAAGCATGTACATCCAGAGAGACAATGTTTGATGCTCCAGATGAGCTTGACCCAGTAGCTTGTGCAATGAATCCCATTGGAGTTGATGGTGGATTGGCTGGAGCGACAGCTGGCTGAGAAATAAAAGCTTGGTTTAGTTGATTCATGAATGCTCCATTGCCAGTTTTTCTTGCCCTCTTTTGTTTCTTCTCCTCATAGGCTCTGATTGTGGACATGAGCTCATTTAGGGACGAAGTGGACATTTCAACTGTCTTCTCAATCAGTTCAATAGTGCTTTCCCAATTAGGTGGAAGAGAGTTAACTAGCTTTCTGTTGACCTCCACTTGAGTGTATGTCACTCCATCATCTTTCATCCCAGTGACTATCTTGATAAAACGTTGAAGTAGAGTCTCAATATTCTCACTAGGGGCATAGTTAAACTCATTAAACATTTCCCTCAGATTCTCTTTGCGGGATTATTTCATATCATCATTTCCCTCATACGCAGCTATAAGGGCATCCCACAACGTCTTTGCTGAGGTGTATTCTTTGAAAGCTTCAGCAACTTCCGGGGATAAGGCCATGGTCAGGGCAGCCAGAGCCTTTCTATCTCGTTCAACTCTTTCCCAGTCATCATCAATCCAATCCTTCTTGGCTTTAGGAACAAGTGGTTGACCCTGTTCACCTGGAGTTGTAGGAACATAATCTCCCACTTCGATTGATCGCATGATTTTAGCATCATGGTAGTTGACGTAGTTGACAAACCTATACTTCCTGCTCATAAAATCCTTGCCAGACATCAGACGTGGTGGTCTGGCAGATGTTCCGATTTTAGAGTCCATTTCCAGAGTGGCACTCGACAGGCTCGACATGTCAAAGGTCATTGCTTCAGAATCAAAAAGAGTTTTACTGTCGAACTGACTTAATCGAAAAGTGTTTTACGGTACTTTTCGATCGGAAATGATGAGGGTCGAAAAGTCTAATACGATCGAAAAGTGAAGGCTGGATCGAAAAGTCTTGAAGGGGACTTTTCGATCAAGAAGCACAGAGGATCGAAAAGTCACATGGGACTTTTCGATCAAAGAGGCTGATCGAGAAGTCTCAAGGGGACTTCTCGATAGAGATGGGTGGATCGAAAAGTCTCAGAGGGACTTTTCGATCGGTGAAACTGATCGAGAAGTCACAAAAGGGGACTTCTCGATTGGGAATGCTGGTCGAAAAGTCACTAAAAGGACTTCTCGACTGAGATCAACGGATCGAAAAGTACAGAACTGGGTCGAAAAGTCTCTCTGACACAAGCACAACTTCACGAGATTTTGTCTTGTCTTGAAACCTGCACACACACACCTCCGAAAGTGCTAAACGCTGAAAATCACCACAAAACTCAAATCGTTAGTACTCAAAAACTTGAATCTGATATCGCGAGAGCCTCGAAACTTGCGTTTCTTGGCTCTGATACCAATTGTAAGGATCAAACTAACCCTCACGCGATATCTGGACTAGTGAAACCGTGCGGAATCCGGTTTAACTAGTTGATTCAAGACAAACAATGAAAGATGATAATCGAAAAGTATAAGCACAAGAAGTAACAAACCGATTGAAGAACAAACTTAGATTAAACACTGATTGCTTGCTACACCTTGGATCGAAATTCTCTTAGGGAGAATTTCGATGATCACCTTAACACCACAAAAGACTAGCAACCTTTTCTAAACATAAAGAAGTCCTATATATAGTTGAGATTGACTTGGTAAACAAGTCAATCTCATTAGGGATTTTCGAAACCCCTAGGCCCACACTAACAAAATCGGACCTACAACCCACTTTAGACTACCCAAGTTAGCCCAATTACATTTACAACCCAAAGACACTAAACAAACCCAAATCCATCTAATGCAAAAGCCTCAATTTTCAGGTCTCTACATTGTGATTGTGGGAAGGAACATTGTTATGAGAAAGCAGCATATAAGGTTAAAAATCATCTGCGAAAAGTCAGCCTTAAGGACGTGGCTGTGGAATTTTTAATAGAATATAGAAGACAGCAAGGAACAGCTGATGCTGTAACAGATGATGCTGGGCTTGTTGGTCATGTTCATCTTAACAAGACACTGTTGAAGGATTCAATCTTTCACGGAACAGCGAACCGGATCGTGGAACGTGAATGGTGGTCAAGCAAGAAGCCTAATACCTTTAGATTTTATTTGCTGCTTCCGTAGACGCTCTAGTGGTTCATGACTAGGGGAAGATTGTTGGGCTATACATTATGAGGCATGAACATTAGATTGGGCTTGCTTGTTTTGGGCTTAGTATGTTTACGGTTTGGGCTAGTTGAGCTAGTGGGTTTACGATTTCTACTAGGGCTTTTGTAAGGGTTATATAAATACCCAAGTGTTTATGATTAAAACAAGTTTTTCTTATTACAAGTTTCTTTTTTCTCTATACATTTACGATCGCAAACTCGGTTTACAAGAAGATTGATTGTTCTTCATTCAAGACTTGATTGTGTTGCTTGTTCTTCATCTTAAATCTTGTCTTTTTCATCATCTTCTTCTCGAATCACTCACAAACAAGGTTTCCTCACTTGTTTGTGTTTACGATATCGTGCTTGGTTGTTGATTCCGGACCAACATTAGATATGTTCTCCCAATACGTGTGGCCAATTTAAAACCTAATAAAAATCAATTACAAATTCAGAAAGGTTTGGCGGCGCAGCTTGTTACCCGCCTCCCTTGCATGTCAGGGTGATTTGTATTTTGGATCCTCTTACGTATCGATTAACTAACTATTAATATACAAACCTTTTGTTCATTACAAATCAAATACAAATAAAATACAAATAAAAAATATTAAAGAAAATTACACTACATACATGCATTATCCTCAATTTAATTTTCAATCCGCGAGCCAATAACACTAAGACGTGATCTTCATCTTCAACTGTTCAGATTTGAGCTTAATTAGGACCATTTTTTCTTGTATTCCTATACAAAAACATATAATTGATAATTTGGTTATGAAAATTGATTAGAATATATATAGCAATTTTCAAATACTTTACCACCATGATAGATATGGACTGAGGAGTGCCATTTTATTGCAAGTCGTATGGGTGATCAGGTCCTAGAATTCAATTCATTTCCGGATGAACATTAGATATCCATATGAACTTTAAACATCCGGATGAACATCACATTAAGTTCTGGATCAACTTCAAAGTCAGTTGAACTTTATTTGGTACACATCACACTATTTGTTCCAACAATCCCTAGCTAGCACAAGTGTTTGAGGTACCAAATAACATTAGAAATGGGACAACATGACATTCACAAACAGATTAATGTGAAACTATAGAACAGAATGAAACTTAACTGACAAATATTTACCTTTTTCTTTTCAACCGCATCTGATGAGGTTGACCGGCCACCGATTTCATGCCCTACAGTTTAATTAATTACTTTATTGAAATCAACAATCAAACCGATAATAAGTTAGACAAATACTAACCGATGTGTGTATGGCAACATGATTAATGCTGTGGTTAGATCCAACACAAATCTCCTTAGAATTTACCTAGAACAATGTTTTTGAATTGGTAAAATGTATATGTTATTATGTACTTATGAATAGTATGATTAAGTTGTGATGTAAAGAATTGACATCTGTAGATGTCGGATGAAGTGCTCTAAAGTACACATCTTTTTATTGGTTAAACCTCCACACTTGTTGATAGTTTATGCGTTATTTTGGTCAATTTTACCCTTGTTTACTATGAAATGCTATAAACAGGTCAATAGAGGGTGCCGAAGTGACAAATGCGGATTTCAAGAAGTTTTGAGAAGAAATTGAACAAAGATTTGGACTATTAACTTATTCTCCGCATCACGACCCGTTTTCCTATCACGGGCCATTACAGGTTCATTTTCAGAAACCCAAAATCGTAGTTTATGGCGGTGCTCACGACCCGTTACCACATCACGAGTCGATATGCATGTGTTCCGAAACCCTACTTCAACACTATAAATACAAGTCATTTTCGTTCGTTTGAAGCTCTAGAGAGGCTAGAGACCCTTTCATACAAAATCAGAGCTGTTCTAAGGTTTGAGTTGAAGATTGAAGCCATTGGAGGTCCAGATTGCTGCTAAATCGTTCGAGTAATCGTTGTTGTCGAAGATTCCACCACTGTTCTCCTTTTGGTTTGCTTTACTATGATGTTTAGTTATTTCATTTATGTTTTTAATGTTAGTTTAGTCATGAGATGCTAACTCTCTTGATATTATCTAAGACAATGTGATCTATTTAAGTATTTGCATATGATTTGACATTGATCTATTGTTTGACATAATAATTTGAGTTTAACATTTATGATTTCCTTTGCATATCAGAAATGAGTTGTTAGATGTTGTGTTTGATCCATTCCTAGTAGTACTTGCTTTGATTAGTAGGATAGGCGTATTCTGCTTGTTGATTTAATGCTATTTCTTAGTTGTTATCTAGCAATTTCAATATGTGTTTAGGAACTCTAATGATACTAGATAGGAATTGGTGATCATGCATGTTCAGTAGTCCATTTTGGTTGAAGTATGTCTCTATAGTTGGTCATGAATCTTAGCTTCCATGTCTTGGATAAAACGATTAGTGAAGTGGCTAGGTGTAGTGCAAATGTGATGGTATGTGATTGGGTTATAATATGTTAGTCCATCGTGATTATTCAGAATATGATTGGTCTATGATCCTAGGTCTTAGGTCATGTGTTTAGTGCCTTATAACTAAGACATTTATTCGTGGATACTTCATTATGGCTGTGATAATAATTGTAGATTCATTGTCTAACGAGTTTGTTTCCATTAGACAGTTAAGTTATGATATATCAATGTCAGGTCTAGGTAATGCTAAAATAGTGATCAGTCTTAGAAGATATATGTTCTCTCATTCTGATTTCATGTCTGTCTTTATAATTGCTACCTTTTCTTTTCAGTTGTATTTATTACTAGTCGTTAGGAATTATGACAGAATCCTAATGATAATAATTAGGCTTAGTTTGATTACACCATTGCTTCGATAGGTTGACCCTGAGTCATTCTTTAGTGTTACAATACGATAGGTCCGCTTTCCTATATATGCATGCGTAGTCAGAAGATGAGTTAGGTTTATAAATTTAAAGGTCAATCTTGCAGGCAAACGTATATACACTTCGTGTGCATCAAAGGCTTTTTGGCGCTGTTGCTGGGAAGCAAGTCATCATTCTAGACCTAGTTAGTTTAGTTAGTTTAGGCAGTCTTTCTTTTTTGTTTTGCATTTCATCTTTTAAAATTTCAGAAAAATCAAAAAAAATAAAAAAGAACTCTAAAAACACTAAACACCCCCCCCCCCCCAAAAAAAAAAAATCTTCTGCTATTCATACTCGTGCTAGTCGTCCAATTCTAATCTAACCCTTTGAAGAACCTGCAGGAGTCATTCATTAAGCAAAGAGGATGGGAGACACAGCACAGCGCACGATCGCTTATTATGCGAAGCCTGCACTCAATGGAGGCTAATCAAGCATCACGCGATCTGTTGTCACGGGTCATTTTGAGATCAAGCCTGGTGTCATCCAAATGTTCCAGAACGCTTCGCAATTTCACGGCTTAACAGACGAGTGTCCGCACTCGCATATTGACACATTTCTCGAGATGTGCGATACCTTTAAACTCGACAGTCTCAGCAACGATGTTGTTTTACTCCGTCTATTCCCATTTACTATGGCCGGTAGTGCCAAAACTTGGCTTAAAACCTTACCAGCGGGTTCCATCACAACGTGGGATCAACTAGCTGAGAAGTTTTTGGTCAAATTTTCCATCTATCAAATACCACTCGTCAATGCAATAATATCACCACTTTTTCCCAAGACAAGGGGGGAAGGCCTACATGTGGCATGGGAACGGTACAAGGGGCTACTATGCAAGTGTCCTCACCATAACATGGATGAGTGGCTCCAGGTACAATATTTCTATAACTGGTTGAAAAAATATCACCCGAATGCATATTGATTCCTCATCTGGACGGTCAATTCTAAACAAAACTCCGGCAGATGCCATCACGCTAATTAAAAGTCCAGCAGCTACTAGTTACGACTGGCAACCATCTAGAGGTCGCCAAACTTTTAATTTTAAATACCCTGATGTGCATGCTATAGACGACATCACTGCATTGAATGCAAAAATCGAGGCTGTCACGAGCCAGGTGAATCGTCTAACCATAAAATCTAATGGTTGCGATGCCTGCGGTAGTGCACACACATTGGATAAATGCCCATTTTTTGGCAGCTACACTCACTGAATAGTTTGAATCGACACACAACTTCTATGGTCGGTCATCAGACCAATTTAATCTCTAACCTTTCAATTCTGACAACAAAAACCAACCTGGTAGCTCTTGGAAAAATTCGAATTCTAATTTCAATAATTCCAACCAACCCTACCGACCGCCTCATCTAAATCAAGGCGAGTCATCCAAGTTGGATAAGTTGGAAAAGTTAGTCTGGAATCTGGTCAATGCTGATAATAAACATAATACTGAAATCAAGAATCAACAGGATAGCATTAAAATATGGAGAGGCACTTAGGACAAATAGCCAATCCACTCTCATAAAGAAATAAGGATGAGTTGCCTAGCAACACAAAGGTTAATCATAATGCCATTGTCAAGATGATCTCCATCGTTGATGAAGAGAAAGATCCACTCGAGAAGAAGTGTGCCCAACTGAGAGACCAATCTCGTGCACTTCAGAAAAAGTAGTTGGAGGAGTATTATGATGATCACAAGGGAGACATAGAAGAGGAGCAGAAGTACTAACAATTCCTCGATCTCATCCTTGAATGCGACGCTAACGGAGAAGACATATCACCTTCTTATGAAGGTATGTTCTAATCAAACCCCTTCTAGAATTTCTATCCTCTAAGCATAAGACACCGTCTTTGGTCACTTCGACCAAGATAACTCCTGAACTACCGGAAAAATGAAAGGATCCGGGAAGTTCTATTATTCCCGCGGTTTTGGATCTTCACCAACCGTAGATGCGTTGGCAGACTTGGGCTCGAGTATTAGCATTATGCCATACTCTACTTACAAGGATCTTGAGCTAGGTCTTCTGCAGCCAACAAGTCTCAGTATTCAACTGGCCAATCAGTCTTACATTAGTTCCAAAGGAATTATTAAAGATGTTCTAGTTAATATTGAGAATCTAAAATTGCAGCAAATTTTATAGTCCTTGACGTCCCTATTAATATATATAATCCCATATTCTTAAGACGCCCGTTTTTTGGCAATTGCCAAGGCGTTAATCGACTTGGAAACCAACCACATCACTTTAAGGAGTGGTAATCAAGAAGTTTCGTTCGCACCAACACAATTAGATATTAAAGGGTTGATTTTCGAAGACAAGAAGGAGCTTGTATGTTACATACGATCTGAAACTCCAAACAAATCAATTCCTTCTTTAAGCTTATCCGTAATACCTCAAGGGAACATATCTGAGCCAACAACGCTAGTTCCTAGCTTCTTGAACCCTAAATTTGTCAACTTGTTCCTTGATGTCAAAAACCCAAATATTGAGCCACCTGATGAGGAGGTGAGTTTAAGCCTTCACTTTCAAAAAATCTAAGTGAAGGTGGGCCTACAAAAACTTAGCGCTTCTTGGGAGGTAACCCAATTTATTTCGTTTGTTTCGTCCTCATTTTTATTTTTGTTTGTTAAAATTTGTTGAGGTTTTATCCGAATTTCATCAATTAGTTTGACTTTGTCAATTGAAGTTACTCTTTCTTCGTACTTCTTAGCCCGAATTGGTCAATCTTGCTTAAAAATTGTACGAAAACAGCTTCTGTTAAGAGTTCACTTTTGGGTGACATAACGACTCGTTATTCGATAATGGCCCGTTAGGCATAGTTGGCAAACGGCTCGTTTTCCAAAAAGGGCTCGTTACCGACCTATTTATACAACTTATAAATAGTATCTTTCAGACGACTCTTTCACAAACCCTAAGTCGCACAGACGATTCCTAGGGCAATCTAGATTGGCTTGAGGAGCAGAAATCATTATTCTTCATTGCTTAATCTGTAATATCAAGAAAGGTAAGATTCAGTTATCACTTTTTCAAATTTTCTGAGGGCATAATTGTTTCTTTACCCCTTCCATGCTCTCCTGTCCATTCAAGTGTACCGATCATCGCATTTAATTCTTCAAAGTTCAACTATGATCGTTGTAAAGGATTAACTGTGGGGATGGCAACAAATTCCCATCCCAAATTCACGCTTAAACTGCTAATATTTCGACCACACCCAAGTTCTGGTCAGTTTTAAAAAAAATAAATTTTTTTTTGCGAATATTAGCCCTAACGGCATGTGATCCGAAAACGGCTCGTTACGTATCCTATACAGAAAAGTTGCAAAACGCTTCGTTAGCCAGTAACGTGTCGTTACGCACTAAAATTCATTCTGTCATATTTTTATCTGTTGCCGTTTCTCTACTAGAAGTCCGGTAAATGTCTGATTACTAATGTCACACCTGTGAAGAGCTTTGACCACGAGGCTGGTTCCTCGAACAGAAAAAGATAAAGGCAAGTAAGGTGCAACCAATGGAGATGAAAGATAAAATCTTTGCGATATCACCCATGTTTGTCATTCTGTGCAAGCATTTGGATAAAATGGAGAAGGACATGTTCACGAACTATAGGAAGCTACCAAACACTGTCTTGGAACTTCAAGATAAGTTGGATGTGGTAGCCTTACATTTGAGAAGTCTTAAACACTGAATCGATGATTTGATGGTCTCCATGCCTATGAAAATTTCACTCCGCCTTCACCATATTACAATATTCCTTTCAATGAAGCTATGGAGAATCTTCATTACCCAGATCCATCTGAATCTGAAAGTGAACCAGAAGAGGACCTGCCATATTAGTGATAAATGGAGTCTTTACCATATATCTATATTAGTATCTATCTATTTGTTTAGACTTCATTGGTGACTTGTTTTCGGAACTGTTTATGTTTACATCAGATTGATTATGGCATGATAATAAAACTATGATGGTTTGAATAAATGGACTGTTTATTTTTATTTTATGTTTATTTTGGGTAATACTTTTATATTTCAGTTGCTTGTGATGTTTTTTTTTCTTTTTTAATCCAAGACAGAAGATTTGGTACACGAACGAATAGGAAGTTAGTCATTGGGGTTAATGAAGAAAGTTGTTATCTACAATCCGCCAGTAGTCAGGCTCATCTTTCCCTTTCCTTTTTATCTTATGTTTTGTAGTGTTCTTATGTACATTGAGGACAATGTACGAATTTAAGTGGGGGGATGGGAGACTCGCCTATAGTTTGCATGTTTCATTGTTAAACGTAAAAAATTTTCAATTTTCAACGTGCTAAACTTTTCTTTTTGTCACTGCTAAAACTTAAATTATCAACTGGTTTTGCATATCTTAAGTAGACTTCTTAACTATGTATGCTAGACCAAAGCAAAGCTTTTTTTCACCTTTCATTCATTGCTATACAACTCTAGGCATGTATTTTAGACCCTTATGCATGACCAAGTCCTAAGTTGCTTATTAGGATAGATTAGACCTTATAAAACTTAGACAACAATTCCAGTGTGCGTGTATGAGGGAAGAAGCCTAGATAATCAACCAAACTTAAACCCTTTTTCCATTCCGTTTCCATGGTGAGATTTTTTTAGCCTTAAACAAGCTTTCTACTCACTAGGAGCTTGAGTTTTTTTCTTGTATAACATTAGAGTGTATACCATATGTGACCTACTTCTAGAACTTGACATTTGTATACGTTACGAGAGTACGACTTACAAGACAAGCAATATGATAGAGGCAAACCCTAGGATAAATTTTCTGTTTAAACCTTCAAGTTATTCTCATCTCTATTTCTATACCAATTACCCAAATTACCCTTAGTCTACCCCTATTGAGCTTTATTTTCCTTTTCATTTGATTACCCTATTAACCCTTAAACCTTAACCTATTTTTCCTTTACACCCTTTATTTTCGGGAAACTATCTGGTTTAGTATCTTAATAGAATAATCCCGGCAAAAGATAGAATCACTATCTAAAAGATATGATATGTCGATGACAAAAAATAATAATAATAATAATAATAATTTATATGTACTTGTGATAGAAGAGAATCTATGAGTTTAAAGATTCTTCTTCAAAGTTAGAAATAAGAAAGGGAGTCTATGAGTTTAAAGATTCTTCTTCGCTTAGTTAGAATTTAATTTTGTATTTATAAACACCAGATCTTGTGTACCCTATTTTCTACCCCTTATTATCCAATTCCATTTCCCTTAACCAACTACAACCTTAGCCAAAGTCCTCTTGATTTGTACGTTAGTTTGGAATGTTAGTTAAATTACGATCGTTTATCAAGCCTATGGTAAGGAAAGTCAATGGTGAGCAAATTGAGAGCACTATATAGTCTAGTACATTATTTACTAATTATCCAGATATAAAGCTTGAGTGGAGTGTACATTGTGAGATAGTTTGGTTGATTGTTAAAGAATAATCCTAAGGAAAGAAGTCAAGTGTTTATTGTCCATGCTTTTCAATCGTTAAAAATTATTTTGTTTGGTCTATTTTGAGAATGAAAACACATGTGACTAGTTATGCCTTTGTGACTCTAATCGTTTAGAGTTGTAACCATCAACCATCAATTCATTTTAAAAGCTTGGTTAGGATAGGTAATACTGTAGTTAGAGGTTTGGTCAATGATGAGTAAAGTCTAAGTGGGGGGATGTTTAATGTGCTCTAAAGTACACATCTTTTTTATTGGTTAAACCTCCACACTTGTTGATAGTTTATGCGTTATTTTGGTCAATTTTACCCTTGTTTACTATGAAATGCTATAAACTAGGTCAATAGACGGGGCCAAAGTGACAAATGCGGGTTTCAAGAAGTTTTGAGAAGAAATTGAACAAAAATTTGGACTATTAACTTATTCTCCGCATCATGACCCATTTTCCTATCACGGGCCATTACAAGATCATTTCCAGAAACCCAAAATCGTAGATTTATGGCGGTGCTCACAACCCGTTACCGCATCACGAGTCGATATGCATGTGTTCCGAAACCCTACTTCAACACTATAAATACAAGTCATTTTCGTTCGTTTGAAGCTCTAGAGAGGCTAGAGACCCTTTAATACAAAATCAGAGTTGTTCCAAGGTTTGAGTTGAAGATTGAAGCCAATCGGAGGTCAGATTGGTGCTAAATCGTTCGAGTAATCGTTGCAGTCGAAGATTCCACCACTGTTTGCCTTTCGGTTTGCTTTTAGAATGATGTTTAGTTATTTAATTTCTGTATTGAATTTTTGTTTAGTCATGAGAGGCTAACTCTCTTGATATTGTCTAAGACAATGTGATCTATTTAAGTATTTGCTTATGATTTGACATTGATCTATTGTTTGACATAATGATTTGAGTATAACATTTATGATTCCCTTTGCATATCAGAAATGAGTTGTTGGATGTTGTGTTTGATCCATTTCTAGTAGTACTTGCTTTGACTAGTAGGATATGCGTATTTCGCTTGTTGATTCAATTCTATTTCTTAGTTGTTATTTAGCGATTTCAATATGTGTTTAGGAACTCTAACGATCCTAGATAGGAATTGGTGATCATGCATGTTCAATAGTCCATTTTGGTTGAAGTATGTCTCTATATTTGGTCATGAAACTTAGCTTCCATGTCTTAGATAAAAGGATTAGTGAAGTGGCTAGCTGTAGTGCATATGTGATTGTATGTGATTGGGTTATAATATGTTACTCCAGCTTGATTATTCAGAATAGGATTGGACGATGATCCTAGGTCTTAGGTCATGTGTTTAGTGCCTTATAACTAAGACATTAATTCGTGGATACTTCATTATGGCTGTGATAATAATTATAGATTCATTGTCTAGCGACTTTATTTCCATTAGACAGTTAAGTTATGATATATCAATGTCAGGTCTAGGTAATGCTAAAATAGTGATCAGTCATCTGTTTTCTCATTCTGATTTCATATATGTCTTTATAATTGCTAACTTTGCTTCTCAGTTGTCTTTATTACTAGTCATTAGGAATTGTCACAGAATCTTAATGATAATAATTAGGCTTAGTTTAATTACACCATTGCTTCCTTAGGTCGACCCTGAGTCATTCTTTAGTGCTACCATACGATAGGTCTGCTTTTATATATGTATGCGTAGTCATAAGATGAGTTAGGTTTATATATTTAAAGGTCATTCTTGCAAGAAAACATATCTACAATTCGTGTGCATCACCGGAGCATTAAGTTGTTGTGGTAACGGTGTTCCAAGTGCAAACAAAATGGGCTATAAATAGATCAAGTCTTTTCTCCGATTCTTCAATCTTCGAGAAGAGGGCCTTAACTTCTTCATTTTTTTTCATCACGCGGAAGTCTCTCTTCTTTAAGTTCCAACTCAAGTTTTTCCAAGTGATCAAGGTTGATGGATCCATCCTTGAATTTTTCACAATAGACTGAATGTAGCTAGATGCTTTAGTACATAAACAAGAAAGCATGCAGAAAATAAAGTTTGAAATGCACAGAATGTATCACATGAAACAGTAAACAAATAAGAAAGCTGCAGATTCTTAAAGTTTGAAAATTCACATAAAGACCCTATTATTTGATATGTTATAAACAATGTAGCAGACGCTTGACATCAACATTCTTGTATTCTTTTAGAGGGGATTTCAACTGCAATTTCTTTATTTTGTACCCCTCTAACATGATTCTACAAATATGTTGTTGGAAATATTCCTATATATTTCCTTTAGGATCATTTCCTAGTAATGACCAAAGTAACATAAATTAGTTCTTATCAATATATCACATAAATAACCTATTATTTGATATGTTATAATCAAAATACATCTAAAGGGAAGAGTGGAACACATCATATCTTCACTTATTATAAAGAAACAATTGACCATTTCTAGCAAAGTACATAAAAAAGAAAGCAGGTTCATCAACATTCTTGTACCCTCTACCCCCCCCCCCCAAACACCTGTAACATGACTCTATATGTGCAGATGCTTGACCTCAACGTTCTTAGCATAAAATAACTAATTTAGCATGCTCCCACAGTTTTGTACGAAATTAAATAACTAATTTAGCATAAAATGAATGAGTTGAAATGAATGGAGGGGATTTCTACAAAAATATGTGGCTAAAGGGTCCAAAAGCTATATATTTGGCCACAAGTATAAAATATGTGTGGCTAAAACTAGTGTTTCTTACCTTTAGCCACGTTTTTAAAAAACAATGGATACGCATTTTCGAGAAAAAAGTGGCTAAATGTTGTTTTTGACGTAGCGTGGGACCTTGAAAGTAATAAAGATTTTGAGGTTAAACAAGTCATGAAATTGATAGAATCGAAAGTTTTGGTGGGTAATGATCTCACAAAATTACACAGACTGGAGCATATGATATCATACAACATCATCTTATCAACGCTGGAATGATCAATCCACATCGACCCATTTATAAGTTGGTCAAAATGGCCACCACTACTCTTGATATTTATATGTGGCTGGTTTTCTTATATTCATTTCACATTGGCTTTTTTATAGGTTGTGGTGGAGAAGAAAATCATGAGAGAAAGAAAAATGAAAGATATGGAAGTGGAAAAATGATTATGGATGCATAATACTAAAACAACTTCAGCGACTGGGTGCGTCTTTATAATGGTCACGTGAGCTAAAAGAGAAAGTTTTAATATTAAGCCTTTTTTCTTCATTTGTTTGGAAACTAGCTTTGTTATGAGTTCTAAACTATATGTTTTGTTTTATGGTAGTATTTTACAATGGACGAGAAAATATCAAATGCGATAACATAAGCTTTTGTCAGGCATTACAATGAGGGTCGTATATATAGGTATTAACATATTATTATTATTAATATTATGTCAATGAGGTTAAGTCCTTCTAATTCCCATCTAATTTTTGTTTTGATCATTCTTTATAGATTTCAATGTATATTCTTCCAAAAGAGCTGGTAACTCAAAATTGTTTTTAAATATTTGTGTTTATAGTTTAGTTCATCACGTAGACATGAAATCTTTCTTCTAATAAATCTTATCACATGCCTAATTTTATAATGTCATATTTAGTTGGAATGATGATTATTGAGACATGATGTCCATGTAGGTGGCCATCTTGACTAGATAGGTTTTTATTTTAGTGTTTTCTAAACCCCAGTCGTGCATCGTACGGGTCCAAAAAACTAGTATACTTAATAGTTTTATTTTTCTTAAATTACTAAGTACTAAAATCTACCTCTTTCGTCACACAACATTATATAAGTGTGGCCAAAGGTATCATATATATTCGTTTTTGGTCACATGAATAAAAATTATTTAAAATTATGTGGCCGTTTGGTGCATTTCGCCACTCTTTTTTAAGTGTGACAAATAAATGCCAATTTTTTTTGTAAAACAGTGGCTAAAGCCTCTGCACCTGATTGTCGTTGTCACATAAAAAAATATGTAACTAAAAGGGTCCAAAAGCTATATATTTGGCCACAGGAACAAAATATGTGTGGCTGAAACTAGTGTTTCTTACCTTTAGCCATGTATTTTTTTTTTAAAACAGTGGTTATGCGTTTTCAGAAGACAGTGGATAAATGTCGTTTTTGACGTAGTGTGAGACCTTGGAAGTAATAAAGATTTTGAGGTGAAACAAGTCATGAAATTGATAGAATTGAAAGTTTTGGTGGGTAATGATACATGCAGAAGATGGAATAAAGGGGTCCCGAAAAAAGTTAATATTTTTGTCTGGAGAATGTTATTGGATAGAATTCCAACACGAAAAAATCTTTGTATTAAAAGAATTGACATTCTTTTCATCTTATGTGCATTTTGTGAAAGAGAAGTTGAATCAGTTGAGCATGTTTTTGGTAATTATGAGGTGACTTTAAAAACTTGGAAATCGGTTAATGTTGGTTGGACTTGGATGGTCCAAGCGTGTTATTACGAAGGATGTTTGGATTTGGTTAGAGAATTTACATGTTACAAATGTGAAAAAATCGATGATTAAGGGTATTCTTTGTGTCATGTGGTGGTCTATGTGGAAGATAAAGAATAAAATCTACAAGAAGAATGTTTTATTAAGAGTGCATGTTTACGATTTTATCATTTATTATTCGTTTAACTGGATTGTTACTAAGAACATGACGGTATCTATTTCGTGGGCTTAGATTGTTGCAAAAGCCTCTTTTATGTTTGTAATTTATTCGATGTTGGGTTAGCTTTTTCTAACCCTCCTTTTTTTAAATAATATTATTGCATTGCTATTCAAAAAAATTACAATGAGGTAGAGGGTATACAGGGCAACAAGCTACGCCAAACCCCCCCCCCCCCTTTCGAATGATAGATACAAAAGGATGAAATACAATCCTATTGATATTTTCATTCGAATGACTATATCTACTTTATTTTTCATTTTACCTTTTCTAATTTCCGAATTTAATTTATTTTAGTTTTTGACATATTTTTATTTTAATTGTTTACTTATTTATTTTAATTTACTTTTTGTATATTTTTATATAATTTTTACTTTTTTAGTATTTTTCTTAACTTTTTTTATAAACCTTTAGGAAAAATCCACATTCAATTCATTAAAGAAATTTATAATCTAAATAAATTATTAATTTTTATCTTTAAGAAATATTTTGTGACAAAATTTAACCATTGATGACCCTAACTATCATAAGAAATTAAAAAAAGAAGCCCCTCTAATATTGTAAATAAAAATCATTGAAAGGGAATACATCACACTTTACATGCAATTATCTATTTCTTTCTAATTTGATAACAAACATATATTTTTTTCTTCAAACATAATGAGACATAATGAGGTATTTCAATCCAAATTACATTTATGCATGCGAAACACTACTTAAATGATTTTAGCATAGGAGATTTGGAGACCTATTTCATTCATTTCATTTAGAGTAGATTATGGGAATCGTCCATATGGTTTCCTAAATTTCATCTTTTGTCCTTAGGTTTCAAAATTTACGGCTATGGTCCGAAGGTTTGCACTTTCGTAACACCTTTAGTCCCTTACGCTAACTGCCGTTAGATTTTTTTCGTTAAGTTATTGTAAAATAACAATTATACCCCTACCCTTTATTTAAAAAAATTTCAGAGGCGGCAAGGATGACAGCGACAATGGTGGTGGTGGCAATGACGGTGACAAAGTGGTGGTAGTTGAATTTTTATATTTTGTTTTTAAAATAAGAGGGTAGGGTATAATTTTCAATTTACAATAACTTAACAGAAAGATCTAACGACAGTTAGCATCAGAGACTAAATGTGTTACAAAACATGCAAATCTTTAGACCATAGTCGTAGTTTTTGGAACCTAGAGAAAAAAGGTGAAATTTAAGCAAACCATAAAGACAATTACGGTAATTTACTCTTTAATTTATATGGAGAACAAAGATATTATATAGTAATATATAAACTTGAAAGATCATATCATTTTGATTACAAAATTCATGAAAATAGTTGTTTATAAATTCTTTACCGTTATCACATTAAAAGTATTTATTGTGATAGTCAAATTGTTTTTAAAAAGTACATGAAAACCAAGAGTGATAGAAAAGACTTAGGATTTGTGACAAAAAAGGTAGGTCTAAATAAAATTGTATTCGGAGCTAGCGCTTAGAGAGATCTGTAAGTCACCGTGAATAATGTGAAATAGTAAATAAGTGCAAGAAGTAGAATCACAAAAAAGATAATCTAATATGTATCCCAAATACATATAATTGACAAATGATGTGTGTGAATGTGTATATATTTTTAGCTGAAACACGGTCTCATTTTAAATTTATAAAAGTTGTTCCCAGCAACGAACTATGCGCACACATGGTAGGCAAGTGCACCTATCACTATGTAATATAGTATTGGTAAATTTCGCAATGTCGATCCATGGACATAGACCAATGACAAATTGTTGGTTTTTGTAATTTAGAAATAGGTTTTAGAATTCAGAAAATGATTTTTAAGTTTTATTAAATAAAGGCAAACAAAATTAATTCGAGATAAATATTAGTGATGAGAGGTGATCACTAGGTTTTATTCCTCTTGTTTTGTCTCAACTCATGGTTGGCTCACTTATGAATTATCTTTGATGTAGATGAAGTACCTAAGACAAGGTATTCTAATACCTATGGGTAATTTCACGATTAAGGTTATAGACACGCCCTAAGGGTTACAACTATTTCATGGTGAAGCATATACAAGGTCTTCGTTTGGCATGCAAACAGTCAAGATACCTAGTTACAGGTGACCTAACTCACAACTTGTTAAAAGGTATTGGAGATAGACAGTCCTATACGGTTCTAGAGTTGTGCAGCTATTGTGTCTGATTAGATAGTTAATCTAGCAAATCCTAAACATGACTAAATAGGAGCAAACCCAAGTTATTGTGAATGTTGGCTACTAGACAATGCTAGGGGTGGCTCTTAGAAAATGGCATGTCTTTTCAAATGCAAATCCTAAGGGTGGAGTGCTAATTGAACAAGGATGGATATAATAATCATGAACTATTTCTAGTATCACGCGTACGCCGCAAATTCTGTTACTCGTCTATACAATAGAAAACCTAATAGTAGCAAGATTGCAATCTAACGGCTAGGGTTTCCATAAGATTAGATTTGGATCAAGGTTCAAAAGAAAACTCACATTCATTAACTAATACCATGCACAATATTTAACACAAACTATGCATAAGAAAAACATCAATCAATCAATTAAATACGAATTCAAATCATAACAAGATTCCTCTCACCTAAGCAATACGAATCGTTTAGCCTAATAACATAATCATAAACTCAAATCCAAACATAATTTTTTTTTGAAAACATCGAAAGAAAAAAAAACTAAACTAAACCTGGAAAGTATCTTACAAAATTAAAACTTTGAAAGCTTTAATTATTTGTTACGACTATTCCTGGTTCTTCCTTTGGCTCTAATCTCGAAAAATAGATGATTAAACTAATTTTTTTCCTAAAAGTTGGTTAAACTAATCTTTGTTCCGGTTCTTCCCAACCACACAGCTTGGCCCATTTTAACCAAAAAAGTTGACTTTGACCAGAACATTGACTTTTCTCTTTTTCGCTTTTCTCTTCCATTTTTTGTTTCGTTCTTTGTACCACCTCCTGTTTGGCCTGAAATTTACGTTTATTATTAGTTACGTAATTAATTGACATAATTTCATATTTAATACATTATTTCCATGGTTAACTTGTATCATTTTTATATCCAAATTCACACATATCAAACATCCCTATACTTAGCATTTGCCTGCCTTACGCAAACTTTAATCTCAACATTACTACAACTACAAATTTAAGAACATAAATATTTACCTCATACATATTCGGTCTGCAAGATTTACAATCAGTACTTGAATTTACAACCTTTCAAGTTTGAAGGTTTTATGAAAACTCGTAGGATTATCCAATAAAATTTCACAAACCATAAACTCTCAATCTAACATATTCGCTCCACTTACCATAACTGCTTAACTCTATGGTGTATTTTAGTGATCACGTATTATCAAGAATGTATAAAAATTCCTCATGTTCATGTATTGATCATGCCGCCGAGTTTGTTATAGGATCTGACCAAAGGAGAGAGGGAGAACTCTTAATTCTGCTCACATATACGGGTGTGTGAGCTACCACCAAAAAACTTACATATTTATGTGTACGTACATGATGTGCACTAAAATACACATCTTTTGAAAATGTCTGAGCGTTGGATCATCTACTCGGTCGTATCGAGATCAATGTTTAAACGAGTGAACACGAAGGTAAATACACAGAACTTTGTATTAGACCACAGAGAAACACCATAGAGTACACATACAAGATCTGACCAAGAAGTTTTAAATCTATATAAGACAATACTATTTATAGCTGAACTACACAAGCCAAAACCCGATAAACCGAACCTCAGGTTCGGACCATGTTCATATGTGTCCGAACTCTGAGTTCGCCTATAGTTCGGATCATAGCAATCTTGCAACATTGTCTTGTATTTGATACTTCAGATGACGATCATGAACTATGTATCAACATCTTTACTCCATCAAATATCCTTAGTTTTGGTTGGTTATGATTATGGAAGGTCTTAGATATGTTCATAATTGCTTTGTTATGAATTTACAAGCCTTGAAGTTTCTCATGTGTCTCAAGACCACGATCGTGGAGGACCTGTTCACAATCACTTCCTGAAGCCCATGATCATGTTGAAGATTTCATCCTCGACCACGACGCTGTCCCGAAAAATCACGATTGTGGTGAAAGTCTACACGACCAGATCTAACAAAGAAAAATGACGTGTTTGTCTTCTTTGGTGATCATGATCGTGTTCCATCAGAACATGAACGTGGAGGGCTTAAGCACATTCGTGTTACTATTGAACACGATCGTGGTAGACGTCAGCGATCAGAGATCAGAAGTTAGTCAACGGGATGGTGCGAGCCATGTACGGGTATGATTGTGGGGAGCATGACCACGATCATGGGAAACCAGCTACCTTATCTGATAAATACCATATCACTTCTCATTTGTAAAAATTTTCCACCACTTTCATCTGATCTTCTCCTATAATTTTCTTCTATTATCTCAGTTTAGTTTCAATAGTTAAGTGTGTTAGCCTCATAGCTCATTGGATATGCTTACCTTGGCATGCTATGACTTTTATAGTTTAGTATGTTAAGATGGGGTGTGTGACAAGAAGCTTAGGCATGTCCATAAGTTACGTGGCTTGTCACACTAATTCATCCATAACTAATCTTCTAATCTTTGTACTAGGCATAACAATACATCGGGTGCTCTTGTATTGTTTTAGGTCTATGTTAGATGAACTATAGCATCACTATACGTCTAGGGATTCTAGCATTTGGATACTTTTTAGCATACCAACTTGGTGCATTATGACACAACCATACGTATAATTGTGACAATCCGTCCTTTCAGGTCTTTTCCTGATTTAAATAAACTTAAACTGATGTAAATTCCATGAGAACATTTACTTTAACTGATATAAATGTTGTGTGAACATTTATGTGTTGACCGTGCTGACCTTAGCAAATTAGGATTTTGTATAAGATCACTACACGAGCATGCACTTAAAGGCTAGACGTTTGATATTCTATAATTTTATGTAAATCATATGTTATAATTTCATGCAAACATGGTGTCATTTCATGTGACAATTTAACTTATGACTTATGTATATATTCACATGAGTCATTCTACGACTTTATGCGACAATCTGTCATGTAACTATATGTATCGTTTTACGGTTTTATGTGAATTTATACACAGGAATAGGAATAGATTTGAATCTATGATTTTATGTGAATTTAAAATAAATAATTATGGGTTATTGTTTATTATTTTATGTGGGTATTTAAGATTTATATATTTATAAATGTCACGTGCTAAACACACGTTGATATATATTCGCATATTCATCGTCAAGAAATCTTTCGTGAACCCTATTATGAATCCGTTAATGTTTCTAAACTTCAAGGGACCAATATTGCTAATTTCTAAACTCCCATTTATTAAACAAACCTTCAAGGACTGGTGTTGTAATTATCGAATCTTAGAAAAATAAACTGTAAATGTTGGAGGGACTAATTCTGTCAATTAGCAATAGTCAAATTAAAGATTTCATGTAACCGACGTCCGTCGGAGTCGGCCGGTGACGCCTCCAATTGCGGTGATCGCCGACCACTTATCCTAGCCCCTCTCGATTGATTTAGTCCCATCATCCCTTATACCCGTCGTTTTCACCATAAGCACGCCACTCTTTTTCTCTCTCGCCTCCTGAACTAACCCACTCCGCCGCCGTTGGGAAAAACCGACCACCCACCACCATTTTTGTTTTGCTCCGCCGCTGTTGCACGCCCGTCCAAAGGTGAAGCCACTAGGTTCGACATCACAAACCTCCTGATTTGAATACCACAGTCCATCTTCGACATTGAGTTCCAAGTCAGGTTCGAGTTGCCGTTTAAGTTCGTCACCACTGTCTCGCGTTTCGGTGATTCGTTTCACATTTAAGGTATTTCTAAACACGTTCGTTATGGATTTGTAGCGATCATTGTTCATTGTTGAAGCTTCAGTTAAACCCTTATGAGCTTCCATGGAGATCGGGTGTCTAGGGTTCTTGGGTGAAAAAGATGACACCCGACCCATGCACTCTATATTTATTTATGGTTTGAAAACCCAATAGTTCCAGTTTCCGGGTGGTAGATTGCTTGGTTGTGAACGCAGAGGTCGCGATTTCGAACCTTGGCCACTACGTTTCTTTTAATTAAAAAGTGTTTTTCTTTTAATTAAAAAGTGTTTTTCTGTAATCCGGATCTAGCTTCCCTGTAAAATCAAAATCTTTGTTGTATGATTGGAAACCAAAACATAATTTTACCAGACGGTTTTGCTTGTCTCCACATGGTTCCATGCCTCTTATTTCCAAAACTGGTCTCCATGCCTCTGATTTCCATAACTGGACGAACTTTATTATCACCGGACGGTCGGTTCCGGACGAGTATTGAACACTGGACCGCCTGTCTTCTCTACCGAACAATTGGCTCTGGGCAACCTACATATCACGCCACCACTGTCACCAAACAACAAGCTCCCGAACCAGTCCATTACCGGCTATGTTTCTCGCCGAACAAACGTCACTTCCATTCCGAATAGGTTCACAGTACCCCGACACTATAAGAAATTGGGGTATTTACCCACACATAATTTACCTACATATGGTTATATGTAGGTAAATATCTACACATGTTTTTATATGTGTGGGTAACGACGAATGACAATTTGTTTAAGTTCTTAACAATTAATATGGGTGGGAACTAATTTTTACCTACACTTAGTTACCTACATTTGTATATATCTAGATGAGAAGGTAAAAATATGCTTACACATTTTCTATATTTTTGTTATGTGTGGGTTTATAGTTACACATATACAAAAAACAATAATATGTGTAAGTAATAAGTAATATTTTTACATACACATATTATTAGCAAAAAAATGTGTAGGTAAATTAAGTAAAATAATTTTTTTTATTTTAATGACGTGGCAAAATACGTACCTACACATATTTAAAAATTTAATTTATGTGTAGGTATAAAAAATAGTGACGTGGAAATAAATCTTTTTAGTTTTTATAAGGAAAATTGGAAATAAATAATCCCAGGTTTTGATGTTTGGTCGTTAATAATCTCACGTTTAAAAATAGTCCCCAATGGTCCCAGCTTTCACTGTATTTGTTTTTAGTGGTCCCACCGTTAACAAGACTAACATCGTTAAATTTTTTGATGATGTGGCAAATGACTTGGCTTTTTTTTCTTTTAAAAAAAAAGCCAAATTCCACGTGGATATCAAATTAATCTTTTTTTTTATTTCTTAACAAGAATACATGTTATCCTTTTTCCCCAGGCCCTATCGAACTTCAAAAAAAAACACACAGAGACTTTATACGAACCCTAGATTGGCATCAATCTCAACCATGCCCTAAATCGAACTTCAATCTCAACCAATTCGAACAACAGATTAGATGATGTCGCTGAGTTCGCACATCAACCAATTCGCAGTATAGGTTGCCATCCAACCCAAGATTAATAGTTTTGTGTCTGTTGTTCGAACCCGCTGTCGAAGAAGAAGCAGCGCTCATCTTGGTTATTGCTTCGAACCTGATGTCGATGAAGAAGCAAGGCTCGTTTAGGTTTAGGAAATGCTTCGAACCTGCTGTCTTAGGAAGCAGCGATCAACCTTGATTATTCATCGTTGACTTCGAGAAGAAGAAGAGAAGAAGCGATGCGATTTAGGGCCTGAAATAGATGAAGAACAGAGATGGGATTTAGGGCTCTGCGAATTAGGGCTTGAAGAACAGCTATTGCGATTTAGGGAAATAATACGTGGTCTCACTTATAATTATAATTTGGGGAAACAAGAAATTAAAAAAACAAAAAAAATCTGATATCCACGTGGAATTTGGGTTTTTTTTTTAAAGAAAAAAAAGCCAAGTCATTTGCCACATCATCAAAAATTTAACGGTGTTAGTCTTGTTAACGGTTGGACCACTAAAAACAAATTCAGTGAAAGCTGGGACCATTGGGGACTATTTTTAAACATGGGATTATTAACGACCAAATATCAAAACCTGGGATTATTTATTTCCAATTTTCCTTTTTATAATTAAAAAAAACGTATCTACCTACACATAATTTAAATAATACTTATATGTAGGTAAAAACAACATCCACATGTAATACACTTTTACCCACACATAATGACCTTTTACCCACACATTCAATACAGCTTTAGTAAATCAAGCTAATCTTTTAGCACACATAATCAATGCTACAAATTGTTCTGGTGTCAAACAGCATTCAAAACAGCTTTAGTAAATACATTTTCAACAATACATCTAGAATTAAAACAAGCACATCACATGTATAATCAAACACATGTAGCATTAAAACTGATCAAAATACAATATTATATAAGCCATATTGAGAATCAAAATGTCTGCAGGAAACAAAAGCAGAAGCTACAAGCGGAGATCAAAAATCCAATAGGTTAAAGTATCAAAGGGCCAACATGAACCCTAGGTAAAAAAAAAACCACATTAATTAATTAACCATAAAACCAACCATCACTTCTTTCCCACCAACACCTGCTCCTCGGCACCTTCAAGCAGTACTTCTTCTCCGGTCAAATCCTTGTAAGCTTTCTGCCACGCGTTGATATCCCACTCTGGCACGACCAAACCGCCCTTCAAAATTTGATGAGCCATTTCAATTTTACACTTAAGTACGACAACTTCAAAAGACTTATTCATTATCTCTTTCATCTCCAAAAGTGATTTAGCATGAGCTTTGTCCTTTCCCACCAGTTGATCATTTAGAAGACGTACATCTTCTTTCGATTTCCTGACGAGGAAACTAAGTATTGCAGACTAAAAATAACTAAACAAGTAGTAAGGATACATACTTGAAGAAGGAAAGTGTCCTCCTGTTCAAAGATTTCTTCAAAAGAAAGGTCAGCGAAAGGATCAGAAAAAGACTGGGCATGAGAAATGGTCTTTCTCTTCTTCGAAGCAGGAAGCCTTTCTTTATCGAAAAATTGCTGAGTCTTCACGTTTGAATTCACATCCTCATCACCCACACCAGGAACAGATTTCAAATTAGCACCTGATTGATAAGATCGACTCATATCAATATAGAGAAAGACATGTGAAAGCAAAAGAAAATACGGTTACCGGATGATGAACCTGTCGAATAGATAGATTCAGCAGTAAAACGACTGGAAGCCTCTACAGAGAAGGTTCTCTCTTCAACAGGAAGAGCCAAAACTTTACTCAAAATTTCAGATGAATGATTGTTAACATGAGCAACCTTTGAGAGATTAATATCTGCAGAATAGAGGTCAAAATATGTCTGTTTTTAAAGAAGAAAAATGGAAGACAAATGCTTACCTTCGACAACCCAAGTATCGGGAATAAGTCTTCCGTTGGGAATGGAATCCCTCTCTACGAAGAAGAACCGACTTCTCCAAACGGGGCTGTTTTCACCTACACGATGGATCAAATTTTTGCTACCAACCTTAGCCTTCAACATATAACGAACTTGGCCATTAGTCACCAGATTATACGCTTCAGTTATCAAAGAAATGGGAATGTCTAGATGATGATTATCTTTAATACGATTCAGGGAGTATAGGATTCTCCAGATCGTGGGCATTACTTGAGTATAGCAAAGATTGGAGACATCGAAGAACTCTTGAATCAAAGAAGGAAAAGGATAATTCAAACCTATAGTAAAGGGATATTCAGGAAAACAAACCCATTTTTTGGATTTTCCGTCAATTGCGGATGGTAAACGCAAAGCCCTAAAAACGACGAAAGAAAGAAAAGAGCCAGAATCCCTCAAGCGTATAATATCAAATGGAACTATCATACATTCCTCTTCGGCAGTTTTAGGGACTATGCCCTGTGATTCGATATAATCGTCCGAATCGATCTTGTAAGAAGGAGTCTTCACCCTCATCTTTGAAAAAAGAAGAAGAAGATATCGAGAGTATGTGGAAGAAGTGAAAGTGATGAAGCAGTAACTGACTTGGGGAAAAGGGTTTTATGAAAATAACTATACACAACTGAATTGTCAATAACGTAGATAAGTAAACCATGATTAAAAAATATTGAAAAATAAAAAATAAAACAAGTTAAAGGAAATCGAACCCACGCCAAATGTGAATAACAGACGACCTGGACTACTTGAGCTGGTTGGAATATTGTTTTATAAATGAAATTTGTGTGTTATATTAGAAGCATTAGTACATATTTTGTACATATTTTTAAATTCCAAGTACATTATATGTAAAATATAATCCATCCTAATTAAACATCAACTAAAATTTTCGCAGATCCTATCCACGTTTATGAACATCCAAAAAAACTAACAACCAATTAAAACACCCGCAATTCCTATCCACGATATGATCCACGCTAAACCCTAGTTCCACGTTTTGCTTGGTTTAACAGTATTTCAAAGGAGCTTTTCAAAGGAGCTTGCTTTGATCAATCCAGGTACTAGCTAATTCCGATAACCACTATTTTTATTTGCTTCAACTATGATCGTTACGGATTAGGCATCATAGTATACAACATAGTTATCGATTTTATTAATTTTTGTTCATAATCATTATCAGGTGCAAACTATGAGTCATCAATGGGTGCAAAGCGGGCATCATGCTTCGACCGAGTATGTGGAGGGGGTAAAGCAATTTTTAAACGTTGCTAGACAAACTTTGAAC
>JBCNJP010000027.1:50170274-50185392 GCA_039602395.1 Deinandra increscens subsp. villosa | reverse complement strand
TCAATATGGCATTTTCATAAGGCCTTGCGACACGAAACATTATACACGTGCAAAGCTTAGTAATTATGTACATTATCAACTGTAATAACATAACCAATGACATATGTATGAATATGGCATTTTCGTAAGGCCTTGCGATACGAAACATTATACACATGCAAAGCTTAGTAATTATGTTTGCATATAACAGAGCACGCTTAAGCATCGATTGTTTTAAACATTACATGCATATCCTAACACCAATATTATAAAAGCAATGACTTTAAGTTTCCTGTTCACCATGGCGTGTAATAAGAAATAAAAATAGCAATCATAATACCAATTGTAATAATATCTAATTTAATAATACCTTTAAACCTTGTGACATCTTACGTAATAATCATTAATTATAAAGATGAGGATCATATTATCAACCAAAATAAAATAATCATTAATTATAAAGATGAAGATCATATTATCAACCAAAATAATAACATGGACACCACATAAACATATGATGTCTAAGAATGCATGATAAACATACAAAAGAATAACATACTAAATTTGTAAAAACAGTGACAGAACATGGAGATAGGTGCATTATAAGTAGACAATTAAGAAAATAAGTTATAAGTCGGAAACATACCAACAAAATACTTGTTATTGGTAACTTCCAAATCCTCAAACTGAACTATCTGAAAAGGATAGTGCTAATAAACCCTCCATGATCACCAGAATCCTTTTTAAACACTGTAGATCCCTGCAGCTCAATCATATAGAGGCTATCCTTTAGGATCCTGTACGCAGGCCGATTCTTCACAACAGTAAAATTCTTCAACAGATACAAACCACCTTCCTTCAGCTTATCAACAAAATAATGAGCAATGTTGCTCCGAGCAATGGCATGAACAGAATCCCCCTATCAAAGACAACATTTTTGTCAAGACGATCTACAACAGATAAGCAAACACTTAAAGTAGTAAACATAAACAACTGAAAGAGGAAGAAATCTACTAACATTCCTATCAGAGAAGATGTAATCGGCACTGAAATAGCGCCCATGCACATTATCACAATCCCATGAAAGACAAACATAAAAACAATAGACATTGAGGACCCTACTTCCAGTTGGTCAAAACATAAACCATCATTCAAACCTGTTTCTATAACACCACCCACCACAGCCTTGGACATCGTTAGAGGGTTCGTAGCCTGGTTATGGTTCTTAATTTCTAAAAGGTAAGTCGTTCCAGTCAGTTGATATATACAGGAGAGAAATAATATAAGGTATATATAGATGACACGATGACACAATGAATTGATTCATATACCTCTATTAATCATTAATAAAAGGACGTATATAAAACGGTTACATAAATTAGAAGCTCAATAGTAAAGGACAACATCAATAACTCAATAAATGGATGACAATTACTGAATTAAGAACCATTATGATTGAGACCCGCCCAACTGTTTAATATTATAACTCCTAAACAATTAACACACACGTAACAACAAATTAAGTTTATAACACCAATCCTTGAGCACTAACTAACTATTACAGTTCATGAAACTGAATTTGTTTCATATTAACACAGACATACCACATTATTATTAATAAAAAAAATAAGTAAACCCTAAGGTGTCGAACCACCGGGGAAGGGTAGTGCAAGGAATCGTTACCTTAATGGACTCATGGTCGACTATACTTCACTTCCAATTGCAGGGGTTGGTTGAGGAAACGGTCTCCAATTGGATCTGTCGGCGATAGAGACAAAGCAGGGGAACACGCATACTACGCCTATGGCTTCGCCTAGTGAAGGATTTCAATACTTTGGGTTAGAAGAGATAACGGGTCGATGCTATAATACGGTTAGACGGAATAACTTTACTTGCATGTATTAAATTTGTTCACAAAATGGAATATTTTAAAAACCTAAAGGGTGAAAACGGGCCACATAATAATTACCAGAGGGCCAGAATGGTTCACATTACAAAACCAAAATTATAGGACCAGAACAATGGCGGCGAAACATAACACTCTAAATCCACCTTGTAATTCACGAAACCATATTCCGATGTTCTCCCTTCACAATAGCGGTGTACTTCCAGCCGATAAGAAACACGTCGAGTCAAGACGATTACCCCTCCATTTAAAAGGCGATGGCATTTCCGAACAAACACTGATCCACGCATACGAACACCCAACAGTAGGAATGCCTAAGGTTTGATTTCCAGACCCTAAAAGTTTTGAACACAGGCACAACCCACCATTTCTTAATCGGACCAATCAAGGTAATTAGGTCATTCTTTTGTACATTTTCATAACTTGTAAATAGGAAAATCAAGTGGATAATATCGATCTTCTGTTACAGCGCAATTCTACTCTATCGAGTCACAAAAACGTAAGCATCTTGGCTTAGATTTCTTATATGACACATGCCATGATTATGACCAAGCACAACGACCTTCATCCCTCACCTTTTGTCAGTTAAAGACACAAAGAACACGAATTAGGGAAGTAAGAGCCATCGGATTGTGGGTTATAAGAGACGGGTTATAAACGATTACAGGCCAAATAGTGTCCGTATGAAACTCATAGCTTTTACTTTGCAACTTAATACCCACTGGATTACGGGTTAATACCAAGATGGGTCGGATAGAATCCGCGTGAAATTCACTCTTAATTTTTGTAGGTGATTCACCCACTATATAAGTAAGAGCCATTGGATTACGGGTTATAAGAAACGGGTTATAAACAATTCCGGGCCAAATAGGGTCCGCGTGAAACTTATAACTTTTACTTTACAATTTAATACCCACTAGATTACGGGTTAATACCAAGATGGGTCATATAAGATCCGCGTTATGTTCTTTCAACGAGCCGTAGGCGCTTAGGTAAATTCAATCTCATGTGTCTCTTCTCTGATTTCATTTGTTCATTAGAGTAGAATTTTTTGTTGTTGCCTCAGTTGGTCTTCATTGTCAAATTTAAAAGTTAGTAGCCATTCCATTATGGGTTAATACCCGGATAGGTCGGGTAGGATCCGCCTGTGTGCAAACCTGAGATAAGCATTGCATTATTTCTTTGACAGTCGGTAATTTACTTAAAACAGTAGAATCTGTTTTTGCAAGTTAATAGCCACTGGATCACGGGTTACTACCAAGATGGGTTGGGTAGGATCCGCGTGAAATTTACGGTAGTGTATGTTTGTCTTTGCAAATAGCCACTGGATCACGGGTTACTACCAAGATGGGTCGGGTAGGATCCACGTGAAATTTACGGTAGTGTATGTTTGTCTTTGCAAACAGCCATTCGATTACGGGTTAAAACCATAATGGGTCGGGTAGGATCCGCGTGTATGTTAGCTTGAGATAATAATTGGGATTATTTCTTTTACAATGGGTTAATTACCTAAAACAGTAGGCTTTAAGACTGTGTTCACAACTCTAACCGATTTTGTTCATGTTTTCCCTTTTACATACTATGACAATCCAACACTAGGGGTGTTTAAAACCGGATATCCGGATTTTCGGATATCCGAATTTCATATATCTGAAAATTTCGGATAGTTGATTTCACTATCCGAATCCGTATCCGAAATTTTGGATATCCGAATTTCAGATATCGGATACGGATTCGGATAGTGAAATCGGATATCCAAAACTCAAACTTTTTGTATTTTATATCTAAGAAAAAGAATATGAAACCTTAGTTTGGTGATTGGGGTTTCTGATGGTTGATGGCGTTTGATGGTAGAGGTGTTGGACAGTTGGTCGTTTGATGGTAGAGGGGACTTTGAAATTCCAACTATGATTCCAGATTCAATTCAGGTGGTTGACTGCGGTGGAGACAAGATGACTTAAGTGGTGGGGGTGAGGGTTGGCGGCGTTATAGGGTGGTCCGGCATTCCGACAACGTTTTCGTGAGAAGTGATGTTGTTTAAAGGACTGGCGGAGGTATGATATTCGCCTATTTGGTTGCAGTGGCTCTAATCGACTATAGAAAGATGAGGAATTAAGGATTTGGTTTAGTCATCGATGGATTCAATAGTGGGTTGCGGACCTTGCAGCGGAACAATCGAACGGAAAACAAAATTGTGAATTAGGAATTGAGAATTTGAAGTTCAGAATTGTGATTTACATTAAAGCAATCGGCAAGTCTGAAGGACATTTGTGATTTTATTAAATTACTTAAAAGAAAATTAATTAAAATTCATTATTTAGAAATGTAAAAAAAATATTTCGGATATCAGATATCCGAAATATCCGAAATATCCGAAATATTTCGGATATCAGATAAACCTCTCCGAGTTTGGAAAAACCATGAAAACCAAGCTAAAAAATTCGATTTTTGTTCCGATTTTTTTTATGGTGATTCTCTAAGTTACATATGTAACCTCGGTTATAAAAATATTTTTTTTTTAAAATTTTACTAGGCGTTTTTTTTATTTTTTTGCATAAAGGGGGTCTTTTTAACTTAGAGAATCACCATAAAAAAAATCGGAACAAAAATCGAATTTTTTAGCTTGGTTTCACGGTTTTCCAAACTCGGAGAGGTTTTCATTATATCCATCCCCTATATATATAGGGTTAGGTTCAAATTAGAACTTTTTGTTTTGAGAACTTTTGAACACTAAATCTCAACTACAAATTTCAGGGGGACCACTACAATTCATGGAAGGGGGATACATGTAACTAAACTTGTGTTTCAATCTTCATCAGCGCCGATTGGAGTTTTCAGACAGTCTTCCCACTTGATTTCACAGGTAGTGCTACATATTGTTGAATTTATTTAACTTTTTTTAATATATTGAATGCAAATCGATGCTACTGTCGGTCTTCCCACTTGATTTAACAAGAAATCACACTTCTCGATGTTGTTGTTTCTTTTAAGAATATATATAAATTAATACATTTTTATGGAATATAATGGAATACAAGATGTGATTTCATGCTGTTGTTGCTTTTAACGATTATTCTTTGACTACAAATTTAACCCATTTTTTAAATATGAAATTCATTTTGATAAGAATATACTAAATATTACATACATATTTTAACTCATTTCAGTTTTACTTAATTTCACGTGATTTTATAGGCAATGTTTATTGGATTATTTTTTAATTGTATCGTGGAAAGATTGGGGATTGGAAGTTTTAAAAAATACATATGTAATTGAAAAAAAAATTCTGAAAGGATTATAGGGTTTATGAGATAATATATCTAAAAGAATATCATATAAAAGATTGGTTTCTAGTTGACTGGTTAGTTCAATTATATGATTTACATATGTAATTTTTTGTCTCTGTATTGGAAGCGTCACAAATGGCTTTTGAGTTTTTTTTTTTAAGGGAAAGAGTTTGAGGTGGTAGAAGATGATAAATTGATGAAGTGGTTATTTAAAAAAAAACTATGGAACATATATTTTTGAAATTGGGCTTCGTTTAAAATATCTTATTTTTAGATATGTAATAACTGATGTTACATATGTAATTTTACCACTTACGATCTCACGAGTATTTTAAGATATGTAATATCTTATTTTTACATATGTAATATATATGTAATATCTTATTTTACATATGTAATATATAAGTGGCATTGGGTTTTGTAGGTCAAAAACTGGTTCATAATCTTTTACATATGTAATATCTTAACTTTATATATCTAATAACTGATGTTACATATTTTTACATATGTAGCAACTGCTGTTACATATTTTTACATAGGAAATTTTACCACTTACAATCTCACGAGTCTTTATACGTAATTACTAGTGTATGTATATCTACCTACGTAACATGTTATATCTCATTATCTACTTAAAAGTACATATGTTTTTTTAGTGATCTATAGGTGTTTTAATGATATTACATAAGTAATAACTATTGTTTACATATGTAAAAACTAATTTTACATATGTAAAAACCATGTGAGATATGAAAACCCCACAAACCCATCAAATGGTTCCACAATCTGCCACCTATCTGACTTTACATTTCAAGATCTGATTTTACATATGTAAAAACCCATGTTTACATATGTAAAAACTAATTTTACATATGTAAAAACCCATGTTTACACATTTCAAGATCTGACTTTACATTTCAAGATCTGATTCTACATATGTAAAAACCCATGTTTTTTTTTTCATTTTACGTCTCGTTATATATTTAAATTTACATATGTAACATGATGTGATTTGTACGTATATAAACTGATGAACTTGTTTTCTTTGTAGGTTACGAGATTTTGTGTCAAAGATAAAGATGATTATCAAGAACTTAAGAATAATTAGCTTTTATATTTTTTTTTGTTGGCTTGTTATATAGTTTTTAATCATTTTGAATGAATTATATTGTTACGTTTTAACGTTGATTGTAATGGTTTCTTAATGTTGATTGTGACAGTTACTTATAAATTAATAAAATATATTTGTTTTTTTTATTTCCTTTGTCAAGATAATTTACATATGTAAAATGTTGAAATAAAATGTTTAATAGCAGTTACAAATCTTTTACATATGTAAAATTCGTGTCTGAAAATTAAAAAAGTAGGAGAGAGAAATTTAAAAAGTAGGAGAGATAGTAATGATTGGTGCATTGAAAATTGAAAAAGTAGGAGAGAGAAAGATGGGTAAGATTACTATCTTACCTTTTTCTACCTTTTTGGCTATTAAATAAATGAAAAAGAAAATGCAAAAAGTAATATTTAATCTCATCCATTGATGAATGAGATCAATGGCCCATAAAGGGTTTTCAAGGTTTTCAAGGCTCAAGTGGGTTTCCAAATTATCTATGCCCTATATATATATATATATATATATATATATATATATATATATATATATATATATATATATATATATATATATGGGAGAGTTATATTGAAACCCCCCTTGAGTTGAGGAACCCGTGGAACCTCTTCAAAAACGGGGTAAAAAAACGTTTTTTTTTATTCTCAACTTTTTTATGGTGGTTCTTTATGGTATAGACTAGTCTTAAATGAAAAAAAAAACAAAAAAAACGGCTAGTAGACTTTTTTTTTAAATATCAAAAAAAATAATTACATATGTTACTTTCATGTGTAATTGCAAAAAATAGAAAAGTAACATATGTAAAAAAAAAGAATTAAATCTACAAGGCGTTTTTTTTTTCATTTAAGAGTAGTCTATACCATAATGAACCACCATAAAAATTGAGAAAAAAACGTTTTTTACCCCGTTTAAAGAGGTCCACTGTTTCCTCAACTCAAGGAGGTTCCATTTACCATTTCTCTCTCTCTCTCTCTCTCTCTCTCTCTATATATATATATATATATATATATATATATATATATATATATATATAGGGGAGGGTTATATTGGAACCCCTTGAGTTGAGGAACCCGTGGAACCTCTTCAAAAATGGGGTAAAAAAACATTTTTTTTTCTCCATTTTTTAACGGTGATTCTTTATGGTATAGACTACTTTTAAATGAAAAAAAAATCAAAAAACCCCTAGTAGATTTATTTTTTAAATATATCAAAAAAAGTTACATATGTTACTTTCGTGTGTAACTATAAAAAACATAAAAGTAACATATGTAACATTTAAAAAAAATCTACAAAGCATTTTTTAATCCTTTTTCGTTTAAGAGTAGCATATACCATAATGAACCACCATAAAAATTTTGAGAAAAAAAAATATTTTTTACCCTGTTTTTTAAGAAGTTTCACGGTTTTCTCAACTCAAGAGGGGTTCCATTTTTGTATATATATATATATATATATATATATATATATATATATATAGGGGAGAGATATAATGAAAACCTCTCCGAGTTTGGAAAACCGTGAAAAACAAGTTAAAAATTCGTTTTTTGTTCTGATTTTTTTTATGGTGACTCTTTAAGTTAAAAAGACACCATTTATGCAAAAAAGTAAAAAAAAAACGCCTAGTAAATTTTTAAAAAAAAATATTTTATAACCGATGTTACATATGTAACATGGTAATGTTACATATGTAACATTGGTTATAAAATAATTTTTTTTTTAAATTTACTAGGCGTTTTTTTTACTTGTTTGTATAAAGGTGGTTTGTTTTAACTTAGAGAGTCACCATAAAAAAATCAGAACAAAAAACAAAATTTTTAGCTTGGTTTTCACGGTTTCCAAACTCGAAGAGGTTTTTATTTTATCATTCCTCTATATATATACAAAAATTACATTTATTTTGAAGATAACCCTAATTCATCTATTTGACATGCAAGGTAACATCCAAAATCCAATCTTTACCTTATCACGTCATGAAACCCAAATGTTTAACAACTAAGCATGCTTAATCTACTTGGATCTATTGCCCACCAAGGTTAGTAATCATCGACTCCATTCACATACATATATATATATATATATATATATATATATATATATATAGGGTTGAGATCCTACGAAAACACATTTTTTTGTGAAAACCCGAGAACAAGACAAATTTACAAGGGGAGGGGTCAAAACTGTAACTTCTAATTTTGAAACCCTCAAATTCACGGAGGGGCATTATCGGAAATATCAAACTAACCTAATTGAATGAGACGGCACTCTCGAAATCATAGATTCGCACTCCCCCGCTCGATCGAGAATTTTGCCTAAATCACCGGAAAAAGCCCTAAATCACCGGAGAATTTTGCCTAAATCACCGGAACAAGTCTCGAAGTACAACGAATCAACATCAACAGAACCTGAAAAACACTCAAGATTTCAGGATCGGAGACGAAGATTCAGACGAAGGAACGACGATTTAGAGGTAAACAACAATACTCAGTCAAAATTAGTCAATAATCGTATAGCAATGCACATCACAAACCTCGATTTGAGAATCTAGTTAGTCACAGTAGTTTAAAGCGTTATATGCGAGTTAAACCTAAATTTGAGATTATAGACAGTAAATGCGACATGCAATTGCAAATAGCTTGTATACTTAACATAGTTAGATGAACTAATTATCACATTTACTGTTCCGGATAACATATACACAATTGATGCACATGTGTAACTTGGTACAACTATAAACTGTATACCAGAATTTGGGTAAAAAAACACGGATAAGAAGGAAGAAGGGATGCAAAACAACATGAACAGGTAACATAATAAAATATGAGTCATGATGCACATGTGCACAGGAATATTGAAACCAATATAACCATTCAGGAAAGCAATAAGCATAGAAAATATCAGAAAAACACTTTGTAGAAGAACATCAATGTTTTAGTTAAGAAGACAATAGATTACACGAACGATGCACATGTGTAACAAAGCACAAGTGGGAACTGTGTATAAAATTTTAGGAACAATTATGATTAGGAAGATAAGAAACCACAACAAACAAATACACGATGCACATGTACTGTCTGATAATAAAATGACATGTCATATTTTAAAAACGGCATACAACAATACACATGTGTACCAAATTATAAATGTTGTAATCAGATATTACATAGACATGGTACACGTGTGAACCGTTAAAACCGATACTGACAGTGAGCTTTATTAAAAAAAATCATGTGCAGAAATATTGAAAAAATCAATCAAATAAGACAAACGGTGGTGATAATGCACACGTGTACGACAGTATAAATGCAGGGTATAGATCAAGTTTCATGACAATACTGTTGTTAATATAACATTTTTTTATTAATTGATAATTTTTTTTTCTTTCAGATCAACACAAGGCAGATGGAACGTGTGAAGCGTAAACTTATCTATTCCCTTCAACATATTATCATTATTTTACATTTATATACTGTTATTTATTTTTATTATCATATTTTTTTTATGACGTGTTGTATTATCGAGCCAGAAAGAAAAAGCACGAGGATAGCTGGACAGTTCAAATCAAAATATACAAACACACCAGAAACAGCAGACGTTGTTTACGAAAGTGACAAAGAGCAACCATTAACAAATTGTAAGCTAACACACACGTGTTAAATTGAGAACACATGTACTTTATAAATATATATATATATATATATATATATATATATAGGGAGAGGATCATTTGAGAACCAATTTGATTTGATAACTAAAAAGAACTAATTTGAGACACAAGTTTATTTACATGTATCCCCCCTCCCATGAATTGTAGTGGTCCCCCCTGAAATGTGTGGTTGAGATTTAGTTCTCAAAAGTTCTCAAAATAAAAATTTCTCATTTGAACCTAACCCTATATATATATATATATATATATATATATATATATATATATATGTATATTTACTAACATGTAAAAATAAAAAAAAACAGTGGCAGGAAAGAAGCTGAAGGTTGTATACAACAAAGAAAACGATGTAAAGTTAAAATAAAAAAAATCAAAAAAGGAACTGTCAGAGATGAAGAAAGATAAACAAAAGGGTAAAGAAGGTATATTTTTACTATATTATGTAGAGATATCAGCACAAACGGGTTATAACACACACGTGCATCATAACACACACGTGCATCATAACACACACGTGCAAATAATACATTATATTATTTATAAAAGAAAATTGCAATCTATTAAAAACATGAACTGTAACATGTACGTGTGATATGAAACACGTGTGCATTGTAACACAAACTGTAATTAATACATGATACGAACCATAAAATCATAACAATCTACATTACACATGTGCACCAACAATTAACCTTGAATAGCTGTGCAAAAAAAAACATAAAAAAAACAGATGAAGACAAGAGTAAGAAGAAGCAATCAAAAGGAATAATGAAATAACAGATTCACGAACCGGTTGCAGATGATGGCTCACAAGAAAACGAAAAAAGCGAGCATGATTCGGAAGATATGGAGGATGCAAGCGACAATAGCAACATAGATGGAAGCAGTGATGATGAAGGGGTAAAAACTCAAGTCCGTTGCCTGTTAACACAAACACAAACAGCACCGAAGAAGAGTCGGAAGACAATGCGGAAGGTAAATTAATTATCAGATTTATTTATTTATTTATCTGAAACATTGGCTACAAAACCAATCTAAACGGGAATTATAAGCGGCAAATAAATAATAACAGATTATTTTTTTCTATTATAGGATACATGATTGTAAACAGGACACGAGGTCAAAAAAACAAGGAGCTAGCCTTGGCAGTGAACGATAACAAACCAGAACATAACGAAGAGAAAGGTAAACATGAACGTCGTACATTTTGAATGATTGACTCATTGGTTGTCTATTTAATTATATTTATATTTAATCTTATTAATGTATTTAGTTGTTTTTTTTTTACTATATACAAATTAATTTATTTTGCTGGATGTATTTGGATTGTAGAAGGAACACCTTCAAGACAGTTGAGGTCGAGAACAAAAGGGATCGTGTGTAATGACGTTGACAGCAATCCCATTGAGAGCAGCCAGGAAGGTATACAATTGTATATTACACTTGTTTATGTATTTAGTTAACTGTATGTATGTATGTTTTACTATAGGTAAGCACACATACGCATCATAATCGTATAATAAAACACACGTGCACCAACTTAATATAATTTGATACACATGTGAATTAATATAAGGCTATTTTGCTGGATGTATTTGGATTGTAGAAGGAACACCTACAAGACAGTTGAGGTCGAGAACAAAAGGGATCGTGTGTAATGACGTTGACAGCAATCCCACTGAGAGCAGCCAAGAAGGTATACAATTGTATATTACACATGTTTATGTATTTAGTTAACTGTATGTATGTTTTACTATAGGTAAGCACACCTATGCATCATAATCGTGTAATAAAACACACGTGCATCAACTTAATATAATTTGATACACATGTGAATTAATATACGGCTATGCATGTTCAACAGATTACATGGTGGAAAAGCAGAGAAAACCAAAAAGAAAAAGGGCACAAGCAGAAAAAGGTGGGAAGGATACAAAAGCAATAAAAGAAGCCAAGAAATTACCGTCGATAAGGATAAGGACAGCACCATTGCAATTGTGCAAAGCTATAGGAAAGCTTTCAAGAAATCAACGAAAAGCTGTAAGGGAGATGGGGATGGGACGAATTCTGAAGTTCCGCATGGACGGAATACCTGGAAGGATCGGGTATTTTGTAGTTGACAGCTTTAACCCGGAAGAGATGCATATTGACCTCGGGTCTGTAAAGGTGAATGTAGACGAGGAGAAGATAACAAAGTTGTTTGGGCTGAAAAATGAAGGACATATACTTGATGGTGACTCAGACAGTCCAGTTGAAACAGCTAAGGTGTGGAGGGCGCGATACGGCGAAGCAAACGTGTCACGGATTCAAGTTGCAAAGAAGACGGCTGAAGACAGAAACGAGTCAGGAACAATGTTCAAGATGGATTTCATAGCGCTATTTGGAAGTGTGATGGTGGAGTATGGAAACAACGAGAAGATTAAGCTCGAACTGATGTCATATATAAGAGATGACATGGACTTGGACAAGATAAACTGGAACAGATTCGTGATAGACGCCTTGAAGAGGTGTAAGGCCGGATGGGACAGGCTCGACCCCGAATCCAGGTTCACAGGACCAATGGCGTTGTTGATGGTAAGATACTCAAGATTTGTAATATGTCATGTATTAAAATGATGAAATAAAAAAGGAAAATTGGATTCTAATAATATGAATTATACCTGTTTGGCTGAAAATAATATGAATTTCGACCTTGTAACACAATAATATGAATTAACTATTCTGGTCTCATTAATGACATGCCGTTAGTCTAAGACTAACGGTGTTAGTTTTTGCTGACGTGACATTCAGTTTGTGTTTTTTTTAACATTTATTATAGTAGAGGGACTAGTTCTGTAATTTATTAAAACATATGGGTTAAAAAAAAAGTTAAAAACCATTTAAAAAAAAACCCTAACATCGGTGGGAAGACTCCTCCGTCAAGCCGCCCGCCGCCTTCTGGAAGATGTCATCGTAGCTTGAAAACTCCATCGGAGATATTTCCTGGCTCCTCCGTGTCTACCTCCGATCGCCGCAAACGAGCCGATTTTGTATCTAATTTGGGAACAAATCGCTATTTTGTACACCGGAACCCTAGACGACCGTTCCGACGCGGCGGCGTTGCTTGTCTCACTCCCGCGTGATAACGATTGGATTGCTCGGTCGTGATCCGGAGAGCGTTGAACAGCTCATCCACGCCGGAGTTTGCTCTGTTTTTGTGAAGATCCTGAAAGAAGGTCCGATGAAGGTGCAGGCGGTGGTTGCGTGGGCCGTAGCTTTTGTTCAGTTGTTGCTTTTGTTCGATCGAAAGAAACAAAGAAAAAGATAGGAGGTGGTCGGTGGTGTTGTTGTTTGCGTCGACATAAAACAAAGAAAAAGAAGAGAGGAGGTCGGACGGATTTGCGCCGCCGCAGGACGGCCGGACTTTCGGGGAAGATGAAGTTATAAAAAAAAATTATAAAAAAAATTATAGGTATTACAAAAACAGTCCTTCTATTATATAAAAAGTTTAAAACAGACGACATTTAATGCCACGTCAGCATAGGACTAACGGTGTTAGTGAAAAATTAACGACATGTCATTAATGAGACCAGAATAGTTAATTCATATTATTGTGTTACAAGGTCGAAATTCATATTATTTTCAGCCAAACAGGTATAATTCATATTATTAGAATCCAATTTTCCAATAAAAAAAATAACATGATTTACTTAAAACAAACGTGCAGGTAATATACGTGGATAGCATAATATGTTCGGGGATAAACATTGATCGTACAATAAGCCCGATAAGCTTTTGGACACAAGACATGTTAAAACTGAGGGAAGAATATGAGATTCAAAATGGGGGATTCGGTATAGGAAAACAGAGAGACACATATATTGATAAAGAAGATGATGACAGTGACCAGGAAGGGTGCAGTGGAGTAAGAAAAATAACAGATCAGAGCACGTTGGAGGTCAGTGCACATGTGTATAAAAAAATATATATATAAAATCTAACTTTAAAATGTATGTTTCAGGAACACTTGGATAGGCTGAAGGAAGTGTTTAACTTGGTTAAAGAAACGAAGAATGAAGCTGAGACGGCATTGGGAGAAACATACACAAAGTTTCCAGAAGTTGCAGAAGTGAAGGCTTATGTAGAAGTGTACAACTCAACCTACAAAGACACGATCAAGCTCAATAAAAACGAGCACAGCAAGGGGGTAGACAATGGAACAATCAAGGAGGTAGAAAACATAACAGAAGAGGCATCAAAAGGCGTGAAAGCAAAAAAAAGAAGAAGTCAAAGAAGGTAGTAGACAATACAATGCCATCATTCGACATGGGGATAGACAGCTCACAAAGTTCACCGGATTCCGTGCAGGGTACACAAGACAAAAAAACATCAAAAAAAGTGTTGGAAGCATACAAGGAGATGGTGGGTAAATCTGTTCAAGACAAACAGATGAAGGATGTTGAAGTTAAAGATCAAGTAGGAGACGAAAATGAACCAGAAAAGGAAGAAAGAATGGAGATCAGTCCCCAAGTGTAAGAAGAATACAGTGTTGAAAAAAAGTGAGGACAGATGCAAAAGAAGGAGAGGAAGATAATACAGAAGAAGAAATGAGTGAGGAAGGGATGATTGACATAAACAGGGCAGCAAACAAGAGAGAGGGGCTGCTATGGCAATATTTGATGGCATGCCAACAATCAAAAAAGAAAGTCAATGCTGATAAAGATAATGAGAAAGGCGAAAATGATGAAATGGTGAAAACAAAAGAAGGTGACGGTGAAAACACTAAGCGTGGTTTCATGTAAGTAATCGTATCCTAATTTACAATAATAGTTAAAAAACCTACCTAATGAACACATATAACACAAAGTTAGTGAAATGATACACACGTGCACTAACAATTAAAATTAGTCAAACTTTTGATTAGAACAAATTTCTGATGTACAGAAGAGACATGTTCACAACATTCTACGGTCTGACCGCAAAGGCGTACGTGATAGGGAGCCTAATGCCAGGAAAGAAGGTAGACACAAATATAGTGAGTTGTTGGGCAGCGGTGCTCAATTTTGAGGAGGCAGCAGTAGAAAAAGGGCAGCAACGCCTGTTTTTATACCCGGATACAATGGTAAGTTCAAAAAAAACTGAACTGATATGTTTGTAAGGGAACATTGATGCACATG
>JBCNJP010000027.1:50153237-50169774 GCA_039602395.1 Deinandra increscens subsp. villosa | reverse complement strand
CGACATACTCTCCTCTCTATTTTTCTGATTCCGGCGATCTCACCAATTATTGGGTTTGTGGTAAGACCTCGAACCGTAGTTGTTTCTTGAGGGTTAATCCATATTAACATCTGAATTCCACTTGTTCCAGATTTGGTGATTAAGTTTGATGTGGGTTGTCAATTTGGTGATAAAATTTATTGTTTTGGATGGTGTTCGGGCACCGTCAGGGCTATGGCGGTCTTCGATCACCGGGACAGCCATGGATGGTAGCGACAGTTGGTTGTTAGTGGTGGTAGAAGGATGGTGGACATTGTTTAAACCAGATTTTGGTTGGGGTTAATAATTTTTTTTTATTAAACTTAAAAGGTTAGGGGGATATTAGGATTTTTTTAAAAGTAACAGATTTTATTTAACATTTGTTAGGCTCATGGACGAAATCCTCAATGGTTTGTGAAAAGGTTGAGACAAAATCCGTAATAAATGAAAGCTAAGAACTATATGTGAAATTTGTGCAAACCACATGGACGAAATCCGTAATTTACTCTTTAAAATACAATGTAAGATATAGAATTTGAGAGGCAAATATCGACACACAACTGGGAATTAATCGATGGTTCAGCTTGATCAATTTAAACACATATATGACTTAAAGAAACTTTTATTAATACTTTGAGGGAGAGGTTCAAATGAGAAGTTTGTTTTGGGTAAGAAGAATAAAAAGGAATTTCAGCCATTGGATCTTGATCTAATAAAAAAGAAAGGAGTGGTATTTTAGTCTTAACCACTTTTGTTGACTTTCTATCTACTTTCCCCATTTTTTTAAACATTCATAACTTTCACATATGACATTATTTAAAAAAAGAAATTACACCATAAAAACGAGCATTTTTTTATCTTTAAAACGCGTATAGTGTTGCTATATAAAAAATGAAAAAAATTACTATTTTAATTTTTGACACAATGTTCAAGTCATTGTGTCATTGTCTCAAAATGTTCAGATCATTGTGTCATTATGTCGTCGTGTCAAAAGTATATATAGTGTTGATGTATATAAAATTAAATACTCTTTTGGTTTTTGGCACCATATGAAACAATGATTTGAACATTTGGACACAATATGACACAAGGATCTGAACATTTTTTATATAATATGACATAATGATCTAAACATTTTGACACAATGACACAATGATCTGAACATTTTGATATAATCAAAAGAGTAAAAAAAAATTAATTTTATATATAACAACACTGTACACGTTTTAAAGATAAAAAACGCTCGTTTTTATGGTGTAACTTTTTTAAAAATAATGTCGTATCTAAGAGTTATGAAGGTTTAAAAAATGAGGGGAATTTGATAAAAAGTCAAAAATACCCTTCTATCTATTGTTTTCTTTATTTTTCTCTCTAATTCTACCCAAGAAAATTTTAGGTCATAGATCTTCATTTAATTAAAGATTTAATGGCTATGATCCATTCTTATCCTTCTTATTCAAACTAAACTTCTCACAATAACCTTACCCATAATTTAAAACTTACAGTTAAGAAGGAAAATGCATGCTTAAATAGAAAACTATTTAGATGTTAACCGACTTAAACCTCACGCACGGATCTAGGAATCCTTATTAAAAAACAATAGTTATCTAAACAAACTAAATCAAAACTTATTATTTAAACATAATAGATAATTACAAAATAATAAAATTCAGCTATTTATTATTATCCCTTCAACTTTTGGTGATCTTCTCCTTCCACCCCTTGAGATCGGACGGAACCTCCCTATGGCAATATTGACATCATTTACTAGATCGTGGTTATTCACTCAATAACCTCATCAGATCAACCAGACCGAATCAAGTTGATCTTCACTCTTACTCGCAAGACATACAAGTTTAGCTTGAAGTTGTTAAAAACAAAGTAATAACATAAGTATGAACAAAACTCGACACTTCAATTGTATTTTCTTAGAACAACTATTACAATATTTCAAGCATGTGTTGCTAAGAAACAGAAATACAATATTTATATTGCTAAGTGGAAATAAAGGTCATCTAGACCGTTAAGTATATAAACACATAATCTAGTTCCTACAAACGTTATACATTGAATAAAATGTCAACAAGAAGTTAGATGACTTCTGTAACGGTGAGAAACATGTTATTTGTTAATCAGATTGCATCACTGCTTTATGTCATATCCGAGATAAGTAGAAGAAAATAGTCAACTCCAGATGAACTCTCCTTACGAGAGAACTCAAGTTCATTCAGATCATGTACTTATCAGTGACAGCTTAATTCATCCGAGTAAAATGTTGCTTCCGACTTAACTTAAATTTTCCGAGATAACTCACGTCTTCCAGAAAATCTAGCTTCTCTCGAAACTTTAGCTTCCGGATAAACTTCTCCCAGAGCAAGTTATACTTAGCATTTTCTCCAAAATTTACCTAGAGGAAATATTTTCTTACAAACAAACTTAAATTATATAATGACATGGGTTCAGGCTTATAAGGGTTTAATTGGAGCATTAACAATATGTTTCCAAGCTTATAAAGTAGGTGTATATATATATATATATACTAGTTAGATGCCCTCGCGATGCAGCAGGGAACAAAACTCACAAATACAGACAACACTAGTAAAATGTTGAACAATTCATTGGAAATACATTATTGGGGTAACTTTGTAGAAACATAACCAACTTTTGATTTTGTTCCAATTAGGTCACTCAAACTTTTTTTTGTTCTAATCAGGTAACTTAACTTAAAAATATGTTCTAATCCTAGATAAATTACCTGATTAGCAGGTAATCTTATCAATTTTTTTTACAAAAACTGAATTTTTTATAAAAAGGGAATTTTTTATAAAAGAAGAATTTCTTAAAAATCGATTTTTTAATAAAAATAATTTTTTTATAAAAAGTCAAAATTTTATAAAAAACGTTTTTTATAAAAAAACGTTTTTATAACCTTTTTTTATAAAAACGTATAACGTTTTTTTTATAAAACGTTTTTTTCGTTTTTTATAAAAAAAATGTTTCTATAAAAACGTTTTTTTATAAAAAACGTTTTTTTATAAAAAACGTTTTTATAAAAAAATGTATTTTATATAAAAAACATTTTTATGAAATTTTGATTTTTTATAAAAATATCGTTTTTAGTAAAAATTCAATCATAAAAAAATCAGTTTTTTATAAAAAATCTATTTTTTTATAAAAAAATCAATTTTTATAAAAAAAATTGATAAGGTTACCTCCTAAGCAGGTCATTTATCTAGGATTAGAACATATTTTAAAGTTGAGTGACCTGATTGGAACAAAAGAAAGTTTGAGTGACCTGATTAGAACAATTAATTGGGTGTATTTTCGTCATAGGTTCCTATTAACAAAATAATTTACAACTTATTCATTGATTTCTTCCATTTATGAGTAATTAATGTGGTGATGGTAATTTACATATTTTTCTCCAAAAAACTCAAAAATAATAAATAAAAGTCCTTTTTATCCATCTAATATGAATTATAATATAGTATAAATATATATTATACATATATATATATATATGGAAAATTGGACATATATAATCCTACCTATTCAGGATTGGCGGATAATAATCCCAAGTAATTTTTTGGCAAAAAATGATCCTTCCTTTACACCCTGTTATTTCTAATAATCTTTCCGGTTAAAAAACTAACACCGTTAGCGTGAAGGACTAATAATGTCAATATTGAAACTTGTTTTATTTAAATAAACTTGAAGGGTATATAATGTAATTTTCTAAAGTTTATTTTATTAAAAAAAAAACAAGAGTAATTGGCTCGTTCTTCTTCTTCCGATCAATCTCAACCGCCGCTTCCCGAAAAGCTCAACTACTCCGTCGCCTCCGCCTCCTCCGCCGCCGCCGCCAGTTCCAACCGGTTATCGCTCACTCGCGGATTACCTCGATTTCATCACCGAGAAAGCGAATGAGATCCGGAGGAAGAATCAGGATCGGTTGCTGTACACGAATTCACGCGGCGGATCTCTCGATTCGCGCGGATATCCATGGGAATCGATGCCGTTTAAGCATCCGAGCACGTTTGAAACCCTAGCTATGGATCCGGTGAAGAAGGCGGAGATAAGATCCGGTGAAGAAGCCGGTTTGGTCGCCGGCGACGGGGGAAAGAAGACAAACAGGGGATTTGGGTTTTTCTTTTAATTAAATCAAGTTTAGGTAAATTACCTTATTTACCCTGCAAGTTTATTTAAGTAAAACAAGTTTTAATATTGACATTATTAGTCCTTCACGCTAACGGTGTTAGTTTTTTAACCGGAAAGATTATTAGAAATAACAGGGTGTAAAGGAAGGATCATTTTTTGCCAAAAAATTACTTGGGATTATTATCCGCCAATCCTGAATAGGTAGGATTATATATGTCCAATTTCCCTATATATATATATATATACTAATTTTGCAAATGGTATTATTTCAACAATCTACTCTTTAGAGTGTTTTTAATGGATTTTATTATAAGTAATTTTCAGTTGTAGTTATTAACAAGATGTTTAGTAACCCGCGCGTTGCGGCGGGTAACCTTTTATTTAGTTTTCTTCTGAGCAATATTATAGCTATTAATTTGGCATTTTCATTTGCATAACATAAGTTTGATGTTTAGTAGGGTTAATTTAGATATGGTTTTTAACCCCTAGCTGTACAAAATAATGGGTACTTGCCTAATACACATCAAACTTTTTTCTGCTGCTGGACAAAAGATTGTGACACCCAAAATGTTTTTTTGTTGTTACCCAAAAGTTGATAGCTTTTTCCCTTCTTCTTATGAACTCTTCTCTTTGAGCCTTTTAGGGGTGACCCCTTTGTCATCTGCATGTTAATTGAAATTAGTTAATTGTGTTTGATTTACTAATTCGTTTTTTGTTGTTTTAGTATTTAGTACCTGGAGAGTCTGTTGAGTGTTTGTGGGCAGGTTTTCCAACAGGAGTATGTGGTTCCGCTGGTGGCAGGAGCTTCACTGTGTTGCTCATCTGATTTTCTAGTGCCTTGACCTCAATTTATTCAATGACTGCTAGTGCGTTGTGCCTTAGTCGGATAATATACTTAATTGTTATGCCTAGCAGAAACAACATTGGTTGAGGAATGACCTTTGCTTTGTCATATCCTTTCTGAATTACCATGTCTTTGTAGCTAATTCTTAAAGCTGCAGCAATTGCCTCGTTGAGTATGACAACTGGAAGTGTGTCGATGTCATCCATGAGAAGAGCGTTGACACAGTAACTGTTACAATCTGTTACTTTAGTAAATATTTTTGTTTATTTGTATCGTGAAATTTAGCTTGTTACTTACTGGTATGTTGGTTCACTGATCTGATGTCCCTCTAAGCAGCTGAGCGTTGGCTGGCTTTCACTTTCCTCCTCAGTATCAGATAATTCTTCATACAAAGTCTTTCCACATTCTGGATGTGAGCATTTGCTTAAGAACCATTGACGGTTTGCATAGATTTCTTTCATGGTTGCTTCACATGTATAGAGCTTAGCCTGTGGGGGTTGAATATCAATATGGATTTTTTTTTCTTTCGTATGATATGGAATTCTAAATTCGTTTTTATTACCTTGTACTCATCATATGTCTTCATTGTAAGTTCAACAAGGGTCTGTCCGGTTTCTGTTTCAGCCTTTGTCAGCTGCAAAGTTTGTTGAATTTCAGGTCTTACCTGAATGTTGTTGAAACTGGATGGCATTGAGAGTGTTTTAGATGGTTGTTAGTATTGGCTAATTGTGATATTTAATTTTTGGATCTTATTTACTAACCTGTTAATGATTTCTTGTAGGTTTGGTAATGGTGGATTGATGTAAGGAACGGTAATGTCTGTCGACTCTAGTTGTGATTTCCCTGTTTCATATTTGAAATCATATGATTGATGGTTTATTGTAAGTAATATGTTATAATGAATGTACTTTTGTATTTGGTGACCTACACTACAACGACAAACAAGATTTGGCCATTGACATTCTCTTTGGTGAATGACAAGTGCTACAGATTGCCAGAGAGTTAGCATGATCTCGTACCCACTGCAATCAAGTTTATAAATATTAGAGAGGAGAGTTAAATGTAAATATGGATTTTGCAGAATTACGAATTATATGTACAATGGAAATATTTGTAACAAATTTTCAGTTGGTAAACAAGAATTCATACGGTGAATACTTACGGGAAAGTGGTTGCTTTTTAATTTTGACATGTTTTTAATAAGTACATAAGAACTTTTACATGTTTGTTACTTGTAATAGTTTGGAAATGATCATAATTTAATATAATTTTTATTTAAGATACCATTGTTTAAGAGAATTGTCTAAATATATTTGCTGCCTTAGTTTTCCTAACAACCTAAGTTCATAATAAGAAACTTTTTCGGATAACTTGGAGCCTAATTTATTTGAAAAGGGTTTGAAGTAAACAAAATATAGGTAAAAGGTAAAAGTAATAAAGATAAATGAATTTCATGTCCTTGTTTATGGTTTTAATAAATATAACCTAATAGACTATAGAAATTCAGAATTTAAGTATGCAGCATACAATAGTATTTTAAATCATAAAAATAGAAAACGAAAATGACATGTATATTTGAATGGAAAATTGGATTCTAATAATATGAATTATACCTGTTTGGCTGAAAATAATATGAATTTCGACCTTGTAATACAATAATATGAATTAACTATTCTGGTCTCATTAATGACATGTCGTTAATTTTTCACTAACACCGTTAGTCCTATGCTGACGTGGCATTAAATGTCGTTGTTTTAAACTTTTTATATAATAGAAGGACTGTTTTTGTAATACCTACAATTTTTTTATAATTTTTTTTATAACTTCATCTTCCCCGAAAGTCCGGCCGTCCTGCGGCGGCGCAAATCCGTCCGACCTCCTCTCTTCTTTTTCTTTGTTTTATGTCGACGCAAACAACAACACCACCGACCACCTCCTTTCTTTTTCTTTGTTTGTTTCGATCGAACAAAAGCAACAACTGAACAAAAGCTACGGCCCACACAACCACCGCCTGCACCTTCATCGGACCTTCTTTCAGGATCTTCACAAAAACAGAGCAAACTCCGGGGTGGATGAGCTGTTCAACGCTCTCCGGATCACGACCGAGCAATCCAATCGTTATCACGCGCGAGTGAGACAAGCGACGCCGCCGCGTCGGAACGGTCGTCTAGGGTTCCGGTGTACAAAATAGCGATTTGTTCCCAAATTAGATACAAAATCGGCTCGTTTGCGGCGATCGGAGGTAGACACGGAGGAGCCAGGAAACATCTCCGATGGAGTTTTCAAGCTACGATGACATCTTCCGGAAGGCGGCGGGCGGCTTGACGGAGGAGTCTTCCCACCGATGTTAGGGTTTTTTTTTAAATGGTTTTTAACTCTTTTTTTAACCCATATGTTTTAATAAATTACAGAACTAGTCCCTCTACTATAATAAATGTTAAAAAGCACAAACTGAATGTCACGTCAGCAAAAACTAACACCGTTAGTCTTAGACTAACGGCATGTCATTAATGAGACCAGAATAGTTAATTCATATTATTGTGTTACAAGGTCGAAATTCATATTATTTTCAGCCAAACAGGTATAATTCATATTATTAGAATCCAATTTTCCTATTTGAATTGTGTCTAATGAAAGCAAGTGGAATCCAAAATGACACTACCAGTTATGAATTTGAAATTTAATTACATGGAAAAGAAGAGTATTGGAAACTGGAAATGAATATGAGTTAGGGAATAGGGGTTTTTCCATGTTACCTTTGTCCAAGTACTGTGATCTTTACTGTGTGGTAGTTTTTGGTCTTTTGAAGTCCACTTGACCCTTGAACACGTCCGAAATAGTCTGCGATTGTTGTACAGTGCTACTGAAAAAAATTAAATTCTATTTGGTTTCTTATAAAGTAGCGTACATTTAAGGAACGGATACTTGTGTTTTGTGTGTGCTTCTAGCATGTCATGAGATGCAAAGTTGAAATAAACTCATTGGAATGTCTCTTTCTATAAATGCTATAATAACTGTCTATTAGCCAGAATAATTGATGCATAAAGATCACCCACTTGATATAAGGAGATACATGGTACAGTCAAGAAGCTTTTTATTTTTCTATTAAGTAATCATATGAGGAAAATAGGCTAATACCAAGTTAAAAGAGTTACACAATCAAAATCTGAAAGAACAGATAGGCTAACCTTAAGAAACACAACTGCACCAAGATAAACAATCTGCACAACAAAACAATAATACAGACAGTAAAAACCCTTTAACTTTAATTTTACTCACTTTTGAAATACTAAAAATACACTCTATAGAAAGCATACCTCATATAAATTCAAGAAAAAAACAAAGCTACTACAATCACATAAATATGCCCAAACACAGAAAAGGTGCATAAAACAACCTAAATTAATTAACTGAAATAATACAATTAAATAAAAATTTGATATCATACAATTACCTTTAAACTTGACTTGTAAAACTGATCCTAAAGCTTCGTATTATGGTAGATTCATCAGAACGGTTTTATGTTAATTCCTACTTATGAGTTAATTTAAAATGTAATAAACCCATATTTACATTCATTAGACCCTGTATAATTGTGTTCATTTTAAAAATATTATTAGGAATATAGAATAAGATGTATAATATAGTAACCATTTAATTCTTTGTGTTTCACAAAGGAAGGCATTCATAAGTAAAAAAAAAATATTTCCATTAATCAGATAGATCTAACACATCAAGTGGTTTTCTATCAAGCAATTTCTCCGTTGTTAAATTATTCTTATTTTTTTTAACGGCAAATTTGGAATACTGACGGGGGCATTATCCACCCACCCGATCATCTCCAATCCCCATCAGGAGGAAACTCACCATATATGAAAAAACCCCGTGACCCTGCTTGTAACCCCCATTTATTTATTTTTTGTTACAAGTGGGACGTTGTTAAATTCTTATTAGATTATGTAATTATATCAGCCATAATTTATGCGTCCTGTAGTGTTTCACTTATAAATAAGTCAATAGGAATGTATTATATCTACATACCTTAAAAGAAAACATACCAAAAAAAAAATCAAAAGTGCATAAAAGACATGCTAATTATATGCTTATGAATATCTTTGACAGAAAAGTACTTTCAGTAAACACAACCCCACACATCACCGGTGTACCACAATAGAAATTGAAAAAAAATTGTCATTCAGGCATTTTATCAAACAGTTCATATGCAATTTCCAATGCCAATTAACATAGTAATGACATTAACAGAAAATCTTAAAAATTTCAGAAATTGAAAGCTCACAATCATTTGTAGATGAATAGAATCGGGACATGCAAGAGCAAAAACAAACAATTGAAGCATGAGACAACCAAGACACAAACAACAAAAGTCGATTTCACAAAAAGCTTACATACCGCTTACAAAGAGAAAACCAAGTGAGAGCTGCTAAGATAAGAAGCTGCAAGCAACGAAAGCAATTACTAAACCTAAATGAAACGAAATATAGCAGGCGAAAATGAAGAAGGAAAAGAAAAACCTGAAGAAGAAGAGCGAGGAGAGAGAAAAAAAAGAAAATGAAACTTATAATCAATGAAGAAGACTACCTATCAAAAGGAGAAAAAACCCACGTGTCTAAGAAGGACACGTACACATGACAACGGAGAAGAGAAAAGTAAAAAAAAACGCGTTAAAAAAATGCGTTAAAAAAAACAAAAAACTGGTAGCCAGAATAAATCGAGCCAATGACCTGCATGTCAAATACCAAACTTTGAACCACCGACACAAAGAAACAATTGATAATGAAACATAAAAATAAATATCTAACCTAGAAAGGAAACACATAACTAAAAAAAAATAATAATCACCACCAACCACGTGTGCAAGTTGCACACATGGCACATTCTGATTCGCGAAAATGAAGTACAGTAATATAAGCACTACAAACAAATCACAATTGTTAATATATATAATGTCATTTTGTAGCTTTTAAGTTGTTAATTTCTTCTTAACCTTTTTGTTTTTTTGTAGTAATCACTAAAATCAATATATATATAATATATATATATAATATATATATATAATATATATTATAATAAAGATAAGAGAGAGGGTGTTAAAGCTTTAAGAGGTACAAGTTTTATAACATGGTGTACAAGAATTTATCGCAAGTTACTAAAAACACTACGTCAAAAAGTGGCTTTAGCCACGGTTTTTTTTATACGCATAGCCACTGTTTTGTAAAAACGTGGCCAAAGGTAAGAAATACTAGTTTTAGCCATGTTGATACCTGATATGTGCGTCGTGTGAAGTATCAAGCAATGTACAAGATCTAGTCAAAGTATGCTTGGCTGAACCTGGAGTTCGGACTGGCCGAACCTGGGGTTCGGTCAGGGATTGACCAGCTGGGTATAAATAGTTGTTTGGTATTTGTAATAGGGGTTATGAGCATGAGAGAGATTTCTGCTAAGTGTGTGTTTCTGAGAGTGTTCTCTGTGTTTGTATTCTAAGTGTTTCACTGATTGTAATTGTTCAATGTGATCAATAAAACAATCGGTTAATTATGTTTTGATGTTCGAATAGCTAGATCGAGTAGACGAACCGATGCTCACGCATTTTCAAGTGGTATTAGAGCTTTCTGGTTCACTCTACTGATCTCTGGTTGCTATTTTTGGATTTTTGAAGCGTTTTTAGTGATTCTCGAGTTTGTATTTGTGTTTTTCATTAATTCTATCAAGTGTTTGGTATCAAATTTGTTTCTAAACCAGTTTATATCGGTTTTTCTGAGCCACAGTAACAAGTTTCGTCAAAATCAGTTCATTTTCGCACGTTTTTTGTAAAATGAAGTCGAGGTTCGCAGTTCACTGCTCAGGCTCGGTGTAACCGCCCCGAACTTCGAGTTCGGTCGACGTTCGGTCCGTGTTCGGAGTTGTCTCGGTCGAGGTTCGGTGTGTTTTCAAGGTTCGGAGTTAGATCGGAGTTACTACGAAGTTCGGACAGTTGATTTTGTTTCAGAGCAAGTTCGGACGAAGTTCAGACGTTGGATTTAGGTTCGGACGGAGTTCGGAGGTCGGTTATTGGTTCGGAGCAAGTTCGGTCGGCAGAATCTAAAAGTTTTCAAATGATGCCGGAATTTCATGTGTTTGCTGCAATGCAGAGTGCAATGCAAACCATGTTGAATTTTGATAATGAAATTGGAACAAGTCAGAAAGTTCCCAAATTGTTGAAACTAGAAGATTATCAAAATTGGAAGAAACGGTTTTCTGCATACATCAGCACAAATGATATTGATTTATGGATTCCGATTCGAAAGTTAAATTAACGACCAACTGAAGAAGGAGATTATAAGGAACTTCAAGATTTTGATGTTGCTGAAAAAAAAGTTATGAGCTTGAAAAGAAAGTTTATGGTTATCTTACCATGGCTTTACCTACCGAATTATTACATCAATTAAGCACTTGTAAGAAATCAAAGCAATAGTGGGATGCTCTCTCAGCAAGATGTGAGGGTAATGATGATTACAAAAAGAGTCGGAAGAAAGTGTTGAACAAAGAATTTGATAATTTTCAAAACTATGACAATGAGAACATTACTACTCTCGTTTCACGGTTTTCACATCTAATTAGTGAATTAAAGATAGTTGGTATTGAGAAACCTGATGCTGATTTGAAAGAAAAGATTATGGAAGCTTTACCAGAAAAGTAGGAGAATTATGTTTTGCTGCTCACTCATGACAAGGATTATTCTACAATGACGTTTCTCGAGCTTACTAGAAAACTTCATGCTCAGGAAATGGAAATGTTAAACTCAAAGAAGTCAACTACTACTCTGGAAAATCCTGAATTGTATCATGGTGAGAATACGGCAAGCATGAATGCTAAATCTAAGCCAAATCTGAGTTCTGCACCAAGTACAACTTTCTTGACTGGAATTTCTAATAATTCTGGTAACAAGTCGTCACGGGGTTGTAGCTTTACAATTCTAAATTTTTCAAGTCAGAACGCTTTTTCTGCTAAATCAACAGATGATTGTGCTAAAATGATTTCTGCATTGATTTCATCATCTTTTGGTTTGATTATCAAAAATGTTGTTGATGCAAAGTTAACCAGCGATGATCTTGATGCACTTGATAATGATCAACTAACTGAATTGGATATATCTTGGCAATATGCTATGTTATGTCAAAGATCGAAGAGGTTCTTCAAAAACATGGAAGAAATCTTTCTGGTGATAAATTGGGATTTGACAAGTCTAAGTTAAAATGTTATAAATGTTCGCAGCTTGGACATTTTGCCAAAGATTGTCAACAGGCACTTGTAAGCAAGCCTGGTTTTACTCAATCACCCAAGCCTGGTTTTAATCAACCATCTACTAGTAACACTAGCAAGACAACAGCGTTAACAGCTCAACATGATGGTGTTTATGATTGGGGTCAACAGTTTGGATATGATACATCAGCATTAAATGTTACACATGACCAAGATGATTATTATTCTGATTCGAGTTCATATGACGCTGCTGAGAATGAGAAATTTGAGTCTAAAATTGAAGCTTTGATGAAAGAAAAAGAATTTTTGATTGAAGAAGTCAAAAGAGTTACTGCTGATTTCAAAATGATTAGTTCGGAGTTGGGAATTTCTAAGGAAAATGAGAAGGAATTGGGTATGAAGAATGACTGTTTGCTTAAAGAGATCAAATTGCTGGATGAAGTTTTAGAAATTTCTAAACAAGATAAAAGGGATGTTGAAGCTGCAAAATCTAATATCTGTGAAGAAAGGGATGAGTTGGTGAAAGAAGTCAAGAAATGGAAGGATGAAGCGGAGGATACTGCTTCTGATTTCAAGAATTTGTTTGATAAATCAAAAGTCAAGCTTGATCTGCTTACAAAGAATGTTGAAGAATCAACTGCTAAGATTGAAGCATATCAAGTTGACATGGAAAAGTTGTTGGATGAGAAGTCGGAGTTGGTTCGTGTAAATAAAGTTCAGGCAACAAATTTAGAGATTCTAAAGAGAAATGAAGATAAATTGAAGAAAGAATTATTTGAAGGCTTAGATAATCTTCGCTTGCAAAAAATTTGAAACTCACAAGGTTGCGAAGCGATTGATTTCTAAAAAAAAGAATTTGCTGAGGCTCAACAGAAAATTTCTGATCTAAAAATTCAAGTTCTGGATGCTAATCGATTGCTTAACAATGTTTCAAATTCTCAAGTTTTCACAAGCTTCTTAACTAATGATGCAAATTTTGAGAAAATGTTTGATAAGACTACATCACCTCCTGCTCATATCAAAGAAGCTTTCAAAGAGGTGAAGGAACAAGTTGACGAATTTGATTATTCAAAGGTTTCATCATCTACTGTTGAGGATGAGAAAGTTATGACGAAAAAGAAGAACAGGAAGAATAAGAAAAAGAAGGAAAAGAAATCTGAGGTTTCTCCTGCTCCAAAATTTGTATCTGGTTCATCTTCTGCTGATAATGAGAAATCGGCTACTTCAAGTGACAAGTTTAAGTCACAATCTGGATTTGATGAAAAGATCTTTTATGATCAAGAGAATGTAACTGAAGTGAAAGCTGAATTTTCTCGTTTAGCGAAGAATGGACATTTTACACCTGAGGAGAAGATTTCTGGAAAGCATGTGGGATTGGGTTTTTACGGGATGAAAAATACAGTTGAGAAGGCTCCAGAATCATCATCTCAAGATTTAAAGAAATTGAAGCTGAAGCAAGTGAAGAAGGATGTGTTTAAGGCTGACAAAGTTCAACCTGAGAGATTCTACAAGCTCAAAGGTTCTGATCAGCTTTTATCTGATAAAGAATTTCCACTTCATTGTGTTGATGCTCGGAAGATTGCTGAAGTATTTGTGAAAGCTCAAGTTTCTTCTGAAAGTTCTCAATCTCGAAGCCCTACATCCAAATGGGTACATGATCACAGGCATCAGGTATATGATTCTCATTCTGATCATATTCGAGATATTCATGTGTGTTCTTCGCAGGTACATCAAAGATGGGACAAAACGAAAAGAATCTGTTATATTTTCCGCCGACCAAGCCATATGGCAAAGGATTGTCCCATACCTGCTAATTCACCCCAAAGATTTCACAAGAAATCTGTTTTTGGTAAACCTGCCAACACAAAGTTCTTTGATGAACAAGGTAGAGTTTTTTATGACGTTGAACCTACATTCTATCATAAACAAAAATGTTTTGTTCTAATGTTTTCAAAGGTTCAAAGTGTAGGTTCATCATCACAGTCACCTGTGATAAATTCATCTCAAACTATCTTACCAAAACAACAACAATGGAAACCTAAGGTGGTTTCTAAGCAAAACCAGGACACTGGTCGATCAGAGGCAATACGCTTCGGGTAATTTTTGGACTAATTAGTTTGACCAGTGTGCAGATACTTCTAGAAGACCTTTCGATGATTGCAATGTTGTTGATGGATAAGTATTTTGCATAATTTAAATTTCATGATACATTTTTCTAACCTGCAAATATTCTGAATTCTAAATCTACAAACTATCCGTGTTGATTGATCACATTTCTTTGAGTACAAATTTTTCTCAAAACCCAAAAATATAGTTTTGTTTTTGTGTAAAATGAAAATCCAAAAATAGAGTTTTCATTTTAAGGGGGAGAAATTGTAAGTAAGGGAAAGTATTTGAGAAAATGCATGTTATGGGGAGAAGGTGAATACATGCCAAATATATAATGAAGGAAAGTGACTACATGCAATATATAAAATTGTGAGAAATTGATCATTGGGAAATGATGGTACATTGGCTTGCATATTTGACTAATGGATAGAGTATATGAAAGAACCATAAGATCGTTGTTTGATATACTTGGCAGGCTCGGCAAATCAAAAAGTATTCAGATGTGATATACACTAAATACTAATGCTTGACCATGTGGATAACATCTTGATGCATATTTCATGACACAAAAAGAAAAATAAGTGTCAAATTCAAAATGAGAAGTCACTGTGTATACATGTGTTCTTTTTGCAAAAATTTAAACTTGTTTGTTTTTCTTTATTTTGTCAAACGATCGGACTTTCTCTGCGTATCGAAAGATCGACCTGATCGTTGTTCGTTTGACGTTCTCCTTTATTTTCTTTGGTGTTTCGTATAACTCATCGTACTTTCTCTGCGTGTATGGGAGTACCGACCTGATTGTTGTTGAGTTATACAATTTCAATGTATTTTATTTTCTTATTTTGTTAAATCCGAGGCCTTATCTGCGTATTGAAAGATCGACCTTAAGGTAGACGATTTAACGTTCTTATTTCTTTTTGCATGGAACACAGTTGACGATATCATGAAAATATTATGCGTTGTGAAAAGTCACAAGTGCTGTCACACAAAAAGAAAAGAAAATGTCTGATTATGTCTGATAGTGTTGGATACTCTGGTCAAAGCAAATCTAATCAATACCTTAACATATCCAAATGTTATGAGTATGATTTTGTCAGAGTTTAAGTTAGACAAATTATACCAGCAATCAACATGACTTATGTGTTTCGATTAATTGAAATTGAAATGTAGTTCCGTGCGTTATGTCCAATATGATCCCATATAGTGATCTTTTTCATACCAAAAATAGTGTTTGATTCTGTATTGTGATTTCATTTTATTTCAAGAAAAGTCAAAAAGATTTTAGGTTTGTTTTAGCATAAATTTTCAAAAAAATCAAAAAGATTTTATTTCTGCTTTATTTTCGATCTGATCAACACATGATACAAATCAATTTTCAAAATCATTTCTTGGAGTCTCAGAGAGACGTTTTGCACCAAGATTATTTAAATGTTTGAGCAGGTTGCTATGTGCAAGATATCACGACTTCAAGTCTTCTGAAGCTGTTGATAAAAGACCAGAGATACACTATGCTTTGTCAAGTATTCAAGATCAACTTGTGATCGAGTTGAGGGGGAGTTTGTTTGAAGATTCATTTCATTGAACAAACGGATTCTACACTTGAGCGGGAGCTTGATTGAAGATACAAAGTTAATGATGTTGAAGAGATACTGCACACGATGAGGGGGGGGGGGGGGGTTTGTTGATACCTGATATATGCGTCGTGTAAAGTATCAAGCAATGTACAAGATCTAGTCAAAGTATGCTTGGTTGAACCTGGTCCGAACCTGGAGTTCGGACTGGCCGAACCTGGGGTTCGGACTGGCCGAACCTGGGGTTCGGACAGGGATCGAACAGCTGGGTATAAATAGTTGTTTGGTCTTTGTAATAGGGGTTCTGAGCGTGAGAGAGATTTCTCCTAAGTGTGTGTTTCTGAGAGTGTTCTCTGTGTCTGTATTCTAAGTGTTTCACTGATTGTAATTGTTCATTGTGATCAATAAAACAATCGGTTAATTACGTTTTGATGTTCGAATAGCTAGATCGAGTAGACGATCCGATGCTCATGCATTTTCAAGCCACACATATTTTGTACCCGTGGCCAAATATATAGCATTTGGACCCTTTTAGCCTCGTATTTTTTTGTTTATGTGACAACAGCAATCAGGTGCA
>JBCNJP010000027.1:50125448-50152737 GCA_039602395.1 Deinandra increscens subsp. villosa | reverse complement strand
TTATCAATAGCAATTTATTTCAAATCTTTGAGGTATTTGTAAGTTAATCGAATATTTTGATAAATGGGAGGAGGAATTTTTTTTTTTTGACACTTGTCTTAGAAAAACAACAAATTTAAAAAAAAAAATTGGGCAGTACAGAAGCCGTTTTTCCAAGGAAGTTTGGTGTAAGGCTTGAGTCTCGACATAGCAAAAGTTTGAGTTATATCCCGGATTTACCCGAACTACTCCCATCCCCACACTCAAATTGCACATTGTCCTCAATGTTTGAAATTAGATTTCAAATTAAGGATAATGTAAAAGAAAAGTCAAGGGTTAGGAAAAATTGGGCAGAGTTTCCTGTGAAAACATGACATTTTACCCGTGAAATGATTACCACTCCATACTATTTTGATCTCCCGGTCCAGTCAGCTGTAGAGCTTGCCATGGACCTGCTTCTAAACTACTCAAGCCACAACACATCTAAACTAAATAAAAAATAGACTACTACTAATACTAATTGTGTCATCATCCAAATATACATGCCAAAAATAAAAATAAAAGTGTATCACGTCACCAACACAGAAATAAAAATGTATCAACAAGTCAAATGTGTCATAGTATCATGCCACCATTAGAAACAACCAAACCATACCTGAAGTCACTGAGAATCGTCATCAAAGGCTGATCCGCTGCTGCCTCCACCGCTATATCCGCCATATCCACCACCATGCCCACCCGACGGTCCATCTCCGGGCTGAATCTCTCCTAAAGAGTGGCAAGCTCGACATGAATACCCCAAATCTCCGTCTGCATTGTTTGGGTGCGATCATCTATGGCCAAGACGGTAGTGTGGGTCTACTGGAAAGAGTGGTAGAGGTCCATCATAGTCGGGAAGTTGGGGCCGCGAGGGTCAGGGTGGTGCTCGGGTTGCTCCTCCTACTGCTGTTGGTCCTGGTCTTCCTCCATGGGCTCAATAGCCAGTGCATCCCATACCCAGTGTCTGTCGTCCATCATCCTGAAGTGAAGATGGGGCGTGATCCTGAGGAGATTTCGGGTATACTCCATGCTGCATACTGAGTGGCTGGGAAGCGCTCGAGGTCTCGAGGAATGGGGACGCCGTAGGCATTGTAAATGTTGTGGATCAGACCCCCATAGAGCAGTGGGCTCATGTCATCGGCGTTGCCGGTGTGATGGATGGCACTGCATAATGCATGGGGGAGTTTCAAAACCGTCCCCGTGGTGAAGCAGTAGAGGGCCACCAAGTCCTTCAGACCGACAACGCTGCTCGAGTTGCCTCGGGCGAACATAGACTGAGCAAAGCAACGGTGGATGTAACGATGGAACGGGTCTCTCAACTTGGTACTCTTGTTGGTGCTTGGGTTGTACCTTTGGGGTCCGTAGCCAATGGTCTCCCAAAAAGCCTGACGAGCAACCCCGTGAGCTGGATCTGCTCGCTACTCCTCGTCCGGCATACAATGTCATGCGTTTTCCAAGCTAGGCAGCTCATCTTCGCGATAGACCCCAATATTGAACAGGAACTGTGCCATAGTTCTCATATACCACCGCCTTCCCAATCTGAATCGTACTCCAGCCTTGGCGTTCACGTCCGTCACCCTTTCCTCGAAGGTGAAGGAGGCTAAGAACTCTATGGTACAAACCCGCACCCCAATCGGCATGAACAATCCGAACAACCGTTTCATTGGTTTGGAAATGAAGTCGTTATATCGCTTGAGTTGATTGAGCTGTTCCAACATCTCCATGTGAGGCACACGGGCAATGTCATCGACACGGGGGATAAGTCGATGAAGACGGTCGTGGCTTTTCTTTTCCTTTCGGGAGTTAAAGGTAGTCCAGTCGGCCCTGAAATGGAAAACATGGTAATATGAGAACAAATTTCATGGAAGAAATGAAATTTTTGGGTGGTCAAACGGGTTAGCACGGGGTGTGCTTGACAAAGCACGACTCGTGTTGGTCAGAACGGAAAAACAGCGACTTTACGACGAACAGCACTGGGCGTGTCAGGTTGGACACGGGGCATGTTGTTCCTCAACAGTTGTTTCCAATTTCATGAACGGCACGGGGCATGCTCATCCTAACACAGCCCATGTTGTTCATCAGCTTGAAGGTTCATGTACAAGGAGCAGCACGGAGCATGCCTACTTAGGCACCTCCCATGTTGATCATCTGAAGAACAGCACGGGGCGTGCTTGACTAGACACAGCCCATGTTGTTCTTCGCGTTCTTCACCATTCAACCGGAAAAATCATAAGTTTGCGAAAAGTTTGAAAATTTTATACCAATCGATTCGCAATCCTCCGATTTAGAAAATCCTATCAACCGTTTTTCTAAAACATCATTTATTCATTACGAATCTAAGTTTTTCTAACTTAGGGTTCTTGAGTAAAAATACCAAAATTGCTTTAATCCATTATTTTTTACTTAGATTGATAACTATGATGATTAATTGACACTTATTACAACTATCTTAACATAGATTTTCATCTAATTTGGGTCAGATTTGACAAGTTCGAATCTAGCCCTAGTTTGACAAAAACCCAACTAAACTAAGGATTTTGAAGAAAAAGTGAAGAGATTTGGAAATACTTACATGATGATGATGTGGAGGAGAAGATTCGTGGTCAAGTGGAAAGTTCGCCCAAAGAGAATCACGAAGCACGGCCCGTGTCAAATGACGTCACAAATGGGGAAGAGACCCCTTTTGTTTGGTTTCTGTCGCGAGCAACATGGCCCATGCCCGTCGGAGCACGGGGTGTGCTTGCCTTTTATTAAACCGTTATCTCTCTTTTTTTATTATTTTTTTTCGCGACATTTGAGACGTGCCGAGTTGGTGATTTTTTCCTGGTGAATGTTTAAGTAATTTTTTTTCGCGACATTTTATAACCTTACGTTAAGATTATTCTCTGACAGAAAGTCGACTGCCTTTCGGCCAACCTGGTCAACCACCATCCAACTGCTAATTGTCTGCGAGGAGTACGAATGCCGAGGGAAGGTGATGTTAGTGATCAAATGAAGTGGTGTAATGTCACTTAGTCGTAGGGCTCCTTGTTCGGGCAACCGTTACGCTCGACACGCCGTCATGAACCAGCAGGGGAACAACCCTTGTGCCGGATTATTTTATTATAAAATAACTTTTTTAAGGGATGAAAATGCGTGAGCATCGGATCGTCTACTCGATCTAGCTAATCGGACATCGAAACGTAATTAACCGATTGTTTTATTGATCAACAAAGAATAATTACATTCAGTAAACACTCAGAAACAGACTCAGAGAAACACACTCAGAAACACACTCTTAACAGAAATCTCACATGCTCAGAACTCCCTATTACAAAGATCAACCATCTATTTATACCCAGCTGGCCGAGCTTCGTCCGAACCTCAGGTTCGGCCAGTCCGAACTTCAGGTTCGGACCATGTTCGGCCAGACCTAATTTGGCATGAACTTGTTCCTTGCTTGATACTTCACACGACGCACATATCAGGTATCAACAAACTCCCCCTCGTCGTGTGCAGTATCTCTACTCTTCTACATCATCAAATTTGTATCTTCAACCAAGCTCCCCCTCAAGTGTAGAATCTGTTTGTCCAATGAAATGAATCTTCAAACAAACTCCTCCTCAACTTGATCGTAGCTTGATCTTGAATACTTGACAATGACTGGTGTATCTCTGGTCTTTATCAACAGTTTCAGAAGACTTGAAGTTGTGATTACTTGCACTTTAGTATCCTGCATCAATACTTAAATAATCTTGGCACAAAACGTCTCTTCGAGACTCCAAGATATTACTTTTGAAAATTGAATTTTGTATCACGTGTTGATCAGATCGAAAATAAAGCAGAAACAAAATCTTTTTGACTTTTAGAAAATATATATCAAAACAAACTTAAAATCGTTTTGATTTTTCAAAGTTTAAGCTAAAACACACCAAAAATCTTTTTGTTTTTTTTTCTTTCTGAAATGAAATCACAATACAGAATCAAACACTATTTTTGATATGAGAAAGATCACTATATGGGATCATATTGTCATAACGCACTGAACTACACTTCAATTTCAATTAATTGAAACACATAAGTCATGCTGATTGCTGGTATAATTTGTCCATCTTAAACTCAGACAGATTCGTACTCATAACATCTGAATATGTTAAGGTATTGATTAGATTTGCTTTGACCAGTATATCCCACACTATCAGACATACTCAGACTTTTTTTGTTTGACTTTCTTTTTCCTTTTGTGTGATAACACTTGTGATTTTTCACAATAGCATAGTATTTTTCATGATATTGTCAATTGTGTTCCATGCAAAAAGAAATAAGAACGTTAAATCGTCTACCTTAAGGTCGATCTTTCGATACGCAGATAAGGCCTCGGATTTAACAAAATAAGAAAATAAAACAAGTTGAAGTTGTATAACTCAACAATAATCAAGTCGGTACTCCCGTACACGCAAAGAAAGTCCGATGAGTTATACGAAACACCAAAGAAAATAAAACAGAACGTCAAACGAACAACGATCAGGTCGGTCTTTCGATACGCAGAGAAAGTCCGATCGTTTGACAAAATAAAGAAAATCAAACAAGTTTAAATCTTTGCAAAAAGAACACATGTATACACAGTGACTTCTCATTTTGAATTTCACACTTATTTTTCTTTTTGTGTCATGAAATATGCATCAAGATGTTATCCACATGATCAAGCATTAGTTATTTAATGTATATCACATCTGAATACTTTCTGATTTGCCGAGTCTACCAAACACATCAAACAATGATCTTATGACCCTTTCATCTACTCTATCCATGAGTCAGATACGTAAGCCAATGTACCATCATTTCCCAATGATCAATTTCTCAAATGATCAATTTCTCAAATATTTATATTTTGTGCATGTATTCACCTTCCTTCTTTATATATTTGGCATGTATTCACCTTCTTCCCATGACATGCTTTTTCTCAATTACTCCCCCTTACTTACAATTATCACCCTTAAAATGAAAACTCTATTTTTGGATTTTCATTTTACACAAAAACAAGACACTATTTCTCGCCGACCAGTGTCCTGGTTTTGCTTAGAAACCACCTTAGGTTTCCATTGTTGTTGTTTTGGTAAGGGAGTTTGTGATGAACTTATCGCAGGTGACTGTGATGATGAACCTACACTTTGAACCTTTGAGAACATTGGAACAAAACGTTTTTGTTTATGAAAGAATGTAGATTCAACGTCATCAAAAACTCTGCCTTGTTCATCAAAGAACATTTGTTTGGCAGGTTTACCAAAAACTGGTTTCTTATGAAACCGTTGTGGGGAATCAGCAGGTAGTGGACAATCCTTTGACATATGCCCTATTCGCCGACAAACATAACAAATTCGTTTTGTTTTGTCCCATTTTGATGTACCTGCGAAGAATTACACATAGGAATATCTCGAACATGATCAGAATGAGAATCATATACCTGATGTCTGTGATCATGGACCCATTTAGATGTTGGACTTTGAGATAAAGAACCATCAGTGGAAGCTTGAGCTTTCACAAAAACTTCAGAAATCTTTCGAGCATCAACACAATGAAGAGGAAATTCTTTATCAGAGAAAAGCTGAGCAGAACCTTTGAGCTTGTAAAATCTTTCAGGTTGAACTTTTTCAGCCTTAAACACATCCTTCTTTACCTGCTTCAGCTTCAATTTCTTCAAATCTTGAGATGATGAGTCTGGAACCTTCTTATCTGTTAAATCTTTTGCTTTAAAGCCCAGACCCACATGCTTTCCAACAACTTTCTCCTCAGAATTAGAATGTCCATTTTTTGCTAATCGAGAAAATTCAGCTTTCACTTCAGTTACATTCTTTGATCATAAAAGAGCTTTTCATCAAACTCAGATTTAGACTGAATCTTGTCACCTGAAGTAGCTGATTTCTCATTATCAGCAGAAGATGAACCAGACACAAACTTTGGAGCTGGAAGAACCTCAGATTTCTTTCCCTTCTGCTTCTTATTCTTCTTGTTCTTCTTTTTCTTCACAAAGTTTTTCTTCCTCAGCAGTAGATGATGATACATTTGAATAATCGAATTCAGAAACTTGCTCTTTTACTTCTTTGAAAGCTTCTTTGATCTGAGCAGGGGGGTGATGCAGTTTTATCAAACATCTTCTCAAAATTAGCATCATTAGCTAAGAAACTTGTGAAAACTTGAGAGTTTGAAACATTGTTGAGCAAGCGATTTGCATCGATTACTTGAATTTTGAGATCAGAAATCTTCTGTTGTGCTCAGCCAACTCTTTTTCGGTAGCTATCAAATGCTTAGCAACTTTATGAGTTTCAAAGTTTTGCATTCGAAGATTTTCCAGTCCTTCAAAAAAATCTTTCTTTAGTTTAGCTTTCGCCGTTGAATCTCCAAATTTGTTGTTTGAACTTTATTCACACTAACCAACTCCCGCTTCTCATCCAACAACTTTTCCATGTCAACTTGATATGTTTCAATCTTACTAGCAGATTCTTCAACATTCTGTGTAAGCAAATCAAGTTTGATTTTGGACTTTTCAAATAAATTCTTGAAGTTAGTACAAGCATCTTCAGCATTAAACTTCCATTTTTCAACCTCTTTTACCAACTCATCCCGTTCTTCACAAACCTTTGCTCTGGCAGCTTCAACATCCTTCGTATCTTGTTTGAACACTTCTAAAACGTCATTCAGCAATTTGATCTCAGTCATTAAACATTCATTTTTCAAAACCAACTCTTTCTCCTTTTCCTTAGAAATCTTCAAACATGAATTAATCACATCAAATTCCTCAGACAGGTTTTGAACTTTTTTCACCAACGAAGCATTTTCTTTCATCAGACTCTCCAAGTTTTCAGCAGATTCATAAGAACTTGGATTTGAACTAGTATCGAAACTAGTATCTGAATAGGAATCATCTGATTGAACATGAGTGACAATCAAAGCTGATGAATCATAACCAAACCTTTGACCCCAATCATATACAGCATCCTGCTGAACTGTTAAAGCTGTTGCCTTTTCTGTGTTACTAGAAGATGGCTGAGTAAAACCAGGTTTGCTTGATAAAGGAAAACCAGACTTGCTAAGATTTGCTTGTTGACATTCTTTGGCAAAATGCCGAAGCTTTGAACACTTGTAGCACTTCAATTTTGATTTATCAAAACACAATTTCTCACCAGAAATATTTCTTCCATGTTTCTTGAAAAATCTCTTCGATCGTTGGCATAACATAGCATATTGCCAAGATATATCCAATTCAGTTAGTTGATCATCATCAAGTGCATCAAGATCATCGCCGGTTAACTTTGCATCAGCAACATTCTTGATAATCAACCCGAAGGATGAGGAAATCAATGCAGAAATCATTTTGGCACAATCATCTGTTGATTCAACAGAAAACGCATTCTGACTTGATGAATTTGAAATTGTAAAGCTACAACCCCATGAAGAATTGTTATCAGAATTTCCTGAACTTCCTGACAAGAAAGCAACACTTGGTGCAGAACTCAAATTTGGCTTAGCTTTTGCATTCATGCTTGCACTATTCTCACCATGATACAATTCAGGATTCTGCAAAGTAGCAGTTGACTTCTTTGAGTTTAACATTTCCATTTCCCGAGCATGAAGTTTTCCAGTAAGCTCATGAAATGTCATTGTAGAATAATCCTTATCATAAGTGAGTAGCAAAACATAGTTTTCCCATTTTTCAGGCAAAGCTTCTAAAATCTTTTCTTTCAAATCAGCATCAGTTTTCTCAATCCCAACCACCTTTAATTCACTAATCAAGTGTGACAACCTTGAAACGAGAGCAGTAATGTTTTCATTGTCATAATTCTGAAAATTATCAAACTCTTTGTTTAAAACTTTCTTCCGAATCTTCTTGTAGTCATCATTACCTTCACACCTCGCTGATAAAGCATCCCACAATTGCTTAGATTTCTTTCAAGTGCTAAATTTATGAAGAAGCAACTCAGTGGGTAATGTCATTGTAAGATAACCGTATGTTTTTTGTTCAAGCTCGTATGATTTTCTTCCAGCAAGATCAAAAGTATGAATTTCTTTGAAATCTCCTGCATCTGTTGGGTGTTGATAAAGCTTCTTAAGCGGGATCCACAAATCGATATCATTTGTACTTATGTAAGCGAAAAAACATTTCTTCCAATTTTGATAATCTTCTAGCTTCAACAATTTGGGAACTTTCTGACTTGTTCCGATTTCCTTGTCAAAATTTAGCATAGTTTGCATCACATTTTGCATCGCCGCAAATGCTTGAAATTCCGACATCGTTTTGAAAAATTAGAATTCTGATCGGCCGAACTTGCTCCGAACTTAACAATGTGCTCCGAACTTCCATCGAACTCTGTCCGAACCTAAATCAAAAGGCTGAACTTTCACCGAGCTTGGTCCGAACCTAAAAAGCTCCGAACGAACTCCGAACTCCGAACGAACTCCGAACGCTGACCGATCTAGGACCGAACTCTCACCGAAGACTCATCGAACTCTGTCCGAACTTGAAGTTCGGGACGGTTACACCGAATCTGAACAGTGAACGCCGAACCTCGACTTCATTTTTCAAAAACTCGCGAAAATTGATAGATTTTTTACGAAACTTACAACTGAAGATCAGAAAAACTGATAAGAAGTGATTTAGGAGCAGATGTGACACCAAAAAGTCGATAGAATTGATGAAAAACACGAAAAATAACACGAGAAAATTTCAAAAACGTTCAAAAAAATCCGAAAAATAGCAACCACAGATCAGTAGAGTGAACCAGAAAGCTCTGATACCACTTGAAAATGCGTGAGCATCGGATCTTCTACTCGATCTAGCTAATCGGACATCGAAACGTAATTAACCGATTGTTTTATTGATCAACGAAGAACAATTGCAATCAGTAAACACTCAGAAACAGACTCAGAGAAACACACTCAGAAACACACACTTAACAGAAATCTCACACGCTCCCCTATTACAAAGATCAACCATCTATTTATACCCAGCTGGCCGAGCTTCGTCCGAACCTCAGGTTCGGCCTGTCCGAACTTTAGGTTCGGACCATGTTCGGCCAGACCTAATTTGGCATGAACTTGTTCCTTGCTCAATACTTCACACGGCGCACATATCAGGTATCAACAAGGGACTAAGGCTCGTTTCTTCTGTACAACGTTCTCGCGTATCCACGTCTGGTGTGACTAGAGCCAAGTTCACAAATAGGTACCTTTCGACTTCCGTGAAGTGACAAAATATTACCAACCCTCATTCCCAACCAAATACTTTCAGCCCGCACATGCGTGGTCAGCCGAGTTTGCTTACATAGACATGAGGACCTTGAACGTATCATATAGCATGGGGCGCGAGTCACCTTTCAGATCATGCATCGTCCCCCAACCGGGTGTCACAGGTCCGGCCTTTGGGATTTCGACTCCCCAAATGGTATGTGATACGTGAAGCACGCTTGGTTCAGAAAATCAATAGTACACTTTCAATTAAAAGGATTTTTACAAAGTCATTAGACACACCTTAAAATAGTGTTATAAAAATAACTTGATAACTTGTTAAAAGCGTGTTATCTCCAATCAAGTGTAAGAGTTTGGCCAGTCATGGCTTAAAGATTTGCCAGATAGTAAAAGAAGACTTCATAGAAAAAATACTCTCATTTACTAAACGGGTTGTGCTTCTTACAAACCTTACATACTTGAAGATACAAAGAAACCAAGTGACTCGTTAACTAATTTACAAGTGAGAGGGAGAGGAAAGAATTGAGCAATTTGTGGAGTGGAGGAAGGCAGGCTTTTATAGGCAAAATCTAGAGATCGGAACGGGGCGTGCCATGTCAGACGATCAGATTTTTGTCTTCTTCTAGTGTCAGTGGCACGGGGTGTGTTAGGTGGGGCACGGCCATGCCATGTCAGGGAAGTCAGAGGCATGGGCCGTATGAAATCAGAGGCTAATTAGAAGCTAATTCTGGTTGGGCACGGGGTGCTGACAGAAGCTAATTCGGGTCAGGCACGGGGCGTGCTCCATGAGGCACAGGCTCTAGAAAACCTGAAAAACTAAAAAGAAAACAAAATTGCTTTGTTTTGATGTTAGTAACTAGGTTTTGTCCCGATTTTTGAGGATATTTATATCATTAAATATGTATATTTTAGCATATATTAGTGGATTACCGATCCGGGCGAGATTAAGAGACATGCGCATGAATTCTTTCAAAATAAATTATGCTCAACGCCCACAAAACGTCCCAGTTTGAGATGTCATGGAATCAAGCAGATATTGGACTCGGAGGCATCGAGTCTTATCGCCCCGTTTACTTTGGAGGAAGCTAAAAATGCGGTTTGGGATTGCGGGAGTGATAAAGCCCCTGGTCCCAATGGTTTCAACTTTGCTTTCATTAAACATCTTGGGATTTTCTTGGTGCAGATTTTAAGGCATTGCTTGACAAGTTCCACAAGGATGGCATGTTTAGTCCGGGATGCTCATCCTCATTCATATGTTTAATTCCAAAGTCAAATAATGACCCTCAGTTCTTTGGTAATTTCCGTCCTATAACCCTTCTTGGTTGTATCCCAAAAGTGGTGTCGAAGGTTCTTTCTAATCGTATGAAACCAATCACAGAGTCTATTATTTCCGAAACCCAAATGGCCTTTGTGGCGAGATGGAATATAGTCGATGGGGCACTTATTATAAATGAGATTTTATCTTGGCTTAAAAGATCAAAATTGTTCTTCAAAATTGATTTTAATAAGGTGTATGATTCTTTAGAATGGGAGTTTTGGACTCCATTGTAAGTCAAATGAAATTTCCCCTTCGGAGAAAATAGGTTAAAGGTGTGTTAAATGCTTTTCGTTCTTTGGTGCTTATAAATGGATCCCTTCGAAGAATTTGATTGTTCTAAAGGTGCCCGTCAGGGAGACTCCCTCTCGCCTCATCTTCTTATAATTGTAATGGAAGCATTTCATTGGATGATGGCGAAGGCTTCAGAGTTGGGCATCTTTCATGGGTTACAACTTCCTCAAGGTGGTCCAAGTATATCCCACCTCCTTTTCGCGAATGATGTGATGTTATTGGGCCAATGGTCGGAGGGAAATTATGTGAACTTGAGACGCCTCCTTTTGGGATTGTTTTTGGTGTCAGGACTTCAAGTGAACTTACAAAAGTGTAGTCTAGCGGGCATAAATATGGACTTCTCTAAAACTTCCCATAAGGCCTCAATTCTTGGATGTGAAGTCAACGTTTTTCCGTTCGATTATCTTGGTATGGTGGTGGGAGCCAATACGAATTTGGCTAAACATTGGAGAAGAGTGGTGGATACTTTCCAACATCGCCTCTCAAATTGGAAAGCTAAAAACCTCTCCATCGGAGGTTAGCTGGTGTTGATAAATTCGGTACTCGATTATCTCCCTACTTGTTTCTTTTCCCTCTACAGAGCCCCAAAAAATGTTTTAGAGGTCCTAGAAAAAGTTTGATCGAATTTTATGTGGGGTGGAGACATGGTTCGAAAAAAAAATTCACTGGGTGGCTAGTCATAATATTCTGAAACCTAAAGAAGTAGAAGGTTTTGGGCTTGAATCTCTTGAAACCAGCAATCGTTGTTTGTTAGTAAAATGGGTGTGGCATTTTCAATCTGAAGCAAATCGATTATGGCGTAGGGTGATTTCTAGTCTCCATTCTAGGGTGGGTTCCCCATCTTTTATTCCCCTTCACCAGACAGCTACTGGAATATGGAAAGCCTTTGTAAAAGTTTAATCGGAGTTTTTTCAATAAGGCATCGATCTCCAGGATATGATAATTGAAAACAATGGGGTTTGGAGATTGTCGGAAGAGGGGGAAGGAAATTTCTCGGTGAAATCAATGATGGTTGTTATCAATTCGGTGCAGAATCGCATTCCTGCCTTCGGTTTCCAATGGTGCAAATACGTTCCTTTGAAGGTTAACATATTGGTGTGGCGTGCTGTGTTAGATCGTCTGCCTACTTATGAAAATTTAATTCAGTGAAACATCCATTTTACGTCGGCAGAGTACATCTTATGCAATGACGGGACTGAGTCGGCGAGCTACCTCTTTACTGGGTGCCCCTTCTCGGACATGGTGTGTGATTCACACGAGTATATATAAATAATATATGCAAATATGACCTTTAAATTTATAAGACCTAAATCATCTTATAACTACGCATCCACATATAGGAAAGCGGACCTATCGTATGGTGGCATTAAGAACAACTCAGGGTCGACCTAAGGAAGCAATGGTGTAATCATACTAAACCTAATTATTACCATTAGGATTTTGTCACAATTCCTAACAACTATTAGAAAGCAATTATGAAAGCAAATGGTAGCAATAATGAAACAGATATGAAATCAGAATAAAGAAACATATATTATCTAATACTGATCACTATTCATGCATTACCTAGACTTGACATTGACATAATGTATACTAACTATCTAATGGATTTATAGTCGCTAAACTCATAAATCAGAAATTAAAACCACAGCCATAATGAAGTATCCACGAATTAATGACCTAGGTATAGTACACTAAACACATGATCTAAGATCTAGGATCATAGACCAATCCTACTCTGATTAACCAAGATGGACTAATAAGTTATAACCCAATTACATACCATAACATACGCATTATATTTAGACACTTCACTATTCCTTTTACCCAAGACGTGGAAGCTAAGATTATCGACCAAGCATAAAGACATACTTCAATCAAGATAGATTATTGAATATGCATAATCACCATTTCCTATCTAGGCTCGCTAGAGTTTCTAAACACATATTGAAATCGCTAGATAACAACTAAGAAATAGCATCAATTTAATAAGCAGACTACGTCTATCCTACCAACCAAATCAAGAACTACTAGGAATGGATCAAACACATCCTTCGACAACACATCTTTAATATGCAAGAGGAATCATAAATATTATACTCAAATCATTATGTAAAACTTTGTCAATGTCAAATCATAGGTAAAACACTAAATAGATCACATTGTCTTAGACGATATCAAGAGAGTTAGCCTCTCATCACTAAACTAATGAAAAGAGTAAAAGTAATGTAAATGAACTTCATTGTAAATGCAAACCAAAGTCGAGCGATGGCCAAATCTTCGAATGCTTCGATCTCATGAATGATTGGACACCTCCTTGATCTTCTAAGGCTCGAAATATCAACTTCTATCTTCTGATTTCTTCTGGTAATCGTACTCACTGGTCTCAATTGTGTAACCCCTTAAAATGACGAAACGAACGGGTATTTATAGTTAAAGGTTAGGGTTTCGGAAATGGGTCGTAATGGGTAGTGACACAGTCACGGGCCGTGAACGCCGCCATAAATCAACGGATTAGGGTTTCTGGAATTGCTCCTGTAATGGCCCGTAAGGCTTGTAACGGGTTGTAACGTGGTGAAAAAGCAAATCCTCTGAATCTTGAGCAATTTCTCTTTAAATCCTTATAAAATCTTCAATTATCACTTTGATCCCCTCTATTTACCTATTTATGACATTTCATACCAAACAAATGGTAACATGGACCAAAATAATACATAAACCATCAACATTCATGGGTGTTTAACTACTAAAAATATGTGTAATTTAAAACACATCAAACATCCCCCCACTTAGACTTTGCTCGTCCCTGAGCAAACCTCTAACTACAACATTACCTTCCCTAACAAAGCTATTAAAAATGAAGTGATGGATGGTGGTTACAACTCTAAACGATTAAAGACACAAAGGCATAGTTAGTACATGGGTTAATATTCTCAGAATAGACCAAACAAAAGAAGTTTTAACAATGAAAAGCATAGACAACAACACTGGACTTCTTTCTTTAGGACTATTCCTTAACAATCAACTAAACTAACTAACAATGTACACTCTACTCAAGCTTTATGTATGGATAACTAGTAAATAATGTACTAGACTTAATAGTGCTCTCAATTTGCATCACCATGGACTTTCCTTACCATAGGCTTGACAAACGATCGTAATTTAACTACATTCTAACTAACTTGCAAATCAAGAGGACTTTAGGACTAAGGTTGTACTTGGTGTAGGGAACGGAAATGGATTCACAGAGGGTAAAAACTTGGGTGTAGAAGATCCTATGGTTACCAAATCAACTAACTAATTCAAACGGAAGAAAATCTTTAAACTCATATATTTTCCTCTTTTATACTAAATTTTTGAAGAAGAATCTTTAAACTCATAGATTCTGTTCTAATAATTGCACAAAGCATATTTATTTATTTATTTATCTTTCAATACTCATCGGCATATCATATCTTTTCTTTTCTCTCTCTCTCTTTTTTTTGTTGGGATTATTCTACTAGCATACCATACAGATATCTACCCGAAAATAAAGGTAAAAAGAAAAATGGGCTAAGGCTAATGGGTTTAATAGGGTGATCAAACGAAATGGAAATGCGGCTCAACAGAGGTAAACTAAAAGAAATTTGGGTTAGGGTATATAAATATAGATAAGAACAAATTGAAGGTGTAGAATGCAAAATAAGGTTGTCCTAGAGTTTGCCTCTATCATATTTGCTTGTTTCGTAAGCATAGTCTCATAACGTATACAAATATCAAGTTCTAGAAGTAGGTCACAAGTGGCACTCTTTATTGTTATACAAAAATAAAACTCAAGCTCCTAGTGAGTAAAAAGCTTGTTTAAGGCTAAAAAAAATCTCACCATGGAAACGTAATGGAAATAGGGCTCAAGTCTGGTTGATTATCTAGGCTTCCTCCCTCGTACTTGCACACTGGAATTGTTGTCTAAGTTTTATCAGGTCTAATCTATCCTAAAAAGCACCTTAGGACTTAACTATGCATAAGGGTCTAAAATACACGCCTAGAGTTGTATAGCAATGAATGGAAGGTGGAAAAAGCTTTGCTTTAGTCTAGCATACAAAGTTAAATAATCTGCTTTAGGATCCACAATATCAGTTGATAGCTTAAGTTTTAGCAGTCTAAAAAGTTTAGCATGCAAAAAAGAAATTAAAAAATTTAACAATTTTAAACGAATTTCACAATAAAACATGCATACTACAGGCGAGTCTCCCATCCCCCCCCCCCCCCACCACTTAAAATCGTACATTGTCCTCAATGTACTTGAGAACATTGCAAAACATAAGATAAAAAAGGGGGGGGGAAACGAGCCTGGCTGCTAGAAGATTGTGGAGTATGGCTTCTTCATTAAACCCTATTGCTTGCTTTCCCGTTCATTTGCCTACCAGAACTTCAGTCTTTGGTTCCTTTGCTACTTACCAGTCCCAAAAGAAAAACATTACACGCAAAAGGAAAATAAAGCATTACCCAAAATTTAAAAAAAACATTTCGTTTAGTTAATCAATCATAGTCTTATTGTCATGCCATTATTCAAACAAACATCCAAAAGTAAACAAACAATCCAAGTTACATAAGAAGTCTAGATAATAAGATAAGTAGATAATCATATAGAAAATATTGAATTAAGCTATCACGAAGAAGGTGGATCTTCTTCTAGTTCACTTTCAGATTCAGTGCTATCTGGGTGACGGAGATTCTCCATGGCTTCATTGAATGGCACATTGTGATAGGCAGGAGGATGTGGAATGACCGTAGCATTTGGCATGGAGACCATCAAGTCATTGAATTGATTCTTTAGACTTCTCAAGTGGAAACCAACCACATCCAGCCTGTCCTAGATATTTAGCATACTATTGGTCAATTTCCTGTAGTTATTGGTCATGTACGTCTCCATCTTGTCAAGATGCTGGCACAGATTGATGAATGCTGGATATACTTAGAAATTTTTATCTTTTTTCTCCAGAGGTTGCACCTTTCTTGGTCAGAGGTAACACCTTTCTTGGTCTTCCTCTCCTTCGTTTCGAAGGACCAGCCTCATGATCATAGCTCCTCACATTGGTGACTTCAATCATAAGACGCTTTCCTTTCATCTACAAGAAAACAGCGAGACAATAAAATACAAAAGATTGAAATTTTACATGGCGTCACGGCTCGTTACAGGCTACTAAGTCGTCCGACCAAGTATTTTGTAAAGGACATCGTCATGGCCTGTTACGAGGTAACGGGTCTTATCGGGCAAATTTTCGAAAATTTTCAAAAAAAAAAATTATTCTGATCGGAACCATGTATGATAAAAAAAATTTAGCCATTAAGTGCGAATTGGGGATGGAAACTTGTTGCCATCCCTACACTTAATCCTTTACAACGATCCGATTCAAGATTCAAGAATTAAATGTGAAGATCGTAAAAATAATAAACGGAATAAAGAACATAAAAGGGGTAAAGAAACCAATATGCTCACAATAGCAAAAGAAATTTTAATAAGAGATTATTCTATTGAATCTTTCTTGATAAAAAAGATAGAACGATGAAGAACGGTAAATTTCGTACCTTAGATTGATCAAAGATGCCCAAGGAACCGTCCAATGCGATTTAGGGTTTTGAAAAGCCGTCTGGAAAATTATATATATAAGTTTCGAATTTAAGTCAGTAACGAGCCGTATCTGGAACACGGGTCTTTTGGTCATTATTTCATAACCGGACGTTATAGGGTAACGAGCCGTGACGTAACCTGAAAAAGAATTTTTCAAAACTTTCTTTCATGTAATTTTTAAGCAAGATTGATCAATAGAGGCATTGAAACATAAACAAAAAGAATGGATGCAATTAAACAAGTCAATCGAACTGATAGAATTCGAATAAAAACTCAACAAATTTCGACACACGAAGAATGAAAATGGAAACAAATATAAATAACCGAAATTGGGTTGCCTCCCAAGAAGAGCTAAGTTTTTATAGGGTCTTCAGCCAGACCCACCTTCACTTAAGTTTTCTGAGAGTGGAAGTGTGAACGCACCTTCTCGTCAGGGGGCTCAATCTTTGGGTTTTTGAAATCAAGGAGTGAGTTGACATGTTCAAGACTCAACAAGCTAGGAACTAGCAATGTTGGTTCAGATGGCACCCTTAGAGGGATTTTGGATAAAATTAAAGGAGGAATTGACTCGTTTGAGTCAGTGGACTGCATAAAGCACACAGTCTCCTCTTTATCTATGAATATTAGCGCCTTGATGATTGCTCTGTGTTGGCGCAAATGAGACTTATGTTTCACCTCTTCTCAGGGTGATACGCTCAGCTTCCAGATCGATCAGTGCCTTGGCAGTAGCCAAAAATGGACGTCCAAGAATGATAGGATGAAATTTATTAACCGGAACGTCAAGCACGATGAAATCTACAGGAAACTTCAGATTCTCAATATCAACTAACACATCTTTGATAACTCCCCTGGAGTTGATGTATGATTGGTCAGCTAGTTGAATACTAAGACTTATTGGCTGCAATAGACCTAGCTCTAGCTCTTTATACGTGGAATAAGGCATAATGCTTATGCTAGAGCCTAAGTCTGCCAATGCATCTACGATGGATGAAGATCCAAACCGGCAGTGGATAATGAAACTTCCCGGATCCTTTCGTTTTTCCGGTAGTTCTAGAGTAGTTTTGGTTGAAGTGGCCAAAGGTGATTTCTTGCGATTTGAAGAAAGAAAATTGAGAAAGGAGTAATTAGAATATAACCTTCGTGGGAAGGTGAGATGTCTTCTCCATTAGCGTCGCGTTCAAGGATGAGATCGAGGAATTGTTGATATTTCGCTCTTCTTTTATATCCTCCTTGTGATCTTCATAATATTCCTCCAACTGCTTCTTCTGAAGTGCACGAGTGTGGTCTCTCAGTTGGGCTCGCTTCTTCTCAGGTGAGTCTTTTTCTAAATCAACGATGGAGATCATGTTGAGACTGGCGTTAGGGTTTACTTCAGTGTTGCTAGGCAACTCACCCTTATTCCTTTCAGACAAAAAGTTCGCTATTTGCCCTAAGTGCCTCTCCATATTTTGGATACTAGCTTGCTGATTTTTTATTTTCGTATCGTGTTTACTATCAGCATTCACTAGACTTTGGACTAACTTATCCAATTTGTTCAATTTGGATGGCTCACCATGGTTATAGTGAGGTGGTCGATAAGGTTGATTGCAGTTATTAAAATTGGAATTTGAGTTTCGCCAGGAGCTACTGGATTGATTCATTTTATCTGAGTTGAAAGGTTGATGGTTAGATTGGTCTGACGAGCGACCATAGAAGTTATGAGTAGATTCAACCTGCTCGGTTAATGTAGCTACGAAAACCGGACACTTATCCAAGGTATGAGCACTACCGCAGGCATCACAACCATTGGATTTAGTGTTTAGACGATTCACTTGGCTCGTGATAGCTTCGATCTTTGCATTTAATGAAGTGACATTGTCTATGGCATGAACGCTAGGCTGCTTGGAATTAGAGATTTGGCGACCTCTCGAAGGTTTCCAGTCATAGCTTGTGGCTGCTAGACTCTCGATTAACGTGATGGCATCAGCCAGAGTTTTTCTAAGTATTGACCCTCCAGATGAGGAATCAACGTGGATACGGGTGGGACTGAACAACCCGTTATAAAAATACTAAACTTGTAGCCACGCGTCCATGTTGTGATGAGGACATTTGCGTAGTAACCTCTTATATCTTTCCCAGGTTTCATGCAAACCTTCCCCCTCGTCTTGGGAAAATGTGGTAATGTTATTTCGAAGACGAGTAGTTTTTGAGAGAGCGAAGTATTTGACTAAGAACTTCTGAGCCAACTGATCCCATGTAGTGATGGAACCTGCTGGTAGGGTCTTAATCCAAGTTTTGGCATTGCCTGTTAGAGAGAATGGAAATAAACGAAGCAAGACTGCATCGTTAGTAAGACCATCGAGCTTGAATGTGTCACACATTTCGAGAAACGTGTCAATGTGCTTGTGTGGACACTCATCTGCTAACCCGTGGAACTGCAAAGTGTTCTGAAACATCTGGATTACTCCAGGCTTGATCTCGAACTTTCCCTGAATGGTGGGTCTTTTGATGCTTGATTGCCTTCCTTCGAGTGTTGGCTTTGCGTAATCAGCGATCGTACGCTACGCTGCATACCCCATCCTTCTTGCTTGGTGTACGACTCATTCAGTATCTTCAAACAGTTGAATAAGAAGTGGACAATTCGCACGAGTGGAAATAGCAGAGGAATTTTTTTTTTTTGGATATTTTGGGGTTTAAGATTTTTTTTTTGGTTTTTCTGAAATTTTGAACAAAGAAATGCAAAATAGAAAGGAAAGACTACCTAAGCTAACTAATCTAACTAGGTCCAGAATGACGGCTTGCTTCCCCGGCAACGGCACCAAAACGCCTTTGATGCACACGAATATATATATAAATAATATATGCAAATATGACCTTTAAATTTATAAGACGTAAACTCATCTTATAACTACGCATGCACATATAGGAAAGCGGACCTATAGTATGGTAGCATTAAGAACAACTCAGGGTCGACCTAAGGAAGCAATGGTGCAATCATACTAAACCTAATTATCATCATTAGGATTCTATCACAATTCCTAACAACTATTTATTAGAAAGAAATTATGAAAGCAAATGGTAGCAATAATGAAACAGATATGAAATTAGAATAAAGAAATAGATATCATCTAAGACTGATCGCTACTCATGCATTACCTAGACCTGACATTGACATAATGTAAACTAACTGTCTAATGGATTTATAGTCGCTAAACTCATAAGTCAGCAATTAAAACCACAACCATAATGAAGTATCCATGAATTAATGACCTAGCTATAGGACACTAAACACATGATCTAAGACCTAGGATCATAGACCAATCCTACTCTGATTAACCATGATGGACTAATAAGTTATAACCCAATTACATACCATTTCATATGCATTATATTTAGTCACTTCACTATTCCTTTTACCCAAGACGTGGAAGCTAAGATTATCGACCAAACATAAAGACATACTTCAATTAAGATAGATTATTGAACATGCATAATCACCATTTCCTACCTAGGCTCGCTAGAGTTCCTAAACACATATTGAAATCGCTAGATAACAACTAAGAAATAACATCAATTCAATACGCATAATACGTCTATCCTACCAACCAAATCAAGAACTACTAGGAATGGATCAAACACATCATTCGATAACACATCTTCAATATGCAAGAGGATCATAAATATTATACTCAAATCATTATGTAAAACTTTGTCAATGTCAAATCATAGGTAAAACACTATATAGATCACATTGTCTTAGAAGATATTAAGAGAGTTATCCTCTCATAACTAAACTAATGAAAACATCAAAAGTAATGTAAATAAACTTCATTGTAAATGCAAACCAAAGTCGATCGATGGCCAAATCTTTGAATGCTTCGATCTCACGAACGATTGGACACCTCCTTGATCTTCTAAGGCTTGAAATCTCGACTTCTATCTTCTGATTTCTTCTGTAACGGCACGCACTGGTCTCAATTGTGTAACCCCTTGAAATGATGAAACGAACGGGTATTTATAGTTGAAGGTTAGGGTTTCGGAAATGGTTCGTAACGGGTCGTGACACAGTCACGGGCCGCGAGCGTCGCCATAAATCAACGGATTAGGGTTTCTGGAAATGCTCCTATAACGGCCCATAATGCTTGTAACGGTTCGTGACGTGGAGAAAAACCAAATCCTCTGAATCTTGAGCAATTTCTCTTTAAATCCTTGTAAAATCTTTAATTATCACTTTGCCCCCCTTATTTACCTGTTTATGACATTTCATACCAAACAAAGGGTAAAATGGACCAATATAATAAATAAACCATCAACATTCGTGGTTGTTTAACTACTAAAAAGATGTGTAATTTAAAGCACATCAAACATCCCCCCACTTAGACTTTGTCCGTCCCTGAGCAAACCTCTAACTACAACATTACCTTCTCTAACAAAGCTTTTTAAAATGAAGTGATGGATGGTGGTTACAACTATAAACGATTAAAGACAAAAAAGCATCACATGGGTGAACATTCTCATAGTAGACCAAACAAAATAAGTTTTAACAATGAAAAGCATGGACAACAAACACTAGACTTCTTTCCTTAGGACTATTCCTTAACAATCAACCAAACTAACTCACAATGTACACTCCACTCAAGCTTTATATATGGATAACTAGTAAATAATGTAGTAGACTTTATAGTGCTCTCAATTTGCATCACCATGGACTTTCCTTACCATAGGCTTGAAAAACGATCGTAATTTAACTACATTCTAACTAACTTGCAAATCAAGAGGACTTTAGGGCTAAGGTTGTAGTTGGTGTAGGGAATGGAATTGGATTCACAAAGGGTAAAAACTTTGGTGCACAAGATCTGATGGTTACCATATCAACTAACTAATTCAAACGAAAGAAAATTTTTAAACTCGTAGATTTTCTTCTTTTATTCTAAACTTATGAAGAAGAATCTTTAAACTCATAGATTCTCTTCTAATAATTTCATAAAGCATATATATTTATTTATTTATTCAATACTCATCGGCATATCACATCTTTTCTTTCTCTCTTTTTTTTGCCGGGATTATTATGATACTAGCATACCAAACAGATATCTACCTGAAAATAAAGGTATAAAAATGGGATGAGGCTACTGGGTTTAATAGGGTGATCAAACGAAATGGAAATGAGGCTCAACATAAGTAAACTAAAGGAAAATTTGGGTTAGGGGTATAAAATATAGATAAGAAACAAATTGAAGGTGTAAATTGCAAAATAAGGTTATCCTAGGGTTTGCATCTATCATCGAGGCATATACTCCCCAGGAATCACACATCCTGGAAAAGATAACCAACATTTTATATACTTGGGTTAGCTAGACCACATTATTTATAACACCATAGGCCCCATGTCCCCATTCCTAACAGTAAAATTTTGCCTTTGTGCCATGCTATACCGAGCATGACCAAAGTTCGGACAATATAATACCCCTTCCCCATCCCCGAAGGCGATGGGGGCCAGAGCGACTAGCCAGGACAGGGTTTGTCAAGCCCAATAGATATGTTTCACATTTCCTGTTATCGCCTGATACTAATGGTACAAGAATTGTGGAAGGACTCCCTTGGCATGTTTTCTTCTATGGGTTACAAATAGTATATAAAACAAGTTTAGCATTTCCTCAACAGAAATCATTTAGTATTTTCTCAATAGAAAATAAGTTAAGTATTTTCTCAAAAGAAAATAGTTTACTACATGTCTTCCCCCCCCCCCCCCCAAAGCATAACATGTTAAAAAGTGGGGCCGAGAACTCACCTTAGGGTGCAATTAAGTATCGGAATAGTCACACTTGAACAGAGAAGGTGAATTCCTCCTAGACTCCACCTATGACACGTAATCGTGTGAGTGTTTACTAAGTTTGACCAACCGTCCCGACAACACGCGGACAATAGACAAGTGGACTCGAATACACATTGGTGACTGAATTTAGGTTTTCTATACATAACCTAACACGTATCACAAATACAACACATTGTGTAGCCAAGTACCCTCATACTCATAATCATGCATTTCCGTAATTTATTTATTTTCCGATAAATATATATTTTATCACATGTAGGCTGAATCCATGTTTACACAACATCCTCATCTCATGCAAATCACATAGATCATCATTTAGCATATTTCAAGCCATGTCATAGATTCCTAGCCACATGCATGAAAGCTATCTTGCCCTAATAGGCCATTTTCATCATATTTTCACATAAATAGTTTTTATAAAATAATCTACATGCAATCGATCATCAACTTCCCAAGTTTATACATCATCATACATCCAATAACCTAGAATACACACCCATATAGTAAATCTAACACCAATCATGTGCCTTTTTATTCATTATCTTGCATGCATGACAACCAAAATCAAGTTTCCATCATAGTTCTTACACAAAGTTAACAACTTTATCGCACATCAACCCTATATCTATCATTATCAAGTCATTACAACATAAATCTAGCACAAAGCATCAATCTTTATCCTCATGCATGCATGATTTCTCATGAAAAACCCTAGATCTAACATGTATCATCATATCATGCATAAAAGCCATGTTTTTAATCAAAAGATGCAATCTTTTCTATCAAAATCACTAGATCTACACTTGATATCATCAAACCAACATAGATTAGACCTAGATCCATCATAAAGCTTGGATCTTGACAACTTAAACACAAGCAAAACATAAAAGGATGAAATCGAGACTTGAAACTTGCAAGAAAGCTCAAATCTTGATGATGAATGAGTATGAATATGATAAGAGGCGTAAATGGGGCTGAGAATTCGTTGGGAGCTGATGAAATGAAATGGAGGTGGCTAATGGTGCTTAAATAGTGGAAAATTAGGGTTTTGCTGAAATGTTGGGTTTAAGCGTATCGCTTATAGGTTTAGTATGCTCTAGGCGATACGCCTAGAGCCTCCTGTCTGGCAGCCATGTTGACTTTTGTTGACCGCAATGCGTTTTGTCCATTTTTTTCGCATTTTTGGTCACGGTTTTCAACTTTTTCTCCCATTTTCAATTCACCATCATTTTTATTAAATCAAATCCAATAAAATCAAGTATCAACTTGCCACATAACGATTTACGACATGCAATTAAATTCACGTATCAGTTTACACATAATTCACGATACTTAATTTATCACCAATGTTTCGAGAATCCGACTTGTGTGTGATGTTTGTGAAGTGTTTTAAGGCTACTAGGATCTTCTAATACCTTAATCGACATACTACGCCTATATACGCGACTGTCGATTTGCCGGTTTTATCCGTTTTATCCATTTCTAAGGCTCGGGTCTCACCCGAAGGGCCGGAATGTCACATCCTTCCCTTGTTACAGAATTTGCGTCCCAAAAATTAAGATCGTAACCCTGTTTCTAAGCGTGTAAGCTCCACACGTTTTAAATCGTTGCAACCTCGTTGCAAGTAGTGAGAAATCAAGCATTTTACTCGGCATTAAAATATCGTTTTGCACTTTACTCAACAGTAAAGTATAAAGTTTAACAATTTACTCAAGAGTAAAAGATAAAAGTTTCAAATTCTCACATAAGTTTTAGTTTATCACATCCAAGTTTTCAGGCTATCAAACCAAAGTTTTCGGATTATCACATAAGTTTTTCCAGGTTATCACATCATCCCGTCCTTTGAATAAATTTCGTCTCGAAATTTAAGGAGTAACCTCGGCCATCGGCACGGGCTATCTAAACGAGTTAGGATATTTCCATCGAACCTTGACGATTGGAATTTTGCTTTGTTTGAGCTATTTAGTTTCCCGGTCCATTATCTCTACTGGCTCCTCTATGGAACGCAATTTCTCATCAATCTCTAACTCCTCAAGTGGAACTACGAGCGATTCGTCCCATAGACATTTCTTCAGGTTAGGTACATGGAACACGTTATGCACAGAACATAACTCCTCGGGAAGATTCAATATATAAGCAACCGGACCAATGTATTCGACAATCTCAAACGGTCTAATGTATCTCGGATTTAACTTTCCGTGTTTTCGAAACTAATAACTTCTTCCAAGGAGAAATCTTCAGAAGAAAACAATCCCCCTTCTGAAATTTTAATGGTTTCTTACGCTTATCCGCGTAACATTTCTGACTATCATGAGCTGCTGCTAAGCGATTTTGGATTTGAACGATTCTCTCGGTCATCTCGTGAATAAGTTCAGGACCAGTAAGCTACTGTCACCCACCTTTGCCTAGAATATTTGTGACCTACACTTACGTCCATACAAAGCCTCAAACGGCGTTGCTCCAATACTCATGTTATAACTGTTGTGGTAGGAAAACTCCACCAACGGTAAAGTGAGATTCCTAGTGTACCGAAATCTATCACACAAGATCTGAGCATGTCCTCTAGCGTCTGAATAGTCCTTCCACTCTAACCATCAGTCTAAGGATGATAAGCCGTCCTCATATCGAGCTGGGTTCCCAGTGCCTTTTGCAAGGACTTCCAAAAGTGAGATGTAAATCGCGCATCTCGGTCAGATATAATCGACAAGGGAACACCATGACGTGAGACAACTTCCTTCATGTATATCCGAGCCAACTTATCTATTTTGTCAGTCTCCCGAATTGGCAAGAAATGAGCTAACTTCGATCAATCGATTCAACAATCACCCAGATTGTATCTATCACACAAGTATCTGAACATGTCCTCCAGCGTCTGAATAGTCCTTCCACTCTAACCATCAGTCTAAGGATGATAAGCCGTCCTCATGTCGAGCTGGGTTCCCAGTGCCTTTTGCAAGGACTTCCAAAAGTGAGATGTAAATCGCGCATCTCGGTCATATAATCGATAAGGGAACACCGTGACGTGAGATAACTTCCTTCATGTATATCCGAGCCAACTTATCCATCTTCTCAGTCTCCCGAATTGGCAAGAAATTAGCTAACTTCGTCAATCGATTCAACAATCACCCAGATTGTATCGCATTGACTAGGTGTCTTAGGCAATTTCGTTAAAAAATCCATCGTTATGTTCTCCCATTTCCATCCTAGAATCTTATGCTGTTGCAGCAAACCAGACGGTTTGTGATACTCAATCTTGACTTTTGAACAAGTCAAACATTTGCCCACATAAGTGGCGATGTCAGCCTTCATCTTCGGCCACCAATAAACAGTCTTCAAATCGTTGTACATTATATCCGATCCCGGATGCACCGTGTACTTTGACTTATGAGCCTCATCCATAATTAATTGCCTTAAGTTTATGTGCTGAGGCACCCATAGCCTCCCAGCAAAGTATTGAGCTCCATCTGAACGGACTTCAAATTGCTTGTCTAAACCACACAATAATTCAGGTTCCAAGTCCTCTTGTTTCAGCGCTTCTAACTAAGCATTCCGAATCTGATCTGGAAAACTTGAGTGAATTCTCATCTGCAGGGCACGAACACGCTTCGGGTTCGTCTCCTTGCGGCTCAGGGAATCGGCTACAACATTAGCCTTTCCCGAATGATACTTGATAGCACACTCATAATCATTAAACAGTTCCACTCATCTGCATTGCCTCATGTTCAGTTCCTTCTGGTCAAAGATATGTTGAAGAATCTCGTGATCGGTGTAAATCGTGCACTTGGTACCGTACAAGTAATGCCTCCAGATCTTCAACGCAAAAACTACAGCTCCTAACTCCAAATCATGAGTCGTGTAATTCTTCTCGTTATCTCAGAGTTGTCTTGACGTGTAAGCGATAACCTTATCGCCCTGCATGAGCACGCAACCCATGCCTCTGATAGACGCGTCACAATATACCACAAAATCATCGGTTTCCTCAGGCAATGAAAGAATAGGTGCATTGCAAAGCTTTTCCTTCAAAAGCTGAAACGCTGCATCCTGCTTTGCATCCCATTTATACACAATGCCTTTATGCGTTAATGCGGTCAAAGGTTGAGCGATTGAGGAAAACCCCTCATTGAATCTTCTGTAATAGCCTGCTAAACTAAGGAATTGGCGTACCTCAGTTGGCGTCTTTCGTACAAACCAACTCTTAATCGACTCAATCTTCGATGGATCAACTTGAATACCTGATTCATTCACAATCTGACCTAGGAATTGCACTTCCCATATCCAAAAATCGCACTTCAAAATTTTGGCATACAACTGCTCCTTTCTCAGCAAATCTAGTATGATACGAAGATGCTCGACGTGATCTTCTCTCGTCCTAGAATAGATGAGAAGTATCGTCGATGAACATGATGAAGAATCGATCTAGATACGGCTTGCATACTTGATTCATTAAATCCATGAATACTGCAGGTGCAATGGTTAACCCGAACGGCATAACCAAAAATTCGTAATGACCATACCTGGTGCTAAAAGCTGTTTTGCGCTACATTTTCATCTCGAATGCGTAGCTGATGATACTCGGATCTCAAATCAATCTTCGAATAATAACTCGAACCTTGAAGTTGATCAAACAAATCGCTGATGCGCGGAAGAGGATACCGATTCTTCACGGTAACCCTGTTCAACTCACGGTAATCGATACAAATTCAAAAAGTACCGTCCTTCTTTTGGACAAACAGAATAGGCGCTCCCCAAGGCGATGAGTTGGGTCTAATAAAACCCTTCTCTAGCAGATCCTGCAACTGAGCATACAGCTCTTGGAGTTCATATGGGGCTAATCGATAAGATGCTCGAGCAATCGGCGATGCTCCTGGTGCTAAATCGATCTAAAATTCTATCTGTCAGTACGGAGGTAGACCTGGAAAATCCTCAGGAAATATGTCAGGAAAATCATGAACAACAGGAATATCTTCCAGACGTGGTTCTTCCACTGGTTTCTCAATGACGTGAGCTGATGTGT
>JBCNJP010000027.1:50046676-50124948 GCA_039602395.1 Deinandra increscens subsp. villosa | reverse complement strand
CCCTAAAACCTTCAAATCTTCAACAGAACTCGAACACAAACCCAGCAAAACACTTGAATCTATATCGTGAGAGCCTCGAATCTAAGATTCTTGGCTCTGATACCAATTGTAGGTCCTGAAAAACTCCTGAACACGATATTTTAATCACAAACGAGTGCGGAATCCTCGTTTATGATTGATTCAAGATAGAAAAGAGAAGAAACGCGAAGAATACGATGATTAAACGTTAAAAACTTGATCTTTGCACACAAGAAAACTTGTCGGGTACAAGATAAGAAATCGTAAACTAGCTCCTCTCTGTTTACGATCGTAATCAGCTTTCTACTCTCTAGGATCGTAATCAGCCCCCCTAGAATGAGGCAGATCTAGTGGGGTTTATATAGCCACCCCATTGGGTTTACTATTGGGCCCCTTGTGGATCATAAACCCAATAGTAAACCCAAGCCCAATCATAAACTAGCCTAAATACAATAATCAAACTAGCCTATGATCCTAATTAAACCCTCTAAGCCTAGCCCAACTTATTTAATATTACAAGCCTCATAATCTGGGCGGCACAAGTTGGTATCAGAGCCTTGGTTTAAGAGATTTAGGTACAAGCGCGGTATCTAAACTTAAACTAGGACTCCAGGTAGAGTAAGTTGAGATAAGAATGTAGATGCCAGCCAGGATAGCTTGTGCCCGTAAGGACGAATATGCATAAGGAACATAATGGGTGGGACTTGCGGTATGCGCATATGGAAAATACACGATTGCAATTAGCTACTGCAATTTGGCATTTTCCATGTAAATAGACCATAAGTACTAACCGTTGTGTTGCCAAGTGCAAGGAGAAGAAGAACGTTTAGAAAGATAATCTAGGAATCGGTCTGAGTTGCGGATAAAGGTAGAGAGGCGAGATGTGGACATTAGGAAATTGTGTGCTAGAAGTAACTGGGTTTTGAACGCATCGTAAATATATAATTGTATCGGATACGTTCGAGGTCCTTATGTCTATGTAAGCAAACTCGGTTGACCACGCATGTGCGGGCTGAAAGTATTTGGTTGGTAATGAGGGTTGGTAATATTTTATCACTTCACGGAAGTCGAAAGGTACGTGTTTGTGAAATTGGCTCTGGTCACGCCAGACGTGCATACGCGAGAGTGATGTACGGAAGACATGGGCCTTATTCCCTTAAAAAGGTCATTTGTATGATAAAATATACCGGCACGTATTGTTTTTCCCCTGTTGGTTCATAGCGGCGTGTTGAGCGTAACAGTTACCCGACCAAGGAGCCTTACGACTAAGTGGCCTTACACCACTTCATTTTATCATTGACAAGACCTTCCCTCGGTATTTGTACTCCTCGCAAACGATTAGCAGTTGGATGGTGGTTGACCAGGTGGGCCGAAAGGCGGTCGACTTTCTGTAAGTGAACAATCTTAAGGTAAGGTTATAAAATCACAACTTGATTATGTGTTTTCAGTGTCGTTTCTCCAATCAATATTAACCCTATCATACTTGAGATTAAAGATCAATTTTATCTATCTATATATATATATATATATATAAATATATATATATATATATATATATTTACTAAAAACTATTTTCTCTAAAGATAGAATTTGGTTAAACGTAAACAAAGGTTGAGTATTGGGAGCTCTCATTTTCCATTATGTCCTGATCGACCCTGATTCAACTTACCTCTACTATACTGCCCACGATGGGTGCACTTGCCCGTGTAATGTGGTGAAATGGTAGTTGTCAAGTAAATCATGTATTATAAATTTTAAGGTTTCAGCTGCTACACAGGTATGAGAAAACTGCCATATTTCTAGTACCCCTCAGCACACGTCAAGCCTTTTGACGCCATTGCCGGGGACACAAACAAGGATTCCAAGAAAAGTCCGAGTTAACGGCTTAACCAAAAAAAATTCTATTATATTATATATTATTATTATTATTATTATTATTATTATTATTATTATTATTATTATTATTATTATTGTTATTGTAGGTCCAGAAATCTCCCAAACACACGATATTTGATCTAATACAAGTGCGGAATCCTTGTATAAGATTGATTCAAGAGAAATAGTAGTAGAATAGACTAGATCTAAGATAAAGATGAAGTCTTGAATGTAAAACACACTACTATTGAAGCTGATCGTAATCACCAAAGAGCAAGAAATCGTAAACTGATTTTGTAATTGAAAAGCTTGCATACAAAGAAAGACAAATGGGTTTATATACTACCCATACCCTAAACGTGAACTAAACAGGCCCACATGGCCCAAATCGTGATCACTAACTTAGCCCAATTACATGATATATAACAAGCCCAAACCAAAATACAATAAGCCCAATTACAAATGTTCATGCCTTAAATAAGCCTAGCCCAACAATCTTCCCCTAGGCATGAATCATTTGAACTTTTCTTCTACGGCAGCAGGAGGTCAAATCTGAATGTGTTCTGAACGTTGTTTGACCACCATTTGTTCGCTACAATCCGCTCTGCAGTCCCATGAAAGATTCCCACCCTCACAGCATTCGCCATATCATTTTCATCACCAAGTATAGGCTGTGAGGCGAGTAGCTTTATGTCTCTTTCTCCAAAACGCAGCAGATCAACTGGATCATAGAAGCGAAACTGCCTCAAACCTTTACATAGAACCACCACCTCGTGAGTTGTTGGATCATAACACCAGCAGTCAAAGTTTTTGACCAGTGTACCATCTTCGATTTCATCCAACATGTTAATCACTCGTGTGCGCTTGGTGGGTGGTCTTCTAGCTTCACCAATTGGTTCTCCAGTAACTGGGTCAGTTCCCGTCTCTACCCATCTTACCTGCTTCAGGTCAAAGTCTGCAAAATTGCTTTCCAGATGGCTTAATAAGTTGTTTCTGATAAGATCTCCATCGCAGCTGTTCCACCTGTTGATGAATGGAGCTCGGAGCAAACTTCTGACCTCAGGCTCAGTCCATGAGTGGAATTGTTCACGAGTTCTGTAATACTCAACTGGACTGTAGCCGTCACGGATCACAGCAAACAGTTTCTTCTCCGTGTCATAGTGCCAGCACAAGATGGCCTCACGACTCCCCCTTTTGTCAATGGAGCTTTTACCAACATCAAGGGCATATTTGGTGGGGGCTGGTCCTTGATAGAACTGGTTCCAACCAGTTGTCATGACCCGCAGGGGCTTTAGAGATGACTCTGCCACTTCGGGCGTAATCTGGCATCTCTATGTTTTCATCTCCATCATCCTCAGCTGCTTCATTTGTACCTTGAGTCGAAGAGCTTTGACCTGTGACACCTGTAGTATTCCCTTCTACAGAACTTTTGAAGGTATTGAACCTCTTTTTCAAATCCATCAGAGCTTCATACAAATATTTCATTCTTGCCTTGTCAGCCTCCTCTCTCTCTCTCATCTTTCTGTTATCAGCCACCTCTTTATCTTTCATTCTTCTGACTTCAGCATTCAACGCCTTAATTTCAGTTTCCCTGATCCTGTTCTGAGAAACCAGGAAATTGATGTGAGGATCTGTGCTTATCCTTAGATCAATTGGTAGCACAGCAGCTTGAAAAGGTCTGAATCCTGGAATAGTTGTAGGCTGAGTACCACAGGAGCTGCACTAATTCTTACAGGGCTTAGAGCAATGAAGGTGTGATCAACCTCCAGAAATTGAGTTTCTTCCCGAGCTGGGCTATGTTCGGTCAGAACTGGAGTTTCAGTATGCACAGGGGCAGGTTGATCATGCACCTCTTATGTCTGTGAAGCAGAAGGTTGCTCTTGAAAGACTTCATCAGTTGTTTCTACTTGACCACTGGGTCCCACAGAACTGGGTCCAGATGGTTCTACAATCATTAAGCTCGAGCTAGTCTTGGTGAATTTGAACCGTATGCTCCTTGGATCTGATTTCTTTCGTGGAGATGGTTCACGAGCAGGGACGGGTTCTTCTTCGAAAACTTCATCAACGTTTATATTCAGCTCAGGAGGTGTATCATCACTGCCAGACGACCCAATCATATCTTCTCTTGACCTTTTATGGGTTAGTGGCTCCAAGTCCCCATAAATATCATCTTCAGTTATGTCCTGGCCAGTAAGAATGTCATCCATTATATTTTCTTCATCTGAGGGTATGACATCATCCTCTTGAACATTGACAGCTGGAATTGCTGTTACATCTTGTTCTTCTGCAATGGATGCATTAACTTCAGGCACATCTGCCTCTGGCTCAGAGTCATCCATCACTTGTTCCCGTGCAACTTCTGGGAACGCACCTCTCTTAACCCATTCCAGTCTTCCTTCAAATGTTTGCTTACCCGGTCTATCTTGGGTTTGCAGACCAAAGACCCCAATATCCATAACCTTGACATCTAGCTTCTCAATTCTCTCCTCTATCATCGGATACTTCTTCATTACCACCATTTGTACAAACCTAGGTGTCATCAAAAACTGCTCTCTGGCGCTCAGCACTGCATTTCCTACCCAGTCTTGCAACATCATCTTTGAGAAGTTAAACTTCCAATCCAAGGCAAGTGCTACGAGAGCTGTTCCGTGAATGTAATTCAACTGATCGAAACTTGTTCTTTTCCCTAGGAAAGACTTCTGCATGTAATGCGCCAGACACCTCCAGTAGTGCAGCAGAAGCTTTTTGAAGATCGGTGGAAACTTTCCTTCGTATCCCATCGATTGAGCACCTGCCAGAACTACCTCCTTTGGGTAAGTGATAGGATCAGAAGCTTCATCTGTAATGTTCAGGCCCTGCCTTATATCTTCTTCTTCAATGACAACTTGCCTGTTCTGGACCGTTGCGGTAATCCTTGTCTTGTCTGAATTCACTCTAGCAGACCCCCAAAACTCTCTGACCAGCATCTCGTCGATGAGCACATTCGTCCTCAGGGCATAATTTATTTTACATGTGTTCATCCCTGCCACTAGCGAGTAAAATAACTCCATGTGTTTTTCTGGCGGATCTTCTAGATAAGCCGGCATACAGTGATCTGGTTCATATTTTATATCTCCAATCAGCATCTCTTCAGCCATCTGAGAAAGACAAGACATATACATCAGACATATTCAATCTTTAATAAGCAATTATGATTATTAACCCTTTACTTGTTCAATTGACGATCACATTTTACTTTTGAACTTCACAAAATTTCAATTTGAACATTTTAGGGAAAATAATTGAATTAAGCACATGCTTACAAACACCGACAAATTTTATCTCAAAAACGACCAACTTAATGAGATCCTTAATTTTCATTTTAAAAGAGTTTACGATCCAACATGTGGGTTTACGATTCTTGAACCGGGTTTACGATTGGTTTAATGAATTCACGATCAAGTAAAAACTGGCCCAATCGTAATCAGAAACCCCCAATCGTAAACAGATAAAATTCGTCATTAGCCCAATCGTAAACACCCGAACACAATTTGTCGTATTCTTCTGGTCGTAAACGCCCAATTGTCGTAAACGTGGGTCGTAAACGCCAATCGTAAACGACCAACCGTCCTCTTCTTCGACGGGAAAGTCGTAAACACCGTATGCCGCCATTTTCACACCTGCAACTATCTCGTAAATGCCATTAAACACACAAAAACATGAGATAATCATCAAACTCTACCTTTAAAGAGTTCTAAACACAAATCCGACTGTAAAGATCCTCGAAATTAACTCGCACAGGTGAAAGATCAGAAACAGTTTCAAATTAGGGCTAGAACACACAACCCGTAAAAAAAAAGATCAAAACGCACGATAAATTGAGGGATTTTGGTCGGAAATGTATGGTGGAGATGATTGAGTGGTTGGAATGAATTGCGGTGGTCAGAAATGGGCTGCGGGAGGTTTTTCCGGCAAGGGTTACGGAGGTTAGGGTTTCTTGCAGAGGGGTCGTAAACAGTGGAGACAAAAAAAGGATCGTAAATGGGGGTTTAAATATAATGAAAGTTACACAAAGCCCCCCTCCCTCAAAACCGTAAACATAATATTTTCAAACACCCCCTCAACTTTTAAAACTTCACACAAGTTCACCCCAAACTTGATAATTTTCAAAAACATTTGAACTTTTTGACACTTTGAGAATTTTACAAAACTTCCCCTCAGAATCATACCCGAGTATCCGATCATGATCGTGAAAAATTTAAAAGATAAAACAGATAAAATCAAAGCCAAATTTAAAATATTTACAAACTTACCTCAGAAATTTCAAATATTCACATACCTGGTGCTGGTATTTTTCACAGATAATTCAGACAGGTCTTTGACTGAGGAACCCTTTTCAGCTTCTGTTACTAGACACTCTAGACAATTGTCAGGTGGTTTGAACACAGAAACTCACATCCAGTAAAGTGCTTAAATAAGGTACAGATTTACCGATATGTTTAACCGTCCCCACACCCAATTTTCCATAGCAAAACCTACCCAACCTCAGAGTTTATTGAGGATTCACAAACCCCCAACTTGAGGAACCATGCAACACTGCTTTTGACTACCACTTATTTCTGATTTTCATGCATTATCAGTTGATGATCAGGTCGGCCGCATAAGCACGCAGAGAAGACCAACTGAATAATTTTATTTTCTTTTCTTTTTCTTTTTCAGAATTTTCATTTTTTGCATTCTTTTTCTTTTTCTTGTGGTGTTGTCTTATACAGTATAAACATGGCGTGTGAGAGAGTGAATACTAGGTAAATACCACTCTCAACCCATTTTTGTCGGGACTCAGTTTTTTAAACCATGTAGACTAGGATGGGAAACTAAACATGTATAGAGTTTAAGATTACTGCACTTACATAGATGATCATTGTTTTGGTTGAGCTTACCGACATATCATCTTCGAGCAGTCTTTCACATTAGCCTTACACGTGTCAGTCTCCAACCGTCATTAAACAATTTTTCAAGTCCTATCAAAAGACATCATAAAAACTTTTCAGTTTAACCAGCACCATTTCTTCCCCTGTTTTTGTGAGGCTTTTGAAACAAGACTCAATTTTTCAGTCATTTTCCAATTTTTTTTAAATTTTAATATATAATTAAAAAAAAAATTTAAATAAAGATTAAATACCAAAAACTTTGTACAAAAACATAGATAATCAGATCATTCCTCGAAGGCAATCATCTTCAGACCTTCAACACAAGATTCAAAATTAGGGCGAGGAAGGGGTTTTGTAAAGATGTCCGAAACATTCTGATCGGAGCTTACCTTTTGAAGCTGAATTAGCTCACGATCAAAGCAATCACGAATAAAATGTACCTTGATATCAATATGCTTGGTTTTGGAATGTTGGACAGGGTTTTTCACAATCTCAAGAGCAGCAGCGTTATCACAAAATATGGGAGTGTTAACGAATTCCATACCGTAATCCGTGAGCTGGTTTTGGATCCACACTACCTGTGAAGTACCGGCAGATGCGGCTACGTACTCAGCTTCGGCAGTTGATTTGGATACGGTATGCTGCTTCTTGCTCTGCCAAGAGATGAGCCTATCTCCCAGATACTGACATCCTCCAGTAGTAGATTTCCTGTCAAGGTCACTACCTCCATAATCACTGTCAGTGAAAGCATATAATTGAAAATCAGTGTTCTTCGGGTACCAAAGACCAAGCCTAGGCCTGCCCTTCAGATACCTGAAGATACGTTTAACAGCAGCTAAATGAGAGAGTTTAGGGTTAGCCTGATATCGAGCACACACGCAAACTGCATACATGATGTCTGGCCTGCTTGCTGTCAAGTACATTAGTGATCCAATCATCGACCGATAATGGAATTCACTCACTGACTCCCCGTTAAGATCCGCTGACAAGAGTGGTCTGGATGCCATGGGAGTGGCGATGGGCTTGCAATCCTGCATCTTGAACTTTTCCAGAATCTCATTCACGTACTTCTCCTGATGAATAAGAATCCCAGAATCATCCTGCTTAACTTGAAGTGCAAGAAAGAAACTCATCTCGCCTTGGTCACTCATCTCAAACTTCTTCTTCATAATCTCCTCAAACTCGGTGCACAATTCTTCGTTTGTCGATCCGTAGATAATATCATCTACATACACTTGCACCATGATTATGTCTTCGTCCACCCTCTTCCTAAACAGTGTCTGATCAACAACTCCTCTTGAATATCCATTCTCCACCAGGTGAGTGGACAACGTTTCATACCAGGTTCTAGGAGCTTGATGCAGACCGTACAAAGCCTTATCCAGCAGATAAACGTGATCTGGATTTTCTTCATCTATGAACCCTGGTGGTTGAGCAACATAGACTTCCTCGTTCATTTCTGCATACAGGAAGGCAGTCTTCACATCCATCTGATGTACGGTAAAATTGAGTACGAAGCCACAGCTAGAAAGATCCGAATTGCTTCCAATCTTGCCACCGGAGCGTAACCTCATCATAGTCGATCCGTGGACTTGCCTGTGCCCTTGTACTATCAACCTTGCTTTGTTTCTTACAATGATCCCCGAATCATCTTTTGTTCTGAAACCACTCGTGGGAATCACCTTTTCCTCAGGCCTCTTCACAAGTCGCCACACTCCCAGCTTCTGAGACACTGATTCAAGCATCTATTGACTGCATGGCCTCTATCCAACCTCGGATCCTGTGACTACCTAGCACAGACACTAAAACAGGCAGATTAGAATTCACAAGATTATCATTTATATCACTAATACCTGAACTTTGTTGCATTTCTGAATCAATATCACACGTTCCTGAAGTTCCCGAAGCATCTGTGTTGACATCTGCGGTGACATTCGTGGGAACTGGAACTGGTGCCTTTTCACTAACTCTTTCCACAGAAGGTCTTGATTCAGAAGGCTGTGTGATAATCTCTTCTTCTTCACCCAAATTATGAAGATCATTCGAAAACTTGAACCCTTCAAACAGAGACCCGTAGTTAAAAATCCAATCTGGTCCAGTCCCTGCATCCGTCGGGTTGTCTTCAAGCCAGTCCACATTGAAGGCTTCAATAATCAAACCGGTGGTCTTGTTATAGACTCGATAAGCACTATTTCCTGAATAACCAACGAAATAACACTCATCCGCTTTCGCCTCGAATTTCCCTACGTCGGACTGAATCAGCACCGTGCACGGACACCCGAAAGTCTTGAAATAACCCACTGTCGGCTTCTCTTTGTAGACAATCTGATATGGAGTTTTCTCATGACGTTTGTTCAACAGAACGCGATTTTGCACATAACATGCTGTGTTGACTGCCTCAGCCCAGAAGAAGATTGGTAGTTTTGCTTCACACATCATTGTCCTTGCAGCTTCAATGAGTGTCCTATTTCTTCTCTCAGCTACCCCATTCTGTTGTGGAGTGTAGGGAGCACTGAACTGTCTGTCTATGCCTTTAGCCCCACAAAACATATTCAACTCAGCATTCTTGAATTCCGTTCCGTTATCCGATCTGATAGCTTTGACCTTCTTGTTCAGCTGGTTTTCTATGAGTGTGACAAACTGTTTCACTAGGGCTGGAGTTTCATACTTGTTAGACAAGAAGAAGACCCAAGTAAAACGTGAATAGTCGTCCACAATCACAAGACAATAGGAGAACTTGCTGATGCTCTGAACTTGCATAGGCCCAAATAAGTCCATGTGTAAGAGTTGTAGAACTGATGACACTGAATTTGCTATCTTTGGACGATGTGGCAACTTGTGCTGCTTCCCCTTCGCACATGCCACACATTTTTCAATAGAGGAGAAGTCTTTAATCGGCAGCTTTCTGACATGCTCTCCCTTCGCGAGCTTGGTCAAATTCTTCATATTAGCATGCCCTAGTCGTCGATGCCACAACATAGCCAAATTTTCATTCTGTTTTGATATGAGGCATGCTTCTTCTGACGTTGGAGGTTTGCCCATGTTTAGAAGATATGAATTTGATCGTCTTGGAGTACGCATCAGTACGCACTCCTCGGGAATCTTCACACCAGGCTTCAAAATAATACACTCCTTTCGATTGAACATCACCGAATAGTCCTTGTCACAGATCTGAGAAACACTCAGCAAACTGTGCGACAGTTCCTCCACATAATGAACATCAGAAAAAGACAGATTTCCACTCCTCACCACACCTTTCTTACTAATTCTACCACCCACACCACCTGCAAATGAAACTCCTCCACCATCGAAATCTTCTACATCTTCCAAAAGGGACAGATCTCCGGTCATGTGTCGGGAGCAACCACTATCAACGTACCAGAGATTGCTGATAGATCTTCTTGGCTGTCCCTACAAGAATAAGAAATTAATGAGATCCAGGTACCCAGGCCATAACAGATCTGGGCACACCTTTTGAATCAATGTAGTTAACGGATTGGAGAATCATTTCAGACTTTGATCCAGACACATTCTCATTTTGAATGTTGACTTTTGGTTTCCATGTGGTGGTTTTCTCTGGTTTCAACACAGTTGTTGAATTGTTGACAATCACAGGTTTCTTTTGTGGTGAAATGACCTTTTTACCAGTTGGCTTTTTAATTGGTGTCCACTCAAGTTTCAGTTTAGTATACACAAGTTGTTTTGTTTGAGCGACACCTTTTTGTTTCAAGACCTGGTGCTCGGCTTTCGCTTTGCCATTAGGTTGATTAGCTCTTTTTACTTTAGCCACTTGTTTTTCAACGAATTCTGGTTTTATCTTGTGGGAAACTCCTTTAGATACATAAGTTTGTTTTGGAGTTCTGGTCACTTTCCACTTATCAACAACAGGCTTTGTCACAGGTGCCCTTGCATTTGAAACCTTAGACTGTTCAGTCTTCATTGGTTCAAAACGCTGCTTCCCCTGAAACACAGCTTGTTGCTTCTGCTTTTGTTTTTGTTTTTCACCTGTCATCATTTTCTCCAACATACTAGTCCGTGGGTTTTGCGGATAGTATGGTTGGTAAGGTCTATTCACACAGTTAGCTGCAAAATGTCCTGGCTTTCCACATTGAAAGCAATTCATGAGTCTAGGCCCATTGACATGACTACAGAGGTATGAACGTCTTGGATAAGACGACTTCCACTCTGGCTTATCATCCCATTTGTGTATAACACGTTGTTTATCCTTATCAGATTGTGTAATTAAACAGAATTGTTCCGATTTAGATTTGTTTGTTCTATTAAATGCTGACACAACCTGGGGATAAGCAACAAAATCTTTGGGCTTAGTCTCACGACCTATTTTTGTGTTAGGCACACGAATTTTAAAACCAGACACTTTTTCATTAGATTCTGAAACATTTTTTAATAACGTTACAGCTACTTGTTTTGACTTGGATGTTTCTAGTTCTGACACAAGTGCCATTACATTATCCTTAGGTAAACATAAACTAGAACTACTAGAACTACTAGACGCATGACTCTCATCCACTCTCTGACACTCTGCATCCTTCTCAGAAATGTCTTTGATTTCTACTTCATCTGCACAATAAACAGATACATTAGAAGCGCTCACACAGTTATTCAGAGAAGTATTGGATGGACCTGCTTCACATGGGTCTGTCATCACTCTGTCCATTTTACCCAACCCATAAGTCATGTGTTTTTCATTCTCAATTTCCTCCTCAGTCAAAGGCTTCACTCCAACCAAGACACTATCTAAGGGAGGTCCTTCCTCATGCATTTCCGATGCAGATCTATCTATCTGATCCTCCTCTAAGATCATTCCTATAACATCTCTAGTTTTGTCTTGAGGAACAACGTTCTTGCTTGCAAAGCTAATTCCTATTCCACCTTTGTCCTTTCCCATTCTAACCTCAGTTATGCAAGTGTCTAAAGATTTACTAGCCTGCAACATCCTTTTGCTTCTCATAAGGTTGATATCAAGCTTAACCTGCATCTCATTGTTCTTATGCTTAAGGTCTTCTATCTGTTTACTTAGCTCAGCTATTTCTAACTTAGCATTGTCATACAAATAGGCATTCTCAGTTGCAAGGTTCTTATATTTTGTTATATCTAATTTCTGGGCTTTAACCTTTTCTTCGTTCTTTTGCCATCTACCCTTAAATGAACTCTTTTCACATTTTACTTCAAACAATTCAGATTCAAAGTTTTTGCAATATTGTCTAAGAGTAGTAATTATACGATCACAAACAGGATTAGAACATACCTTGGTGTGGTCTGCTGCCATAGCTTCATTCTCCTCAGGTTCTTCTTCAGTAACCACAAAAGCATGCTCCTCCTCATCATCATCATCCATAGTTGTCATCATAGCATGTGTCAGACTAAGATCCTTCAGCTGGGGGGTCAGATCTTTCAGCTGGGGGGTCCAGTCATAACCTCCACCTCCCTGCACTATCAAGGCACTTGTTTCTGCCTTAGCCTTCCCATCAGCTGGCTTCTTCATCTCTGCTTTCTCCTTCCTCGGTTTGCTGCACTCCCTAGCAAAATGACCATATTCATCACAATTGTAGCACCTGAGCTTTGTCTTATCAAACCCCATTCTGATCTTGTCTTGATCCTTCCAAACATTTCGCCCTGTAGTAGCCATGAACTTCTTAGCCCTGAACACTGCCATAGCCATTTGCCAAGAGACATCCAGCATCTCCACATCCTCAGGATTAATCTGATTAAGCTCCCCTGATAGAATCTCAGAGGGAATTAGGGTTCCGGCCATTAAAGCATGGTAACTGTTCATGAATCCCATACCCAGAGCAAAATTGGGATCGTTGTTCGCCTCAGAAGTGTCACCTCCACTTGAACTAGATTGGGGTTGTGCCACAAATGCCTTCGCTTGGGTCATCGAACTTGATCCACTTCCAACAGACTTTCCTTTCTGCTTCTCATCAACCTCTTCCGACAACAAAGCTTGATTCAGCTTCCCAGCCAAACTAAGTGAGCTTATATGATTCAACTCACGCTGCTTATCATCAATCAGCTTGGACTTCAACTTGTTGATCATTTCATCCAGAGACAGCTCACTCAATTTGTTGTTGTCCTTAATAATTGATATATTGGTGTTCCATGACTTTGGCAAACTGTTTAGCAGCTTCAAATTCTTATCTTCCAATTCCGGTTCCACACCATAACTTGACATTTCTGCCATCAGAGAAACAAATCTTTGCACTTGTGCTTCGAAAGATTCACCTTGGATGTGATTAAACAAATTGAATTTCTGCTTCAACATCTGCTTTCGACTTGCCTTGATGTCTGGATTTCCCTCATAAGCAACGATCAATGCATTCCACAGTTCCTTTGCCGTCTTGCAATGCTTAAAGCCTTGAGCAATATCTGGTGTCAATGCCATGGTCATAATCGCAAATGCCCTCTCTGCCTTGTTGCACCTTTCCCAGTCCTCATCTTCAAACTCATCCTCAGTCTTAGCCTTTCCTGCTTTAGCTCCCGCTCCATGCATTGGTATGTGTGGTCCATTCAACACTGCTCTCCATAACCTTAAATCAACACTTTTCAAGTGGTTCTCGAACCTATACTTCCATTCCAAGAAGTTATCCGCTGAAGTAAGTCTAGGCGGACGAGTTATAGATCCGATCTCGAAGTCCAATGTCTGATACATACTCGGCTCAAAATCCATTTCAATAGCTTAGGAAACTTAAAACTAAAGTCCAAACGTTCAAATTCTGTGATTACGATAAAAAACCACAAGATTACGATCGTAAATATTCAATTACGATCGAACACGCCTGATTACGATCCGATGAAGTTGAGAACACCGATTCCGATTAAACGACTCGTAAACACCGATTACGATAACTGATTACGACTTCCGGATGTCGTAAACACAGATTCCGATAAGTGATAATCGTAAACTCCAATTACGATCAGTTTTGATCGTAAACATCAATTCCGATCACGCGATTCCGATAAGCAATATCGTAAACTCCGATTACGACAAGGAAATGTCGTAAACACCACTTGTACGGATCGTAAACTCTCAAAAACGCGATCTTGAAGTCGTAAACACAACGAACACCAGCAGAATCACTCGTAAACGCCAAAATATGAAGATCTTCAACCAAAACCCTATCGTAAACACACAGAACAGCAGCAGCAGATGTCGTAAACTCTTGGTACACCTTCAAATCTTTGAAAACAACCCAGAAAAATCAGAAAAGCTTCTTGAATCTATATCGTGTGAGCCTCGAATCGATGATTCTTAGCTCTGATACCAATTGTAGGTCCAGAAATCTCCCAAACACACGATATTTGATCTAATACATGTGCGGAATCCTTGTATAAGATTGATTCAAGAGAAATAGTAGTAGAATAGACTAGATCTAAGATAAAGATGAAGTCTTGAATGTAAAACACACTACTATTGAAGCTGATCGTAATCACCAAAGAGCAAGAAATCGTAAACTGATTTTGTAATTGAAAAGCTTGCATACAAAGAAAGACAAATGGGTTTATATACTACCCATACCCTAAATCGTGAACTAAACAGGCCCACATGGCCGAAATCGTGATCACTAACTTAGCCCAATTACATGATATATAACAAGCCCAAACCAAAATACAATAAGCCCAATTACAAATGTTCATGCCTTAAATAAGCCTAGCCCAACAGTTATTATTATTGTTATTATTATTATTATATCCTAATATATGGTAGTCATATATTATGAAAAAAAAAACCTTTTATTTTTGGTCTCCTACCTACACTGCACGCACAGAAGATTTTGTCTGGCCAATAAACCCTTGTCTTAGGTACAGGAAGGATCCACGGGAAGGAACAGGAAGCCAAAAGGAAAGATGACAAAATCAACGGCCATGGAAGTTATTTTTACAACTCATGTAGAAATAGTAACCCTTGGCCCAGGTAAGTGTTTCGATTTATTTCAAACTTGCTTTGAAGATCTAAAAAACATTTTCTCAAATTTATCAGAATTCCTGCCTGATAAAAATTTAATAGGATTTTTCTTCAAAATAAGTTTTTGAAATTTATCAAAACAAAAATAAACCAGGTCTAACTTACAACCAGTAAATAAACAAATCTGTTTTAGTTTAGAAAAATAAATAATTTTTTTGAAGAAAAAAAGAATTTTTTTAAGTTTAAAAATTAATTGCACATTCACCAAAAAAAAATCACCTACTGGGCACGTCTCAAATGTCGCGAAAAATAGAGAGATAACGATTTAATAAAAGGCAAGCACGCCCCGTGCTCCAACGGGCATCGGCCATGCTGCTCGTGACATAAACCGAACAAAAGGGGTCTCCTCTCCATTTGTGATGTCATTTGACACGAGCCGTGTTCGTGATTCTCTCTGGGTGAATTTTCCACTTGACCATAGATCTTCTCCTCACATCATCGTCATGTAAGCATTTTTAAATCTCTTCTCTTTTTCTTCAAAATCCTTAGTTTAGTTGGGTTTTTGTCAAGCTAGGGCTAGATTCGAACTTGTCAAATCTAACCCGAGTTAGATGAAAATCTGTGTTAGGATAGTTGTAATAAGTGTCAATTAATGATCATAGTTATCAACCTAAGTAACAATAATGGATTAAAAGCAATTTTGGTATTTTTCCTCAAGAACCCTAAGTTAGAAAAACTTAGATTCGTAACGAATAAATGATGTTTTGAAAAAAACGGTTGATAGGGTTTTCTAAATCGGAGGATTGCGAATCGATTGGTATAAAACTATCAAACTTTTCGCAAACTTTTGATTTTTTTGGTTGAATGGTGAAGAACGCGAAGAACAATATGGGTTGTGTCTAATCAAGCCTTGTGCTGTTCTTCGGATGATCAACATGGGAGGTGCCCAAGTAGGCATGCTCTGTGCTGCTCCTTGTACATGAACCTTGAAGCTGATGAACAACACAGGTTGTGTTAGGATGAGCATGCCCCGTGCCATTCATGAAAATGAAAACAACTATTGAGGAACAACACGCCCCGTGTCCAACCTGACACACCCCGTTCTCTTCGTCGTAAAGTCGGTATTTTTCCATTCTGACCAACACGGGTCGTGCTTAGTCAAGCACACCCCGTGCTAACCCGTTTGACCACCTAAAAATTGCATTTCTTCCATGAAATTTGTTCTCATATCACCATGTTTTCCATTTCAGGGCCGACTGGACTAACTTAAACTCCCGAAAGGAGAAGAAAAGCCACAATCCACTTTGTCGACTTATCCCCCAAGTCGATAACATTACCCGTGTGCCTCACATGGAGACGCTGGAACAGCTCAATCAATTCCAGCGATATAACGCTTTTGTTTCCGAACCAATGAAACAGTTGTTCAGATTGTTCATGCTGATTGGTTTGCGGAATTCTACCTTAGAGTTCTTAGCCTCCTTCACCTCCGAGGAAAGGGTGACGGACGTGAACGCTGAAGCTGGAGTACGATTCAGATTGGGAGGCTGGAGTACGATTCAGATTGGGAAGGCGGTGGTATACGACAATTAACGAGATTCTGAAAAGCTGTCCCATTTATTAGACTCTTCAACTAGCTTAATCTTAACGTCCTCCTCGTTAAGTTTTACTTTCCAAATCCAAATTTTTATATCCTCTTTTATTTTTTTAAGCTTGTTAAGAAGGAACTTGTCAGCTTTCCCATGGCCAGCCACTTTGGTCATTGCTTCCTCAACAATCTTTCTCAAATCCAGTTTACTCAGCCACAAAGAAAAAAAGCGAAACGGGCTTGGACCATAATCCACCGTTGAAGTTTTTAGGACCAACAGATTATGGTCCGACCAGAGTCTTTGCAGCGCCATAAGAGTGGCGTTAGGCCCACGATTAAGAAATTGTCCACAAACCAAAAAACGGTCAATTTTGCTAAAATTGATCACGTGCACGTACGAAAAGTGAACTTCGCTCCCCCCCCCCCCATTCTATATTCAGTCATCCCGGCTTGAGAAGTGAAGTCGTTAAACATGCCCGCACCAGTGGCATTAAAAGAGGAATATAACTGATCACAGGCTGACGAACTTCATTGAAGTCACCAGCGAGCAACCAACAACCATGCCTTTGCCCCCATCGCATCCAGGATGTCGTTCGAAAGCCAAGATTTAGCTCAGCTTGAATAGGGCGCATATACGCTCACGAAATTAATCTCCACCTTTAAGCTGATGAACAACACGGGCTGTGTTAGGATGAGCATGGCCCGTGCCGTTCATGAAATTAAAAACAACTGTTGAGAAACCCAATAAGAATACCAGATACAAGCAAAAAATTTTAATGTTTGAAAGAGTAACGAACCGAGGATAAGGAAATATTCCAGATCAAAATTATTCCTCCAGTTCCACTCGCCGGGAACCAATCCAATTCATAATAGAGTTTCCCCAAAGACTGCGAATCGGGATTCTAGAGATATTAGAAGACTTGCTCTCTTGGATACAGATAAAAGAAATTCGGTGTTCCCGCCGAAGGTTTTTAATCCACTGCACCTCACTACCGCCCAATCCCTGACATTTTAAACTCAGGAAATCCATTACGGGAAGATTTTATATCCAGTCCCCTTAATCACACCCGCAACTTGATCTTCGAAACCTTCAAACTCCATCCCCGCACAGGCCTTAGTTCGAACCGTGCTTGAGACTTCTTCTTTCAAGCTTGTACGATCCCTAGCCACTGGTTTCCCCCGGAGCGAAGATTTAAGAGACTTATTTAGGGAGTGGGCATGAGAAATTATCCCTTTCTGTTTAGAAATTGAACCCTAAAAAAAGCATTTTGTCTCCACCATGATGTACCCAACCAGGGAGTTTCTTCGATTTCATCAGAGCTTTAAGGCATGGTGGAAGAGAGATTCTTACTTCATCCTGGGAATAAGATCCGCCATTTGTTCTATCATTAAGTTCTGGGATATGAAGCCCATCACTCGAAATTAAGTGCCCCAGATCAGATTGGAATAAACGTTCATGGGCCAGATCCGTATCATTAGGCCCACTACTCAATAGTCCATTACCCGTAGGTTCATCACCCAGGTTATCCCCAGCCGCTAACTCCCTGGAATTGTTAATAATGTCTTTAGGTAAAACCTCATCATGACTCTCCATTTCCCGAGATAGATCCCACATGCTTTCTAGGACCGTGCCACTACCTAGGCCTCCTAGGAACTCTCCTTCAAGGAAATTCGTCTCCCCATCTGCCTAGTCCTCCCCGATGTCTCCGTCATCCCACTCATCCTCCATCTCCTTCTCGGACACCGTCTCACTTTGATGGCCCGATCACGACAACGATTCCTCATTGGTAAAAGTATGGTACCACATAACAACATCTTCTTCACCATGATAGTATAGTTCATCTACCCCATGTGATAGCAATTGTTTCATCAATGTTCTTCCAAGATTCCGATAGCACATGAACACTACCCCCTGTGCAGTCCTCGAGCAACCAAGAGGATTGAGAAGGCGAAATAATTCAGCCAAAACCTTTAGGAATAGTGTCATATGTGATATCATCCCTGAGGTGGAGAGGAACCCCAATGATTTCATAAACTCACAATGCGAAGTCTAGGAAAAGTTTATTAACTTCAAGTTTCCAGGGACATGAACGTCTTTTTCCCCCATTGCTCGTTGATTCGGATCCGGATGATCCGTATCCGACGCCCGACCGGCGACCCTTATGGGGAGTTTGAAACCCATTCCAATTGGGTTTCTTGTCCCTACTCTATCTTTAATTTTGTATTTTGTTATTAGTTATTAGTATCCTAGTTTGATTAGGTTTTCTTTTTTATTATTTTTCTATTTAAGAACTTTATGTATTTCATAATAAGGGAGTTGATTATTGAATAAGTAAGATACTTTCTTACTGAATAGGTTTTGTTTTGTTCATTGATAGTTCCGGTTCAAATATCAAACCGGCTTTGGTTACTTTGTTGGGCAAGGATCACGTCGGTAGTTTTAGCCTAAATTAGGCTTGTACGAATCTGTATCAAGTGGCATCAGAGCACCAAGTTCGCCGCCAGAGGCAATAGATATGAATAGCGTGATCCTCGTGACATTGCCGAGATAGAGCATTTGCAGCAACGGATTCGTGATCTAGAGTTGCAGTATAAACATGAACATCACTACTACCCGCAATACGATGAAGACGGGGTGACACCCGAATTTGAAGAGTGTCTGCGCATCCAATTATTTCTTGGTTAGATTACTCTTCCACCACCCGCTTCCCCGCAGGTGCCGTCTATACCTGCAATGCAACCTGCACCTGTCGCACCAACGGTGCATGCCGCACCACCCAAGCCATCGGCTTTGGACTCAAGGTTAGTTTCGGTTCATTCGATGATGATGGAGTTTAATTGTGGCCTTGAGTTTTGGATGTCAATTATTATGAAACTAGGATAGGACCCGTATGTTATACGGGTTAAATCATTTTTTGGGTAAAGGTTTATACGGGTTAAATCATTAGAAAATATATATAATTGATAATTCATGCATACTCGTTTTATTACCCGAATAACGTATTACATTACATTTAATAAAGTTATAATTCATAATATGGTATTGGTGACTTTACCTTCTTCATAAAAAAATATTTAGAGCATGTCTCTACTTGTATATTTGAAAAAAATACAACATAAACATGATCATCTTTAAAAAATGGTTGTTATAAAAACAATCCAACCTTGAATAGCGACTAACACTAACTTATGATTTGAAAAACTTGAGACTTTAAGTCTCGATAGAAAGTTAGATGAGTATAAAGTTTTATTAAAATTATAATGAATATATTCTAATTGTTGAGTTTAAAGTCTAAATTATAATCAGAATATTATAATGTTAAATCAATAAAAAAATATTTATCTTTGTATATATTAGAAAACTTACAATTGTATTAGTCATGATGTTTAAAATTTCTAATTTGAATGAACATGGATCATTTGATATGATAGAAAAACTATTTAATATTGGATATTATGAACATAAATTTTATCGTTTACGGATTTCTCTATAAATAGTACCATCCGCAATGTTGACTGAATTTGTAAAACAATATTAGTTATTCATTAATTATAATATTAAATATGATTTGCTCAATTGTATTTGAAAAACACATTAAATAAGTGTCTATTAGTATTTTATAAGTTTTTTTTTGAAATATTTATTAAATAAAAATAATAATAGTTTAAAAAATAATTTTAGGTAAAAATATATGATTATCATAATTCTATAAATATAATTAAATAAAAATATATATCATGAATATAAGGGATATAATTTCTAAAAATAAGAATTTATTAGGAAATAAATTTGGGAGGGAAAATTTGTGTAAGAATGATTATAATATTGACAAGTGTCAACAATTGTAATTGTTTATTAGAGTAGAAAGATTCAATAATTTGGAAGACAATTATGGCCGTGATTTTTGGAGTTCTCTTTGTCAGAGATTGCCGTTTAATTGGTATGCAAACAAAGACAATAATATTTTGTTCAAAAAATTTCGGATCTTAAAAAAAGTTGGTTTACAGTTTTTGACGTATCCAACAAATTTATAATTTCGAAATTATGGGATACCCATCACAGGTGGGTTCTTCTTTGAAGGTTTAAAACTTTTTTATGTGGATAAGTTTTGTGGCACTATTGGATGTATTAATTTTGAATCACTTGGAGCACCAAAAATTTTGATTGAATTCCTCATGGATAGTAGTGAATTTTGGAGCTAATTGGTGTGCTCTGGTGTATATATAAAATATTATGTTATTTTATGACACATTTTTAGCATTTGAAGCTTTTAAATTTATAAAACCTAATTTATTGACAACTACTATTTCACCATATTCATGGGCAAGTGCACCAATCAGGAGCAGTATAGTAGTGGTAAGTTGAATCGGGGTCGATCAAAGACACAAAGGAAAAAGAGGGCTTTTGGTACTTCATTGTCGCCAACGTTTAACTTGAGTATTCTTCAAGTGAAGAGTTAGCACATATGGAAAATAATAAACATATATATATATATATATATATATATATATACATATAGTATGTATATATATATAGGTGAGGTTCATTGTAGACACCCCCATAAGTGTAGACAGGTAGACACCCTATTTCACATGTGAAATTACTTTATTTCATATTGTTTTCACATGTGAAATTTTCTGAACAATTAGAAAAAAGAAAAAAAGAAAAAAGAAAATAATCATAACCATTAGATCAAGAGATCTAATGGTGAAAAAGGTGTCTACCTGTCTACACTTATGGAGGTGTCTACAATGAACTTTTCACTATATATATATATATATATATATATATATATATATATATATAGTATAAAAATTTGTGTGTTGGTCAACTCAGTCGAATATAATATTGAAGGGGGACATATCAGTAGTGGAGTTGGAATCCCGTAAGTTATATTCTTCCCTTAAGATCATTCACCAACATGCAACTAGACCGCATTTCAGCACTAAACCACTAGTATCACCAATCCTATGGTCAATCATCTGCGAGGAGTACGAACGCCAGAGGACAATGCTGTTGGCAAATAAATATAGTGACTCTAATGCCACTTAGTTGTAGGGCCCCTTGGTTAGGCAACCGTTATACTCGACACGTCGTCATGAACCAGCAGGGGAACAACCCTGCGTGCCGGATTATTTTATTATAAAAATGATCTTTTAAAGGAACTTTGGTCCGTTTCTTTCATGCCTAGCTCTCCGCTTATGCCTGTCCGACGTAACCAAAGCCAGTTCACAAAAACGTACCTATTCGGCTTCTGTGAAGTGATAAAATATTACCAACTCTTTTTCCAACCCAAACTTTCAGCCCGCACCTGCGTGGTCAGCCGGTTTTGATTACATAGACATAAGGACCCCGAACGTATCATGTAGCATGGGGCGCGAGTCACTCGAAGAATCATGCATCGTCCCCGGACCGGGTGTCACAAGTCCGGTCGATAGATTTCGACTCCTCAAATGGTCTGTGATACGTAAAGGCCGATTGTTCAAAAAGTCAATAATAAACTTTCAATTATAAGGGTTTTTATAAAGTCATTAGTTCACCTTAAAGCAAGTTTATAAATACAGTTTTCCAAACCACCAAAGATATGTTTATCCCCGACCAAGTGTAAGAATTTGACCACTAATCATGGTCTAAAAATTTACTTAAGAGACAATGAATGATTCATAGACAAATAAGATTTGGTTGTCTTACAAAAGTTAGAGTTCTTAAAATCTTGACGAGTAGATACAGATACACGAAAAGTAATGGCTCAAAAGAAAAACATGGTATAAACTAGGGGGAGGAGGTGAGCATGAGCTCTTTATCAAGTTGAAATGAAGGTGAAATCCTCAATTTATAGGCAAGCTCGAAGTTTGGCATGACCCGTGCCAATAGTGGCACGTGGCCGTGTTGAACAGGTCGACAGTGGCACGGAGGCGTGCGTGTCATGTCAGAGGGGGCTATGTTGAACAGGGGGACAGTGGCACGGTGCCGTGCTAAAGTGGCACGGGCCGTGCCATGTCAGAAGCTTCAGTATTGAGCTAGCATGGATTGGCACGGGGCGTGTCATTCTCCTAAAATCACAGTTTTGCTCTTGTTGTTTTTTATTTTTCGCTCCTTTTGTGATTTTCACTTGAATGAACTTGAAAAACTACAAAGAAGACAAAAACGATGTTTTTTTGTAATAGTTAGTCAGTTTTATTCCCATACGCAGGGGATATTTGCTGATAAAATATGTATGTTTATTGACACATCACTCACCTAATCTGGAGATGGAATTCCATGCGGATGTCATAAGTCTATCGAAGTACAATTGTGAGAGGGATAATTCGGTCCACCTTGTTTCATACAATTTAGAAAATTTTGATATTCTCATGTTCGAAGTTTTGGGGATGCACCTCAAGTCTCTTTAGAGTTAAAAGGTGACGTCAGATTCAAAATTATGGATAGTTTTTATATGGGTAATTTTGTGTCAATGTTGGAGATAATTTATTTGAATTGGTTGGAGCACAAGTTTTGGTTGAATTCCTTTGGGGTCGTCATGAATTTTGGAGGCCAGTTAGTCAACAATTAGAGTTCTGTTGGAATGCAAAAATAAACAACAATATCAAGCTCGAATTTTTTGAGATATCCATCAACTTTGGCTTTCTGCTTAAGATTTTGTGGTATACATCCATATTAGGATTTCAAAATCATGAATTAAGTAATAAGTGCTCATGATCCTTTCCTATTTTTAAGGATAATTTAAAATTCAAACTTGTCGGACAAGTTGATAAAGTTATACGTGAGGATTTATGGAATTTTTTGTTTAATCAGTGTTCGTATAAAGCTCCAACGTCACAAGTATGATTTGTTAGAGGTGCTACGGTATGTTGTCTACTGCAAAAAAAAATTAGTGGTGATCTCTTTAACATTTTCAAGACTCGAGGACGAGTCCTTTTCAAAGAAGGGGAAGGGGAAATGGAGATGGCAGAATCCGGTAACTCAATAGACCCGGGACCCACATGGCCGAATAGTGTTTGCTTAAAGCCAACTCGAGTGATATGTGAAGATAAATTTAAAGAGTTGGTCGTGACAAATTTGCTCGTGACAGTATTGAGAGGAAGACGCTACGATGTTCCATTTGATCCTGGTCATTTTGATCGAGTATTAAAACTAGAGGACGAGTTTTCCTAAGAAAGGGAGGATGATACGGATCTGGACGATCCGTATCCGGCACTCGACCCATGACCCTTATGTGGAGTTCGAAACCCATTCCAATTGGGTTTCTTGTTCCTTACTCTATCTTTAATTTAGTACTTTAATATTAGTTATTAGTTTCCTAGTTTGATCAGGTTTCCTTTTTTATTATTCGTTTATTTAAGAACTTTATGTATTTTATAATAAGGGAGTTGGTTATTGAATAAGAAAGATATTTTCTTGCTGAATAGGTTTGTTCATTGATAGTTTCAGTTGGCCGAATATCAAACCGGCGTTGGTTACTTGGTTGGCCAAGGATCACGTCGCTAGGTTTAGCCTAGGTTACACTTGTACGAATCCGTATCACTCATTCTCCTGAAAAATTTGCTGGCACTTCCTTTTAGTTAAAACCCAGCATGACATGCAGGCCCCTAATGTAGACGATGTCGAATTTCGCCCCCTCACCGTCATGGCAAAGTTGTTTTATACTGCACAACATTAGAGCGTCAATCGCCTCCCCCAATAATGAATGCTCAAAGAACAACGACGGGTAGCTCGCCGCCTCCTCCGGAATCACAAAAGTTTTCCATTTAGAAGATTGGCACTATAGGGTTTTCAGTTTGAATATTCGTTGGGCTCCCGCCATTACATACCACATCACAGAAAGACTTCCCTTTAAAAGCACGAGCTTGCTGAGGATTGTCTACCACAATCGATTTCTTTACAGGTTGGCCCTGACGCACAGAACTCCGATTCACCATGCGCAACCCCGTCGACGGAGTTCCTAGAACTTGTGAGAAGTTGGCCACCAAATGTTTCCCCCTGATCATAATACTATTCAATTTCTGCTACATAATCATAACATCCCCTACATTGTTGAACGTGATAAAACAAAAATGGTCGTTGTTGAAGCGTCTCTTCCTCGCAATGTAAACATCTTCTAAGTCTCCCATGTGACAGGATGAATACTAATATACGTCAAATTATACAAATTTTTAGGACAAATATCTCCCGCAAATCGGTTTAATTCTTATTAACTAACATCAAAACAAGTCCATTTTGCTTTCTTTTTAGTTTTTCAGGTTATACAAGGCTAAAATCATAAAAGGAACAGATTAAGATACAAAACAAAAAGAAAATATGAAATTCTCCGATTCTGCCCGATAGACACGCCCCGTGCCATCCTATGACACACCCCGTGTCAAGTCTTGGAAGCTTCTCTGACACAGCTCTGCAACACACGACCCCATGCCTATGACCATACGCCCCGTGCCGCAGACACCTAACATGGCACAACCCCGTGCTTTAGTAACACAACCCCGTGTGAAGTCAGAAGAAGATTCCCAGAGATTTCGTCTGATCAACATGCCTCGTTCCATTGATGGGCACGGGCCATGCCAAACTCCAGAACTGCCTATAAAAGGAGACCTCCTCCCTCATTTCAGTTTGCTCAATTCTTTCCTCTCTTTCTTTAGTGTAATTGATTCATTTGGTATTTTTAAGTCTTGTAATCAAGTTTATGAGAACTTTAACTTATGTAAGAATTAGTAAGTTTTTGTCTATGATTTCTTCTCATTCTCTTAAGCAAATCTTTAAAGCCATGTTTGGCTAAACTCTCATACTTACTTGGGAAGTAATAAACCTTTGGTGTATTAGTTAATGACCTTATAAACTCACTTAAGGTGTGTTTAATGAATTTATGAAAACCCTTTTTAATGAAAGTTTATTATTGATTTTCTGAACCAAACGTGCATGATCCCAAGGACCGTACTTGTGACACCCATTTGGGGTGTCAAAATCCCAAGGACCGGACTTGTGACACCCGGTCGGGGGACGATACATGATCCTTCGGGTGACTCGCATCTCGTGCTACATGATACGTCCGAGGTCCTTATGTATATGTAATCAAACCTGGCTGTCACACAAGTGCGGGATGAAAGTATTTGGTTGGGAATGAGGGTTGGTAATATTTTGTTATTTAACGGAAGCCGAGATGGTACGTGTTTGTGAACTTAGCTCTGGTTACGACGGACGTGCATGCGCGACAGTGGTGCATGGAAGAAACGGACCTTAGTCCCTTAAAAAGATCATTTCGTAATAATATTTCCAGCACGCAGGGTTGTTCCCCTGTTGGTTCATGACAGCGTGTCGAGTACAGTGTACTGGCCTAAGAGGGGGTCCCGTAAGTAAGTGGCATTACATCACTATATTTATTCACTAGCAGCACAATTCCCCGAGGTTCGTACTCCTTGCAGACGATCACCCGGGAGAGTAGTGATACTAGATTTGAGACTGAGAGGCGGTCTAGTTTCCTGCTAGTGAATAATCTTAAGAAAGCTTATTAGTACTTTGCAACCATCTTTAACCACTGGTACGTTCTCCCAAGTAATACTAACTTTGGTTTGTATTTCTTAAAATACCATCTTATTAGTTTTTATTTTCTTTTATTTTTCTTTCTTCAATAATTTCTAACCTAAAACTTAAACATTAGATTTGGCTAGATGATAACAGCGGACTGAGTATCCAAAGCCCTCATTTTCCATTGTGTCCTGAACGATCCCGATTCAACCTACCACTACTATACTGCTCCACGATGGGTGCACTTGCCCGTGAAATGTGGTGAATAAAGCTGCTAAAAAGGTTTCAAAAATATTGTCATATTTTATAGACACCTCAGCACACACCAAGCTTTTTGGCGTCTGTTGCCGGGAACACAAGTGAGGATTTAGAAAAAAAAGTCCAAGTTAGCAGCCTAGCCATTAGTTTTATTTTTATTTATTTTCTTAGTTTAGAATTTTACTTTTGTTTATTTTTACTTTTGTTTTCTTCTACTCATATATCTTTCTCTAAGAAGTATTTCAAGGATGGATAACAATCTAGAGGAATATTTTTGGTTATAATGATGGATGGCGTCAATCTGTATAGTGTATGGTGCAAAATCTGCAACGATCCCTATTACTCTTGGGAGTGCTACATCTAGCAAGAACGCATGCGTTCCTGCGAGTGGATGAACCATCAGATGAGAGCCCAAGCCATCATTATATTTCTTTTTCACAATCTTTGTCAAATAATACTACTTGTCAAAATTTTAATCAAACTGAGCTTAACCACGACTATTGGCAAGAAAATATTAGATTGCAAGATTCTAAAAATGAACCTACCACATCATCTTCCCACTCTACTTCTTGTTTGCATGATTTTTTCTTTGTGTGCATACAATGTAATGAGCAAAACTTGCAAAGCACAAACTTTGTTCATACACCACATATAGAAGATCCACCATATATACGACCTAAAACAGACCTCGAAGTAACCACAGAAAGAATGCTAGAACATATAAAGGTTCTAGAGGACTATTTTATTCACATAAAGGAGGAAGAAAAAAAAGAAGTCATAATCAAGGAAGTTGTCTCAGATCCTTATATCCCAGAAGCTCAACCCATTTCAGCAAGCCCTAAAGAAAAAAGAGTTGGATGTAACCCCTTCCCTTCAGATCCCGAATAGCCAAGTTGATGAACCAGTCAAGAAGACGGAGGAAATTCCTAGAGCAGACGAGACATCTACCTCATCATCAAGTAATGGTAAGAGAAACCTCTTCCAAACCAGGTACACATTTCTCCACCTATTTTGAAAGTGTTTCTAGTGTACCCACTAATGCTAGTTTTTTCAAAGAATTGTTCACTTCACCTAAACTCGAAGAATTACAGCATGTTATATTTACAAAAGAACAGTCTTTACATTTTAGAAAAATTTCTGATACAAACTCTGTTCCATGTTTTATCAAAAAGAAAATACAAATCGTAGTAGTTGATGATGGGTTGCTTGTAAATATGATGCCTGCCCCTATGCTTGATAAACTAGAGTTAGGAGAAATAGCCCCTTTTTGCCTTTCATTCATCCTCTCTGATTGTTCTATCCGTCTATCGAAAGGAATCATCAAAATTGTCCTAATCCGTGTTAAGAACGTTAATATCCCTTCTGATTTCGTCATCCTTGAAAATACTCCCTTAGTCTTTGGAAGACCCTTATAGAAACTTGGAGATCCGTGATCAATCCGGACAATGAGGAAATGGAGCTCCATCTCGGGGAACACAAGCTCTCTATGAAGATCGAAAGATATCTCAGGTATTCAGCATCTGACGACCCTCCTTGGTTGCAAGAAGTAGAAGAGGAAGACCTTACCCAGGAAGCTCTGGAAGAGGAGAAGAACCCATCTCCTGACATTGATCACGTGAGGTATGAGTCAATCCAAGCCATTCACGCCAACCCAGAAGAAGAAGATTCTGACAGCACGCTGGCAGTTACGAATCAACCGACCCTGGAATTTAAGGAACTTCTAGAACATCTAGAATTCGCCTTCTTGGATGACAATCGCAACTCGCCTGTGATCAATTCTGCACACCTGAGCCCAAAAGAAAAGGAATGCAAGCACAAGAAGGCCATAGCATGGAAGCTCTCTGATATCAAAGGAAATAATCCACCGCTCTGCACTCACCAGATCCTAATGGAATACGTGTACAAGCCCGTTGTTCAGTCACAACGGAGGGTAAACCCCAACGTTCAAGACGTGGTGAAAAAGGAAGTTGTCAAACTTCTAGACTCCGGACTTATATACCCCATATCTAGCAGCCCTTGGGTTAGTCCTGTTCAGGTGGTACCCAAAAAGGGAGGAATGATTGTCATCACCAATGATAAAAATGAAATCATTCCTACTCGCACTGTCACCGGCTGGAGAGTCTGCATAGACTATAGAAGGTTGAATGACGCCATCCAAAAGAATCACTTTCCTCTGCCATTCATAGACCAAAGGCTTGAGCGTTTGTCTGGATATATGTATTATTGTTTTCTCGACGGTTTCTTCGGGTATTTCCAAATCCTTATACACCCGGAAGACTAGGAGAAAACGATATTTACATGTCCATACGGCACCTTCGCCTACAGACGCATGCATTTCGGCTTATGTAATTCCCTCTCTACCTTTTAGCGTTGCATGGTTGCCATCTTCCATGATATGATCGAGAAATACATGGAGGTATTCATGGATGAGTTTTCGGTTTTTAGCAACTCATTCGATCATTTTCTGCATAATCTGGAGAAAATGCTCACGTGAAGAAACTAACATGGCTCTCAACTAGAAGAAGTGTCATTTTATGGTCCAAGAAGGCAATTTAATAGTTCTTGGCCATAAAGTTTCCCAAGTTGGATTAGAAGTAGACAAGGCTAAGATAGACACTATACCCCGTCTACCCCCACCATCTTCCATCCGCGCTATCCACAGTTTCCTTGGGCATGCAGGATTCTACCGACGTTTTATCAAGGACTTCTCCAAGATCTCTATGCCCTTGACAAAACTTTTGTAAAGAGAAGCAGTCTTCAATTTCGATAGAGACTGTTTGAAAGTTTTCTCCATCCTTAAAGATAAACTTGTCCATGCACCAATCATGACTACACCAGACTGGTCCCTGCCCTTTGAGATCATGTGTGATGCAAGTGACTATGCTGTGGGGGCAGTATTAGGTAAACGGAAAGATAAGCATTTCCACCCCCATTTACTACGCCAGTAAAACACTAAACGACACCAAAGAAAACTACACAGTTACCGAGGAGTTGTTAGCAGTGGTATTTGCCTTTGATAAGTTCCGTTCTTACCTAGTGTTATCCAAGACTATAGTTTTCACCGATCATGCAACTATCAGATACCTCTTCAAGAAGCAATGTTCCAAACCCAGAATCATTCGTTGGATTCTTGTACTTCAAGAATTCGACATTGAGATTCGAGACAAGAAAGGTATTGAGAACACTGCCACTGATCACCTTTCAAGGCTTCAAAATGATACCCAATCTTCGGAAGGAGAAATCAATGAGAGGTTTCCAACATAATACCTCGAAAGAGTTGACTATTTCGCAGAACCCTGGTTCGTAAACATGGCGAATTACCTCGCAAGTAGCCTTGTACCTATAGGGTTAACACATCAACAGTGGAGAAAATTTTTCACAAACGTTAAGTATTTAATGTGGGAAGACCCATATCTTTTCAAGATATGTGTCAACCAACTAATAAGAAGACATGTCTTTGGTACTGAGACCACTAGCATTCTCAAACATTGTCACTCTGGACCTTTGCGACGGCCATCATGGAGCCAACGCCACCGCAAGAAAATTCCTTGATTCCGTCTTTTACTGGCCAACTATATATCAAGATGACCATAGACTGGTACAAACCTGCGATGCATTTCAAAGGACTGGGAACATCTCCTCGCGCAATGAGATTTCCCAGAATTATATCCAAGTCTGTGAAGTCTTTGATGTATGGGACCCTTCCCAACTTCAATAGGAAACAACTACATTCTAGTGGCCGTAGACTACATCTCTAAGTGCGTTGAAGTAGAAACTTACCTACTAACTACGGTTGCGTAGTTGTTAAATTTCTTAAGAAGTTATTTTCTAGATTCGGGACTCCAAGAGCATTAATCAGTGACAGAGGTACCCACTTCTGCAATTATCAAATGGAAAGAGTCTTGGCTAGCTATGGAGTAATTCATTAGGTTTCAACAGCTTACCATCCTCAAACGAATGGTCAGACTGAAGTAACTAACCGAGGCATAAAATGAATCTTAGAAAAAGCGGTCGGTAACCACCGAAAGGATTGGGCTGACAAACTCAACGGTGCACGATGTGCATTTTGGACAGCCTATAAAAATCCGATTGGTACTACCCCATACAGGATGGTCTACAGCAAATCTTTCCATCTTCCCATTGAATTAGAGCATAAGGCATATTGGGCCCTTCGTACGATAAACATGGACCTTCAAAAATCAGGTCAAAATCGACTCAGTCAACTCACGGAGCTCGAAGAATTACGCGGTCATGCGTACGCCAACTCTAGCTTCTACAAAGACCGGACCAAGAAATACCACGATTCGCGCCTAAAGAAGCTAAGGAGGATTCAAGAAGGAGATAAGGTTTTGCTATATAACTCCCATTTAAGGCTTTACCCTTTAAAGTTAAAATCCAGATGGACGGGACCTTACAAAGTGATTCGTGTTTACCCATACGGTACCATTGACTTACAAGACAAAGACAGATCTAAATTCAAAGTCAACGGACACCGCTTAAAACTCTATGAAGGAATCTTCGACCGTGAAGAATAAAACATTCCACTAGAGGTGGACCATCATAGTTTGTCCACAGGTCCGGCCTAGGACCCGTAAAAAAAAATTAGGTCACCTATCCTTAGTGTACGTAATTTAGAAATAATAAAATCAAGATTTTTCCGCCAGTTTAAGTTTAACACGCCCCATGTTAAACTCAACACACCCTGTGTTTGACTAGTACACTAACATCAGTTAACTAGTAAACTTCTACAATGTCTGACACTATGGCACGCCCCATGCCATTCGTCTGCAGCAAATATATATTAGCTTCCACCTTTTGGCATCATATGTTCAAAATCTTCTCCCATCACTCTCAATCTCTACCGCAAGACAAAAGAACACCCATACCCAACAAGGGAATGTTCTTATTTGTCTCTTTTTAACCTTCTTAAACATTCTCCTTGTAGTTATGAACTTCAAGAACATTCTTTTTCTTCATCATAAGTTCATGCTTAATCTCTTGCATGTCCCTACTCAAAGCTTGATTTTCTTACACATCGAAGCATTGATTTTAGCCACAAACCTTAAAACTTGGTTTTGGGTGCTAAAAAACTCAACTTTTCACTCAAAATTTATGACTGAACTGTACACCAAAATATCTTTTGATGTTAAAAGCTTGAATAGGTTAAGAAAACCAAGCTCCTCTAAAAATTTCAGCTTCAAATTTAACTGCCTGACAACACAACACGCCCCATGCTAAGTTATGGCATGGTCCGTGCCATGCTGCTGTGCATGCATGAATTAATTGTTTGTTGTATTTTTAGCCATGGCGATTTCGAAAGAGCTCAACAACAGCAACAACGCTTCACCCGCAATTGGTTCACTAATGAGACAAATCATGACATTGTGAAGTGAGCTAGATGAAGCCTATGAGAGGGATCTCGAGCTAAACGAGCGTGTGAACTTCCTTACGGTTGCTTTCAAGTTCTTAGCGGGGGTGCCTTGTAACTTTGAGCAAGAGGCTTACCACGATCCTAGAACCCAACTTTGTGCCCTCGGATGCCCCATGTCCCGAGGAGGAGATTGGGGAAAACATCATCTTTGAGCCCCTCTATGATGACGACATGCTCGTCACCGCCCCCGTGCTCGATGGCTTTGTTGATGATTTATCATCAACATTGGGGATGATGATGATACTCTGGTTCTCCCGCACGAGCAAGCCGGCCATAAGCAAGTAGTATGTTTAGGTTGAATAAAGTTGTAGTATGTTTGTCGATGGTTGTGTATTTTGGATGCTTGTTTGTCTTGGACATCCCTAGGTAGAGGGATCATTTTGGTGATGTTTATAGTTGCATGTAATAGTTGATCTTGGGTATTAGATGTACTAAAAAACATCATGAATCTTGATTAGTAGTTAATGTTAATGGTAGTTTAATTTTAGTAGTTTTAATTTTTATCTTTATAGTTTAATATTTTGTGTTCTGAGCAATTTAAACCAAGTACCGGCTTCCTCTTATAGTTTGTTTTTGGACCCGGAGGTCACGATATATGGTGTGGCAACCGTTCTACGGGATCCAATTGTCAGAATACTATGGAAGTTCTGCCCAAAATTTTCAAAACCTAAACTATTTTTGCTTGTCATTGCGTCTCTTTTATTAACGTACGAATACATTGAGGGAAATATACATTTTAAGTGTGGGGACGTGAAAACAACGGGTAATGTTTTCAAGGAATTAAACATTTTCTTTGTCCGCATTCAATCCTTAAACAAAACCCTTTCAAACGGGCCTTGATATCCCCCAATTTTTTAAAAATTTGTTGTCTTAAATGGGACGGTACACATAAAAGTTTTCCTCCTAACTATAAAAACTTCAAATTCCACTGAATTATATATAAATTTTTAAAAGAAAATTGACATATTCCTTTATGGAAAGAGGAACCAATTTATTTTTAGAAAAAATTAGTTTTCCCCTTCCCCCATATTCAGTGAGAATTTGAGCCTAATTATAGCATGATCACCTATAGGCATGCTCTTTCTTTTCCTAATGTTGAGAGAAACTTGGTGATCCGACAGAGGTAGAACTTGACACGTCGATACGTCCCAACATGGACAAAATTGGTAACACATATTTAAATGATTGAGGCACCTACAATTTTCTCGCCTTCCGCTTCTTAAACCCCTTTCCTTCACTCTACAAACAAGTTCCCCCTAGTTAACCCCTTTGAGCCTAAACCTTATCGTTTCAAAACCCCTTTTGTCTTGCAAAAATCACTCATTTTGTAACACAACTCACACCCTTTTTATTTCTACTTTATTTTCATAAAAATCGGTTCTTTTACAAAATTCCAAACCTTGTGATTTTTTCCAGTTTCAATAAATGCTATGATGTCAATCCGTGTCCTGGATTTGCACTCGGTTGCTGTTAGTTTTTGTCTAAAAAAAAGTTATCAAGAAGAAGGGAATTCTCAAAATATATTCCCTAAGTTTAAATAAAAAGAGCAAAGCTCTTTAGTTAGTTTATTCTTTTGGAAAAGTCATACACAAAACTGGATTTTCGAAAGACCGCTCTCTTACAATTTTTCACCCCTTTAAACACCTATCAAAACCCTACCGTTTTAAGACCTCATGATACTTATGTGGATTCCAATGAGATCTGTGGAGGTTCGATCACGTGTTAAGCCTTTGCTCTCTGCAGCCCAGGTATGAGTGTTCACCCAAATATCCAGATAGAACCCCTGAGAGTCAAGTGATCATTTGTGAGGTTAATAAATTTGGATAGAAATAAATTCTAGTAAACTTGTCATAAATTTTTTTATTTCAATTTAACAAGGAAAATAAAAATAAATCAATGGAATGAGATATGTCAAAAATATGACGGAGGACTACTTTTATACTGTATCTGACCAAGAAGGCACAAGCTGATGAAACTCTTGGGATTATCAGGTCTGTTCTGCACAGAGTTTTACTTGAGGACAAGCAAACACTTAAGTGTGGGGATATTTGATATACGTCAAATTATACATATTTTTAGGAAAAATATCTCCCACATATCGGTTTAATTCTGATCAAGTAACATCAAAACAAATCCATTTTGCTTTCTTCTTAGTTTTTCAGGTTAAACAAGGCTAAAATCACAAAAGGAGCATATTATGGTAAAAAACAGAAGAAAATATGAAGTTTTGTGATTCTGCCCGATAGTCATGCCCCGTGCAATCCTATGACACGCCCCGTGTCAAGCCTTGGAAGCTTCTCCGACAAAGCTCTGCAACACACAACCCCATGCCTATGACCACACGCCCCATGCCACAGACACCTGACATGGCACGATCCCGTGCCTTAGTAAAATGACCCCATGTGAAGTCAGAAGAAAATTCCCAGAGATTTCGTCTGATCAACACATCCCGTGCCACTAACGGGCACGGGCCGTGCCAATCTCCAGAACTGCCTATAAAAGGAGGCCTCCTCCCTCATTTCACTTTGCTCAATTCTTTCCTCTCTTTCTTTAGCGTAATTAAGTCATTTGGTATTTTTGAGTCTTGTAATCAAGTTTATGAGAACTTTAACTTAAGTAAGAATATAAGTTTTGTGTCAATGATTTCTTCTCTTTCTCTTAAGCAAAACTTTAAAGTCATGTTTGGCTAAACTCTCATACTTACTTAGGAAATGATAAACCTTTGGTGGGTTGGTTAATGACCTTATAAACTCGCTTAAGGTATGTTTAATGACTTTATGAAAACCATTTTTATTGAAAGTTTATTATTGGTTTTCTAAACCAAACATGCTCTACGTATCACAGACCATTTGGGAGTCAAAATCCCAAGGTCCGGACTTGTGACACCCGGTCGGGGGACGATGCATGATCCTTCGGGTGACTCGCGCCCCATGCTACATGATACGTTCGGGGTCCTTATATCTATGTGAGCAAACCCGGCTGTCAGGCAAGTATGGGCTGAAAGTATTTGGTTGGGAATGGGAGTTGGTAATATATTGTCACTTCACGGAAGCCGAGATGGTACGTGTTTGTGAACTTTGCTCTGGTTACGCTGGACGTGCATGCGTGAGAGCGGTGCATGGAAGAAACGGACCTTAGTCCCTTAAAAAGATCATTTTCATAATAATATTTCCGGCACGCAGGGTTGTTCCCCTGCTGGTTCATGACGGCATGTCGAGTACAGTGTAATGGCTTGAGAGGGGCTCCAGTAAGTAAGTGGCATTACACCACTATATTTATTCACTAGCAACACAATTCCCCGGGGTTTGTACTCCTCGCAGAAGATCACCCGGGAGAGTAGTGATACTAGATTTAAGGCTGAGAGGCGGTCTAGTTGCCTGCTAGTGAATAATCTTAAGAAAGCATGTAAGTACTCTGCAACCATCTTTAACCACTGGTACGTTCTCCCAAGTAATACTAACTTTGATTTGCATTTCTTAAAATACCATCTTGTTAGTTTTTATTCTCTTTTATTTTTCTTTTTTCAATAATTCTCTCCATGATGCTGCTAAAACTTAAACATAAGATTTGGCTAGATGATAATAGCGGACTGAGTATCCAAAGTCCTCATTTTCCATTGTGTCCTGAATGATCCCTATTCAAGCTACCACTAATATACTGCTCCATGATGTCTGCACATGGCCGTGTAATGTGGTGTAATAGTAATCGTCAAGTAAATCGTGTTTTTATAAATTTAAAACCCTAAAACTGCTAAAAAGGCTTGAAAAATATTTCATATTATATATAGATACCTCAGCCAAATACCACAGATCCTTCGGCGTTATTGACTCCGAGAAACCAGAGATAAAGAAGGTATGAGTCAATCTCCGCCCAGATTTCTCCGGCGAACAGTCTGCCATCCATCTCTGGCGTTTGAATTTTCGGGTCCCCTCTCTCCTTCTCGCCCTCTCATTTTGACGTGTGCAACCCTTCAACATGTTTATGTTTTTCCATATTTACCCTTTTTTAAAAATAGAACATTTGCTATTTACTTACTGTTAAGAGAGTATTATTGATAGTTTATATATAGTGCTAGAGATGAACGGAACAAGTAAATTCTTTTGTTATGATTGGGAAACCTATTAGCCTCTGATGAGGATCAACACCAAACCAAGCTCCAACATGAGAACTAGGCATGATACTTATATGCGTGACTTTGTGTGAAACAACACTATTTGACATCAAATGTATTTTGGTATTTCATTGTAATGCCTTTTTTTTTGTCATCTGTACGTCAAGAAACGCTTGGACAAATCGTGTTGCCCTTCGGATCAAATACATATTGTGTTGTAAAGCCTGAAACTTGGATATAATTCCTTTGTATCACAGATGTCCTGAAGATCTAGACCCTTAAGTGAGGTTAATTGGTCCATGATCATAAGTATGTCATCACATAGTGGATCGCCACCAAAATTTGAAATACCACGGGATGAAACAAAGATTGCAAAGGAGGGGCAAAATGTCCAAGTATGGGGATATCCGAGCATCCCAAATTGAATGATGAGCTCCTTTAATATCTTAGGTCAATCATGTTTGAATCTAGGAGATACAAGAGTTGGTGGCTAGATGAAGCTAAACTGTACAATTCCCATAACATAACTGCCGGTGAATCTCCTATGGGTGATGAGAAGATAAAGAGCCCACACGGGATCAATGGAAAGCAAATAAAGGAGAAGCCACCTAATTAAGATGGAACTACCGAGTCTAGCTAATGACTCGTTAATAAATTAAGAGCTTCCGGAAGCAACTTGCAGCTTAATTTAATTTAATTTTTGTGTGTTTTATTTTGCAAAACTTTGACCGCTTGATGATTGGATTGGTTGGATCTCGTGTTTAATGTACGTTGTGCTAAGCTGGTGACTATTGCTGAAAAGGGAGGCACTTTCTTTACACTTGCTTCCTTTGTAGTTATTGTTTAATTTTAGATTGGGGACAATAAAATTGAAGTATGGTGATGTAAGGGTCGGGTAACAAAGTTCTGGAAAAAAAAAGTGATATCCCACCACCTTCAAAACCTTAAATTTTTAAAAATTTTGAATCTCAGTATGCATGAAAGTACTCTATTTTTAACGTAAATCATAGATTATTTACATTTATGCATTATCATGTCTGTAGGTCGCAAAAACAAATCTAGCAAGTTCGTTTTCATGAAAATTAACATGATCAGGGTTTTTCGATCGAGTTTTGCAAACCAAACAACCCATTTAGCAAAGATGGTATAATACACTATTGTTACAGCCCCAAAAATCCATACGCGGAATACCATCGCAGGGAGCGTGACAAACCAGGATTGTAGTCCATCAGGTACACCAAACGATAGATAATTAATAAAAACATTTCATATTTTGTTAAATTATAAATTCAGAGTTTTAAAAATGCGGAAGGGTAAATATAATGAAAATATTTAAGTAAAAACATTGTCACCCAAGGTGACGTGACTTGTCCAAAGACACTAAAGGTGTTTTCAAAGACTCATGCATGCGTACTCGTGATACTCGAACATCTGCAACCTGAGAAATAACATGCTAAAAAGTGTCAACATAAAGGTTGGTGAGTTCACAGGTTTATCAGTTCAAAAACAGTTCAAGTTCAGTTTAAGATTGACTGTTCAACAACTGTAGAAACGGTATACCTCGGGGTGGCCGGAGTGGTGAGACCAAGGACGGGTCATCAAGGTATAGAGTCGATCTACATGAGGAAGAGTCGGGTTGAGTCATCGAACCGGGCAGGCCAGGTCTAGCTCTCCTAAGTCTTCTCCTAAACCTATTACATAGAAAGAACACTACGTCAAAAAGTGGCTTTGGCCACGGTTTTTTTTTAATGCATAGCCACTGTTTTGAAAAAAACGTGACTAAAGGTAAGAAACACTAGTTTTAGCCACACATATTTTGTACCCGTGGCCAAATATATAGCCTTTGGACCCTTTTAGCCACGTATTTTTTTGTTTATGTGACAACAACAATCAGGTGCAGTGGCTTTAGCCACTGTTTTACAAAACATGTGGCACTTATTTGTCACACTTAAAAAAGAGTGGCGAAATGCACCAAACGGCCACATAATTTTTATGATTTTTTATTCGTGTGACCAAAAAGGAATGTATGGCCACGCTTAAATAATGTTGTGTGACGGAAAAGTAGATTTTATTACTTAGTAAATTGAAAAAAAAACAAAAATATTAAGTATATATTATGTGTGGCTAAATGTGAGCAAAGACCATTGTTTTTACTTAGTTATGTGGCTAAAAGCTAGTACATATGGTCACTGTTATTAGGTTGTGTGACCAAATAGTAGGTTGTAAGTGACAAAAAGCTATTACCTCTGGCCACATATATTAACCGTGACTAAATGGTAGGTTGTGAGTGACAAAAGCTATTTTAAGGTCACGGTAAAATATTAAATGCGTGGCGAAAGTAGACAAAAATCTATTACCTATGGCCACATATATTAACCGTGAATAAATAGTAGCCAATTTTAATAATTAGTTATTTGTGGCGACGACGGATATATATCATTACTAGAGGTCAAATCTTTATCTACCACCTCGAGTTTCGGATATAAATCATATAATTAATTAATTAATTGTCGATCATCACCATATACTTCGTTATCTCTCTCAGCTCTTTGTTTTTTGGTTTATCACCACTCTCTGAAAATGTGGCATTTTAGCCCCGAATACGGTAAGTAATCATTTAAATGACTGAAATTCAAATGCTTTAATGTGGAATTCGCATCTCTGATTTGGTTATTTTTCTTGAACATGGGAAGAAGATTTTAGTCTGTTTACTTTGGTGATCTATCACCTAGGGTATTTTGCGAGCCTCAATGTGTTGGAACATCCAAGATATTCCAGTTTAGTCCGTTGACTAAGTGAAGATGACAATATTTAATGATCGATTCTAAACGGGTCAAGTATCTGAAACATGAAGATTCCAAGGACCTAACATATTCTCTGAGGTTGAAGTTATGTACTTGAGTGACAGAAGATTGGCAGATGACTAAAGAAATCAAGATATTCGATGTGCATGAAGTCCAGGCTGTTATGGGCGTCTTTATGGTTAAGTGTTGAAGGTGAACAACCAGCTTAATGTTCGGCCTAAACTACCAGCTTAATTTTGGCCTTAAAGATCAGCCTAAATTTTTGGTCTTAACGACCTGACCTGGTTTTGGTCTTAACAACCTGACCTGGTTTTGGTCTTAACGACCTGACCTGGTTTTGGTCTTCAAGACCTGGCCTGGTTTTGGTCTTAATGACCTGACCTGGTTTTGGTCTTAACGACCTGACCTGGTTTTGGTCTTAACGACCTGACCTGGTTTTGCCTTAACGACTTGACCTGGTTTTGGTCTTAACGACTTGGCTGAAATAAACCTTAACGATCAGGCTGTCTGATGAATTTTTTCAGTGTTCAAGCCAATCTATTCAAGTCAACGTCATGTCAACTTCAACAACACTCAAGATGACACGCGAGTCGAGATTTAGCCGAGCCGACTCAGCGGGTCATTTACCTCAAACGTAGCTTATTTTGTTTAACTTTGTTTCACTCCTTGTTGTTGCTATATATAGAACACTTAGGTTATTTGAGAGTAAGAGATGAGATTGTGATAAGGTGCTAAGTGTGTGTTTTTCATGGTGTAATCTCATATTCTCTCAAACTCTTGTAATCCATTGTGAACTTGAATATAGCAATAAACATTGAGAATTTAAATATTGTTCTTGTGTTCTTCATTGATTGTGTGATTGAGCTTCTTGATCAAACTAGGATTCCGTCGTGTTTGATCTCGTACTTGTGAAATTCTCGGATCTAAGAGGACCTAACAAATGGTATCAGAGCTTTCGGTATGAACAAAACCCTTTTTGTTCTTGATGATTTTGCAAGATTTAGCTCGTTTTGGTGAAGTTTTTGAAGATCGAAGGTTGCTTCTCAAGTGGAAATATATCATTTGGAAGCTGATTTCATCATAAAATTCATCATCAGAGATCAGTTGGATAGGTTTTTGGGCTGTTTTTGTTCAAAAAAGGGAAGAACACTTCAAGAACATAAAGTCACTGTTCTTTATTTTTGGGATTGATTTGCTGATATTTGGGTGTTGCTACAGTTTTGAGTATTGATCTACATCATCACATGAAGCTATTAGTACATTCAAATCATCATTTGGAGAAAATTGGTTGTTCATCATCTTTTGTTCGAAGGTCTGTACACGAACTCAAAATTTGAATCTTTTTTTGAGGTTGTTTTGGTTGCAATTGATGATTTTCGAGTATTAGTGACCTAAAACTAAGATCATTGATACAATCCAATCTCATTTTCATCAAGTATTGAATCCGTGTTAGCAAATTTGGTGATTTTTTTAAAACTTTTCTCATAATCACTATTTGATCGAATTGGATGTGTTAGGCTCAGATTTGGATGTTGGTGTAGTTTTCACTATTGATCTTAGATCATATTCCTAATCTATTGGAGCTTTCATTTCATCATTTTGAACAACTTTGATTTTCACCAAAATTCTCCATTGAAGAACAAGCTGTGATTTTTCTAAATTTTCATGTTTTGCTAATTTGACTGAATTTGTGTAAGTTTGAGTGTGCTACAGGTTTGTGAATTGATTCTAAATAGATTCTAAAGCTTTTGATACAATCAAACACCGTTTTTCATCAAATTTTCAAAATTTGCAAAAATTTAAAGTTTACTCACTTTTCATGGATTGTTCAAGTGTGGCTAAGCCTAAATCACTCCATTCTGATTCTAATAATCAGAATATTGTCCATGAGTTGATTAAGGTTGGAGAAATCATTGATTGGACCATGAATGATCCTCATGTAATCATTGCTAGATATGTTTTTGATCGAATAGCTCAAGTTCCTGAATTACCACCTCATGTGAAAACTGAAGCTTGCACTAGTGAATGTCTTGAACTTGTTAAGAGTTATAGACAACATAACCAAGTTTTAGCTGATAGAGTTAATGCTAATAACCGAAAGGAAGATAGCTATTTGGCTCAAATCAAGTCACTAGAGGAGATGAATCAGAAATGTTTTGAAAATGAAAGATTTTTGAAAAATCGAGTTATTGATCGTAGAACAGGCATTGACTGATGCTAAACAAGCGTTGATCAATGCTAGAAATGATTACAACCAAGTCAAGACTGAGATTGATAGGTTGAGATGGGCCAAGAATTACTTTAGTAGCATGTTTAATGGCTCAAGTAATCCTGCATCTCCCTTAAATCACAATCATGACTCGGTCCCAGGTATCATTAAGAAAAACATACCAAGTGCTGCCATACCTCATCTTGTTTCTGCTTATGATAACCAGTTAAATGATACACCTGTTACTAATGCCTCGTGCAAGTCTACTAGTGTTTCTATTGACAGGAATTCTAAGCAGAACATGCAAAATAAAGCCGACTTGCTAGCTACAATAGAAGATGAGAAACCGGGAATCTCATTCAATGCCAATGCTAGCAAAGTTAAAAAGAAAAAAAAAGAAGAATAAACACTCCTCTTCAAAGTTTAATGACAGAGACATTGTGCCTGATCCACATGGGTTGCATAAACACTTTGTCAAAGCCGGTCAAGCTGAAGCAAATATGAAGGAAACTTCCAATCTGCAAGTCAAAGAGGATGTAAATGGCAAAGTCAAAATTACCACTAAAGTCAAACCTTCAAAACGCAAGAAGAAAGTCTCAAATGAATCTCAAGTTAACCAGAATGTAGAGTCTGACGGATCAAACAACCTAGAGACTCGGCAATCTGATGATCATCACCCGATTGAAGATCTAAACAGACTTAGTGTTGAAGATGCTGACTTGCAAGTGAAGGAGCTGAATGTGCAAAATGAGGAAGCCAGATCAGAAATGCATCGAGCTGCCTCCACTTTAGCCATATTTGAAAACCAAACTCATGATCAATTTTATGGTTTTTCAAATCATTTTGGACCCGTTGGTTGTCATTTTTGTGGGCAACTTGATCATACTGGTTGGGTTTGCGGCTACAATCCCTACTACCAGTACTATCACCAACCAACATTCGGTCAACACATGGGATGGAATTTCACTCATACTCCTTTGTATGATTATGATCACTATGATAGTAGTTATGGATTTTATGATCCGTGGCCATCTGGAGTGAGGAAACCATATTGGAAGGAAACTGCCCCTGAACCGTCATCATTTGAGCAAGCACAATCCAATTTAATAATTGCTCAAAGAGTGACTTGTTCTAAAAGAAAGAAATGCAAACAAATTTGGGTTCCCAAAACATCATCAGTTGAACCCAAAGTTGTTTCAAATGAATCGACCCTCAACGTAAAGGATCCAACTCCATGAGTTGTGTCCACATTTTAATAAAATTTTTTTAATTTTTCAGGAGACACCAATATGTGAGACGTAAGTCGATCTGAGGAAGTTCTCTATTATTATAAAAACAAAAACACAAAAAAAAAATTTGAAAAACAAAAAAAAAATCCCCGAAACTAAAGTTTTATCAATTTAAGCATCGTTTGAGGGGGAATTCATTGAATTTTGGTCACTCGACTTGATATATCCGGTGAATTTTATTGTGTTTGTCTTGATATAGTGCAGGAATAGTTCCAGTGTCACTGATCCTGTTGTGAAGCATCAAACGAGGGTGAATAACAACTTTTTCTCCATGACTGTGTCGTTTGAAGCCTTACAAAATTATGTTGCTGATCAAATGAAGACCAAAGTGTTGAAGATTTTTCTTGCTGATCCTGAATTATCTTAGTTGCTGACTCGGTTGATCTCATGATGTCTTATTACACTCCATTCTTCTACTGATTGAATCATTACAGTGTCAACCTTACTGAACAGGTCCATTTGCACAAGTTGTCAAGATTCTCAAAATTCTACACAAAGAGCTTCACTGTGTCATTCTCAAATCATGAGCGAAGGAGGATACTTTGATAAGGTAATTTGGACGATTAGTGTGGAAGATTTCAAAATCAAAATAAAAAATTTGAAAAATTGCAAAAATCACAAAAATATGTGTTTTTCTGTCTTGTTCTAATTTTCTTAAAATCAGAAAAGTCTTGTGTACACTATGGGAAATGATAGTACATCTACATGTATATACCTGACCATGAACTGGCTTGGATTAGGTCGGATAGTACTATTATATGATGTATCAGTAGGCTCAGCTATCAAAATAGTAAACTATGTCTTGTGCTACACTTAAACTAAATTTGCTGAATTAATGATCCATTAAGTTCAAAAATACAACCTTGGATATGTTCTTGTAAAATTATCCTGTTATTTGACTGCATTCTATGAGGTCTTAAAACTTGTGCACACGTCATTTGTTTCTTCGGTGTTAAATGTCTGATTTCAAACCCGAGCACATCATAACTTAATGGCGCTCAATGAGACTCATCTGTTGAGGAAACTCTGACCTTGAGTCTCATCCGAATCCATAATAAAGCTGAGACACATCTGATGTGAGAAATCACTGACCTTGTGTTCTTACGCTCCATCATTCCATCGAATAAAGTGACGCTCTCACCCCGCCAAAATTCACCTCTATAGTCATAAAAGAAGGGTTATCATGATTTCATGACTATATCCACGAAATCAGATCATTTAAAACTCAAGAAAAAGATGATTTTATTAATGTTGTGTCACAGTACCTCTAGGTGTGTCTTGACAAATAGGTAAGAACGGCTGTGAACTTAGTTGCATATGGCTCTCATTACATTCACTTAATATACTTAAAAGATAATCAAATTCACACGCGTAAGTTGAAGAAAATGATGCATGAGCTTAGGTGGATAAACAATACTGATGATCATGTTAGGTTATTTAGTACCTGTTTGAAATATGAAGTGTGTCTTGTGTTGCAGGTAGATATGATCTCATATCAAGTACTTTTCACAAAAATCTATAAAAATCAAGAAAATCCCAAAATAGCAAAAATAGAGTCTCTTATTTGTTAAAGTTAGCTTAGTTTACTTTAGTAAAGTTTGTTTCGTTCAAAAATTACATCTTCCATACATATGTCGTTCGAGTTCAAATCTTAAGGATCATGGATGCGGTATTTCTTCTGATCTTTGCAAGTGTTTCAAGACGGTGATCATGTATGTGAAGACTCTCATTGAATATCATCATCTTTGGGGGAATTGTTGGAACATCCAAGATATTCCAGTTTAGTCCGTTGACTAAGTGAAGATGACAATATTCAATGATTGATTCTAAACGGGTCAAGTATCTGAAACATGAAGATTCCAAGGACCTAACATATTCTCTGAGGTTGAAGTTATGTACTTGAGTGACAGAAGATTGGCAGATGATTAAAGAAATCAAGATATTCGATGTGCATGAAGTCCAGGCTATTATGGGCGTCTTTATGGTTAAGTGTTGTGAAAATACGTGAGCATCGGATCGTCTACTCGATCTAGCTATTTGAACATCGAAACGTAATTGACTGATTATTTTATTGATCACAATGAACAATTACAATCAGTAGAACACTCAGAATACAGACACAAAGAACACTCTCAGAAACACACACTTAGCAGTAATCTCGCATGCTCAGAATCCCCTATTACAAAGACCAAACAACTATTTATACCCAGCTGGCCGATCCCTGTCCGAACCCCAGGTTCGGCCAGTCCGAACTCCAGGTTCGGACCTGGTTCGGCCAAGCATACTTTGACTTGATCTTGAATATTGCTTGATACTTCACACGACGCACATATCAGGTATCAACAAACTCCCCGTCGTCGTTTGCAGTATCTCTTCAACATCATCAAATTTGTATCTTTAATCAAGCTCCCCCTCAAGTATAGAATCCGTTCGTTCAATGAAATACATCTTCAAACGAACTCCTCCTCAACTCGATCGTAGCTTGATCTTGAATACTTGATGACATTTTAGTGTATCTCTGGTTTTCATCAACATCTTCAGAAGACTTGAAGTTGTGATATCTTGCACATACCAACCTGCTCAAACATTTAAATAATCTTGATGCAAAACGTCTCTTTGAGACTCCAAGATATGTTTTTGAAAAATGATTTGTATCACGTGTTGCTCAGATCGAAAATAAAGCAGAAACAAAATCTTTTTGATTTTTCAAAGATTATGCTAAAACACACCGAAAATCTTTTTGTTATTTTCCTAAAAGAAATGAAATTACAATACAAAATTAGACACTATTTTTGGTATGAGAAAGATCACTATATGGGATCATATTGAACATAACGCACTGAACTGCACATCAATTTCAATTAATTGAAGCACATAAGTCATGCTGATTTCAGGTATAGTTTGTCCAACTTAAACTCAGGCAGAATCATACTCATAACATTTGGATATATTAAGATATTGATTAGATTTGCTTTGACCAGTGTATCCCACACTATCAGACATAATCAGACATTTTCAGTTTTTCTTTCCTTTTCCTTTTATGTGACAGCACTTGTGATTTTTCACAACACATAATATTTTCATGATATCATCAACTGTGTTCCATGCAAAAAGAAATAAGAACGTTAAATCGTCTACCTTAAGGTCGATCTTTCGATACGCAGATAAGGCCTCGGATTTAACAAAATAAGAAAATAAAACAAGTTGAAATTGTATAACGCAACAACAATCCGGTCGGTACTCCCGTACACGCAGAGAAAGTCCGATGAGTTATACGAAACACCAAAGAAAATAAAGCAGGACGTCAAACGAACAACGATCAGGTCGATCTTTCGATACGCAGAGAAAGTCCGATCGTTTGACATAATAAAGAAAATCAAACAAGTTTAAATCTTTGCAAAAAGAACACATGTATACACAGTGACTTCTCATTTTGAATTTCACACTTATTTTTCTTTTTGTGTCATGAAATATGCATCAAGATGTTATCCACATGGTCAAGCATTAGTATTTAGTGTATATCACATCTGAATACATACTGATTTGCCGAGCCTACCAAGCATATCAAACAATGATCTTATGGCTCTTTCATCTACTATATCCATGAGTCAGATACGTAAGCCAATGTACCATCATTTCCCAATGATCAATTTCTCACAATTTTATATTTTGCATGTATTCACCTTCCTTCATTATATATTTGGCATGTATTCACCTTCTCCCCATAACATGCATTTTCTCAATTACTCCCCCTTACTTACAATTCTCCCCCTTGAAATGAAAACTCAATTTTTTGGATTATCATTTTACAAAAAATATAACTCTATTTTTGGGTTATTGTAAAAAATTTGTAAGAAAAGAAAAACGATCAATCAACACGAATAGTTGCAGATTTTAGAACTTCAGAAATTTTGCAGATTAGAAAGATTTATCATGAAATTTAAATTAAGCAGAATACTCCTCCATCAACAACTTTGCAATTGTCGATAGGTCTTCTAGAAGTACCTACACACTGGTCAAACTAATTAGTCCAAAAATGACCTGAAGCGAATTGCTTTTGGTCGACCAGTGTCCTTGTTTTGCTTAGAAACCACCTTAGGTTTCCATTGTTGTTGTTTTGGTAAGACAGTTTGGGGTGAACTTATCACAGGTGACTGTGATGATGAACCTACACTTTGAACTTTTGAAAACATTAGAACAAAACGTTTTTGTTTATGAAAGGATGTATGTTCAACGTCATCAAAAACTCTGCCTTATTCATCAAAGAACCTAGTGTGGCAGGTGTACGAAAAACTGGTTTCTTATGAAACCCTTGGGGTGAATCTGCAGGTAGTGGACATTCCTTTGCCATATGCCCTGGTTGGTGGCAAATATAACAGATTCGTGTTGATTTGTCCCACTTTTGATGTACCTGCGAAGAACACACATGAATATCTCGAACATGATCAGAATGAGAATCATATACCTGATGCCTGTGATCATGTACCCATTTGGATGTAGGGCTTCAAGATTGAGAACTTTCAGAAGAAATTGAGCTTTCACAAAAACTTCAGAAATCTTTCGAGCATCAACACAATGAAGAGGAAATTCTTTATCAGAGAAAAGCTGATCAGAACCTTTGAGCTTGTAGAATCTCTCAGATTGAACTTTTTCAGCCTTAAACACATCCTTCTTCACTTGTTTCAGCTTCAATTTCTTCAAATCTTGAGATGTTGATGCTGGAACCTTCTCAGCTTTATCTTTCATTCCATGAAAACTCAATCCCACATGCTTTCCAGAAATCTTCTACTCAGGTGCAAAATGTCCAATCTTCGCTAAACGAGAAAATTCAGATTTCACTTCAGTCACTTTCTTCTGATCATAAAAGATCTTTTCATCAAATCCAGATTGTGACTTAAGCTTGTCACTTGAAGTAGCCGACTTCTCATTATCAGCAGAAGGTGAACGGCCAGATACAAATTTTGGAGCAGGAAAGACCTCAGATTTCTTTTCCTTCTTTTTCTAATTCTTCCTGTTCTTCTTTTTCGTCACAACTTTCTCATCCTCAACAGTAGATGATGAAACCTTTGAATAATCAAATTCGTCAACTTGTTCCTTCACTTCTTTGAAAGCTTCTTTGATATGAGCAGGAGGTGATGCAGTCTTATCAAACATTTTCTCAAAATTTGCATCATTAGCTAAGAAACTTGTGAAAACTTGAGAGTTTGAAACATTGTTAAGCAATCGATTAGCATCCAGAACTTGAATTTTTAGATCAGAAATTTTCTGTTGAGCCTCAGCAAATTCTTTTTCTTTAGCAATCAATCGCTTTGCAACCTTGTGAGTTTCAAATTTTTGCAGACGAAGATTATCAAGGCCTTCAAATAATTCCTTCTTCAATTTATCTTCATTGCGCTTTTGAATCTCTAAATTTGCTGCTTGAACTTTATTGACACGAACCAACTCCCGCTTCTCATCCAACAACTTTTCCATGTCAATTTGATATGCTTCAATCTTAGCAGTTGATTCTTCAACAATCTTTGTAAGCAGATCAAGCTTGACTTTTGATTTATCAAACAAATTCGTGAAGTCAGAAGCAGTATCCTCCGCTTCATCCTTCCATTTCTTGACTTCTTTTATCAACTCATCCCTTTCTTCACAGATCTTAGTTTTTGTATCTTCAACATCTCTTTTATCTTGTTTAGAAATTTCTAAAACTTCAGTCAACAATTCGATCTCTTTAAGCAAACATTCATTCTGCATACCCAATTCCTTCTCATTGTCCTTAGAAATTCCCAACTCCGAATTAATCATTTTGAAATCAGCAGTAACTCTCTTGACTTCTTCAATCAAAAATTCTTTTTCTTTCATCAAGGCTTCAATTTTAGACTCAAATTTCTCATTCTCAGCAGCGTCATATGAACTCGAATCAGAATAATAATCATCTTGGTCATGTGTGACAATTAATGCTGATGTATCATATCCAAAATCTTGACCCCAATCATAAACACCATCATGTTGAGCCGTCAAAGCTGTTGTCTTGCTTGTGTTACTAGTAGATGGTTGAGTAAAACCAGGCTTGGGTGATTGAGTAAAACCAGGCTTGCTTGCATGAGCCTGTTGACAATCTTTGGCAAAATGTCCAAGCTGCGAACATTTATAACATTTTAACTTAGACTTGTCAAAACCCAATTTATCACCAGAAAGATTTCTTCCATGTTTCTTGAAGAACCTCTTCGATCTTTGACATAACATAGCATATTGCCAAGATATATCCAATTCAGTTAGTTGATCATCATCTAGTGCATCAAGATCATCGCTGGTTAACTTTGCATCAGCAACATTCTTGATAATCAAACCAAAAGATGATGAAATCAATGCAGAAATCATTTTAGCACAATCATCTGTTGATTCAGCAGAAAAAGCATTCTAACTTGAAAAATTTGGAATTGTAAAGCTACAACCCCGTGACGACTTGTTATCAGAATTATCAGAAATTCTAGTCAAGAAAGCTGTACTAGGTGCAGAACTCAGACTTGGTTTAGCTTTAGCATTTATGCTTGCCGTATTTTCACCATGATACAATTCAGGATTTTGCAAAGTAGCAGTTGACTTCTTTGAATTTAACATTTCTATTTCTCGAGCATGAAGTTTTCCAGTAAGCTCGTAAAATGTCATTGTAGAATAATTTTTGTCATGAGTGAGCAGCAAAACATAATTCTCCCACTTTTCAGGTAAAGCTTCCATAATCTTTTCCTTCAAATCAGCATCAGATTTCTCAATACCAACTACCTTTAATTCACTGGTCAGATGTGAAAACCGTGAAACGAGAGCAGTAATATTCTCATTTTCATAGTTTTGAAAATTATCAAATTCTTTGTTGAATACTTTCTTTCGACTCTTCTTGTAATCATCATTACCCTCACATCTTGCTGAGAGAGCATCTCACAATTGCTTTGATTTCTTACAAGTGTTGAATTCATGTAACAATTCGGTAGGTAACGCCATGGTAAGATAACCATAAACTTTCTTCTCAAGCTCATAACTTTTTCTTTCAGCAGCATCATAATCTTGAAGTTCCTTATAATCTCCTTCTTCTGTTGGTCGTTCATACAACTTTCGAATCGGAATCCACAAATCAATATCATTTGTGCTGATGTAAGCAGAAAATCGTTTTTTCCAATTTTGATAATCTTCTAGCTTCAACAATTTGGGAACTTTCTGACTTGTTCCAATTTCATTATCAAAATTCAGCATGGTTTGCATCGCACTTTGCATTGCAGCAAACGCTTGAAATTCCGACATCGTTTGAAAAATTTTAAATTCTGCCGGCCGAACCTGCTCCGAACCTATCACTGACCTCCGAACTCTGTCCGAACCTAAATTCAAAGTCCGAACTCTGTCCGAACTTGCTCCGAAACAAAATCAACAGTCCGAACTCCTAAGTGACTCCGATCTAGCTCCGAACCTCGACCAAGAGAACTCCGAACACGGACCGAACGTTGACCGAACTTGAAGTTCGGGGCAGTTACTCCGAACCTGAACAGATTACTCCGAACCTTGATTTCATTTTTCAAAAACGCGCGAAAATGAACTAATTTTGACGAAACTCGTTACTATGGATCAGTAAAACCGATAGAAAGTGATTTAGGAACATATTTGACACCAAACACTCGATAGAACTTATGAAAAACATGAATACAAACTGGAGAAATACTAAAAACGCTTCAAAAATCCGAAGATAGCAACCACAGACCAGTAGAGTGAACCAGAAAGCTCAGATACCACTTGAAAATGCGTGAGCATTGGATCGTCTACTCGATCTAGCTATTTGAACATCGAAACGTAATTGACCGATTGTTTTATTGATCACAATGAACAATTACAATCAGTAGAACACTCAGAATACAGCCACCGAGAACACTCTCAGAAACACACACTTAGCAGTAATCTCGTATGCTCAGAACCCCCTATTATAAAGACCAAACAACTATTTATACCCAGCTGGCCGATCCCTGTCCGAACCCCAGGTTCGGCCAGTCCGAACTCCAGGTTCGGACCTGGTTCGGCCAAGCATACTTTTACTTGATCTTGAACATTGCTTGATACTTCACACGACGCACATATCAGGTATCAACATGTTGAAGGTGAACGGCCAGCTTAATGTTCGGCCTAAACTACCAGCTTAATTTTGGCCTTAAAGATCAACCTGGTTTTGGTCTTAACGACCTGACCTGGTTTTGGTCTTAACGACCTGACCTGGTTTTGGTCTTAAACACCTGACCTGGTTTTGGTATTAACGACCTGACCTAGTTTTGGTCTTAACGACCTGACCTAGTTTTGCCTTAACGACTTGACCTGGTTTTGGTCTTAACGACTTGGCTGAAATAAACCTTAACGATCAGGCTGTCTGATGAGATTTTTTCAGTGTTCAAGCCAATCTATTTAAGTCAACGTCATGTCAACCTCAACAACACTCAAGATGACATGCGAGTCGAGATTTAGCCGAGCCGACTCAGCGGGTTATTTACCTCAAACGCAGCTTATTTTGTTTAACTTTGTTTCACTCCTTATTGTTGCTATATATAGAACACTTAGGTTATTTGAGAGTAAGAGATGAGATTGTGATAAGGTGCTAAGTGTGTGTTTTTCATGGTGTAATCTCATATTCTCTCAAACTCTTGTAATCCATTGTGAACTTGAATATAGCAATAAACATTGAGAATTTAAAGATTGTTCTTGTGTTCTTCATTGATTGTGTGATTGAGCTTCTTGATCAAACTAGGATTCCGCCGTGTTTGATCTCGTACTTGTGAAATTCTCGGATCTAAGAGGACCTAACACAATGGTCGGATACAATACATCGATGGGAGGGTTCGCTACTTCGACGAGGTGGACATTACCTCCTTCTCATTCGATGACCTAGGTCAAATGGTGTCTGACCTATGTTATGACCTGAACGATTTCGACCCCTACCTGAGGATCCCAGGGTAGTCTCTGGATTATGGACTGGTTCCATTCATTGATGTTCTGAGGGATGTCAGGGCCTTGTCCTTGCACGTCAAGGACGAGGAGGTCATATCCATCTACCTCGATGGAGATGTGGAGGGGTCTTTCTCCTCCTCCTCCTCCCCCTTTGAAGGTAGCACAGACCGTTATGACGATTCAGACAATTTCTCTAGTGGGAGCATGTTTTAAGTTTATATTGTTTTTTTATTATATATATTTGTAACTATTAACGGATATCACATCTTTTGGATTATATATGTAATTAATTGTTTATGTGTATGCATCAGATGTGTGTTTTGATTCTTCTTCCTGAAGAATTCTAGTTCATCCGGTTGTCTTCTACATATATTATAGGTTGTGTGACTAAATTTTAGTGTATAAAGAATTGTATTCAACCATAATGATTGTAGATTCACTAGATAATAGGTTTAAATACATGGGAATATCCTATACAATACGAACAGAAATAACAACTTTGGTTATTTATAGTATATATAGTTCATCCTGAAGAACTCTAGTTTATCCGGTTCATCCTGAAGAACTCTAGTTCATCCTGTTGTATTACTGAATAACTCTTGATCCCGAAGAACTCTAGTTAATCATGTTCTATTACTGAATAACTCTTTATAATCCTGAAGAACTCTAGTTCATCTTCTCTTAATCCTCATGAACTCAATGGGTAATTTTGACTTTCTTCGTTTAATTTTGACTTGTTAATTTGATTACCAGAAAATCAAAATATTTAACAGGATATGCACCAGATGTGTGTTTTGTCTCTTCTTCCTGAAGAATTCTAGTTCATCCAGTTGTCTTCTACATATATTAGGTTGTGTGACTAAATATTAAGAATTGTATTCAACCATAATGATTTTAGATTCACTAGATAATAGGTTTAAATACATGGGAATATCCTATTGACTACGAATAGAAATAATAACTTTGGTTATTTATAGTATATATAGTTCATCCTGAAGAAATTTAGTTTATCCGGTTCATCCTGAAGAACTCTAGTTCATCTTGTTGTATTACTAAATAACTCTTGATCCTAAAGAACTCTAGTTCATCCGGTTCTATTACTGAATAACTCTTTATAATCCTCAAGAACTCTAGTTCATCTTGTCTCAATCCTCAGGAACTCAGTGGGTAATTTTGACTTTCTTCGTTTAATTTTGACTTGTTAATTTGATTAGCAGAAAATCGAAACATTCAATAGGAAATGCATAGAGAATGAATAGGAGAACCAAACCAAGGAAGACCTGTTGTTCTTTGCATTCGAACTCTACTTACATGAAACCGGAGAAGATTTCAAGCTTCTACTGGTGTGGGGGATTAGTAACCTCTTTAGGGTTCCGGATTAAAGAGTAATTGTAATGAATTGATTTTTTACAAGCTTCAGGCTGATGTTCTGAAAGAGGCGGTTATTATCGCCCGTATGGCCGCTGAATACAACGGAACTCCTTAAAGAGGGGTTTGTGACTTGTGAGGGTCAAGTGTTTAAACCAAATATTTGGTTTTATTTATTTTTTTGTAATATGTTTAACCTTTATATTAATTTCACTTAATTGTTTGTTAATTCCAGTCAATTCGTCCGTTTCTGTTCATCTTCTCTTAATCAGGATGAACTCTTCTTTCCGAGGAATTCTAGTTCTTCCGGTTTTGTTCTTCTTCTCCGGAACATTAATAATTTTAAGAACGTGTGAAAGTAATTTCGGATAATTTCGGATCGTGTGATTAAATTTTTAGTAGTTTACTAGTTTTTTGATAACGTGTAGGAATCATTTGAACTTGGAGAACATGTGAAACAGTGAAAGTAATTATAATGTGCAGTGTTCAAAAAAATCAGACCTTTGGTATACTCTAGTGATTGGCATCTAAGCTTAGGCATACTCAAGTGATTTGCACATATAACCATACCACCTGGTCAGTATTCAGAAACTTCTCACCGTCATTATCAAACCCTTCTCAAAATCCTTATCTAACCTTTTCTCAAAATCCTTATCAAACTCTTTCTCAAAACCCTCAAATCCTTCTCAAAATGGCAAACTTGAAAGAAATAGTTGAAAATTATTTGCAGATAAAGATTATTGCTACCCTGGAGCAGTACGGGGTGATTATCACGGAAGAGACACAAAGTATCTTACATGGTTGGCCCTGCTCAACCAAGTACTTACAGAGCCACCAAGTCCATCAAGATACTAGATGGCAACTTTTCTGGTAGAAGAGATACACGTCTCCAATGCCAGGCTTCAAATTTTGGTTCAAAAGAGGCAAGAAGCTATGAGTTGGCATTTGGAGTTGGTGGAGGAGATGGAATCTAGTTCCAGTGAACCTCAACCCGCAACTGCTCTGTCTTTTGTTTTTTTAGGAATGAACATGTAAATAAGGAAACAATTTTGTGTATGGAATTGGAATCAGTAGTATGAAATCCACTTTTTGTTATATACTTTTTTCTCTATTTTTGTTTATGAAATCAATCTGTTAAACAAAAACCCTAATATTCGAAAAGAAAGACGATCAACAACTGATGCATAATTACAGGTAAAAATGTAGTCTGTTCGCACAATCTCCATTCCGTTAAACAAAAACCCTAATCCTCCAAAACACGATCAACAATTGCAATCCGATCAACAATTATTTGCATAATTTTAGGTAAAAAATGTAATATGTTCGCATAATCTCCATTTCGTTAAACAAAAACCCTAAACACAAAAAACAGAACGGATCTACAAAAACCTTAAATTTTGGGGAATTAACCAATAAGCATGTTTATGACCAATGAGTCCCAATAAGGTGTGTATGTAACCAATAAGCATGTTTAGGACCAATGAGTCCCAATAAGGTGTGTATGTAACCAATAAGTGAAAAATCGTATACGGATCGATTCTATGGATGAGACGGAAGTTTTGTCATTGAATCGTGTCGAATGATTACATAACGAAGGAGTATACAAACGTTTAAGCTCCGGGGGAGGTCGGACAGAACCTCCCCTCTCAACACACAGACACTAGACAGAAACTTACAAAGAAATACAAAGACGAAACTATTTATACTTCTTCATTCTGTCCGAACTGGGTAACCTCCGAACCTGCTCCGAACTTCCTCCGAACTTGGAGTTCGGACCACCTTCGGACAACTCCGAATCTGGAGTTCGGCTGAGGTTCGGACCTCAGTTCATGTTTCCGACGAATCAGTCTGTTTGACAATTCGAACAGTAACGGCCACACAAGGTTCATGCATCAACACAAACATACCTTATTGGGACATCATTGATCCTAAACACAACTTATTGGTTACATACACACCTTATTGGGCCATCATTGGTCCCAACTGAACCTCGTTACCCCTAAACTCACCTTATTGGGCCATCATTGGTCCCAACTTAACCTTGTTGCCCCTAAATACACCTGATCGGGCCATCATTGGTCCTAAACACAACTTATTGGTTACATACACACCTTATTGGGACTCATTGGTCCCAACTGACCCTTGTTGCCCCTAAACACACCTTATTGGGCCATCATTGGCCCTAAACACAACTTATTGGTTACATACACACATTATTTGGACTCATTGGTCCCAACTGAGTCTCGTTGCCCCTAAACACACCTTATTAGGACATCATTTTCCTAAACACAACTTATTGGTTACATACACACCTTATTGGAACTCATTGGTCCCAACTGAGCCTCGTTACCCCTAAACTCACTTTATTGGGCCATCATTGGTGTGCATGTAACAAATAAGTTGTGTTTAGGGGCAACGAGGGTCAGTTGGGACCAATGAGTCCCGATAAGGTGTTTATGTAACCAATAAGTTGTGTTTAGGACCAATGATGGCCCAATAAGGTGTGTTTAGGGGCAACGAGGGTAAGTTGGGAACAACGATGGCCCAATAAGGTGTGTATGTAACCAATAAGGTGTGTTTTAGACCAATTATGGCCCAATATGTTGTGTTTAGGGACAACGAGGGTCATTTGGGAACAATGAGTCCCGATAAGGTATGTATGTAACAAATAAGTTGTGTTTAGGACCAATGATGGCCCAATAAGCTGTGTTTAGGGGCAACGAGGGTCAGTTGGGACCAATGAGTCACAATAAGTTGTGTATGTAACCAATAAGTTGTGTTTAGGACCAATAATGGCCCAATAATGTGTGTTTAGGGGGTAACGAGGGTCAGTTGGGACCAATGAGTCCCAATAAGGTGTGTATGTAACCAATAAGTTCTGTTTATCACTAATGATGGCCCAATAAGGTGTGTTTAGGGGCAACGAGGGTCAGTTGGGACCAATGGCGGCCCAATAAGGTGTGTATGTAACCAATAAGTTGTGTTTAGGACCAATGATGGCACAATAAGGTGAGTTTAGGGGCAACGAGGGTCAGTTGGGACCAATGAGTCCCAATAAGGTGTGTATGTAACCAATAAGTTGTATTTAGGACCAATGATGGCCTAATAATGTGTGTTTAAGGGCAACGAGGGTCATTTGGGACCAATGAGTCCCAATAATGTGTGTATGTAACCAATAATTTGTGTTTAAGACCAATGACGGCCTAATAAGGTGTGTTTAGGGGCAACGAGGGTCAGTTGGGACCAATGAGTCCCAATAAGGTGTGATTAATTTTCTTTTTTTCTTCTCATTAATTATTCAAAAAATTTCACATGTGAATACATATGAAAAATAGCTATTTCACATGCGAAAGTGTTTACAATGAACCTCATCCTATATATATATATAACCGATAATGTATATATTACAACACATATATATATATATATATATATATATGTATATGTTTGTGTGTGTGTGTGTGTGTTTGTGTGGTGTGTCTGTAGTACTTGACATCTTTTTTTCACGTTAGGTATACAAATTCCTTAGGATACAATTATCATTATATTTATTGCTTAATCTTCCATTTTGCATTTAAAGATCATATTAAAGTTAAGTTTAAAATACTATTATATCTATGTCTGGAAATAATAGAGTTTATATTAAATCCGATAATTAAATGCTGTCACGTCCTTATTTGGTGAGATGCTTTCACCCGGATCGATCATATTAATCCCCAAATTACTTCCCACCATTTTTCAAATTTTCCCAAAATTCATTGATTAGTTCCTATTCCTCTCACCAAAATTTTATCACCAAAACGATTCATCACTCTCTTATTCCCTTTCACTAAAAATTCCTCTACAAGATTCATCACACTATCATCCTTAGGAGATCACTACCTAATTCAATTCCCGTCAGTATTATATTCATTGTCATCTTCAGGAGATCATTTGTTTCATCTCAATTATTTCATCTAATTAATTATTCCATCGCATTTATTTCATTCTATTTATTTCATTTCAAGATTCATCTCATTTAGCAATGGATCATGAAGTAGGTGAAGCATTGAAAGATCTTAATCATGACCATATATATAACAGTGAAGGCGAATACAATGATGATTATTCACAAGCGAGTGAAGAAGATAAAATGGAAAACAATGATGATCATTATTCACAACAGAGTGAAGAAGATGAAATGGATAAAAATGGTGCACATGTCGACAATGATGCCCAAGTCGACAATGATTCCCAACTCGACAATGATGCCCAAGTCGACAATGCTCCCCAAGCAAATAAGAGGGGGTTGACGCGGTTGGCAAATAGCGTGCTAAATTTGAGAAAAATGGTGGGGAAAAATAGCCACTAACATTTGATGCGCTGGGAAGGATTGGCGGGGAACATAGACCAAAATTTTCGAGTTTTATGGGAGACATTGCAAGGTCAGAGGTTGGATTGAGGTATCTACAATGGAGGAAGGTACCAAAAGAGGACAAGAACAAGATGTAGGCAGGGATTCAGGTTATGAAACAGATTAAACATTTTCTCATATTAAGTTTGATAAGTTATTGAATTCCATATATGTGACTAAATAATCATGTCATATGTTATTTTTTCAGCAATTATTCAAAATTGATGACTGTCGAAGGGGTCCTATAATGGTACGGCTTGGTGGGTTGCTAAGGAGTTTTAGAAGGAAGATGTTCGAGAAACACATTCGTCCCAACCTAGCAAAACCCACCGTGCTTGAGAGTGTTCCAAAGATGTATCGTGCTATTGTGAAAAAAGAAGATTGGGACAAATTTGTAGCATATACAAAATCTGAAGTATTCAAGGCTTTTATTCAATTCAAACTGCAGATTTCATTAATTAAGCTAAGTGTTAATTAATGAGATTATAATTATATATCTTACTGTTCTGTTGGAAAGGCTGCGTCAAAGAGTGCAAAAGAGGTTCGAGCACAATATGTTTATGATCATACAATGGGACGGGGAGGATACGTCTATCTGAAAGAAAAACTGGTAATAAGCTAAGTGTGTTACACCCAGTCATGGTTAAGAACGTGCAATGTATGTTTCAATTCTGATATATATTATTATTATAATACAAGGTACAAAACAAAGAAATTGTAGCTGATGATTGCCCCTCTCGAGCGTTTATGTGGAGGAAAGGAAGGGTAAATAAAGAGGGGAAATACAAAACGCCTGTGGTGAATGGCGTAGCAGATGATATAGTAAGTTTAATTGCTATATATATACCTAATTATTCACATGTTAAAAATTAACAGCACCTCACTACATTAAGTAAATTAATTACTGCAGGCCGAGAATGAAACAAAAATAAATGCGGGATCCATGACCGTAGAACCAGGAACGGATGCCCTGACATTGGTCCTTGGTAAGGAAAGGGGCGGATACATAAAAGGTATTGGGTATGGAGTGACTTCTCGTGGATATTGGCAGGGTGTTCCAAAAGGGCGATCAAAAGAACGGATCGAAAAACTTGAGGCGGAACTCAAAAATGAAAAACGGTTGCGTGAGAAAAAGGATCAAGAGGTTTGTAGACGCAAGGAGGGATGGATCGTTTGCTAATCACGTGATAACGAGATGAAGAAGAGATCAAACAAGTAAATACAAATGGAATTTGTATTAATAAGACTTGAGAGTACACACACAGAAACACACACAGAAGTGTAAAATATGACAAGAAGTTCTTAACTCTCTACACAAGCTACCTATTTATAGGTACGACTAAATGAGCTGCGGACCATGTCCGGACCATCTGGTCCGGGCGGACCATTTGGTACGCAGGACCAACTGGTCCGCTGCCCTCATAGTCACACAAACATATGCTCTAATATAGATACAATACACGAGACACAACGTTAGCATAGGAATATGCTTCTACAAACTCCCCCTTAACGTGTAGTGTATCTTTTCTAACTAAATCTCTAGTATTCAATCTTCAACAATGTTGCATCCGATCGTCAACTTGAAATCTTGTCAGAAATAGAGCTTGCATGGCTGGATCATTCTTGAATAAATCTTGGACCTTCAAGATCCACTTGTGAAAGATATAACAAACTCCCCCTTTCACCATGCTTGAGTCTTGACACACGAAAACCTGCAACTTTAGAAGACAAAAGTGCGGATTTTCTTTGAATTTCCAAAAATAATTTAGTCTTGGTGCAAAACTTCTCTTTGAGAATCCAAGATATTGATTTTGAAATTTTGATTTTGTATCAAGTGTTGATCAATCGAAAACAACTAAGAAATAAAATCTTTTTGGCTTTAAGAAACTTTAGATCAAAACACACCTAAAATCTTTTTGATTTTTCATAGTTATGCTAAGACACACCAAAAATCTTTTTGAATTTTACTAAAATGGAAATATAAATGCAATACAAAATTACACTCTATTTTTGGTATTTTGCGAGAAAGATCACGACACGAGATCATATCAGACATAACGCATCTAGCACATTTCAATTTCGGTCTTAATCAGCATGCAAGCCAAGATAATCGCAAATACAACATTTATGTTTATTTCAGCATGCACCAATCATGTTTTTTATCGTTTTCAGATATGCTTAAGGTAATTTTATCATGCACTGATAACTCGGCCTCCACTCTATCAGAAATACTGGCAAATCATCATATTTATCATATAATACCAACTTTCTTAGAGATTTAATCATCCTTGATGAGTCATGCAAAAATAAAGCAGAACCCTAAACAAACCACAATCAGGTCGGCCTTGTGAGCACGCAGAGAAAGTCCGATTGTTTAGGAAAATAAGAAATATAAAAATAAAGCAGAAATTGTATAATCCAACAACAATCAGGTCGGTACTCCCGTACACGCAGAGAAAGTCCGGTGGATTATACGAAACACCAAAGAAAATAAAGCAGAACGTCAAACGAACACCAATCAGGTCGATCTTTCGATACGCAGAGAAAGACCGATCGTTTGACAAAATAAAGAAAATCAAACAAGTTGAAATTTTTGCAAAATGAAAACATGCATTCATCAAGATGTCTCTTTATTCTATTTTTGGAATCATCACACATCATTCATCAAGAAGCAAATAACCAAAGATCATCAGGCAAGCTTTATGTTTATATCTTACTTGCAGATATCAGATTAGTCATGCACATTCACAGATTATGCAAGTACCCACAACCTTTAGACTTAGTCTATCCATGGCAGATAACGTATATGCTGATGTACTATCATTTCTCGTTTCTGTCAAATCAATTTCTCAAATTTCCATTTTTTTATATTTTTCCAATTTCTCCCCCTAAAATTCAAACAAACACTATTTTTTGAATTTTCAATTTTCTCCCCCTAAAAATAAACTACAAAAATGTAAACATATGAACCTCACTGATATGGTTAAAGCACAGCATGCAAAAATTGATAAGCTTATGAAGTTTATGAACCGCATGATTCAAAATAAACAAGTTGATAAAGCGGTAAATTTTGTAAGGGACAAATTATATATCTATACTATCTTATTATGCATATTCTATTCAAGTGGTTGAAAATTAAGATGTACAACTTATTTATGCATAAGGTACAAGTGAAAATTAAGACGTACAAGGCTTTATGCATGATGTACAATAGGTTAAATGCAAAGTGTTAAAAGTTGTAAAAGGTACAAATGGTTAAGCATGATTTATAAACCATTCACCTTTTCCACTGAAATTGGGCGGGCAGACTTCAATTTTTGAATTTTGAAACTTAGAAAGTGGTTTGACTGACTTTATACAGCAGCTTTATACATCTCTCCCCCTGTCTGCAAACTGAAACTATCTCTCTCTCTTCTCTCTCAAAATCTCTTCCGACCACCGCAAGAAATCGTAATCACGCCATTGTTCGAGCAAGATTCTTTATCATATCACGCCATTGATCCATCTTCACCGTCGTTCCGTATTCCTTAGAGGTAAGCTTCATCGTGGATTCGTCAATCAAAATTTAATATACCCTGAATGATTTGGTTCGTCTAACATCCACTTGATTTCCTCTTTCAGGTCGCCTCCTTATTATTCTACAACAACCAAATATTCGATTTTATTGACTATAAAATGGCCTCCATTCTTTTATGATTTATATTAGTATCGTTTAGGGCTGATCTGATTTTCTTATACATGGTTAACGATTCCAGGGTGGCCTTACGTCATTTGTGCGGTTAATCAAAGAAGCAGACACAAACTCGCATCCCTATCCCTTTAGGTTCCACACTTTTGCCTTAATCTTATCTATTTTGTCCCTCCATTTGGGTCGGTTTCTTGCTTTTTTGCTGATTTTGAAATTACTGCCTAATGAAATCAAGATTTGCAGTATTTTTCTTTTTCTTATATATAAGTCAAACCAAACGATTCGATAACATTTTGCAGGGTTGTAATCAAGATCTGTGTTTGAAGCTAAAACAATCAAGAGTTCTAATCTTCAAGTCTTCCATCATGTTAAAATTGTGGTTCTCAGTTAGCCTCAGGTTGGATTTGCTTCTAAAATTGTCTAAAAAGGTTTGATGTGGTCTTTACCCTAAGCCCTAAGGATCCATGCGTTCAAACAATACTGGACTACTAGAAGGTAATTATAATCATTCACGTGTGTTCATACCTTTCCATTTATGCTGTGTAGTTCTATCATCAATCGATACACAAATGGTTCTTACAGTTCATGCTGTTTTACATCATTTTTTGGTCGTGTAATGTATAATTTGGTGATTGTGACCAGGAGAGAAAGTGTATATTCTTATGTTTCATAGAAAATCTGCATTCTGCCTTTCAGATCTAGGTGACTTATTGAATTGATTTTGTGTTTGTCGATCCCGATTCTTCTTAAAGGTTTGGAGGAATTAAAGGTTTCCATTGTGTGTTGCAAATTCAAGAAGGATAATGGTAGGAAGGTTGATGTGCAAATTGGTAAAGCTTCAAGTTTAATAGAAGAATTGTATTGATTTACTTAAATGACTTTTTTTTTGAAAAACTAAATTTTACATGAACCCATCTTTAGTGGGGCTTGAACTCTTGACTTCTAGGGGAAGGTGAGTAACAAGTTGCAGGTTTGTCTTTGGTTGCTCCTTACTGCTATTTTCTTTGTGTTTGCCTCAAACCCAGACCCATAAGTGTTTATGAATCAGTTGGAGATGGAGCTTCTCTTTGGTTCCTCTATCAACCCGTTAATGAATCAGGAGCACTTCTACATTACTGTTTGAGTTGGAGGTTACAAGAAGTCCAGTAGTTGCTTAGTGTTACTGGTGGAGGTATGTGTCTAATTCCTATTCATGGGTTTAAATTTCTGATTTGGTGTTTTTTTATCCTTTTTTATATAGCAGCACACATCAGATTTGGTTGTTTAAACCTGCAAACAGTTTTTCCTTCATTTTTCTGTTGTTATTATACATACTTAATATTTCAAAAGCTATATATTTTTTTTCTTAATAAGGTTATTTACAAGGTTTTAAGCATTTGAAGACATTTTGGGTGAGTTTATTTCGACTCTTTGACCCGTTTTCATTTTAGCCATGTTTTAAAATTCATGTGGACGACAAAAGCAAAGACTTCCCATGGGTTGGGCCTGTATACACTATCTCAGATGTATACGTGTTTTATAACCCTTTGAGTGTTCCAGCTTTAAGCATTTTATCATTCATCATATTAACCATGATTTTTTAAGTTGTTGTAATATTGGCCATTTGGAAATAGGCTTTGGTAAATGTTCATAAATGACTACAATTAGAGATGGTCAAAAAAATTACCAGGTTCCAAACCGACCCAATAGCAAACTCTGCTTCACTTCAACCCCATTCAATCTTGATTAGGCCTGCATCGCTTCCTAGCCTTGTATAATTATACCAGTTCCTAGCCTTTGAGATTAGGCCTTATCATTTAAATAACATAGCAAGTTTCATTACAATCATTTTCAAACGTTATAACAAATATTTATCAATTTTACTAATACAACATCTATTTCTTGATCTTCAGTTTTTGCATACCTAACATAATGTTTAACTTCTTCTCAAAAAAATATATATAACCTTTACCTCATTATATCTATACACGGACAATTTTAAACTTTTTTCGTGCTCCTCATTTACTAATACCTATTTCAGTTCGACTTCCCAACAGAGCTGGATTTCGATTTGGAAGGTATGCAATTATTCAATTTCACTTTTCAATCCATTCCGATGTATCCTTTGTGGAAAACAAAACTGGATTCTTTGGCTTATAAAAGAAGGCTTATAAAAAAATTAATAATAATTAGCTAATGGTTTTAGACATTTTAACTTAAACCATGTGCATTTATATATAATAATTTAACTCTCTTCACAGAAAAGGTTCGAGGCTTATATTCAAGTTCACGGTTATGTCAAACCGGGTATTTGGTTTACGATCGTAAAGATTTGTTGCACACCTCTTGGGTAGTTATCATTGCCGCTAAATCATGCTGGTTTCCTTTTTGGTAAAGCTTGATTTTACTTCAATATTTGCGTTCATCACATATAATAGTTATATACAAACTTAGTGATTTTTTTTATATATCTAACTGTTTAAACACATGGGTTTTTTATATAACAAATTAAACTCAAGTATCACGTTTGTTTTCTCATACAATGCAACGGCATTGGTTGTTGCCGCCAATGAACGCGCATATACCACATTATCAGTTGACACCGGACTGCATTGCGCTAAAAAAAAATACCGCGATCTAAATTGTTGCACCGCCATAACGAACAAACAATTGAAGAATAATGCCCTATGAACTGTCGCTGTCGCAATACACGGGTACATTACTATTTTTATTAATCCATATCAAAATTTTGCACATGTTAGATGCCAAGTCAATAAAGTACGACTGATTGTAAACAAAAAACATAAATATTTATATTTGAATAAAACAAAACTATAAAGAATTTATAAATTACTATTTTTATTAATCCATATCAAACTTTTGCACATGTTAGATGCCAAGTCAATAAAGTACGACTGATTGTAAACAAAAAACATAAATATTTATATTTGAATAAAACAAAACTATAAAGAATTTATAAATAAAAACTATTAGATAACTAATTGATGAAACTACCAAATTTGATGGGTTAAAACTTAAATAAAAATTGTTAGATAACTATTTCACGGTTGTTTTGTCCGTAATGGATTCAAGAATGACGAAAGAGGTACATTTTCTTTAATTGGTTTTATTTTGTAATTCTCTTGAAGAATGACGAACGAAGCCATCTCTAAATCGACGGGAAGTAACAATAAAAATAAAAGAGAAGAAAAATGAATTTTCATTGAACAAACTAGGAGAGAAATAATGAAATAAAGATTAATTTAATTTGTTTTTAATTAAAACCGCATCATTTTAATGTGTTATGCATCTAACTTAGGGGCGTAACAGCCCCATATTCATTTTCCCCATATTATATTTATATTAGTATGAAAATTATGATTAGCCTCCTTTTAGCTTTTAGATGATAAATACTTTATATTTATATTATAGTGTGCTTTTACTTTATAAATACTTTATTAAAAAACGATTATGCGTCTAACAATAAAAATAATTAGTTATAGGAATGAGTAATAATAAAAACAAGGGTAGATAAGCTAAATCGATAATACAAATGAGAAAACCAATATACGTACATTCGAAGATATATCACGAAGATATGGATAAACGAACAAAAATCAAGTACTGCGTTCTTGTTTCCCAAATGAATTACCAAACTGTTGTGTGGCCATAACGAGCGAACAAATGATGAATAATGCTTATATACTGTCGCCGTCGCAACGCGCGGGTATACCCCTAGTATATATATATATATACCTATAATTAATTATATTATATACTTTACTTTTTATCAATTAATTATTATAAATCATTAAATCATTTCGTAGGTAAAGTCCGCGGAGGCGCCTCTTACTACAACTATAAGATCTAAAAACAGTTGTAATCAGCATTCCAATGTAAATACAACGGTAATTAAGTATTAATGTTGATATGATCAATATCCCTTGAGTGCATATCTATTAATTAATTAACTAATTGAATTAATTATACGTAGGACATGATCAATTCCGCGCATATTACATTGCGGAAACAATCTACTCCATCAAACTCATCTCAAAGGTCGGCCGATAAGGTATGGATTTGAAGCAGTTCTGAATTTGAGTTGATCTGGAAGATTCTAGTTCATCTGGATGAACATGCGTCTCTAGTTATAGTTCATCCGGATAGTTAGAGTTCATCCGGATAGTTAAAGTTCCTCAGGATAGGTAAAAAGTTCATAAGGATAGTAAAAAGTTCATCAGGATAGTTATAGTTCATCGGGATAGTTAGAGTTGATCCGGAAGTTCCTAGTTCATCAGGATAGTTAGAGTTCATCGGGATAGTTAGAGTTGATCCGGAAGATTCTAGTTCATCTGGATGAACATGCGTCTCTAGTTATAGTTCACCGTGTTGGTTATAGTTCATCGGGATAGTTAAAGTTCATCAGTACAGGGAAAGGTCATTAGGATAGTTAAAGTTCATCAGGATAGTTAGAGTTGTTCCGGAATATAATTAATAATTAAATGTTCCGGCTATGATAAGTTTGGTTATAGTTCGTCCGGGCAAAAGGAAAGGGTAACTATTTTAATTTACACACTTGTGTACTTCCCTTATAACTAATTGCTATATGATCATTTAATTAAATGCTGATGCTGTCTTTAGGGGGAAAAGAAAAAAATAACAAAAGCAGCAGCTGCTGCTGCCAGTACTGCTGGGGCATCAGAGCAGGAAGTGGTATATATATATATACTAGTTTTTGATACCCGTGCGACGCACGGGCGGTTTAAAAAAACGAATACAAAATTTAACATGTTATAAAAATGTGATTCGATAATTAGAATTAAAGAAAAAAAGTAACATTCGACAATATAAAAAGTTATAAATTAAAAAAAAAGTATTCATATCCTCATTTATTATGAATCAATTTCATTTAATTTCAGTTTTTAAGTTAGGATATGAGATATGCATTTAATGTCAATTATTTTGTTAAAAAATTAGTTAATGACTTTGTCAATTATTCAAACCAATTAGAAAAATATAAATAAGGCAAACCATTTGAGCGGGAAAATGAAAAAAAGGATTGTTGTGGTGATGCCATGTGGCATTCAATCTTTTCATATATATATTATATAGATATAGATATAGATATAGATAGATAATTTGTGACACCTCGTCCTAAAACTTTGGTCAAACCTCTTTACTTTGACTTGCTAATTAAGTTTTAATGTGCATTAACCGATCTGATTACTGTTTAAACTGTTAATTACTGTGTCTGACTGTTAACTGATGACGTAAACCTAATCCCGCATTTGTATTAGAAGCGTATACCCGTAAATTCCAATAACAAGAAAAATAAATATAAAATGTACTTTTATATTTTATCCGGAACTGGTGTCGTACGCTTGAATAGCCGACACGGCAAACTGATAAGCGATCGTATGTTTAAAACTATTCAGTTTTAAACAATCTGGACGGTCGAGCTTAAAACTGTCACGAACTGACAAAACTGAGAACGTAAACCGTCACACGTGTGAAAAACTAAAAACTATATCTGATTTCTGAAAACTGATGTAACCGACTCGAACAATTGTTTTTAAGGAATAAAAACATCACAAACTGAAATCGTTGTCAAGACTTAAGCCAAATCTCAACCGTTAACCAATTGGGCCTGGCTTGGCCCAATAGGCCCAATGAGCCAAAAATAATGAAACCGAGCCCGAAACCTTAACCCGCTACATAAACTTGATAAACCGAATGATCGTGGCGATCCGTGAACCCAACCGATGCACAACGAGCCCGGGCCTCGAACCGGCGCCCCATTTGGGCCCGTACAGCCCATAACCGACGGAACGGCCCATTTACATTTTCTTTTAAATGTCCTGGCCCAATATAAAGCCCAAGGCACAATGGGTAAATTTTTAATAATTTTGACCCATCAATTATACAATAATTTTTATAAAAGTTGTTACCACTTATCCTTTTTATAAAATTTGTCATGAACTTGCATTTATTTTATATACATTTTTTAAATAAGAAAGTTATGGATTATTTTCTCCACAAATAACTTTATGTTTTATAAACCTTTAGAATACTTAAACCAAATTATAAAAAACATGACAATATTTTATAAACCAAGATTTGTTTTATACATAAATCAGCTACATGTTTAACTTTTATAAAAATTAACTTAGAGAAATAGAGAATACTTGTTGGTGAATTGTGGAGATCAACTTGAACACATCTCCTAGCCTATTTTTCCTAGCCTAGAACTCATGATCACCAAATAGTGTAGGAGGACATGCCCACTCCAATCACCACCAACCAAACCTACCAATTTCTACACTCAAACACTCAAGTCCCTCATCCTCTCCCTCAACCTCCACAACCGGCTCATCCCTCCGACACTCTCTTTTTCTTCTTCTGCCGAGAGCACCACCACCATCTACCACATCAACCACCCACCTTTGCTCCTTGCAAGTCCGGCTAGAGAAACCCCCCCCCCCCCAAACCACCACCTTTCTTGTTCTTCCTCCCTTCTCCTTCACGGCAACCAACCAACCCACCACCATCATCGCCGTGAACCATCACCAACTTCACTGTCGGGGTTGCTGCTGCCATAACTGCTGCCCCCAGCCCCCTGAGCCACCGGGATGCTGCTGCTGTGCAGCCGTGAGCCGCTGCCAACCTCCCCCCCTCCCTGTTTTTTCTCGGCATCCCAGCAACCACCCAGCCGCACCACCCTTCCTCCTCCTCTTTTCTGTTTTCCAGCAAAACAACCTCCACACCACCGCCACTGAACTGCTACCACTGGAACACAACCACAGCCTCCGCCACCTCCATCTCTTTTCCCGCCGTGAATAGCAACAACGACCTCCATCGTCACCCTCTCTTTCCCTCTTTTCCGTCGGACAGAAAATAGCCACCACCATCACCGCCGGAACTGCTTCTGTCCACCACTGCTGTTGCCGGAGCTGCTACTGCTACTGCGGTGCTCCTACTGCCGCTCCTGTCCTCCACCGCGAACCGCCACCCGTACCTCCACCTTTCTTTGTTTCTCTCGGGTTCCACTTACACCTCGTTGTGAGTCTTTTAAACAATTCTTGTTACGTTTTAATACGTTATAAACGACCCAAATGAGCCACCGCGTCTTGACAACGAACCGTTAAAACGTGACATTTTTTTTCGAATGACCATAACCACCTAACAACATTTTCCTTCTTTTATTTTTCCTTCAACTTTAATGTTGTAAGGTTTGAAAGTGTGGATTTTGTTGATGATTTTATGTTATCTTTAAATATTAGCATGATTTATGAGAATTATACACATGTTAGCATGATTTTATGATAATGATATATATGTTAGCATGAGTGAATGTTGATGTATCATATACTAAAAGGTTATAAATGGTTAAGAATTGTTATAATCATTTTAGGTTAGGTTATGAAATGCTAGAATTATTAGTTGTGATTTACATTGTTAATCATTTTGTTAATGGGTTAATAATTTCTAATGACAAACATTTGTGGACTAAGTTGATGTTTAAAGACACATTTGGACTAGTTGGACATTAGGAAGATTATATAAAACTTGGACATAAAATGTTAACACTAAATCATTTAAATGAATTTTTATGGTTAAAATAATAATTTAGTAATTTATAAAAATTACTATGATAAATTAAACCATAAAAGTTGGCCATGGGATTAAATATATAAAATGGTCATATTTTATAAAAATATAAATTCTAAAAACAAAATACTTAAAAGTCTTGTTTAGATTTTATAAAAATAAAATGGATAAAATATATATAAATATATTTTATATCAAAAATGGTAAAAGATCATAATTATGACATCCTCCATAAAAGTATAAGTCTTGGAGTTTTATACAAAAATGGAAATATTTTATGTTGGTTAATAATTCTATAAAAAGTCTTTAAATTTAAAACCTTAGCTTTATTTAATAAATAAAGTTATCTAAAAAATGGTTTTATAAAAATAAAATCAAAAGACTTATAGAAATTATGAAAAACATATTTTAAACATTTTTTATTATTTTAAATAAATTAAAATAATCAAAACGTTTTAACTGGATCAAATGTTTATTTTTAAACATTTTACTTGAAACGAAATCTTTTAACGATTTAAAAACGTTTTTCAACGTACCAAATCAAAAATAATTATTTTCAACAAATAATTATTCGCATGAGTTTTAGAAAACCTAATTCGATTTAAAACTCATCATGATTATTAAAGATAATTATTTTAATAATAATTATATTTGTATTAACATGGAAACCCTAATTATCCTAACATAAGTTTAAATATTAAATCAACTATAATATTTTGCTAAACTTGTGTTTAGTTATTTAATCGTTAACTTGTAATAATTTGATAAATTCTTCCGACGAGTTAGTATAATTATTTTAATAATAGTTATGTTTCCTAGTTATATATTTATAACTTAACGCGATTAATTATACAATCGATTGAGCAAACTTAAAAATAATAATAAATATTATTATTTAAAACGATGTTTGATACTTGATTGAACTGGTCTTTATGATACGTAATCACATGCGCATTACTTGTATTCAATTTACATAAATGCATTCATACGTGAACATTAGCATTTACTGATTTTAAACTGATTAACTAACGGGTTTTCAAACGCTACAAACGGGATTATACGTCAAGACTTGACCGGTATCATTTGGGTAACGTTCGTTACTCAAATGATTATGTGGACCCTTATGCATATTGTCTTAGGTTTTATTAGGACTTTACTTGCTAGTTGCCACTCGGCAATCCATCATCATCACTGAATCAAGTGAGTTTCACAGCCCCTTTTCTTTACAACTGTTTTATACTTATGGGGGAGAAATCATGAACTGATAAAATGCTTTTTACTTAATGTTATGGTTTACCTGTTAGCCGTATAACTACATGTTCCATTCTGTATCCCAAACAACTGGTACTTTATCGTTATCAACGTTAGTACAACTGAATCCCACTATTAGTTGAATTCGATTAGTTCTGCTCGAAAGGATAACTAGTGAATAGATCTATTTGGGTTGACAACCCTGACCGGTTTAGTAGCTCCAATCCCGACTTCGTATATTGTCAAGGGGTACACGTCAGTTATTCTAGCATGTTCGGTATTCTTGGGATAGAATGCCATGAGTGGGTAATCCGTTAGTATTCGAATTTGAGGTTCATGGGAGATCTTACAACCACGACAGTAAACCAACGTAACATTTAAGTATACCGTAAACTGTTTTACCAACATACTGTAAATTGTTTTTACAAACTTACCATATAGTCATAAACCTGTGAACCTCACCAACTTTATGTTGACCTTTTAAACTCATGATTTCTCAGGTATCTAAGCTTATCATGGAAGACGTGCAAATGGGGCTTCACTGTAACTTTCGACCCTGCTTTACCGGAGTCGTAGTCCCAACCTATCTTTAAATAAACTGCTTTATGATTTCAATATCAAACTAAGACTTTTATTCAAATGTAAGACAACATCATTTCACCATAACTTTCCGCCGCAACATAAATTGTATTATGTTTTAAATGACGTTTGAATTTAGTAGAAGTTGTTTTGTATATCTGCGACTATGATTCCGTCTCGTTCACACCCAAACTTTGTTTATGTGTTAGCGTACTTGTTATGCTTCATAGCGGACTTGTGACTTATGTACCTAGCGGACTTGTTTTACTCTTAGCGTACTTGTTTGATTGCTTGTCTTAGCGGACTTGTTTATTCCTAGCGAACTTGTTTACTTAGCAGTCTTGATCTTGTTCCTAGCGTACTTGTCTTGTTCCTAACGAACTTGTTAGCGTACTTGTTCATGTTAGCGGACTTGTTATTGCTTAGCGTACTTGTTAGCGAACTTGATAATGCTTAGCGTACTTGTTAGCGGACGTGTTGTTACCTAGCGTACTTGTTAGCGAACTTAATAAGTGCTAGCGGACTTGATTTAACTCTTAGCGAACTTGATGTCCTGATGGAATATTTTGTTGAATACTAGGTAATGATTGTATTGTGTCAAACATTCTTTTTGTCCCAAGCTAACAGGTAGTATAAATACCAATTGAAAACCCTATTAGGTATGCTTCAAGGTGTATTTTCTACAGAGAGCTTTTGTGTGTGTGTTCTTGGTGTTAGTGTGTGTTCTTGAGCTTTAGGAATCATCAATGGGTGAGCATTGATGTAGATTCATCCAGAATCGACCATCACACATGATTTCCGCACTTGTGTGATGAATCATATGAGAACAACGAGCTCAAATCTGGTCCTGACAATTGGTATCACAGCCTTGTTCTTCATTTTTAAAGGTTTTCTCAAAATGTAGAAAATCTCATATGAGTTGTCGATTTTGGATGGATTTGCTAGTTGTTTGAGTTGATTCTTGGTAAAAAAATCACTCAATAAACTCAATGCCATACTCAGATTTCTGCAAATCTCAAGCAATAATATCGGATTTTTGGATTTTGGCCATGAGCAGTTCGTATTTTTTTATGGTTCTGTACTTGAAATTTTTTTCCAAATTCGTTTTTCTGATGAATCTATGTTGAAATTGATGAATGGCGAGGATTACACTACTAAAACCGAACCTATTGGCACTAATCTCTCTCAAAAACATCAAGTATTGAAGACTTTAGAGGCTAAAAGTGGTGATTTTTGGTGTTCTTCACATAATGATACTATTCCATCGATTTAGGTCATCTAGAGTGATTTTTGGAGTTTGTGACAGTTGAGTAAAGTATTCCTACATGAATTTCGAAACTATTGATGATCTTAAACATTGATTTTCTCAACATTGTTTTTTGAGTTTGAATTTGCTCAAGAACAAGCTGTTCAAATTTTGGCTAAGTCTGAAAATTTGACTTTTCAAAATTTTTGCTGAAATCTCGCTTACTAATGACTAATGATGTTTATTATTGTTTGTCTTGTAGGATTTGGGTGATTTCAAGCATTTTACATCTTTGCAAGCAAGTGAACCGATTTCAACCCGGTTGACCTGTTAGCCTCCTTTTGTCTCGAAATTGACTAGTGTTGATCATTTCAACATGTCGGATCACTTCACTCCTGCCACACAAGGCAACAATAGGCCTCCCAAACTCATGGGGGCAAGTGACTTCGATGATTGGAAGGCAAAATTGCTGTCTTACTTGGAATTCGTTGACTTTGACCTGTTAACTTCTGTAGTCGAAGGTCCTGCTGTGTTTGAAGTGGAAGAAGCCACCATTGCTGGCACTGCTGCTATTGCCACTGGTGCTGATCCTCCACCTAAGAAGATGATTCTTAAACCAAGAAACAAGTTGGATGCTGCTGAAAAAGTTCAATTGAAAACTGACATGCGTGCACTTGGGTGCATAAAGATGGCTATCAATGATGAGTTACAATACCAATTTCGTGCTGCCACATCGGCTCATGAAATCTGGGAAGGCTTGGAAAAGAAATATGAAGGCAACCCGGCTACTAAGGAAAGAAGAATGGATAAGATCAAGTTGGCGTTCAACACGTTCTCTCATAAGCAAGGCGAATCGTTTGAAACTCATGTCAATCGATTCTGCCGTATTATCACTGAGATGACGACAAAGAACGTCCGGCCTGAAAATAGTGCCATCATCAAGAAGGTCCTTCACTCCTTTCCTCAAGAGTTCGCTTCATATGTGACTTACTTGCTCGACAGTAATGATCTTTCTACTGCCGACTATATGGATATGATCGACAAGGTTCGTGAGTATGAAGTTCGAGCCGTTGAGCGCAACGGAAAGTCTCTCATGGGTGCTCTGACTGTTAGGAGTTCTTCAACTGCTCCAAATGTTGCATTCATTGCTCCCGACCTAGATGATGAGTTCCAATTCTCTGTTCCTGCAAGTCAAAGCCCACTTGCCACTACTTCTGTTCCAGCTGCTCCTCCAAGTGAAGCTGTCATTGCTCCCGTCACCGGTCAGACTCCAAATGTGACATTTGTGCAAAAATCTCCAACTGGTTACTTCGTTCATCAATCATCTCCTGCATCCCAACCGAACACAAGCATGGATTCAGACTTATGCAATGCTTTTCTAGCTTGCATGTATTCTAAGATGTCCGGAAGTCTTGAGTCCATGACCATCTGTCAAGAAGACCTTGACCAAGTTTTTGCTGATGATCTCGAAGAGATCGATATCGAATGGCAAATGGGTATGATAGCTGCCTGAACTCGAAAGTTCTTCAAGAAGACTGGAAGAAAGCTTTTTCAAGCTCCCTCAAACACCAACATCGGCTTTGACAAGTAAAAAGTGCAATGTTACAACTGTCAAGAAATGGGGCACTTTGCACGGGAATGTCCTAAGCCGAGGACATGGAACGGACAATCCAATTCTGGTGGAAGTAACCAAACTCATCAAAAGCAGGGTGGTGGTGTTACCCAATCTTATCAGAAACAAGGCAGTTTGTCATACCAGAAGCCACAAGGCACCAGCTCAAATGTCTCTCAACGAGTATCGTCATCTTCTCAGCAACCACAAATATCGGATGATAGCAATAAAGTTTTGGTATCACTTGAAGACTCAAACTACAACTGGACCTCCTCGTCTCAGAATCCGTCTTCTAGCCAGACCAACTATGCTCTTGTAGTGAAGGCAAATGATGGAGAGATAGACGTGTCTAACTCAATTGACCCTCTCTTTCCAACTAACTTCTGTTTAGTGGCTGGAATTGATAATCTGACTGAAGATAATGCTCAAGACACTGGAATTGTTACTGAGGTGAGCTCATCCGAAGTTGAATCTGAGGCAAGTAAGAGGCTTGTAGAACTTCAACGTGAAACCATCCCTGATGAGGTAAAACTTGCTTTATGTTCTGATAAATGTATTGAGGCTGTAGCTCGCTATTGCGCTTACAACATTGAGTTGGTCAGTAAGGCGAAAGAGAGTGAGAGTCAAGTTGAGAAGTTAAAACGAAAATGAGAAGAACTTTTTGATTAAAATCAAGTCCTTACAAGATGACATTGAGGTCATGAAGCATATGGAAACAACTCTAACAATTCAAATAACTGATCTTTTGGAAAAACTAACTTCTCTGAGGACGAGCTATGCTCAGGCTCGAGAAACCATTGATTTGTTAAAACTCAATCCGACAACTCTTGGCAATGCCGTTGCTCGTGATATTTTTGCTAGACTTAAAACTGGACTTGGCTTGACAAGGGAAACTGATGATAGTGCGGCAGAGCATCCGCTTAACCATAACTATTATAGAATTCCCGAGTTAACCAAGATTAACTCAAAGAGTCACTTAAAATTCATTAATCCTGAGTTGGTTCCAAGTGCTTCCGAAATCCAAAAGATGGAAGATCAGCTTTCTACCCACACGAGTGGATCTGATCTCCCACCAACTGATGTCGCACTTCACTTTGATGAAGTCAATTCTGATGTTTTAAAAGGTGTTGATACTAGTCTTTCTGAGACTCTGACTAAAGAGGCAGCTGAACATGAATTCCTTGATTTGTTGAAAACATCTTCCGTGGATGGTAAATCGTTTTTGTTTGACGACAACTACGAGATTTTCAAAACCACTGTTGCTCCAAAACGAGCTAAGACCACACGAAGGCGAAAGCCTAAGCAGAATTCCAACAAGGGATTCACTGATCAGTCTGATGTGAATGAGGATGAGTTCAATCGTGCATTTGCTGAAATGGCACTCAAACATGGTAAGACTGTCATGCACACACAAGCTGGTCTTGTGATCACCGATGGTAAGGTGAAGACTATTCCAAGTGCATCAACTGGAATTCCCTCTACATCAACACCTCAAGCTGTGCAATCTCCTCAATCAAGCAAATCAAAGGCTGTTGTTGAAAGTTCTGCTCCCACTGAAGCTATTGACTCTAAAGTTGAGTTGGTAAAGATTGTCAAACCAAAAATGAAGAGTGTTCCAAAAGTAACTGATACAACCTCTTCACCAACAGTTGAGTCTGCATTGATCGTGGTAGAGCCTTCTGCTCCATTGACAGAAAGTGCTGAAGCTGTTATTGTTGAAAAGAAGAAAAGAACAAGAAGAAGGAAAAAGAAGGTTATTACTGATGATGAGAAGACTCCTGTTGCTTCATCTGTTGAACCCACATTTGTGGTTCCTGTTACTGAAAATGCTGCTTTTGTTGTTCCAAATGCACCAACTGTGCAAAATGGTCGTGCTATCTGTGGCAATCCTCATTACGATGCAAGGGTGTGTATCTACAACCAAGGGTACAACACCTATGGCAACGCACCAATGCCACATGTACACTATTATGAGCAACAAGCAACTGCTGGTCAGAATACACACCTCCACTTGAGAAACTATGGTAATTGCAGTGAAGACTTCATGGACTTGCGGGATGATTCTATGTTCCAACAGTCTTATCCCAACCAACCGTACACTCCGAGTCAAGCCCCGTATCTACCACAAGGCTTAGGGGGAAGCTTGTATTCAAGTCAGCCTCACATCAGACAACCACCAAGGATGAAAGCAGCGAGTCTGACTCCAATCAGGTCATGGAATCCAAGGCCAAGACCCGGCTTTATACCAAGGCCATTTCCGTCTCAAAGGCCAATGATAGCTCCAAGGCCTGCAACCACCTTCATTCCACCTTCAGTTATTCCATCAGCTCCATCGTCTTCATCCGCACCATCTTCATCAACTGTGAAGAAACCGGTTATCAAGAAGACCCAAGGTCAAAATGACGGGGGTCCCTCCTCAAACTAATCAATTTCTTTACTTGTGTAGGGACGTACCCGGAAAGCTGTAAATACATGGTACATGGACAGCGGGTGCTTCAGGCACATAACAGGGAACAAGGACTTGCTGTATGATGTCAAAACAATATCTAACGATAGTTCTGTTGCCTTTGGGGGAGATGTGTATGGCGGAAGAATAATAGGAAACGGTCTCTTAACAAATGGAGAAATTTCATTTGACAAGGTTAACCTGGTATCGAATCTGAAGTTTAACCTACTCAGTGTGTCGCAAATCTGCGATAACCAAATGCCAATGGTGTTCAATGATCGTGAGTGTCTAATTCTGAAGCCTGGTCTCAAGATACCTGAAGATCAGATCTTGTTTCGAGCATATCGAAGAGGAAACTTGTATGCTTTGGATATTGCGGAAGCAAAGCCAGAAAATTCAATCGCTTGTTTTCCAGTAAAGGCATCGGAAGAAGACTCAACCATATGGCACCGGCGAATGGGTCACGTCAACTTTAGGAACATGAATCGACTCGTAAGAGGAAAACACGTTATTGAGCTACCGGAGAAAGAATTTGTCCATGTCGATAACTGTGTTGCGTGTTCCAAAGGCAAACAGCACAACACGTATCACAAGCCGAAGCAACCTGGTAGAACAACGACAATTCTTCAGCAACTCCATCTTGATCTTTTCGGGCCAGTGAACATCACGAGCTTAGGGGGAAAGTCTTATTGCCTCGTCATCACTGACGACTACTCCAGAATATCATGGGTGTTCTTCCTGAGAGAAAAAATCTGAGACAGCTGAGATACTAAAGAATTTCGTTACTCGCATTAAAAACGCCAGCAGAGAGCGGGCCAGAATAATCAGATCAGATAAAGGGACGGAGTTCAAGAATCAAACTTTTGACTCGTTTTGCAACTTGAATGGCATCACATGACATTTCAGTTCACCGTACACGCCACAGCAAAATGGTGTAGCGGAACGGAAGAATAGAACCATCATTGAGTCTGCCAGAACCATGCTTGCGGATTCTAACCTTAAACTCTCTTTTTGGGCAGAAGCAGTGAATACTGTGTGCTACGTTCTGAACAGAACGCTCTTGGTCAAGCATGCTAACAAGATGCCATTCGAACTATTTTCTAAACAAAAACCTGTTTTAACAAGACTTAAACCGTTCGGATGTCCTTGCATTGTGCTTATACAGTCTGATCAGTTAGCCAAGTTTGCCCCTTGGGCAGATAAAGGTTATTTTGTTGGATATTCTATGTCCTCAGCGGCATATCGAGTATACAACAAAAGAACTCAAGTGATCATGGAGTCGTGCAATGTTACTTTTAACGAGCACACTCGGATCACTCGAGAACCTGATTCAGATAGCATGTATGACCTTGACACTCTTTCTTCTACTTTTAATATTGTTGATTCTGGTGTTTCAGGAAATTCCATTTCAGATGATGATGCACGTGAGGGAGATTTTCCGACCTTTGACACATTTGCCCCGGTTTCTTCATCGATTTTGGGAACTATTTACTCAACAGACCCTCCTGATCTAACATGGGGAAATCAGACGAGTGAGTCAGTGAATCGATCCGGAGAATCAACTTCATCAGCAACTCCTGATGAAACAGTAATTCCAGTGCCAGATCTAGTTATTGTAGAAACAGAACCAGCACCCGCAGCTGTTCAGGGGGAAACCAACACGGAAACTGCTCCTGAAGATCATGATTCTGAATCATAAGTTGAAGCTGAAATTGACACCGGTGAGGTCCCGGGAAATGATCTGCAAATTGGGAACCTTGAATCTACCATCGAAGACATGTTGTTGAAGAGTCAGGGGTTCATAAAATTCATCCAACAAGCTAGATTATAGACCCCGTAGACAAAAGGATCACCCGAAGTCAAATAGAACATGTTAACTCGTGTCTCTTTTCATGCTTCATATCTCAAGAAGAACCTACTTCAGTTGCTGCTGCTCTCAAAGATGACAATTGGATTGAAGCCATGCAAGCAGAGTTACTTCAGTTCAAATTGCTCAATGTTTGGCATCTTGTTGAAGCTCCAAAGGGTGTTGAGCCCATACCGGTCAAGTGGATTTTCAAGAACAAACGAGACGACCGTGGAATAATCATCAGAAACAAGCTCGATTAGTAGTGAAAGGGTACATGCAAGAAGACGGCATCGATTATGACGAAGTCTATGCACCTGTCGCTCGTCTAGAAGCCATTCGAATTTTCTTAGCTTATGCTGCGTCTATGGACATCACTGTTTACCAACTTGATGTTAAGACTGCATTTCTCTATGGCGAGCTGGATGAGGATGTGTACGTACAGCAACCTCCCGGGTTTGTGAACAAGTCATTTTCAAACAAATGTTACAAACTTGACAGGGCCCTTTATGGTCTGCACCAAGCCCCGAGGAAGTGGTATGAGACGTTGTCTACATATCTGCTGGAAAATGGGTATAAAAGGGGTGTTATTGATCAGACTCTATTCATTCGACACGTCGGGAAGGATATGCTTTTGGTTCAAGTATACGTTGACGATATAATCTTCGGGTCAACAAATGAGAATTTGTGTCATTCATTCGAAGACTTGATGAAGAAAAGGTTCGAGATGAGTGCCATGGGTGAATTAACATTTTTCTTGGGAATTCAAGTGAAACAGTCACCAGATGGCATACTGATCAGCCAAGGGAAATACGTTAAAGAAATTCTGAAGAAGTTCGGCTTTCACGACTCTAAGGGATTTTCTACATCAGTGGAAACTCGTCACAGACTGAATACTGATGCTCAAGGAGTCTCGGTGGATGAGCACTTATACTGTTCGATGATCGGGTCGTTGATGTATTTGACGCCAAGTCGTCCCGATATCATGTTTGGAGTCTGTCTCTGTTCGCGATTTCAGAGCAAACGAAAGGAATCACATTTGACTGCGGTTAAGAGAATTTTTCGATACTTGAAGTCGAATCCCAACCGAGGGCTGTGGTATCCAAAATATTCGGCCTTTGATCTTAGAGCATACTCGGATAGCGACTATGCTGGTTGTCAACTCGATCGGAAGTCTACAACGGGTGGAGCTCAATTTTTGGGAAACCGACTCGTGTCGTGGCAATGCAAGAAGTAGACTACGGTGTCCATTTCAACTGCTGAGGCAGAGTACATCGCTGCTGCATCATGCTGCTCTCAAGTTCTCTGGATCCAGAATCAATTGCTGGACTACGGTTTGAATTTCATGAGTACTCCTA
>JBCNJP010000027.1:50007176-50046176 GCA_039602395.1 Deinandra increscens subsp. villosa | reverse complement strand
ATATGAAACCGACTCAGAGCGAAGACAAGCGGAGCCGAGCTAAATTTTGAATAACTAAAATTGTGGGTCTAATTATGGAAGTGAGATCCCAAAATAAACACATAAATTATTCAAATAAAATATTCTTATGCATCTTCAAGGATATTCTAGTAGTAAATGATATTGTGAAAATGGTCATAAAAATGTAGCTCAATAGTAGTGTTTTAATACTTCATATTGTTCCTAAATAATTGTTGTTTTAAATTTGTAGGTATAACAGGTTTTTTGTAGTTGAGCTAGTCAGGCTCTTGTTGCTGTGCTTAGTGGGCTCAAGTGTTTTACGGGTGAAGAGAAGATGGGCTCGGGTCGGCTAGCTCAAGATGGTTACCCGATATATTAAGGAAAGCGTGGCAGTTGCTTTAAGGGAGGATTCGAGATATTTTCTTCTCACGAGTCTTGTTTCCGTCTTCTCAGTTCTCTGCTAGGGTTAGAGATTTTATCTCATTGTTTCAGTTAGTTCTTGTTCTCTTTTCTGGTAAGTTGTAGAAGATCACCACACAGATGATCTTTATTTGTTTTTGACTTCCTTTGATTGTTATCTCTTCAAGGATTGTCTTGGTTTGTTTTAGTTCTTCGCTGTTGTATTTGAGAGTTTGTTGTGATAGATCTTTAGATATGTTCTTGCTATCCTTCTTTACATGGTATCAGAGCCGATTGGCTTTGATTCCACAGTTTTTCCGTCACTGATTGCGAGCGTCGTTCAGTTCTTCGTGTCTAGGGTCTCCTGCTTGTAACCCTAATACTTGACGCGCGATTGTTTCACGGGAGAGGTACAGTTGTTGTGGTTCCTGAAGCCGACGGATACTTGGACTAGAGATCTCAACCCTAAGTGAAGGTTGAGGAGGCTAGGAGGTGCTGTCGAATTTTTCCTTCAGAGTTGCAGCGCTGCCTGAGTTGTTTAACCCTAAGTGAAGGTTGACAACTCAGGCGTCTCGGGTGAGATCTTTCCTTTTCTTCCTATTAACTTGTGTTGGTTTACTTGGTTTGTGGTTTGTTTTCTCTTGGATACGGATCAGATTCTTAGATAATCCTTGATCTGCCATAATAGTGGCGTGAACAACCTAGCTAGGTCTAAGATTATCTGATCGGTATCGTCTGGTAATCGGTATTGGTGATTGTGTTTCCGCTGTGTATTGTTTGTGTTGTTGTTGTTAATTGCTTGCTTCAGTCTTTATGGCTCCAAAGGAGGGTGATGGTACAGGGTCATCTGCTACACTTGTTAGTAAAATAGAAGCTAGTGACCCTCTTTATTTGCATGCTAGTGACTCATGTACTCTGACCTTGATTAGTTTTTTACTTAAAGGTGTAGACAATTATACTGTTTGGTCAAATGCATTGAAATTAGCCTTGAGTGTTAAGAATAAGGTTGGATTTTTTGATGGAACGTGTGTAAGACCTACTAATGATGATGTGTTCGCAAATCAGTGAGATAGATGTAATTCTGTGGTTTTAACATGGATTCTTAATTCTGTTAGTGAGGAACTTTATGTGGGACAGGTTTATTCTAAACTTGCTTCGGAAGTGTGGAAAGATTTGAAGGAAACTTATGATAAAATAGATGGATCTGTAATTTTTAATTTGTATCAGAAAATTAATTCTTGTTTCTCAAAATGGTTCTTCTGTATTAGAATATTATCATAAGATAACCACTATGTGGAAACAATTTGATAAGATGATTCAGTTTCCTGTTTGTTCTTGTGATGCTGCAAAGGAATATACTGAGTTTAGTAATTTGATAAAGCTTATGCAGTTCTTAATGGGCTTGGATGAGGTGTATATGTCTGTTAGGACCAGTTTATTAACTAGAGATCCTCTTCCTTCTTTAAAAACATCTTTTTCTACAATTTCAAGAGAGGAGTCTCATAGGAGTAATAACTATGGTCCTAAAGGACAGCCCTTAGGGTTTGTTGTTAGGTCTAATCCATTCTCTGATAGCACTAGAAGACCCAATAGAGGTCCTAACACTAACATTAAATGTACCCACTGTAATAAGGTGGGTCACTTAGTTGATAAATGTTATGAGTTGATTGGATTTCCTCCTGGGTATAGACAGAGAAATGGTAAATGGGTTAATCAAGGGTTCAAACAGAGTAATGTGAATAATGTGAATACTGAGGTTGGTGTTAGTGGTTCTCCTAATGTGAGTTCACTCAGTCCTGATCAATTTTCTAGAGTACTAAAGCTCCTGGATGATAAAACTGGACCTGGTGAATCTTCAAATAGTGTTAATATAGGAGGTAATGTGTGTTTTTCAAGTTTTGATAATTGTGTAAATCTGGTTAATAATTGTGTGCACAGTTTTCTTCTGGTACAAACAATACTAGATGGATAATTGATTCTGGTGCAAATCAACATATGGTAATTTCAGATAAAGGTTTGTGTAATCTGGTAAATGTTTCTGAGTTTAAAATTACTGTTAAACATCCAAATGGGTCTGTATCGGTTATGAAACAAATTGGAAACATGAAACTAGCTGAGGGAGTAATTCTCCAAGATGTGTTTGTTGTACCAGAGTATTTTGTCAATTTGATATATGTTCATAAGCTAGCTAAAGATAATAAGTTGATGACTTCTTTTGATGAACATGCATGTTATCTTTAGGATTTGTTCACAAAGAAGATTTTAGTGACTGGTAAACAAATTGATGGTCTATATCTGTATGGTCATTTTCCTATGTGTTCTAAGGTTTGTGTTAATTCTGTTGATATGTGTAATATTTGGCACATGAGACTTGGACATCCAGCAATGCCTGTGTTAAAACTCTTACAAACTGATTTAAAAGTTAGAGTTCTTGATTCTGGTTTTCCTTGTGAAATATGTCATAAAGCCAAACAGCATAGAGAGCCATTCCCTCTAAGTGAACATAAGACAACTAATGTAGGAGATCTTATTCATCTAGATGTATGGGGTCCCTATAGGGTCATAGGTAGAGAGGGGTTTAGGTATTTTCTCACTGTTGTTGATGATTATAGTAGGGTTGTTTGGGTTTATTTGCTTAAAACCAAATATGAAGTTTTTTCAAGTATACAAAGTTTTTGTGGCTCTAATTAAAACACAATTTGGTAAGAGTGTAAAGATACTTAGGAGTGATAATGGGACAGGGTTCATTAATAAGAGTATGAACCAGTTTGTATCATCAAATGGAATAATTCATCAGACTTCTTGTGTGCATACCCCTCAGCAGAATGGTATTGCTGAGAGGAAGCACAGACATTTGCTGAATGTGGCTAGGTCTTTGATGTTTCAGTCTGCAATTCCTTTAAATTTTTGGCCTGAATGTATATTGACTGCTACCTATCTAATTAACAGGATACCTTCAACTGTTCTTAATGGCAAGTCTCCTTTTGAGGTCATGTTTAAGAATAAACCTCCTCTTAATCACTTGAGAGTTTTCAGATGTTTATGTTCTGCAACCAACTTATATAATCAGGATAAATTCAGTATGTTAGCTGAAAAATGTGTTTTTTTTTTTTGTTATTCAAATGAGAAAAAATGGTATAAGTTGTGGAGTATTGACAGGAAAACTGTTTTTTATTCAAGAGATGTGAAGTTTTATGAATCGATTTTTCCTTTTAAACAAACTGACTGTGGTTTTGAAAATGATTCCTTTTCTGAAAAATGGGTGAATTTTTTTGATGTTTCTGAAACAAGTACTTATCCTGAACTCTCAAGTGAAAAACCCGATGATGAAGGGGAGGTCCATAAGGACAATGATTCTACTGTGGATGTTATCTCTGATACACAAGACTCAGATGGAATAGCTGATGATCAGCGGATCCGTGGTCTTAGTGACGGCAGAGGTGACAGTCTAATAGAAGAGGATACAGATGATGAAAATCACTTCTCTGAGGGTACTGGGTCAGTTTTAAGAAGATCTACAAGACATCCTAAACCATCAACAAAATTTAAAGATTTTGTTGTGGGGGGGGGGGGGGGGGATAGTTCCCGTAAATATGGTATTGAGAAAGTCTTAAACTACTCAAATTTGTCCATTGATAATGTTTGTTTTGTGACTAATCTAAATAAGATTAGTGAACCAAAAAATTTTCAAGAAGCTAAACATGACCCGAATTGGTTGAATGCTATGAATGAAGAGATGGAGGCTTTAAATCGAAATAATACCTGGACTTTAGTTGATTTACCCAAGGGTAGGAAAGCTATAGGATCAAAATGGGTATTTAAAATTAAATACAAATCTTCAGGTGAGATAGATAGGTTTAAGGCAAGGTTAGTGGCAAAAGGATATAGTCAAAAAGAGGGAGTAGACTTTGCTGAAACTTTTTCTCCTGTAGTAAAGTTGGTTACTATAAGGTGTGTTTTGAATATTGCTGTTAAAAATGATTGGAATTTGTGTCAATTAGACATCAATAACGCATTCTTATATGGAGACCTATATGAAGATGTATATATGATTCCACCTGAAGGATACTTTTCTGATAGGAAAAATAAGGTGTGTAAGTTAAATAGGTCTTTATATGGTTTAAAGCAAGCACCGAGAATGTGGAATGCAAAATTGGTTAGTGTTTTGTGTGAATTTGGTTTTGTACAAAGTCGAACAGATTATTCTATGTTTATTAAGTCTGAAAGTAAAAACATTACTATACTATTGGTGTATGTGGATGATATAATACTAACCGGTAGTTGTACTAATACTATTGAATCTGTTAAACTCATGTTAAAGTCTAAGTTTAGAATTAAAGACTTAGGGGAGTTAAAATACTTTCTTGGATTTGAGGTGTTTAGAACAAAAACAGGGATATGCTTAACACAAAGAAAGTATTGCTTAGAGTTGTTAAAAGAGTTAGGTCTGACAGGGGCTAAACCTGTCGGTGTGCCTATTGAGCAAAATTTTATTCTTACTACTGTGTTTAAGAAAGAAAGTGAAGGTGTTAATAGTGTAACTGGTTATCAAAAGTTGATTGGAAAACTAATCTATTTATCACACACTAGACCAGATATATCCTATAGAGTACCATTTTTAAGTCAATTTATGCATTCTCCAAAGAAATGTCACCTAAATATTGCTCTTAGGTTACTGAGATATTTGAAATCTGCACCTGGGAAAGGAGTTTTAATTGAAAAAAATGATTCTTTAGAAGTGTCCATTTATACAGATTCTGATTGGGCAAAATGTGTGGTAACTAGGAAGTCTGTTACTGGATTCTGCATTTTTTTAGGAAAAACTTTGATTTCTTGGAAGTCAAAGAAGCAAAATACAATTTCTAGATCTTCAGCGGAAGATGAGTTTAGAGCTATGAGTGAAGCTACTTGTGAATTTATGTGGATTAAAAACATATTTGCAGAATTAAGTATAAATATAGAACTTCCAGTAAAAGTTTACTGTGATAATACTGCTGCTATATCAATGACTGTAAATCCTGTATTTCATGATCGTACGAAACATTTTGAACTTGACTTATTCTTTCTGAGAGAAAAAGTTACAAAGGGTCTCATAAGGATTTGTGGGATTAAATCTTCAGAGCAGTGTGCAGACTTGTTTACAAAGGGATTAACTGTAAATCAACATAATTATTTGTGTAAAAAATTGAATATGGTTGATGTTTTTAACTATTGAGCTAAGGGGGGATGTGAAAAATAGTCATAAAAATGTAGCTCAATAGTAGTGTTTTAATACTTCATATTGTTCCTAAATAATTGTTGTTTTAAATTTGTAGGTATAACAGGTTTTTTGTAGTTGGGCTAGTTAGGCTCTTGTTGCTGTGCTTAGTGGGCTCAAGTGTTGTACGGGTGAAGAGAAGATGGGATCGGGTCGGATAGCTCAAGATGGTTACCCGATATATTAAGGAAAGCGTGGCAGCTTCTTTAAGGGAGGATTCGAGATATTTTCTTCTCACGAGTCTTGTTTCCGTCTTCTTAGTTCTCTGCTAGGGTTAGATATTTTATCTCATTGTTTCAGTTAGTTCTTGTTCTCTTTTCTGGTCAGTTGTAGAAGATCATCACACAGATGATTTTTATTTGTTTTTGACTTCCTTTGATTGTTATCTCTTCAAGGATTGTCTTGGTTTGTTTTAGTTCTTCGCTGTTGTATTTGAGAGTTTGTTGTGATAGATCTTCAGATCTGTTCTTGCTATCCTTCTTTACAAATATACTCCCCTCAACAATGGGCAAGGGCTTGATATTACTTTGTAGGTTTGCTACTGTTATTTAATGAGTAGATTAGGTGCCGTAAAAGAAAATTCTTTATATTTTTACATAGATAAGGGAGTAAATAAAAAGGGCAAAGTGAATATGGGGCTGTAAAGCATTTAAGCTTAGATGCGAAACCTCCAAAACTAGTAAAGCATTTAAGCTTAGATGCGAAACCCTCCCAAACTACGTAGTTTTGATAAAATTAATTAAAAAACAATTAAATTTATTTCCCTCATAATTTAGTTCCCCCGTATCTCAATTCCCGTCAATATTCACTTTGATAACCTTTTGATCGGCTGAGATGGTCTTAGTTTGCTTTGTACTTTTTATAATTTTTATAAATTTATACTCTTGTTTTATCGGGCTTTTCGCCAGTTTTTCTAATATTACTGTCGTTAAATAAATAAATAAATAAAAATGACAAAAGTTGATGAGAGACCTCTCTATTGATATTAAAGTTCTAGACGGTGAATTTTAGGCCTAAAAGATAGAATATTTGTCACATGAATTGTAAAAATATATATAAGTGGTACTGTATCCATTAGGCTATCCATGATGGGGCGTTATGGGTTAAAATCTCATTAACATGGCGCCCCATAATGCCCTGGATCCGCCCCCGGGGCGCCATGTTAAACAAGAAAATGGAGGAGCGCTATCTTGATGGCGTCTGTGAAGTGGTTGACCCAATTAATTTTTAAACTGTGGACGATCGAATTTATTTTTATATATATATATATATATATATATATATATATATATATATATATATATATAAATGGGGTTAGGTTCAAATGAGAACTTTTTGTTTTGAGAACTTTTGAGAACTAAATCTCCACCACTAATTTCAGTTGGGGACCACTACAATTCATGGGAGGGGGTATATGTAAATATAACTAGTGACTTAAAATGGTTCTTAAAAGTTCTCTCAACAAATTAGTTCTCAAATGTTTCTTCGTGGTGGATCTTCGTCAAACCCACGCTTTATATATATATATATATATATATATATAACATTCACCAGTTTTTTTAAACACACAACTTTCTTCATCCTCCTCTCTTTTAAAAAACCTATTTTCTACATTTTCTTCTCTTTTAATCAATATGTTTCTTCGTGGTGGATCTTCGTCAAACCCACGCTTCCAAGCCCCGCAGCGAACAAATGAGCCCGAGCAACAATCGTGAGACGATGGTTTGTTCCCACCTTTTTTAAGAATTTAGGTTTGTTTTTTAGCTTTTCATGTTTGGTTTAATGAATGTTGTATCTTTTTTAAAAAAAAATTTTTGTAGTTTTTTTAATGTATCTTGTTTTTTTAATGAATGTTTTAGTTTTTAATATAATTAATATTAAATTATATAAAAAAATGAGTATATAAATAATTATGTACTCACTGGTAGGGGTTATAAATTGGTTACCACTACACCACTTTAATCATGGAGTCCCTCTTAATGATATGGACGTCACATGATATATAACTCCACAAGAGGCTCCATCCATTGTGCATAGCCTTATAAGCTATGTTGTTTATGTTCATTCAACTCAACTGCCAACTACTTTCGGTTGATTATTTAATCTCAAATTTAATTCAACCTTCTTTTTTATCCAACCCCCAAATTAATGGTCCTGTTTTTGTTCATCTTCTGGATAGGTGTAACATCACTTACATGGCAGACAAAATGCCTACGTCATATCCAATTAGCTTTATTGAAAGTGGTTGAAACTTGTTAGGTATAATTCTATGACTACAATATATACCGGTCATCCGATAAAAAAAAAATAGCCAGTTAGAAAACATCATTAATACGTTTTAAACACATTAGTTTTGAATAAGAGGGTAACTTAACAACTAAAACGTGCTTTCATCTCATGATTAGTGGTGAAGCTTTAACAAAAACTTGGACGGGACTGTAGGTCACGGGGTCGTAAACATTGGGACCCTACTCAATACATATAAAATATAAAAAACTTCGAGAATAATCATGAAAATATATACTATTGAACACTATTGGACGAAAAACCCGCATGAATCATCGCCACCTCGGGCTAAGCTTAAGCTTCGCCAATTCTCATGATTGGTGACCTCACTAAGGGCTACATCCAGTCAGAAAAGATATATAATTCTATGAATATAATATATACCGGTCATCTGACTACAATAAAGATACCCAATTAGATAGTCAGAAAACATCATAAATACGTTTTAAACACATTAGTTATGAATGAGAGGATAACTCAACAACTAAAATGGGCCTTCGAGAGAATATCATGATTGGTGACTTCGCGAAAGCCTACATCCAGATTACAAAACACATAGTATCGATTGTTATGACCTAATTGCTGGATATATTATTAAATTTAAAAAAGGTTATGTATTTCAAGGTAAAATTAAGAAATTTAGTTATAATGATCCATCCACACCAAAGGCCTTATAAAAAGGCTATTTATTAATCAAATCGAGTTTTACATGCTCGTTTTCAAAACATAAAGTTTTTTAAAATTGAATAAGAAAAGCTTCCGTAACTTTAAAAAATACATACAAGTGTATATACATATGTATTTGATACGAACAAAAGTAACCGAAATACGGTTTTAAGTATTTTCTCATCATGGATTTTTCTTTTGAGTATAAATATAATCAAGGTGAGCAACAAGGGTCCTTCTCATTAAACAATCTTCTTCACCGATATCTCCTTCACACCCTTCTTCAACCTCAACACCCTAAAAACAAGACAAAACACATATTTGAATATGAAATCGATAGGGGAGAGATTTATATAGAACACACGTTATTACAAGAATACATTAAACGGAACAAATCAATCATTTTGTTAATTTAATAAATTAAATATTGTAGAGAAATAATGATTATTCGTCTATGTATATAAACTTACACATGAATATATCATGTTTATATTATATTACATACTTCATACGTGTAGGTTACTAAAAGAACATATAAACAAATTAGTTTGAGGTTTTTATCATACATACACATGTAAGAAGCATAACATCTACGAAAACTTTAACGATTGATAAAAAGTTCAATGCTTTAAATCGTTCATCGTAACAATTTAGTGTTCTGTAATGACTCTTGGCACATATGCACGTATATATTAGACATTAGATTATTATCATTGAAGATTAGGTTTACAATATATAGATGGCTAGTTTACCTTGCTTGGTGTTGTTGTGGTGGCGGGTTCAGGTCGGGCGGAGGAGATGACCGGAGAGAGGAGGACGAGTGATAGTATGAGGAAGAGGGTGGTGGCTCTAGACATGATTGGTGATGATTATGAGACGGTTGTAGCTAAGAAGAATTCTATGATGTTATGAAAGACCAAAAGGTTTGGTTTCTATGTCAAATGAGATGGGAGACTTTAGGCTATATATATAGAAAAGTATTGTCATATTGAAAAGTACCATTTCTCAAATTCATTACCACAAATCAAACTATTCTAAGCCACATGATTATTCAAAAATGGTATATATGACTTTGAGTAAACTATTGTTTTCGTCCCTAAGGTTTTGTTTAAATCTCGGTTATAGTTAATACCTTAAAAATTATGAGTTTAATCTAACAGTTTGACACCATCCAGTTTTTCTGTTTAATTTATGTAAAAGACTATAATGCCCATGTTATTAAATAAATAAAAAAACCTTTTATGCCATTAAGTCAACTCTGTCTCTCTCCTAACCATTACCTACACACCATTGCGACTCTTCTTCTTCTCAACATAAATCTACTCCGTCTATCTCACTTGATTGATTTATGTTGTTGGTCGGTTTCAAAGAGAATGACTCGGGTTACAAAAGTAAAAGGTATTTTGTGACGATCGATATGATGCATGCTTAGCGACACGTGCTCAGGCCTAACCACTTTGCTACACGTGGTACTGTCGATTCCTTGAATGGATAAAGACCATTTATTTATGTACTTAAACATGAAATCCGCCCCGGCCACTGTCGTCCTCCCCACCAGCCACCACCGGAGCCAAAGCACCACCAACAACGCCAACAAACCATCGTCCTTATCGCTTTTTGTAAATCTTAAAAAAAAGACCCTTAGATTACAAAAGTTTTCACATTTAAATAAAAAAACTTGGGTTAATTAGGAACTATTTGAATTTGGGTCAATTGGGTACCGTAGCCTACAAAAATCATCAATGGAGTTATGTGTTCCACTAACATACGTTGAGTGCTCTTGATCTGATTTACGATGGTTGGGTTCATAGATCAAAACCCTAATTTGGGTTCATAGTTCTACAACTCTTGATCTGATTCACGATGGCAACTACAGATTATGGTGGTTTAGGTTTTGCCATTGGTGGCTATTAGACATGGACGAGGGAGAGAGAAGAAAGGGATGAAGGTAAGTTGGTGAGACTGTGAGAGGGTGAAGGTTATTGTCGTCAAGAGGACATTTAGAGCTAGGTCAAACTCCCAGATTTTAGGCTCGATCAATTTCTTGGTACAATGAAGAGAGAGCAAAGAGAGATTTGGAGTCAGAGAAGAAGGGTGGCCGGAGAAGAAGGATGATGTTTTTGAGGTTTTAAGAGAGAGGTGATGGGGAGAGAGTTGTATAATTGTTTTTTTTATAATTTTTTTTCATATATATTTTGTTCAGAGGGTATTTTAGTCAATTCGCGCTAAGTTAATTGAAAATTCTAACGATGTTAATTGGTTGGATTAAAACCGAGATAAAATATCAAATTATTGAAGTAAAACTCACAAATTTTAAAGTATTGGAATAAACTGAGATTTGGACCAAACCTCAAAGACGAAAACAGTAGTTTACTCTTTAACTTTTTTGTAAATGTTTTGATGATCTTGAGTGCACATCTTGTTAGTTCAAATCTAGAGTTAAGTACGATTTGCGTCCCTGAGGTTTGCCAAATTTTAACTGTTTGAGTTTATTTTTTTATTATTAACAAATCTCGTCTGATGTTTGCTTTTCGTTGCCAACTAAGCCCTAGGACTAATGGAGTGAGATTTTTCTGTTAACTCTGAGGGCATCTTAGTCATTTTACACATGAGGGAGTATTTTAAAAAATTAATAAGGTTATTTATGAGCAGGGACCATTTTTATAATTTATCTAAACTTGTTATATCCTAATACCATTTTTATAATTTAATAAACCTGATAAACCGCCACCATTACCGAAACCACTCCGAAAACCCATTACCACCACCATCGCCGTCATCATCTCCGATAACCACCATGATGCTCCATGCCCAAATTCCACCCATGACAATTCATAATATTCCAATCGATTTCACCACCCTCAACAACAGACGATGACTATTCGTCTTCATCTCATTCGTTTTCCTCTTCCTGTTATCCTTTGACGGCGCTTCCATCTTCTCCGTCAAGATTCTGTCACTCGACCCCATCACCTACCCACCAGAAAAAGCATCCAGATCCAGAAAGTTAAGAAACTTGATCTCCATATCATCTTGTAATGAAATTTCACTCACTCGATTGAAATTACAAAGCATCCCCCCCGGCCGTCGCCGAAGATCCAACAAACTTCGACATAAACGTACACCCAAATTTCTATCTCCGACACCTATGCGAATCTCACCATTTTGAGATCGAATCGGAGAACACGACATCGGAACACTGGAACATGAAACTGTTGGAGATGTTATCGAGCGTTGGGGTCATCGTCTCGCCGACACGGGGGAGATCACACGACACACAGATCTTGTATCTACAACTTGCTGCATACCTCACGAAAAAATCAACATCCAAACATTATGGCGAGAATGAAGGAATTCTTCACCTAAACCGGCTATCAAACGGACGATCAAACTGGGGATTGTAAGAGCTAGCCACCATAATCATCGTTCCAAGATCCGGCCACCACCAATTTTGAAATCCATCTCTCTCAATCAGATTTAGCATTCCTAAATCTATAAAAATTCAATTGAAATCCATCTCTCTCAATCAGCCAATGTAACTCAGTTAGTACCACCCATCTCATTTTCTCTAAACGAACCCATCTGGAGCACCTCTTACACCTCCAAATGCCCGAAAAAAATGCCGAAATTCGACATCCATGTCGGCGGTGAGTTCATTAACTCCGGTATAGCTAACAGTAACAATTCCAGTGATTGGGGGCTCATAAACCCGATCACGTATATGACGATTGAATTCACTCTCCAAACGATTTTTAGCCTCGTGATCTTGTTTGTCGATTCCACCATCTTCAATTTCATTCCACATAGATCTCCCATGAAGAATCTTCAACACCCAATTTCCTTCACCCTCGCTATTAAGCTCATTTTCCTCCCCCGTTTCTTCTTTTCTGTCAACGAAAACGACGTCGTCTACGGCCAACGCGTCGTGACGATTTCGGTTGCCGATGGAGAAAGAAGTGAGGGGGATATTAAATAATCTTAAGATGTTATTCGGGTTTATCTGATTGATTGATTGTTGCTTCGAGAATTGCCAATGGATTGCTGTTTATGAACATCAAGCCTCTGCTCACAAATGGTGGGTGGTCAGAAGTGGTTAGAAAGCAGAGGAAACGAGATGGGCAACGATTATATATATATATATAATATATATATATATATATATATATATATATGTATAGCGTTAGGTTCAAATGAGAACTTTTTCTTTTGAGAACTTTTGAGAACCATTCTGGGCCACTAATTTTCAAGGGGGAAGCATTCAAATTCATGGGGGGAATTTCCTTATATATAACTTGTGACTCAGATGGTTCTTAAAGTTCTCAAACCCAATTGGTTCTCAAATGGTCTCCCCCCTATATATATATATATATATATAATTTTTATTTATTTTTAACTTAAATACAAATGTGTCCCTCTTATTTAATATCACTAGTCAAAATGAGGCTTTAGTCATGGTTTTTTCAAAACTGCCCAGTTATTTTTTTTTTAAAAGTGGCTAAAGGATAGTTTCAGTTGTTTTGGCCACACATTGTTTGTTTGTGTGACAAAAAACCCCTAGCTTTGGGGGCTTTAGCCACACAATTTTTGTTCGTGTGACAAAAAACACCCAGCTTTGGGGGCTTTGGCCACGCATTTTTATTTGTGTGACAAAAATCACACAGGTGTAGAGGCTTTAGCCACACTTTTATTAAAAAATGTGACATTTATTAGTCACAAAAAAATTGAGGCGAAATGTCCCAAACAGCCACAGAATTTGTTTGTATTTTGATTCATGTGACAAAAAAACACGGAATTTGTCACTCTTTTCTATTCATGTGACCAAATGCACATATATAGGATACATTTAGCCACACATTTGGAAAAAAGTGTTACAATTACTAGCCGCACTTAATAAAGTGTAACTAAATGTGAGGAACTGTTATGGTATATTTTTTTTAGTGTGGCTAAATATGTAATGGATATGGCCACTTATATTTTGTTGTGTGACCAAAGAGTAGACTTTAGTAATTAGAAAATTAAAAGAAAAAACAATAGTTACTATGTAGTATGCGTGACTAAATGTGAGGAAATGCCACTATTTTTATTTATTGAGGTGGCTAAAATCTAGTACATATGGCCACTTATATTAGGTTGTGTGACAAAAGAATATAGTGTAATAATTAAGAAAGAAAATACATATGGCCTCTTATATTAGGTTGTGTGACAAAAGAATGACTAAATAATTTATTTGTATGCACCATAAGTGGATAGAATACATATCTAATTATTAATACATATATAAATGGGTAAAATTAGAAAATGTGTGGCTAAAGGTAATAAATGGACACGGTAGCCGGTAGCGTGGCCTGACCTTTTCACTTCTTACCGCCAAAATCAATCCTCGTTTATACAGTATATAATCTTCTCCCCCTATTTCTGCCCTATATTTCGTACTTTACGTATTTCCTGATCAATAATCCTCATATTCACATAAAAAATCTTCGATCAACAATGACTGCCTTTGGTAAACAATGGAGGATTAGGGCGCTCATGAACCAACACCCTACTACAGCAAGACTCCCCGTAAGTGTATTTTCATCTCGCTCTGTATTTAATTTTTAGGGTTTTATATTTGTTTAATTACTTATCGCTCTAGTCTGCATTTGGGTTTTTTACAGGTGGTCGGAGGTTCACACTGAAAATCATTCACTGTGGCGGTATCCACCGGAATGCCGTCGGACAAGATGTGTGGCAGGTAAAGGTGGATTATGTCGACATTCGCACATTTGATATCAATGATTTGGATCAAATGGTGCAATACCTGAACAACACATCAATTAGGTATTTCCTCGTTTATTGGAGGATCCCACCTATGTCCATCAGATATGGGCTAGAATATACCGATATTATGTGTGACGAAACTATCGCGGACATGAAACATCATCTCCGCGAACCAGAGGGAGAGAGGCAACTGGATTTGTACTTAAACCGAAATAGGAACTCCACCTACACCTCCGAGCTTCGGGGAGATTTCCACCTACTCAAAAGCTCTTTCCTGATGACAACAGCAGCAACAACTTTGACTATGACTCGGAAGATGAAGACTATATGTCTGATGCTAGGCCGAGTCTTAGTTAACTAATTTGTATGTATAGTTAATTCGAATATATTTTTGTATAGGACCGTGATCAAATTTTGTAATTATGAAATGATCAATACATATTAAAGTTTTTATTGATTATCTTAATCTTCTTTCTCTCTCAATTCGGATGAACTCTTCTTCCGAAAGAATTATAGTTCATCCGGTTATCTTCTTCTTCCCTCAATCCGGATGAACTCTTCTTCCTGAACAATTATAAGAACTATTATGTAAAATTGTAAATCTATATCATTAATATTTTAAGAACTATTAATAATATGGGTCAATTTTGGATCGTGTGATTATAATTTTAGTAGTTTTTGATAACGTGTAGAAATTTCAGTTTAAATTGGAGAACGTGTGAAAGTAATTAACGTTTAATTACAATAATGTGTTCAATAAAATCAGACAATTGGCATAGTCTAGTGATTAGACATTTGACCTTAGGCATACTCTAGTGATTTGCACATATAATCATGCAACCTGATTAGTGATCAGAAACTTCCCACCGCCATTATCAAATTCTTCTCAAAATCCTTATCAAATCCTTCTCAATGTCCTTATCAAATCACTTAACACAAAATGGCAAACTTGAAAGAACTCGTTGAGCATTATTTTCAGACAAAGATTATTTCTACCCTAGACCGGTTCGGGGTGAGGCAAAGAGACAAACTCTGTTAGACGGGTTGGCACTGCTCAACCAAGTAGTTGAAGAGCCACCAAGTTCATCAAGATACCGGATGTCAACTAGTCTGGTAGAAGAAATACATGTCTCCAATGCCAGGCTTTAAATGTTGGTTGAAATGAGGCAAGAAGCTCTGAGTAGGCTTTTAGAGTTGATGGAGGAGATGGAATCTAGGTTCCCGTGAAGCTCAACCCGCAACTGCTCTATTTTTATATTTTTTACTGTCTTTTGTTTTTTTAGGAATGAACATGTAAATTAGGAACCAATTTTATGTATGGAATCAGTAGTATGAAATCCACTTTGTTATATACTTGTTTATCCATTTTTGTTTATGAAATCAGTAGTATGAAATCAATCTGTTAAACAAAAACTATAATCCCAGAATCAGAGACGATCAACAAAAACCTTAAACCTAGAAAACTATTTGCACAATCTGCATTCCGATCAACAACTGAAACATAATTTTAGGTAAACTTGTAATGTGTTCGCACAATCTCTATTCCGTTCAACCTAATCCCTAAACACAAAAAATAGAACGGATCAACATAAACTATAAAACGGGTCTAAGCCGTTTAAGCTACTGATTTAATGTACATTGGTAATTTTTTGTGTAAAATTATAATTCAAAATCATTGATATGATAAAGAATTAAGATAAAAAATAATGGGTCAATTTGGGGTCAAACGAGTCGTGTTCGGGTAAAATAGGACTATTGAGGGTCATTTAGCATCAATGAGGGTCAATTAGGACCAATGAGGGTTGATTAGGACCAATTAAGGGTCAATTACGACCAATTAAGATAAATAAGGGTCTTTTAGGACTCTATTGGGCTCAATTTGAACCAATGAGGGCTATCTAGGCCTAATAGGCCCAATATACTGTAATTAGAACCAATGAGGGTAACTTAGGAACAATGAGGGTCATTTAAGAACAGTGAGGGTCAATTAGGACCAATGAGAGTCAATTAAGACCAATGAGGGTCAGTTAGGACCAATGAGGATCAGTTAGGACCAATGATGGTCAATTAGGACCAATTAAGATAAATTAAGGTCATTTAGGACCCTATTGGGCTCAGTTAGAACCAATGAGGGCTATCTAGGCCCAATATTGTGTAATTAGGACCAATGAGGGTAAGTTAGGAACAGTAAGGGTAAGTTAGGAACAGTAAGGGTCAATTAGGAACTGTAAGGGTTAGGATAAATTAGGGTTAGTTAGGACTAATGAGGGTTAGTTAGGACCAATGAAGGTCAATTAGGACCAATTAAGATAAATTAGGGTCATTTAGGACCCTATTGGGCTCATTAGAACCAATGAGGGCTATCTAGGCCCAATAGGCCCAATATAGTGTACTTAGGACCAATAAGGGTAAGTTAGGAATAGTGAGGGTAAAGTAGGAACACTGAGGGTCAACTAGGACCAATGAGTGACAATTAGGACCAATTAAGATAAATTAGGGTCATTTAGGACCATATTGAGCTCAATTAGAACCAATGAGGGCTATCTAGGCCCAATATAGTGTAATACGCCGCGAATCCTCTTGAAAGAGATGAGTGCCTTCGGGTACGCGGACACAGGTGGTGCATGGCTGTCGTCAGCTCGTGCCGTAAGGTGTTGGGTTAAGTCCCGCAAAGAGCGCAACCCTCGTGTTTAGTTGCCATCATTGCGTTTGGTTAGGGGCAATGAGGGTAAGTATCTAGTCCCAATAGGCCAATATACCCCCTTAAAAATCTTAATTTAAAAGATATTGTTTTTGTATTTGACATTTTTTTGTGTACTTAACGTATACAAATCATTATAATTCAATTATCATAATTTTGAAGTAAAGAAAAATTTCAATTTTGAAGTAAAGGAAAATTGTATCCTTCGTATATGCATTATAATATAGTATATATGTATAATTTTAGGTTTTATTATGTTCAATTATTGTTGTAAATACATTATGTTTAATTAATTTCTGTTTAATTATATTAAACACGAGAATTGAAATGCTGAAATGTCTCCATTTTTAAAATTTTTACTCGGATCGATCATATAACCCCCAAATTACTTCCCAACAATTTTTCAAATTTGACCAAAAATTGATCAAATCAAACGATACATCAAGCCCTCTTCCCTCTCACCTTAATTTATTCAACTGGAGATTCATCAAGATCTCCTCTTCCCTTTGTAAAAAATTTCTCACAAAATCGATACACATTTCAAGATTCTTCACTTTCCTCTACAGTCTTCATGAATCACGTACGTACTAATTATTTTAGTCTATCAATAGCATTAATTTCATGGGTGACATTAATTTTTCCATCTCATTTATTTCATCTCATTTATTCCATCTCATTTATTCCATCTCATTAATTTTAGGATTCAACGATCATGTCAGGCACTGATGATCAGGAAGTGAACCAACATCGGGAATATTCAGCAGATGACGCCTAAAAAGATGGTTATTTTACTGATAACACCATTGAGGAAGAGGGAATGGAACATTCAGATGATGACGCCCAATACTATGAGCAATTTATTACTCAGAATGACGAAGGCACACCCTCTACTACCGAAATGACACCGTTGAGGAAGAGGGGCTTGATGAGGCTATCAAAGATGCGTGCCAAATTTGCAAAATCTGGTGCAAGGAAATGGCCAGTTACATTTGATGCACTGGAGATGTGTACCGGAGAGTACAGATTAGAAAATTCTAGTTTTCTGGGAGACCTGGTTAGGGTAGAAGTTGGATTGAGGTATCTGCGATGGAAGGAGGTGCAAAAAGAAGTCAAGGATAAGTTGTGGATAGATATTCTGGTTATGAAATTCAACCAAATTATACATTTTTTTCATATTAAGCATGTTTCGAATTCCATGTGACTAAAAAATCTTGCCATGATTTTTTTTTATATAGTGCATAATTGTTATCAATTGATAACTATCACAAGAAGCGAGTGATGGTACATCTGAGTCAACTGCTAAGGGGTTTTAGAAGGAATATGGTTAAAAACCACATTCGTCCCAACATAGCCAACCCCACCAAACTTGCTAAAATTCCAAAGCCATATCATACATTGGTGAATCAAGAAGATTGGAACAGATTTTAGAATATACAAAATTTGAAAGTTTTCAGGTATTTATTCAACTAGATTTTATTAATTAATTAGCTATTTAATTTTTTTTCTTTATACTCTAATGAAACTATAATTATTGCCATGTGTTATGGAAAGGTTTTGTCAACCAATGCTAAGGAAGTTCGATCATAGTCCATATATGATCATAAAATGGGACGAGCAGGATATGCCGGTCTCAAAGAAAAACTAGTAAGCTTTATATGTGTGTCACATCATGTAAAATCCCAAAATCTGATATATGCATAAAGAATACATGGCTAATATGATAGTACATATGATATATGTGTTAGATAGCTAAACGTGATAAAATGTGTAGAAAATGCAAGTTTGCCCATTACCGGGTAATAAATTGATAAAGGATGATCATATACATGTGGATTGATAAAATGATACAAGGAAATAAAATAATACGTGTTTTATATCAATGATAATTGATATATATATATATGATGCTAGCATGAAAAACGTATTAAACGTTAATAGGATAAAAACAAATGATAACCGGGAGAAAATGCCTTTACGTGATTACATTATATTAAATACATGTGTAAAAATATGTTTGAATAGAATGGATGCATGTGAAATATTCATTTGATGAATATATATGTGGAAATACGTGTTTAATTAGTTAAACGTGTAAAAATGCATGTTAAATAGTTAACGGAAAAGTAAAAGGGCTAAAAGCATAAATTATGTAAAGATATAAATACTTACGGATATTATACATGTTTATAATTATTATAAGTGTTCCGAGGCTTAAAAAGTATTAGAAATATATCCTAAAGTGATTCGGAACATAAAATAATAAGTGTTGTAAAGTTAGAGGGGCTAAAATATAGTGAATATATATATATATATATATATATATATATATATATATATATATATATATATATACGTATATCATCAAGCGTGTCCTGAGCCTTAGAAACTTTTATAAATATGTCTTATAATGATTTGGTGCATAAAATGATAGAACGATTGAAGTTTAGGGGTTAAAATGTAATTAGAAAGTTGGGGGACCAATTCTACCAATTCAGCAAAGTATGTCGTGGGTCGCGAAGCCCCCAGGGAAACTGTGGCGATACGCGATGGGTTGCAGGAACGGGATTTGGCCACGAGTTCGAACTTGCAGCCCATCGATTCTTCTCCCACGCGTCATTTCTGTTGGATTACTCACCCTAGGGCGTGTCTAGACCCTGTTGCGCTTCTAACTAGTATAAATAGAGGATCGATTGCAGCTTACAACTCACGAATTTACTAAATCTTCTTCCTAAAAACCCTAAAACACGTCCAAAACTTCTTCTGCAAAATTGGAGCGACCGGTGAGGGATTAGAGGCTGATCTCCTGCAGTCCCACGTTTTGAGATATGCTCTAAGATCGAGTTCTAAAACTATGCATAAATTAGGGTTCATAATCTTGTTTTAATAAAATTGGGTGATCGGGTGGGAATTAGGGTCTGAATTTTTGTAGGTAATCCTAAAATAATGTATTTTAAGAAAGCACTAAGTTTTTGTTCAGAATTGGTAAAAGTTTGGTATGGGTTTTGTTAACTAGTCAAAATTAGGGGTTTCGTAACGTTGTTCTGCCCAAATTGAGTAACGGTGTCGAATTAAACTTTGATATTTTAAAGCATATTATAAAATGTTATAACGGATAATACCCTAAGTTGGTTTGAAAAGAAAATGAGTTTTGATAAAGAAACAAGAAAAACGGGAAATTAGGGTTTGTAAATATGATTATTTAATATAAAATAATCCGGAGGGTATGGGGACTTGATTTTTGATATGGTAACACATTTATATATATATAATAAACATATATGAATATAAATTGGATAAATAAACAAAGTATTAAAGATACCGAGTTAATCGGATATTGAGAAGTTCGTGCGGACCGGAAGGGTAAGCGCCTGTACTCTTGGGTTTCTGGCAAAGCGGGGGTGTCGCATAAATCCCAACTGGGAACTGGCATACCTCACTGGGCGATCCCGATGTGAGTGTTTACTTAACGGAATGCGCGTCTTCATATTATCGTTAAAAGAAAAGGGATAACTGCCTAAAGGGCATTTTGGTCATTTTGATCCCTAAAAATTGATAACACTTAATAGTTGAATACTATTAAGATAATAAGATATTAAAATAAACGTAGAAAGTGTTTATTGTATAAAACCTTGCGTTAACGCCATACGATACGCAAATTAGGTTAAATCGGGAATCGTAGCTGGAGTTCTGTTCAAGTAAACCGGTTAAAGAGATAATGTGAGTTCTATGAGCCCACTCTTAAATGTTTTAAGTTTTTTAATTTTTTAATATTTATTGGCTGATATACATACAAATGTTATAAAATGCATTTAAATGATTTATAACTGAAATGTTGCATATCTGAATTGTTAGAATATTAAACTGTTATATTGCCTTTGAGTGAACATATATTAATTGTTAAGGTGTTCATTTTTAAATGGAAATATCTATATCTATATTCTATATATATAATAAAAGAAAAGTTTTTGGCACCACAATTTGCCATGTGGCACCACCACATTCATCCGCAACAATTTTTCCCGCCAATAAACATTCACAAGCGGATCTTCTAATTTTGGATATATATATATATATATATATATCCACTATTTATTTATTGTAGCGGATCTTCTAATTTTGGATATATATATCCACTATTTATTGATTTTCTTCTAAATTATTTAATAACTAATTATTTAATTACTTAATTTAATATATAATATCGTTTATTAAGTTACATCTATCTATATCTATCTATACTCTATACTATATAAAAGTTTGGTCATAGTTTAATTAATAAAAAAAGAAACTTGACATCACCACAAGATTTTGAATTAACCCGTGTAACACACGGGGATAAAAAACTAGTATATATATATATATATATATATATATATATATATATATATGTTAATCTGTTAAATTGTTGATTAGATTGATATATATACATGAATTGTTATGGAAATGCATTAAAATGCATATACGTGAAATATCTTGAATTGATAAACTGTTAGAAAGCTTTTGTGATAATATATATATATATATATATATATATATATATATATAATATGTTATGAAAATGATGTTAAATCATTTATACGTATTATAACGTAATTATAATAATTTTGATATGATATGTGCTATGCTTGATTTGAACTTAAATAGTTAAGTGATGAAGGAATCATTAGTAAACGTTATAGTGAATATGTATGATTATATAAGAATATATAATGCATTTGCTTTATTATTATGTGGTGGATACGCCGCTGGTACTTCCTATATATACACATAACAATATTAGTTACCAGTTTATCAAAAGTGTGGAGGATACGCTGCTGGTACATCCTATATACATACACCAATGGTAAATTGGGGGATGTCCACTTGTTATAGTATATGAAGACATTATCGCTGTTTACTAGTAACCTAAGTCACTTGAGTATTTAACTAGGGACGGGTAGTAGTACAAGAGGAGTTAGGAAGTAGTGTTACTCAATGGGGTTAGAAATCACTACAAATAGGAAGGGGGAAAAAGCAACTGTCCATTATAGGGAATACTCTAGAAGGGTAAACTCGGCAGTTAGCAAATAAGGGGGAAACGGGGCAATTGTCCGTTATAGGGAATGCCCTAGAAGGGTAAACTCAGCAGTTAGAAAATAGGGGGAAGTGGGGAGACTTTCCGTTAAAGGGAATGCCCTAGAAGGGTAAATTCCGCAGTTAGCAAGAAGGGTATCTCTACTTATACATTAGCAGGGTAATAGACGTTGGGGTTGTAGTAAGGGATAGTGGGGTAAATGGTTCTATAGGGGGTATTTCATGTTAAGGAATACGTGTTGTATAGTTGTGATATATATTATACTTGATAAATGTTTGTGAAAAAGGGATCTTGCAGGTCCTAAGGTTTTAAACCTCACGCCGAGGTAAAGCTTTTAAAAAATATAGAACTCACCAACGTAAACTGACCTTTTCCAAAATATGTATGTATGTCAGGTCAGAGTGAGGCTTCGACTAGTTATGAGAAAGCCTTGGTGATAAGGGATTAGACGGGCAAGCTATCAGACGGAATGAGGGTTTTGGCGAGCTGGCATAGATATAGCAATAAAACGTAGCTATAGTTAGTATCTCCTTATGTAAATTATCTCTTACTTTGTAGTATTTGGCAAATAAATAAAAGTTTAAAATTTCCGCTGCTTAGTTATCTCTGTTATTTGATGTGCAAAAATCGATCTATAAAAATAAACTAAATTATCCTAGACCTAGACACACTAAATTAAACCCAATTAACCTAAAACTAGACCGACTCAACAGGCAAGCGAACCTATCGAATGTAGAATAGCTATCGGTAAACCGGGGTCGAGCCCTAGAGACACTAAAAAGACAAAATTAACTAAGAAAAATAAATTACTGATTAATTGATGAAATTTGGTTTTTGATTTGAAGAAGCATTAACTAATTAACTGATTAAAATAACTAAGCTAAAATTAACTAAATTATTAAAACTTACGAAAACGGGAAACTGCTAAAAATGGAAATTACTAAAATTGGAAAGCAGACCAACAACTCAAAGCCTCGAGACGAAAACCAGATATGATGCGAAATACCACCTAGACCTAGAATCCTAGTTAATGCTAACGACTTCCCTTGACTATTACAATTATTACTAAATCAGATTCTAAAGATGCAACCTATAAGAAACATATGAGTCCCCGGAATCCTCTCCGGACGTAACTGATAAGAATCCCAACGGTTGGAAAACGCTCACTGATTTGTTAGTTCACCTTTTGAGTACATCCTAACCGATAATTCTACCGCTCAATTAATTGGTTCACCTTTTGAGTATTTCCCAATTCAATTACCCTAACCACCCGGGAAACTAATCTAAGGCACCTTAAGGTAAAAGGAGCTACCTTTAATCACTATGAAAGTCACAACTTAGCAAATTGACTAACAAATCTAGGGGACTTCCTTTTGAGACAATCCTGATCTAGACAATTAACCCACCTAACTAGTCGACAAGGTTATCCCCTTTTAAGTTCTAACCAAGGCAGAATATAGCAATCAAAGTATTAATTATTAACCAATGTTCTAGTTCGGGACGTCTCCTAAACTACTCCTTAGATGAAAACCCTAAAGCTAACACCTTTAGATGCATTACCCGACCCGAAAGAAATTCGTAGGCAACATAAACACCAATCAACAACCAAAACCCTAATCACAATACGCATAAGCAACAATCACAGAAAATTAAAGGAATTGTAATAGACTATCAATACATCACACAATCGTCATAATCAAGGAAAAGTCGAAAACATTAACTAGTCATCAATTGGTCTAGATGGTACAAGAAAATTAGCCAAGAACAATCAACATGTCTGAGTTCATAATAATAACAGTGATATCAATCACTAGCATGATCTGGTCTAATAAAAACGGAAGTTAAATCGAAGTAATAAGAACCTGGGGAAGCGAATGGGAGTCGAATGCTTCAATCCTATGGCTCCAATGGCTTCAATCTCGATTTCCTGCTCCAGAATCGTCTCCTAGCTCTCTGAGTTACGGCAGAAGTGACGTTCTTCGACTGGAAACCCCGCATTGTATTTATAATTGACAATTTAGGGTTTTCTGGAATTTTGTCCTCCAAGCGTATTGCTTGGAGGACCCTTGACCAGCAGGCGATACGCCTGGAGCCACTACGCGACAGATTAGTCGGGTCAACAGAAATTACACCGCCTTTGACTTTCTTGCAGCAAGCGTATCGCTTGCTTCTTCAGTTCCACTAGGCGATACGCCTAGTGCCTCATTTTCAGCATTTTACTTCTTTTTGATCTTCAATTCTTCTCCAATGCTCGTTTTCTCCAAGATCTACACCAAAACTGCAAAATAAACGTAAAACACAACCTAGGACTCTAATACTCATAAACAACTAAAAACCTACGTAAATTGACTCAAAAGACTCACAAAACGACTCAAAAACGTAAAGGAAAACCTATGTGTTTTGCAACACATCATTATTACCTTGTGTTCATGAGTAAATCTGACACATGACCCCTCATAGTGCCAAGTCTGGGAGTGAGCGTCACAAGTTGGTATCAGAGCCTTGGATTTAGGTACTAATGCGGTATCTGTACTTAAACTAGGACTCTGGGAAGAGAAAGTAGGATGAGATAAGGAATGTAGATGCCATCCAGGATAGCTTGTGCCCATAGAAATGAGATTGCATTAGGGACATAATAGGTAGTACATAGAGTATGTGAAGTGTGGAAGAAACCTGATTGCAATTAGCTACTGCAATTTGGTATTAGCCACATAAACATACCCTAAGTCCTAACTATTGTATGCCCGAGTGGGAAGAAAGTTATGAGATGATGAAATGTCTGATTATTGAGGGAGATGAATTTAAGGACCGGTTTTAACTTAGAGTACCGGTAAAGGATATGAAAAGATAAGAGTGGACACTTAGAAGGATTGTGATGAAAGTAATTGAGTTTTTGAACACATCATAACTATATAATTGCCTTGATACCGATACTTATTTGGTTATCATGTATTCAAAAGTTTGTGGACTTTATGTCACATAAATTCTGAAATGTCACTCACCTGGAATGTAGGATGATGATAAGAGGCGGACGTGGTAGAGGTAAGGGTGTCGGCAGAGCAACCGGTGCTGGAAGGCGTGCGTGTGTGAATCCCAAGCAAGAGAATAACGCGAGAGCCAACATCTTTACTAATGAGCAAAGGGCAGCTATGGCGGCAGAAGTGAATAAAATGTTTCAGGCGGCCTTGCCTAATCTAATCGCTCAACTACATGGAGCTGCTGGTGAAGGTGCAAATGGAGCTATTGGTGATGCTACTGGAGATGCGGGAAATACCGATCGCGAATGTTCTTTTAAATCGTTTAGTGGATGTAGGCCTCTGTCATTTGAAGGGCAGAGAGATGCATGTTCGACTGTTCATTGGATTCGAGAGATGGAAGCAGTGATAGGTATTAGTGAGTGTCGTTTAGATCAAGCGGTAAAGTACGCAACCCATTGCTTCAAAGGAGAAGCATTATTCTGGTGGGACTCTATTTTACAATCCTGAGGCGAGCAAGCCGTTGCTTCTATGAGATGGAATGATCAGAAGACGATAGTGATGACCAAGTTTTGTCCGAGATACGAGTTGGAGAGGATTGAGATTAACTTTCTAAAGTTGGAAGCGGGTAATACGACCCATCAGGAGTTTACAAGCAAGTTTGACGAGATGGCGAGGTTAGTACCGAGGTTGGTGACACCCGAAGAGAAAAAGGTGAAGAGGTACGTTCAGGCCCTTCCTACTGCCGTAAGAAAGATAGTTAGGCCTCATGTTCTGAAAACGTACCAGGAAGCAATTGGCATCAGTGCTATGGTTTACAAAGAAGAATATGGTGACAACGGAAGACCGGGAGAAGCTAAGAGGAAGTTATCTGAAACTGAAGAAAGTTCAAAGAAGTATGACAGAGATTTTCACAAGAAACAGAAGAAAGATTCAAAAGGTGACAAGCCTAAGTGTCGTAATTGTGACAAGTGTTGGTACTGGATTTCAGGATACTCGGAGTAGCTCGCAAGCACTTCGTGGTAAGGATCCTGAATTGTGTTTCTTTACTAACGGTTGCTTTTCTCCTTTTTGTTTGTTATTCGCAGGATAATTCCAACATGGATCACGTGTCCTAAAGACCCGGTCAGCTAACGGAAACGTGGACTAAGTGGACTTCGAACGGCTAAGTGGGAGACGTGGAGTTAGTTGCCAGTTTTTAGGAGATATTGTTACCATGTAATCTTTATTTAATCCGAGCTCTAGGCTTGCACACACACACACACACACCTGATTTACGATTAGCATTATCTGTAACACTTAGAATACGAGCTCATTTCACTTGTACTAAAGACTTTCATCATATAAAAGTTTTAGGAGGCAGGTACTTTGAACCGGCCCCCGAGGTTTTTTGCTAGGCTCCTTAAGGATACTCAAGGATTCCTGGATTTTCCCTCGTTACATCCTCGTGTCAACACTCAAACTTGCATTTTTCTTGCTAATTTCATCAAACACTCTACCTCACTTACAAAGTTTGATCAACTAATTGCTTAGGCAGTTTTTGACCAAAACAATTTGGCGCCCACCGTGAGGCAAACGGTGTTTGAATTCGATTAAGAGCCTTGATCTTCTTCCCTTAACCGACTCTTGAAAATGTCAAGCCAACCAAAATTTACCTCAAAATCTATTTCATCCTCTAAGCCCACTGTCAGCACTGGTCTCCCCCCAATGACGAAGAAAGTGATTGATACCGATGCTAAAAAAGGGGAATACCCCACTTTTACTGGATCTCAAGGTACGTCCACTGACTCTGTTATTTCTAATAACGATCTCTATGTTTTGATCAGGCAAATGAAGGCCCATGCGGATGAACAAACCAAAACCAACGAGAAAATGATGAAGGAGATCATGGAATTGAAGAAATCAAAGAAACCAGTAAAGGAAATCAGCCCTTTGATGCCAAAATCATTCGGGTTCGACTCTCCGGAAATATCAGAGCAGCCGAAACATAAAGTAAATCCCTCTACTTCTCCAAAGTCAGGTATTGCAACAACTACTACTGCAGGATTCTCAGGCTCTCAACATCAGAAGACTTCCAGGGTGATAGATCTGGAATACTCTGGGTTCTACTCCGAGCAGCTCCCAGAATCTTACTACAGTGGATATGGAAGTCAGCAGCCGCCGAGATGCTCGAGTTAGCAACCAGCCGGGTTTTTAAACCATCAGGTGCCGACAGTCTCGATACAACAACCTATATCTCAACCACAACGGTTTGCGACGACGAACCTTCATGAGCCTTGGAGTCAGCAGTTAGCAGCACCTACTACTCAGACGCTACAGGGATCTTCATCTCAGCCATTCCAACAATATCGGAGCCGCTCCGAGCTATCCTCAAGGATCCTTATTTTCTAATCCTACTGTCTCCGCAGGCGTATTCCCAGGTTCATCTCAGGAGATGCATGAGGGAGACTTCATCCCCATGCAAGTGGGAACCACAACTGAGCCGACCAACCTTAGAGATGCTGAATATGGACCTCAGATCCATCTTCAAACTTCCAGGGCTGGTAACAGCTTTGATAGTTTTTATGTAAACCCTAACCAAGGAACTGTGCAGGATGCAGGTATCAACTCGACTATTGCTAGGGAACTTCAGAGGTTGAAGGATATGATCTCAAGTGTTCCTGGTGTTATTCGTCCAATCCCTGAAGTGCCAGCAGGCAGCCACAGAGTTTCTAGGTTTGCGTGGCCCATTTGTGACGTGGAGATACCAAAAAGATTTCAAACCCCCAACATGAAAATCTACGATGGGACCACAGATCCTGAGGAGCACGTGGCACAATACAGGGAACGGATGGAAATCAACCCCATTCCTGTAAACAATAAAGAAGCATGCCTATGCAAGGGATTCGGCTCAACGTTAACAGGACCAGCCTTGAAATGGCTACTCAGTATCCCTCCTAATACCATTACTTCTTTTCCCCATTTAGTTAACCTATTTAATAACTAGTTTTCTTGCAGCAGGAGCTTTGAGAAGCTTACGGGTGATTTGTACTAAATAGTTCAGAAGCCCAACGAATCCCTGAGGGATTATGTGGCTAGATTCGGTCGAGAAGCTTTGGATATCCCCAACACATTCAAGTTTTTATCGACTCCTTGTTATTGACTAACCAATTTAATGGATCTTATGCAGTGAAAGGCGAAAGGCTAACCAAATATCTAGACCTTGTAAAACAATTAGCATTATCTTTTGAAAATTGCAGCATATCACAGGTACCTAGAGAAGAAAAGGCAGAAGCTGATGCTTTGGCAAATTTAGCATCATCTTTAAGGACTCCAGAAGGTGTCAAGATTCCCATAACTCACATCCTGACCCCAACAATAGAAGAACAGGAAGTCAATGACGTCACAGCAGACAAAGATCAGGAAATGATAAACTCTCAGGATCCTCAGGAATCCTGGACATACCCTATTAGGAGATTTATCCAAGAAGTAGAAATCCCCAAAAACGAGAACTCCAGACTTTTCCGAACAAAGGTAATCCCATATTCAGTAATAAATGGTATCTTATACAAGAAATCTCTTGCAGGACCATACTTGAGATGTCTCGAGCAGCCTGAAGCACTTGTAGTACTCCAGGATATTCATGAAGGTGATTGTGGAAATCACACTAGGGCCAGATCACTATTTTCCAAAATATTGAGGACAGGATACTACTGGCCTACTATGAAGAAGGATGCAATGGCCTTTGTTCAGAAGTGTGATGCATGCCAACGGCACGAAAATATCCTCCATCAGCCTGCTGAGCCACTCCACTCAATATCATTTCCGTGGCCGTTCATGAAATGGGGCATGGATATAGTTGGTAAGCTGCCTGTAGCACCTGGAGGAAAAGTCTTCATGCTGGCCATGACAGACTATTTTTCTAAGTGGATTGAAGCCAAAGCTTTTGTTCAAGTTAGAGAAAAGGATGTGATTTCATTAATTAAAAGGAATATTTTAACAAGATTTGGAATCCCATCAGAAATAGTTTGTGACAACGGGTCTCAGTTTATTGGAAAAAGAACGACTAGTTTTTGTGAGGCATGGGGCATCAAGATGGTAACTTCAACTCCCATACATCCACAAGCTAATGGCCAAGCGGAATCGAGCAATAAGATTATCATTAATAATCTTAAGAAGAAGCTAGGAGACAAGAAAGGGAAATGGGCTGAAGAGCTACCTCTCGTATTGTGGGCTGACATAACAACTACCAAGAATGCTACTGGTCGAACACCATTTTCCTTAGTGTTTGGCTCAGAAGCAGTAATACCCACTGAAATGGTGATGCCAACTGCCAGAACAAGCTGCCGGGATTTTGAAGCAAATAGACAGGAACTTCTTGAAGATCTTGAAACAATCGATGAAATCCGGGACCTCGCAAAATTCAGGATGGCAGCATACCAGCAAAGGATAGCCAAGTCTTACAACAGAAATCTCAGGATCAGAAGATTTCAAGTAGGAGATCTGGTACTCAGGAAAGCTTTTCAAAATACTACCAATCCAGCACATGGAAAACTTGCACCTAAATGGGAAGGTCCTTACCTAATAGACTCAGAAGCTGGAAAAGGAGCATACAGGCTAGCTACTATGGAAGGTGAGCTGCTCCCAAGAGCTTGGAATGCAATTCACTTGAAGTTATATTTTATGTAAGTGCTCTCCGGATCCTCTGAGCATATCCAAAAATCCTTGTGTAAACTCCAAAATACATCAGGTATGATTTTTATTCTCATTTCAATTTCATATTATTATCCTTGTGAAATGATTACTGACTTAGGCATCGGAGGGGTGTTAGCCAAGCTAACACCCACCCCTCACCAAGCCTTGAAGTATTTTGCAGATGTTCTAAGCACCTTGTCATAAGCTAGAGGCTGATCACCTCTTCTAAGTATAAAGCATTCTGAATGCAACCAAAGGTTAAGGAGGTTTTCACCTTCTCGTTCACTAATGGGAATCGCCAGGAGCGCAAGACCCTCGCCAGGAGCGCACGGTGGTGGCCTATGGTTCAAGGTGGTGCGACCAGTCCATCTGAGGGTGGCTGATAATTTCATCACTGTTGGCCATAGAGTACACTTCAAAATGGGTGGCAGACGTGTCATCTCGTTAAGGTTCTAAGGTTTTTGACATTTTCATGTCAACTAAGGTTTAGGCACATTCGTGTCTCTCAAGTTTTGGGCTTGACCCCAGTTGGCTTGGTCCCAAGTATTTTTGAGCTTGTCCTCAGATTAGCTAAGGTTTTTAATGTTCTTACATTAACAAAGGTTTAGGCACATTCGTGTCTCTCAAGTTTTGGGCTTGACCCCAGTTGGCTTAGACCCAAGATTTACAAGGTATTTCTTGCCTTAAAGGATCAAGATGGGCTTGACCCCTCTTTAACTCATTTTTAAGTGCTCAAGACTTACTCTCAGTTTCGTTGGAATTTCCCCAAGTTTATATTAGAGATTTCTAAAGATCCTCAAGGATCTTAACTATCTTAACAGTTGGAATATTCTTGAACAGGTGACATCAGTACTGCATATGTTACATATTTTTATTACTAACTGAACTTTGGCTAGCATCATGGTTTGTTAATTTTTACAGGTTTAATAAACTTTTGAGCTTTTAAACAAAACTAAATTATTGAGCATCCTACAGGATCCTCATTCAAATACTTTTTAGAATTTGCTATATAACCAAAAATACATGCAACACACCATGATAGTCAAAATGCTACTAGATTATCATATATGCAGGAAATTAAAGAAGTTGACCCCAGGCTTCGTCTTGGAACCCAAGATCCCTCCACCTGAGGCCAACCATATTGTCTAAGGAGCTTGGACTTCGCCTTGAAACTCAAGGTCCCTCCATCCAAGCCCCCAAAAGTTAGAGTATTTTGTTTTCACCACAACCATTGTTTAACAAAAACCAACCACCAAACAAACAAACTAAAAAAGTGGGCTCCGACCTAGTCAAGAATGCCTTCATCGCCCAGCTTATCACCAGCAGCCTCTGCCTGCTTCACCTCCTTACCCTTGCCCTTGTCCTTCTCACCAGTTTCCTTGTCCACCTTCATGACCTCCGGCTCAACCTCCTTAGCAACCTTCTCAGCAGTTTCACCCCTCTCAGCCATCAGCCTCTTGAGGCTCACCTCCCAATCCTTGACCGGCCAGCTCTCTGGAGTGAAGCCTTCAGCCTGTGCACTCTTAGCCATCTCTATCATGCACTCAAGCACGCTGATGGCAGCTGAGGACTTGGCGTTTTGTTCGGCCAGATTCAGGGCTTCGGCAGCAGCAGCCTCTTGATCCTTGAGCTGCTTCTCATGGTAGCGATTTTTGCTGGCTGCTATCTTACCCATCTGCTCGATGCGGAGCAAGGCTTCGTCCAGCTTAAGCTCAGAGGCTTCAAGTTTCTGCTCAACTGCCTCCAGTTTGCCTTCGAGTTCGATGACTTCATGGCTCAGCTTGTCAATGCCCTGCATCAAATCAAAATGGATCAGAACCAATCAGGGAAGTATTCTAACTGTAATTTTAACATACTTCTCTATCATTGAACTATACTTACAATGTTCACCACAGCTTGCAGTGAGAGAAGCTTGTTGGCTGCTGCAACAGGAGGGAGACCTTCGAAGCTGTCTACATTGATTGTGGTGTCTGAAGCCTTACGCTTCTTGGCAGAGGAAGTCTTGGAACGAGTGCTGGGAGGCCGAAATTTGGGAGCTGAAACATCTATGGGAGCTTTGCTGCTGGTCTCCTCAGTCTTTTCCTTTTTGGCGATGAGGAGCTTGAGGTCTTGGAAAGAGAAGTTGGAGGCTGAACCTGGAGCTTCATCAGAGGCAATAAAAGATCAGTTTCAAATAATATTATCCAGCTCAAAGGAAATTAAAAACAAGAACATTCAAGTACCTGCAGACATGGTTCTTGAGGGGCTGAGTGATTGTTGGGAGATGGTTCGAGCACTTGAAACGTCTTCGGGCAGGCAGCTTCTTTCCGCAACTGGGATGCTGTAAAGATCCTTAAGCTTCTTGGAGGAATCACGAGCAGGCTTGATTAAAACTTCAAACTTGGGAGCTGCAAAGACAAAAATAAACATATTAGACAGAGAAATTAAAGAGTTTGTGAAATTAGAATATCACTAAACTCTTCCTACCCTTGACAACCCATTGGGTAGGAAGGTTCTTGCAACCAACAAGACTACTCCTTTTGACAAAGAAGAATTGGCGTCTCCAATCATGGTCATTATGAGAAACCCTCGGGATCATCTGAGCTTCTCCAGGTCTGGTTTTCAAAACAAATCTGCTGTGGCCATGAGTACCCAGTCGGTACACCTTGCAAATCTCAGCAACCCCAATGTTCAGGTTGTGGGTTTGGTTCAGGTTGTGAAGAGAGAAGAGAATTCGCCAAACCATTGGCATGACTTGAGAATAGGCAAGGTGGGTGACTGAGAAAAATTCGCTGACTAGAGCTGGAAAGGGGAATGTCATACCGAGAAGAAAGGGGTAGTAAAGAAAGCAAACCCACTCGTCGGAAATGTGATCGGCCTTCAAAGATGGGTCGTACGGGCGAAACTCAGCTTCAGCAGGGAAGCTTGAAGATCGCTGCAACATCGCGATCTTCCGATCATCGAAGTTGCAGGTCTCCTCCTCCGTCGCCGGAAGGAGCCCCTGGTCAGTGAAATCTTCGGCCACATTGTCGGAGACGGTGGTCGAAGAGCGAAGTGTTTTCTTCACCATGATAGAAAAAGACGAAGGAAAAGGGAGATGGAGACTGACCTGTAGAATTCGTAGAAGCTCTAGGGTTTTGCCGAAAGAGAAGATGTGTGGGATTATGAAGAGAAGTTGGGGGTTATAAAGGAAAATTGAGCGAAAATCTTGCTTGGAAGTTGAGCGGATTAAATTTCTGCTTTATCATCATTATACTCTGGATAAGAGTACAAGTGTTTCAAATTTTTGACAGCTGTATTGCATGCGCCAACCGTCAAAAATTTGGGGGCAATTGTTGGTACTGGATTTCAGGATACTCGGAGCAGCTCGCAAGCACTTCGCGGTAAGGATCCTGAATTGTGTTTCTTTACTAACGGTTGCTTTTCTCCTTTTTGTTTGTTATTCGCAGGATAATTCCAACATGGATCACGTGTCCTAAAGACCCGGTCAGCTAACGGAAACGTGGACTAAGTGGACTTCGAACGGCTAAGTGGGAGACGTGGAGTTAGTTGCCAGTTTTTAGGAGATATTGTTACCATGTAATCTTTATTTAATCCGAGCTCTAGGCTTGCACACATACACACACACCTGATTTACGATTAGCATTCTCTGTAACACTTAGAATACGAGCTCATTTCACTTGTACTAAAGACTTTCATCATATAAAAGTTTTAGGAGGCAGTTACTTTGAACCGGCCCCCGAGGGTTTTTGCTAGGCTCCTTGAGGATACTCAAGGATTCCTGGATTTTCCCTCGTTACATCCTCGTGTCAACACTCAAACTTTCATTTTTCTTGCTAATTTCATCAAACACTCTACCTCACTTACAAAGTTTGATCAACTAATTGCTTAGGCAGTTTTTGACCAAAACAACAAGTATCATCATGGAGAGTGCTGGGTAAAACCAACAAGTTGCTATAGGTGTGGAATGGAAGGACATTACTCTAACAATTTTCCGGAAGCTAAGAAATGTTATGATTGTGGAAGCCCGAGCATGTTAAAGCAAATTGCCCTAAGATAGTGAAAATCCCGATGCCATTGAGGGCAATTCCAGCTTCTGGAACCAAGGGTGAAGTTTATACCCTAACTGCTATCGAAGGACCTAATATGACCTCAGGTATATTTCTCGATAAATAATGTGCCTAATTTTGTGTTATATGCTTTATCGAATAGTTTTGTGAATTGCTTGGTAGACCGTTAGTTAGGATTAAGAATCCTTTATTGTGAATGCCTTAGATAACAAACGTTAAACGTTAGAAATCGTCCAAGGATTTGGAGATTGCAGCAGTAGTATTTACACTCAGGAAATGGAAGCATTAATAGAGATTATACACAGGATGTCCAACTAGCTCATTGAAAGTAAGTGATAAATAGTCATAAATTATACTGACTTAGTTGTGGTTAGAATAGTAATGTCATCCTACACTGGGCTAGGACTAGTACACCTCTGGTTGTATCAAGGGTGTGGTAGATACGCCGCTGGTACATCTTATATATATACACCTGAGATACAATGAGAAGTGGACTAGACTTAGTCTCGTGTAAGTAGATAGTTCGGGCCACTGTGGAAAATAAATCGGTAGAATTTATGGATATATATCACTTATTAGTAAGCAAGTGAGGGACCGTTGGAATTCAAGAATGAAGGTCAATCCATGCAAAGTGTAGAGAAACGTTCGACGTACGCAAAGGGTAAAATGGAGCAGTAGAAGTCTCACGAAGATGCGTTCTTCCAAGGAGTTAGAAGAATTGTTCATTTGAAATATCATTGCCGTTTTGAGGGAGATGCCACAAGTGAACGAGTCAGAAATAGTTCCTTTAGTTAAAATGTCGAGTATCGTATATAGGAATGCGTGTTGCGGTCCAAAATCACAACTAGAGGAAGGGTTAGGAGCAGGATAGTTCCTTTAGTTAAAATGTTATGAATACCTAGGTAAGATTTTGAATCAACCTAGGAAAGAAGGGGATGAAATAAGAATATCTCATTTATGAGTTATTCATAAACGGAGTAGGTTTCGGGACGAAACCTTATTTAAGGGGGTAGAGTTGTAACATCTCAAAATCTGATATATGCATAAAGAATACGTGGCTAGGGAAGGGAACAATTATAAATCCTTTCTTAGAGAATTAACCAAATAACTAGATCTTAAAGGTTTGAAGTATAAACAACTATGATCTAATGGCTGAGATTAAAAGATTTATTATATTCCTTTTCTTACGGAAATCTGGCCCCTAAGGGTATTAATGTAAACTTCACCCCAACTTGCTGATGGAATATATTTTTTTTCAAAACCCATTTCTATTCGATGCCCACTTCATAAAACATACATAACACATTCCAGATCTGAGATTGTATTTAACAAACACAAAGATCTGGCGATCTCCTCCTTGGCAAGACCGATTTTCTCGCCGGAGGGCTTCTGCCGCTACCACCCGCTACCATCCTCTTCTCTGACATCGCAAGACCGATTTTCTCGTCGGAGGCCTTTTGTCGTTGCCACCCTCTTCTCCGGCCTCGCACCTCCGATGTTCTCGGAGATGAACCACGAAGCCCTTCTGTCGGAGGTACCACTGTTTGTTCACATTACCTCGCCGGAGGCCGTCTGCCGCTTCGGCCCTCTTCTCCGACCTACCACCGCTACTATCACCGCCGTCACTACCGCCGCCACTACCACCGCTACTACCACCGCCACCACAGGTAACTAGATCTGGACAACTACTACCACCGCTCCATCCCTTGTTTTTGTAATCTCCTTTTCTATAAAGAAACCCACAAGAAAACCCATTCGAGGATGTTTTACACATATTGGAAGTGTAGCGTCTGTCATGAATAGGGTTATAAAAATGTATTCATTTTTTTATTCATTTTGAAGAATCCGATAATGGTTCGAACCCCCATTTTAACATTTTCCCCAAAGTTGATTTTAGTCTATCTATGATGACATAAACTAGTTTTGTTGTACTTTGGTTAGTTATTTAGAGTTGGATATTAAAGTTCTAGTTCAAATATTGATTTAATTTCGGTGCTACGAGGTTTGTAATGTGTGTATATTTTGTTTGTATATTATGGTGATTTTGTTGAATTGAGGCTTTTAACTATTAGCATCGGTGTTACTGATTATCACACCACTGGTAATGGTTATAGTATCAGTGTTTATATGTATATTGATTGATTTGTATGCTCTAATCTGGTAATGGTTATAGTATCAGTGTTTATTTGTGTTTTTGTTTGAATGTAGACACTTTTGCAGGTTGTAACCTGTGTATATTTAGTTGTAAAATTCATTTTTTTTATCTATCTTGATAGCACTAATGTTTACTGATCATCACTCAACTGTTAATTGCTATAGCATCAGTGTTTTATATGCATATTGATGCATTTGTAGGTTTTTATAGGTTGTAATATATGCATACGCAGTTGTACCCTGAGTAGAAATCGATGCTACTGGTTATGAATGTATGTGTGTTTTTTTGTTCTTTGTTAACAGCTATGACAGTAATGTTAGTAGTTGAAACACTAGTGCTACACCGCACGTCTGAGAAAACGGTAATAAAAATCGTCGAGACTATACTTGAATTAAAGATAAAAATGCGACGAGTTTAGCGGTGCAACTTTTATAAAAAACCGACGAAGTATAAAAAAGTTATGGACTTTTTAAAATCAAAGGGGGTTATTATATGATTATGTACATTGACAGTTTTTCCCTTTTGAATTAAAAGAAAAAGAAATATCAAGTGTCATGATCTAGTGAGATCTGGATTTTTTAACCCATTAGATGTTGGTTATATGGTTAATCCATTAAGAAAGGGTTAATAATTGTTCCATTCCCTACGTGGCTAATATGATTAATACATATGATATATGTGTTAGATAGCTAAACGTGATAAAATGTGTAGAAAATGCATGTTTGCCAATTACCGGGTAATAAATTGATAAAGGATGATAATATACATGTGGATTGATAAAATGATACAAGGAAATGAAATAATACGTGTTTTATATCAAATATAATTGATATATATGATGCTAGCATGAAAAACGTATTAAATGTTAATAGAATAAAAAAAAATGATAACCGGGAGAAAATGCCTGTTTTGGTCAAAAACTGCCTAAGCAATTAGTTGATCAAACTTCGTAAGTGAGGTAGCGTGTTTGATGAATTTAATAAGGAAAATGCAAGTTTGGATGTTGGCACAATGATGTAACGAGGAAAAAATCCAGGAATCCCCGAGTATCCTCAAGGATCCTAGCAAAAAACCTCGGGAGCCGGCTTAAAGTGTCTGCTGCCTGAAACTTTTATATAATCGGAAAGTGTTAAAGTACAAATGAAGTGAGCTCGAGTTCTAAGTGTTATAGAGAGTTTTGATAGCAAGTATCGTGTGTTGTGTGTAAACCTAGAGCTCAATATATAAGGATTACATCGCAACTAATTCTCCTAAAAACTAGCAACTAACTCCACGTCTTCCCACTAGCCGTTAATGGTCTACTCAGTCCACGTTTCTCATCAACTGACCGGTTCTTTAGGACACGTGAATTATATTAGAGACAATCTGCAAAAATAAACAAAGAGGAAATAATTGTTAGCTAAAAATAAATTTCAGGATCCTTATAGTGAAGTGCTTGTGAGCTCCTCGGCATATCCTGAAATCCGGTACCAACAATTGCCCCCAAATTTTTGACGGGTGGCGCATGCAAGCCAGCTGTCAAGAATTTGAATTCTGATCTTATCGCTAAGTAATGATAATCCGAGAGAAACTAGTTCGGCCCAACTTCCTAGGCGAAGTTCTCGTCAGCATATTCAGCCTTAAAACCCCGTCTCTTCCTCATTCTTTCGCACAACTCTTTTTCGGAAATGCTAGGGCTCCTCCGATCTTCCACAGGTCAGTTCTTTCTTCCTACTTTTAAGTTTTCCTTTCAGGATGAGCAAGAAGAATCTTCGCTCCAGCGCCACTGTCTCTGAAAATGTGGCACAGGGTTTCACCGATCAAGGCCTTCTTCCGGAGACGGAGGAGGAGACCTGCAATTTCGATGATCGCCGTATTGAGATGTTGCAGCGATCCTCGTGCTTCCGTGACGGAACTGTATTCCATCCTTACGACGCTTGTCTAAAAGCTGACCATATCTCTTTCGACTGGGGTTGTTTCCTTTATTACCCTTTCCTTATCGGAATGACATTCCCTTTTCCCCCTTTGGTGAACGAGTTCTTCTCAGTCACTCGCTTAGCTTATTCTCAAGTCATGGCAATGATTTGGCGAATTCTTTTCTCTCTTCACCATTTGAACCAAACCCGTGATTTGAACATCCGGGTTGCTGAAACCAGAACTGGAGAAGCCCAAATGATTCCTAGGGCTTCTCACAATGATCATGATTGGAGACGTCAATTCTTCTTTGTCAAAAGAGAAATTCTATCCGGTTGCAAGAACCTTCCCACCCAATGGGTTGTCAGGGATAGGAAGAGTTTTCTAAGCCATTTCAACTCTGTAATTTCTGTTACTTGTTTCACCAATTTTTTTATTTCTTGTATTTGCAGCTCCCAAGTTTGAAGCATTGATCAAACCTTCCCAGGATTCCACCAAGAAGCTCAAAGAATTCTACAACATTCCAGCTCCTGAAAGAAGCTACCATCCTGAAGGTGTAGCAAGTGCTCAGTCTATTTCTCAACAATCCCAAAGCCCATCCAGGACCATGTCTGCAGGTACTTGTGGGAACTTGTTTTTATTTTGTTTCAGGCTACATCTTATTATCTCATGAAACCGATCTCTAGTTGTCTCTAATGAAGCTCCAGGTTCAGCTTCTAACTTCTCTTTCCAAGACCTCAAGCTCCTAATTGCCAAGAAGGAAAAGACTGAGGAAACCAGCAACAAGGCCCCTCAAGACGCTTCAGCTCCCAAATTCCGGCCTCCCAGTACTCGGTCCAAGACTTCATCTGCCAAGAAGCGCAAGGCTTCGGATACCACCATCAACGTGGACAGCTTCGAGGGCCTTCCTCCTGTTGCAGCAGCCAACAAGCTGCTATCTCTACAAGCTGTGGTGAACATTGTAAGTGCACATAAACAATAGAGAAGTATGTGAAAATTAAAGATAGAATACTTCCCTTGTTGGTTCTGATCCACTTTGATTTGATGCAGGGTATTGACAAGCTGAGCCATGAAGTTATCGAGCTCGAAGGCAAATTGGAAGCAGCTGAGC
>JBCNJP010000027.1:49697306-50006676 GCA_039602395.1 Deinandra increscens subsp. villosa | reverse complement strand
TTGAAACATACCTCAGAGCTGCTTGCGGAGGATCCTGGAGTGATGTCTGCCATGAATGCATGTTGATATTCCTCAGCTTCTTCCTTTTGTGCTTTCTCTTCAGCTAACAGGGCCACATGGTCAAGTGTAAGACTGAGGTCCTCCACCTGAGATGTCCAGTCATATCCTGGCGTATGCTGAACCACCAGTGCCTTATCATTCTTTCCTGCCTCCTTCTTCATGTTCTCACTTCTGCTATCAGTCTTGCCTTCTCTATCCACTTTTGGTTTGGTGCACTCTCTGGCATAGTGCCCATAATCATTGCAGTTGTAACACCTCAGATTAGCCTTATTGAAGCTCAACTTGATTCCTTTTCCCCCATTCCAATCCTTCTGTCCCTTCTTTGCCATGAACTGTCTTGCACGGAGGGCAGACATTCCCATCTGATACGATATGTCCATATGCTCTAGATCATCAGGATTCACTTGATTCACATCATCAGGTGACAGATCCGTGGGAAGAAGTGAGCCTGCTACGAGTGCCTGATAGCAACTCATAATTCCCACTCCAAGAGCAAAGCTGGGATCTTTGGTTAGAGCATTTACATCCAGTGAGACAATGTTTGATGCTCCAGATGAGCTTGAACCAGTAGCTTGTGCAATAAATCCCATTGGGGTTGAGGGTGGATTGGCTGGAGCGACAGCTGGCTGAGAAATGAAAGCTTGGTTTAATTGATTCATGAAAGCTCCATTACCAGACTTTCTGGCCCTCTTTTGTTTCTTCTCCTCATATGCTCTGATTGTGGACATAAGCTCATTTAGTGATGCAGTGGACATTTGAACAGTCTTCTCAATTAGCTCAATAGTGCTGTCCCAATTAGGTGGAAGAGAGTTAACGAGCTTTCTGTTGACCTCCACTTGAGTGTATGTTACTCCAGCATCCTTCATTCCAGTGACTATCTTGATAAACCGCTGAAGTAATGTCTCAATATTCTCACCCGGGGCATAGTTGAACTCATTAAACATCTCCCTCAGACTCTCTTTGCGGGATTCCTTCATGTCATCATTTCCCTCATAAGCCGCTATAAGGGCATCCCACAATGTCTTTGCCGAGGTGTATTCCTTGAATGCTTCAGCAACTTCCGGGGATAGGGCCATGGTTAAGCCAGCTAGAGCCTTTCGATCTCGTTCAACCCTTTCCCAGTCCTCATCAATCCATTCTTGCTTGGGTTTAGGAACAGGAGGTTGACCCTGTGCCCCCGGAGTTGTTGGGACATAGTCTCCCACCTCGATTGATCGCATGATCTTAGCATCATGATAGTTGACATAGTTGACGAATCTGTATTTCCAGCTCATAAAATCTTTGCCAGACATCAGACGTGGCGGTCTGGCAGATGTCCCAATCTTAGAATCCATTTCCAAGGTTGCACTCGAGAGGCTTGACATATCGAAGGCCATAGCTTAAGGATCGAAAAGTGGGTATACAAACACAAGTCTTGATCGAAAAGTGGTTCTCGGCAGAGGGTGGACTGATCGAAAAGTACTTTTCGATCGAAATGGATTGGGATCGAAAAGCCTATGCCGATCGAAAAGTGAAGGCTGGATCGAAAAGTCTCGAAGAGGGACTTTTCGATCAGGGAGCACGATGGATCGAAAAGTCTCAGGGGACTTTCCGATCAATGAAGACTGATCGAGAAGTCTCAAGGGGACTTCTCGATCGAAAGGGTCGGATCGAAAAGTCTCTTAGGGGACTTTTCGATCGATGAAACAGATCGAGAAGTCACAAAGGGGACTTCTCGATTGGGCAGGCTTGGTCGAAAAGTCACTTAGGGGACTTTTCGAGCAAGGGCAGTGGATCGAAAAGCCACAAAGGGGGCTATTCGATCGAGGAAAGCGACTGAGGAGGGCTTTTCGATCAGAAATTCTGATCGAGAAGTACTGAGGTGAATCGAAAAGCTCCAAAAACACACCGAAACCTTCTGTCACGAATCGTAACCTGCACAAAACACCTCCGAAAGTGCTAAAAGCTGAAAATCACCAGAAAACTCAAATCGTTAGTACTTAAAACCTTGAATCTGATATCGCGAGAGCCTCGAAACTTGCGTTTCTTGGCTCTGATACCAATTGTAAGTCCCGAAACGGTCCAAACACGATATCTAATCCAATCAAGACCGTGCGGAATCCGGTTTGATTGGTGATTCAAGAACAATCAAATAATGATAATACTAACAATCGAAACAATATGAAATAACAAACCGAGATTGAAGAATCCTTGATTAAAACCTTGGTTGCAATACACCGGATCGAAATTCTCTATGGTGAATTTTGATAATCACCTTGACCGCTTCCCACAATCAACAACACCAGCAACCTGTTCTAAACAACAATAGGTTCTATTTATAGGAGATGATTAGCTTGTTTTCCAAGCTAATCTCCTATACCCTAAATAACTCAAATTCCCGTATTTGACAATTCAGGCCCAATAAACTCCACCTAAACTCATTCTAAATGAGCCCAAACATGTCTAAATTGGCCCAATGACCCAATATAACCATAACCCATCTAATTCTCACCTATTCTATCACTTAGGCCTTCAAAATATTCCGCCAATAGGTGATTTAATACACAAGCCACAAATTATTCCCTTACAGCTTGCAATGACAGACTATTTCTCCAAGTGGATTGAAGCAGAAGCCTATGTACAAGTGAGAGAGAAAGAGGTGATATCCTTCATCAAGAGAAACATCATTACCAGATTTGGGATTCCGGCAAGAAAATCATATGTGACAAAGGCTCCCAGTTTATCGGCAAAAGAACAACAAATTTTTGTGCAAGTTGGGGCATAAAGATGATTACATCAACACCTGTCCATCCTCAAGCCAATGGACAGGCGGAATCCAGTAATATGATCATCATCAACAATCTTAAGAAGAAGTTGGGCTCCAAGAAAGGCAAATGGGCTGAAGAGCTACCATTTGTTCTTTGGGCAGTTAGGACAACACCCAAGAATGCAACATGCCAAAACCCGTTTTCATTAGTGTTTGGAGCTAAGGAAATGATTCCACAGAAATGGTGTTACCCACTGCCAGGATTAACTGCTAGGTTCCTGAAACCAACGGCCAAAATCTGCTTCAGGATCTCAAAACAGTTGAGGAGCTCAGAGATATGGCCAGAATTCGGATATCATCCTATCAACAAAGGGTGGAAAATTTTTATAATAGGAACACCAGGTTAAAAAGATTTCAAGTGGGAGACTTAGTACTGAGAAAAGCATTTCAAAATACTACCAACCCGGCCGATGGAAAATTGGCACCCAAGTGGGAAGGTCCATACTTGATAGATTCTGAAGAGGGAAAAGGGGCATATCCTTTGGTAAACATGGAAGGAGAACCCCTACCAAGAGCCTGGAATATCATCCATCTTAAAGCTTATCTGATGTAAGAATCCCATTGAATTCCTAAGGATCCTCACTCCCCAAATGCTGTAAGGTACGTATACTAATCCAATTTCAATATTATTCTTATTATTTTTATCACATGATACTGACTTAAGCATCAGAGTGGTGTTAGCTAAGCTAACACCCACCCCTCACCAAGTGTTGAGTGTTTTGCAGAATTTGAGAATCCTGAGTATTTTGGGTATATCCCCAATTAGAGGTTGGCCACCTCTCCTATGTTTAAGGTATCCCGCATACCTTCAAAGGTTTGGGAGGCTGACTCCTCTCCTAAGTTGGGTAATCGCCAGTAGCACACGACCCTCGAGCGCACGTTGTCCACCATTATGCTCAAGATGGCCGGACCAGTCCATCCCATGGGTGGCTGACAATCTTGTCATCGTAGGCTGCTGGGCGGATTCACAAGGTTTATAACACTGACGTGTTATCTAAGGTTTTCACATTTTCATGTTACTTACGTTAGGGCTTGACCCCAGTTTTGGCTTAGTCCCAAGTATATAAGGGCTTGACCCAAGTTTTGGCTTAGTCCCAAGTATATAAGGGCTTGACCCTAGTTTTGGCTTAGTCCCAAGTATATAAGGGCTTGACCCCAGTTTTGGCTTAGTCCCACGAAAAAACGGGCTTGTCCCCAGATTTGGCTTAGTCCCAAGAATCGGGTTTATCCCTAGATTATTTCTAAATTTGCTATCTTATCTTCCGAAAAAATTAACTTTGGCCCCTGGCCAGGAACCTTATTAAACTCTTTTCAGATTCCTAAAGCAGGATATCAAGATAAATTTGCGAATTTTCCTTTCAAGATTCCTGTCATGATCCTGAATGAGATAAAATAAGAAATAGCAGCTTGGATTGGGAAATCGACTAAGGTAAAACCTGGAGGTCAGGTAATTAAAGTTTATATTACTTGAATTTGGAATTTGACCTATTCCATTATTAAACCTCAGATTATTTCCTAATATACAAGTTCTTTTTAAGATTCTTAACAAAATTTGATAATAAGTCTTATATACAAAATTTTAAACAACAACATGAGAAGCCAAAAGATAATCATATTATTAACATAAGCAAACGGGGTTTGAGCTCCCCAAGGTTCGTCCTGAAAACCTCAAGATCCCTCCACTTGGGAAGTTCAGAGGTCAAAGGTTCTTAGGAATCCTGGTTTCATCTTGTAAAATACAAGATCCCTCCACCAGGATCCCTACCATTGTTTGTTGTACTAGTTACTTGTCTATTACAGGAACCACAAATTGTTTCACCAAAAACCACCAAACATTAAAATCTAAAAACTGGGCTCAGACCGTTGCATTATCTTCATCGCACATTGCCTTCCCTTCTTCCACCAGCTTCTCCACCTCCTCTAGCTTCTTACCCGCACCCAGCTCCAGCACATAAGCCCTCGTCATTGCCAAAGGGGATTCCGGAAACGTCTTTGAGGAGCCACCTTCATTCCCATCGTTCCCTGCTCCAGCCACATCTCCATCTCCTCCTCCCAACGATTCTAGAGTCAGCTTCCAGCCCGCGACATTCCAGCCAGGCACCTTGAAACCAGCCGCTTCAGCCTCACTCGCCATTTGGATTTTGCATTCCAGGACGCTCCGGGCAGCCAAAAGTTGGCATGTTTCAGCATCAGCAGCCATCTTGGCTTCCAGGGCCAAGCGTTGCTCAATGAGCCTATGCTCATAAAACAGGGTCTTACCCTTGGCGATGATAGCTTGGGTCCGGATCTTTTCCTCAGCCTCAGCCATCTTCTTCTCCATGTCCTGCACAAGGAAACAGGAATCCTGATTAGCAGCTAGTAACATGTATAAAACTAATATACAGGTTTGTTATAACTTCTTACCAGGTTGACCATGGTCTGCATCGAGAGAATCTTGTTGCTGACCTCAGAGGGAGCAAGATCCTCAAAAGTTTCTAGGTACGTGGGGGCCTCAACAACCTTTCGCTTCTTGGAAGCCGAGGCCTTCGGCCTGCTGACAGGTGGCAGGTTGCTCCAACTGTTCCTTCTTAACTTTGAGAAGGTTGTCAAGATCCTTCAGGGAGAATGCAGAGCTGGACTTGGGGTCTGCAAAGAAAAACAGGTTGTCAACATTCAGGATGCTCGAATAAGCGTACAGCTCAGGATTCTGTAAAAAAACTTACCAGACATATCGGGAATGTGATCGGCTGAGTAGCTGTGTTCGCTGGCAGTTACTTCAAGGATCAGGGCTCTTTCAATGGTAGGAATCTGGTAGAGTGCTTCAAGCTTCCTGGGATCCGGCTATGCCTTGATGAGATTCTAAAATCTGGGAGCTGCAAAAAAAAATAAAAAGTTAAACATATATTTAGAATCTTGTGACGAAAAAGAAGTCAATATCCTACCCTTATCAACCCACTTCAACGGAAACTTCGTACCCCCAAGAATCGAGTCTCTTTAAACAAAGAAGAAACGTTTCTTCCAGTCATGATCATTGTGGGAAGTTCGGGGAATCAGCTGAAAGGTTGGGGTGCGAGCCTTCAGAACAAACCGGCTGCAACCATGGGTTCGGAGTTAGTAGGCTTCATAAATTTCAGGAATCCCAATTTCCAGGTTCCGAGTTTGGTTCAATTGGTCAAGGGAGTACAAGATTCTCCAAACCATAGGCATGGTTTGGGCATAAGAGAGTCGGGTAGTCTTGAAGAATTGAGTGTCAAGCTCCGGGAAAGGGAATGTCATGCCAAGCAGAAAAGGATAGCTCATAAAGCATACCCAGGTGGTGGAGGTGAAGTCAGATTTGGTCCGAGAATCGTAGGGACGAAAAACCGTTCCCGGAGGAAAGATACCGGAATTCCTCAGGTCATGAATGTCTCCATCGTCGAATGAACGAGCTTCCTCCTCGCTGGGGACGATATATCCCTGATCGTGGGAATCCTCAATCATCGAAGAGTTCAGCGAAGAGGATGAGCGAGTATTTTTCTTGTCCATGACCGAAAAATCGAAAGAAAATAAACTTGTTATACCCTGAATTTTCGGCTCGTAATCCAGGGTACAGGTATTGGCTTAGGGCAGGATTGACCCAGGAATTGTGTGACCCAGAATTTAACAGGTAATGCTGAGTAACCCTGAATGTATCAGAACTGAGGTAATGTCCCAGGATGTCATCGTAATTCAGGGAAGTTTATATTTATTTTATTTTTGTCATACATTATTATAACCTAGGATGAGTATAATCCAGGGTCACTATTATTGTACGTATGACCCAGCATGTGGAAATGACCCTGCATGCTAGGACATTGTTACTAATGCATTTTGTGCCTATATCTGATCAAGGACAGGTTGACGAAGTCTACCAACGATCGAATGGGATGAGCTGGAGACTTATTTCGCACGTGGTCAAAGGAAGTTAGCTAAAAACTCGGTCAACCAACTGAAAAAGACGTTGAAGAGAAGATCCCTGGAATATCGGACAAGTTGTTGAAGAACTAGGAGTATAAATATGACATATAGACTTATTATTTAGCTCAGTCGAGCTTTACACATTGTATTCTCGTATTCATTTCTCTGTTTACTCATTGTACTCAAACGATTTCGTGATCAATAAATCGGTAGCGTGTGTTATCGCTGCCCGGGGTTTTTATGCCTACGGTACCTTAGAGACATCTAAGGGCTAAGGGCTTTTCCCTAGTAAAATTCTCGGTGTTCTCATTTGCATTTAAGGTTTCTTTTGTGTTATCAACTTTCTTAATCGATTTCATAATTAAACTTACGTTTTAACCCAGGATTCTGGCTTTTGTCCCTAGAATTCAGCTGTTGTCCTAGGATTTTTGCAAACAGTTTTTGTATCTTAATCCTAGGCACCAAACCTCACAATCTTATTTGGTTCAAATCTTACTAAATTTTCTTAAGTAAATTTTATCCAAAACAATTTGGCGCCCACCGTGGGGCAATTGGTGTCAATTTTTTATCAAACTCTTTTCAGGTTCATCCTAAACTTGATTTTACCAAAATCTGTAAAAAAATGTCGACACAAATGAACACCTAAAATGTTTCGGTTTCTTCTGTGACTACTTCAACAACTGGAGTCACCCCACCAGGTCCAAGGATCAGTACTTCGACAAGTGGGGTCACCTCACCGGCTCCGAGGTTTAACACTTCAACTTCAGCTACACACAGCGACGGACCGACAGTCAACCATGAAGTGATCGAGACTGAAAACATCCCAGATGACCCTATCTTGATATTAAATACTGATATCCTAGCTACATTCGGTAAGATGGAGTGCCACATGGAACTCCAACAAAAGGTGAACCAGGAATTCATGGCCCAATTGACGAGCATAAGATCAGAGTTACCCAGGATTCTGAATTTCAGCATCCCTGGAAGCAATTCCAGGGTACATGAAGGTGTCACCCCACTGGACAGGAGATCAACATCCTATGCCGCTCAAATGACCCAAGCTGATTTACCCAGGATGTCCACCATCAAGGAACCATTCGTTAATCCTGGGACAAATGCGACCCGAGATGTCGGTAACACTCCTCAAACTTTCGTCCATTATGCTAATACTAACAGTTCAGTGCAGGATCCAGGGATCAGCCCATCAATGGAACGAGAAATCCAAAAGCTCAAGCAGGTGATCTCGAGTGTCCCAGGAGTTGTGCAACCTATCGCTGAAGTTAGACCAGCGAGTCATAGATTGTCTAGGTTTGCTCCACCAATCTGTGATGTGGAGATACCCAAAAGGTTTCAAACACCCAACATGAAACCTTATGACGACACGACAGACCCTGAAGAACATGTGGCACAGTATCGTGAAAGAATGGAGGTTATCTACATGCCCCCTGAAATTAAGGAGGCATGCTTATGTAAGGGATTCGGGTCCACCCTAACAAGGGCAGCCTTGAAATGGGTCCTGAATGTTCCTCCTTACTCTATTACTTCATTTTCACACTTAATTAATTTATTTAACAACCAGTTTTCTTGCAGCCGTAGCTTTGAAAAACTAACAAGTGATTTGTATAGGGTAACCCAGAATGCAGGTGAAACCCTAAGGAATTACGTCATCAGGTTTAGCAGAGAAGCCTTGGAAATCCCTAACATGGACATGGCGACTGCAGTCCAGGATTTCAAGATGGGGCTTAGCAAAGACTCACCATTCTATGAAGACCTGGTCATGAACCCGTACCACAAGATGGACGAAGTTCGTCATAGGGCTTTACGCTTCATCACGCTAGAGGAGGACAGGAAAATCCTAGTGAAGGGTGAATCCTCCCCGGGGTTTAACAGCTCCAACGGGAAATCAGAATCCTCACATCCTAGGTCACAGCGATCTAAGGTCCCACGATTCTGGACGCGACGATGGCCATCTTGAGAGAGCATCCTCACCACCCCTGGACGCTAAGGTAATCCACTTCATTTCTGGTGGTTCTGATATTTGTGGTAACTCTTATTCTGTAGCGAAAAGACATGCCAAGGAATCCAAGTCAGATAGAGAGGGAGCAGGCTCTTCAGGCCGGCTCCCAAGGTTTTTTTGGTAGGATTCGTAGAGGCAACTCGAAAGATCCTGGATTTTTCCCTCGTTACATCCTTGTGTTCAACTTTACATTTCGAGCATATTGACAAACACACTACCTCACATTCTAGGTTTGGAATATGAAATCACTTTGTTGATTTTTGACCAAAACTATAATGTATTGCCACCCGTAGATCCATGTGACAATGTTTACCATAGAGTTGGCTGTACTGGACTGATATTACATAATACTGATCAATTGATCATTGTAATATTTTTGAATTTAGGAAAATTACAGTCTCAACAATATTTGGTTTTTTTTTTTATGTATTATGGAATATATTATGGATCTTAATTTTGAGTCAAGTGTTTCCTTGTTTTAATTGTGCCAGCAGGTCTTCTCTTCACTAAAAGTCAAAAATAAACAAACAAAATCAATTGCTTCTTTAACAAACACAATTACATATATAATCCAAAAGGTATGATTTCATTAATACATTGATCTATAAAATTACAACTTAAAAACTACTAACTTAAAAGGGAGAAGAAGCGACTGAAAAAAATCAGGTTTGTGGGGCCAAAAGATGTGACAAATTAATCCCTTTTTGCTTTCTCACACGCACTTGCTTCTGATCAAAAGGGAGAAGAAGCGGCTGAAGAAAAACCAGGTTCGTGGGGCCAAAAGGGAGAGAAGCACCTGAAGAATACAAGTGATGCAAACCTCACCATGTGCCCTTACTGGTGACTGTTATAAAATTATACAATAACTTAAAATCTACTCTCAGTAAAGCATTTATATGAACCATTAGAGACTCCTCGTCTCCATGGTTGCCACAATAACTTAAAATCTGCTCCCAGGAGATACAGAGTGCAATCTTTCCTTGCACAAGAAAAAATTACCAAATCTCATACGCAAATTTCGATCGAATTTCAGTGGTGAAGATGATAACTTACCGTATTCCACATTCGGATGACGCCAATTACACATTTTTTTCTGGTGATGATAGACGAAAAACAGAGAGAGAGAGACTGGGAGAAAAGGCGCATGGTGGAGATGATGATGAAAACTAATACAGAGATAAGTATATATCGATACTCGAGGGGCGTGGTAGATGGAGATTAGAACGATAAAGTAAATGAAAAAGTAAATGAAATAGTAATGATTACAAGCTCCGTCGACTGTTGGTCTTCTTTTAGTCACCCAAATTTAATATACCGCGACTGTTATACCATGCATTTTCGGCTCGTAATCCAGGGTACAGGTATAGGCTTAGGGCAGGATTGTCCCAGGAATTGTGTGACCCAGAATTTAACAGGTAACGCTTAGTAACCCTGAATGCGCCAGAACTGAGGTAATGTCCTAGGATGTCGTCTTAATCCAGGGAAGTTTACATTTATTTTATTTTTGTCATACATTATTATGGCCCAGGACGAGTATAATCCAGGGTCAGTGTTATTGTACAAATAACACAGCATGTGGAGATGACCTTGCATACTAGGAGGTTGTTACTAACGAATTTTGTGCCGATATCTGATCAAGGACAGGTTGACGAAGTCTATCAACGGTCGAATGGAATGAGCCGAAGACTTATTTGCATGTGGTCAAAGGGTGTTAGCTAAAAGCTCGGTCAACTGACTGAAAAGACGTTGGAGAGATGATCCCTGGAATATCGGACAAGTTGTTGAAGAGTTAGGAATATAAATAGGACATTTAGTCATTTCTTTCAGCTCACTCGAGCTTTACTAATTGTATTCTCGTATTCAATTCTCTGCTTACTCACTGTACTCAAACATTTACGTGATCAATAAATTGGTAGCGTGTGTTATCGCTACCCGGGGTTTTTATGCCGGCGGCGCCTTAGAGACATCTAAGGGCTAAGGGTTTTCCCTAGTAAAATTCTCGGTGTTGCTACTTGCATTCAAGGTTTCATTTGTGTTATTAAATTTTATAATCAATTTCGTAATCATACCTACATTTTTACCCAGGATTTTGGTTGTTGTCCCTGGAATTCAACTGTTGTCCCAGGTTTTTTACAAATCGTTTTCGTATCTTAATCCTAGGCACCAAACCTCACAATCTAATTTGGTTCAAATCTTGCTAATCAACTTAAGTAATTTTTAGCCAAAACAGCGACCATTTGTCATAACTTGTCACGCAAACAAGTTTAATATGAGTGGCCATATCACAAGATAATGAACCATGATAACCAAACATGATAAACATATAGAACCAATTAACCATCATATATTCAATTCTAACTACTAATATCATAACAAAATAAACATATAAAAAATTGTTGTTTATTTGTTCATAAACATATACATCAATTAATTAATAATCTGGATCACTGCAATCTTCGGATATGTATCCTGAACATGCATCGTCATGATTAACATAATCACGCCCTTCTTCATTCCGACCATTGTTTGCAGGATCTTGAACCCAATCGATAACCGTATCCTTCACCTTTTGTTGAATCTCGTTCCCGGAATCATTCCCATCTTTGTTAATCAGGGGAATTTCACTAAATAATTTGAGAAAGTTCATATCATAAGATCCCACAATTTCATCCACAGAAAAAAATTTACTCTCTTCTGTGTTCATGTATTTCACTTCAATCTGGTTAGTAAAACTTAAATACTCCCAAGATTGGAGAATTTTATCATCACCGGTTTCATCTTCTTCATCTTCTTCGGATACAAATTCATTGAATTTGTAATCAAGGAAACTGAATAATTTTGTTGCCTCAACAAAGTAGGCAAAACAATCAAGAATCTTTTGCACATGGAGTTGCCTCAGGATGTTCTCATCGTTGTTTTTAAGAATAGATTTATGGGATTTGAAGGACCTTCTTCTCATGTTACTGTAAACCAAAAAAAAATTTGATTATGCTTCACATACCAGTAATTAAGGGAGCGTTGATTATCGGCCATTTGATGCACGCGAATTTGTGTAAACGAATTGGTGTATAGAATTTGAGATCAAGAAAGGGATGGCGATAAAGGAAAATTACAATGATGATGTATATATAGGGTAGCAGATTTGAACACGCGCGAATTGGTATATACGAAAAAAACACGTTGTTTTAGAGGGAAACAAATCGTCTCCTTTCGCCATGTGTTTAATATTTTACCGTGACCATAAAATAGATTTGTGTCACTCACAACCTACCATTTAGTCACGGTTAATTTATGTGGCCATAGGTAATAGACTTTTGTTACTCGCAACCTACTATTTAGTCACACAACCTAATAGCAGTAGCCATATTTACTAGCTTTTAGCCACATAACTAAGTAAAAACAGTGGCCATTGCTCACATTTAGCCACACATAATATATACTTAATAGTTTTGTTTTTTTTTTAATTTACCAAGCAATAAAATCTACTCTTCAGACACACAACATTATTTAAGCGTGGCCATACATTCCTTTTTTATCACATGAATAAAAAATCATAAAAATTTTGTGGTCGTTTGGTGCATTTCGCCACTTTTTTTTTAAGTGTGACAAATAAGTGCTGCATGTTTTTGTAAAACAGTGGCTAAAGCCACTGCACCTGATTGTTGTTGTCACATAAACAAAAAAATACGTGGCTAAAAGGGTTCAAAGGCTATATATTTGGCCACGGGTACAGAATATGTGTGGCTAAAACTAGTGTTTCTTACCTTTGGCCACGATTTTTTCAAAACAGTGCCTATGCGTTAAGAAAAAACTGTGGCCAAAGCCACATTTTGACGTAGTGTAACGTTGCCAATTTGCGACATGTCCAAAATCTGTCTACAGCTGATCCTTCACGGACCGCGACGAGGCTTTGGTATGTGGAGCGGTCCGTGAGCCACCATTCTTAGACCAGATTTTATGAATATCCATTTTCAGCCATCCTACTTCTATTTAATGCATTTTAACCCCTCATATTTTGACATGGTTATTATTTTATGCCTTAAAACTTTCAAAACGTATTCCTAATATTTTCTAAGGTTCGGGTTACGTATAACGAGAAATACAATTACATATATATGTATAAAAATTATATATTTATTCATTTTTCTTTCCCGTTAACTATTAGTTGCGCATTTTTCACATACAAATTGTTATACCCTGAATTTTTGGCTTGTAATCCAGGGTACGGATATAGACTTAGGGCAGGATTGACCCAGGAATCGTATGACCCTGAATGTATCATGAGTAAGGTAATGTCCCAGGATGTCATCATAATCCAGGGAAGTTCATATTGATTTTATTTTTGTTATATGTTACTATGGCCCAGGATTAGCATAATCCTGGGTCACCCTTATTATACTAATGACCCAGCATATGGAAATGACCCTGCATGCTAGGACATTGTTACTAATGCATTGTGTGTCTATATCTGATCGAGGACAGGTTGACGAAGTCCACTAACGGTCAAATGGGATGAGCTTGTGACTTATTTCACACGTGGTCAAAAGGCTTTAGCTGAAAACTCGGTCAACCAACTGAAAGACGCGTTGAAGAGAGGATCCCTGGAATATCGTACAAGTTTTTGAAGAACTAGGAGTATATATAGGACACTTAGTCATTTCATTCAACTGAATCGAGCTTTACACATTGTATTCTCGTATTCAATTCTCTGTTTACTCAATATACTCAAACAATTTCGTGATCAATAAATTGGTAGCGTGTGTTATGGCTACCCGGGGTTTTTATGCCGGCGGTACCTTAGAGACATCTAAGGGCTAAGGGCTTTTCCATAGTAAAATTATCGGTGTTCTCATTTGCATTAAGGTTTCATTTGTGTTATCAAGTTTCTTAATCTATTTCATAAATAAACTAACGTTTTTACCTAGGATTCTGGCTTTTGTCCCTGGAATTCAACTGTTGTCCCAGGATTTTTGAAAACAGTTTTCCTATCTTAATCCTAGGCACCAAACCTCACAATCTTATTTGGTTCAAATCTAGCTAATTTTGCTTAAGTAATTTTTAGCCAAAACAATTTGGCACCAACCGTGGGGCAATTGGTGTCAATTTTTTGTCAAACTCTTTTCAGATTCGTCCTAAACTTGATTTTTACCAAGATCTATCAAACAATATCGACACAAATGAACACCAAAAATGTTTCAGTTTCTGCTGTGACTACTTCAACACGCGGAGCCACCCCACCGGATCCAAGGTTCAGTACTTAAACAAGCGGAGTCGCCCCACTGGCTCCAAGGTTCAGTACTTCAACTTCAACTACACACAGTGACGGACCAACAGTCAACCATGAACTAATCGAGACTGAAAACATCCCAGAAGACCCTGTCATGATATCCAATAATGATATCCTAACCACACTCGGTAAGATGGAGCACCACATGGAACACCAACAAAGGGTGAACCAGGAATTCATTGCCCAATTGACGAGCATGAGATCAGAGATACCCAGGGCCACACCGATTCAGCCTTCTCCACTCGATCCCAGGATACTGAATTTCAGCACCCCTGGAAACGATTCCAGGGTACATGAAGGTGTCACCCCACTGGACAGGAGATCAACGTCCTTCGCTGCTCAGATGACCCATGCAGATTTACCCAGGATGTCCACCATCAGGGAACCAGCCCTTAATCCTGGGACAAATATGACCCGGGATGTCGGTAACACTCCCCAAACTCTTGTCCATTATGCTGATACTAACAATTCAACGCAGGATCCAGGGATCAGCCCATCAGTGGAACGAGAAATCCAGAAACTCAAGCAAATGATTTCAAGTGTCCTAGGAGTTGTGCAGCCTATCCCTGAAGTTGGACCAGCAAGTCATAGATTTTCCAGGTTTGCTCCAACGATCTGTGACGTGGAGATACCCAAGAGATTTCAAACACCCAGCATGAAACCTTATGACGGCACGACAGACCCTGAAGAACATGTGGCGCAGTACTGTGAAAGAATAGAGGTTATCTACATGCCCACTGAAATTAAGGAGGCATGCCTATGTAAAGGATTCGGGTCCATTCTAATAGAAGCATCCCTGAAATGGCTCCTGAATGTCCCTCCTTACTCTATTACTTCATTTTCGCACTTGATTAATTTATTTAACAACCAATTCTCTTGTAGCCGTCGTTTTGAAAAACTAACAAGTGATTTGTATAGGGTAACCAAGAATGCAGGTGAAGCCCTAAGGAATTACGTTAGCATGTTTAGCAGAGAAGCCTTAGAAATCCCGAACATGGACATGGCGACTGCAGTCCAGGCCTTCAAGATGGGACTTAACGAAGACTCGCCATTCTATGAAGATCTGGTCATGAACCCGTGTCACAAGATGGACGAAGTTCGTCACAGAGCTTTATGCTTCATCAGGCTAGAGGAGGATAGGCAAATCCTGGGAAAGGGTGAATCCTCCCCAGGATATAACAGCTCCAGCTGGAAATCAAAGTCGTCACATCCTAGGTCACAACGATCTAAGCCATATTCGAGGCCCGATGAACGTCGAGTAAACAATGTGGACCAGGATGAAGAAGAAAAAGAATATCCTTCCCTTAATGATTACTGCTTTACTACTGATATTTCTGGTGTTATGTTTGCTATGCAGGACCTTGGAGACAAGGCAAGGTGGCCCAAGAAGAACGACAGGCCCTCTACCTGGAAGGATAAGTCCAAGTGGTGTGCCTACCATGAAGACATTGGTCACCAGACCGAGGATTGCATGGCCCTGAGAAGAGAAATCAGCTATCTACTCAGCAAAGGTTACTTGAAAGAGCTCCTGGGAAGGAAGAAGGATAAATCCATGGAGCAGAACCCAAAATCCAAGGACAATGGTGCGAGGTCCCAGGATTCTGGACACGCCGATGGCCGTCTTGAGAGAGCATCCTCACCTCCCCCAGATGCTAAGGTAATCCATGTCATTTCGGGTGGTTTTGATATCTGTGGTACCTCTTATTCTGCAGCAAAAAGACATGCCAAGGAATCTAAGGCGGATAGAGAGGGAAGACCCAGGAAGAGTTATGTTCATCCAGATGTCAGGGAAATTACGTTCGGGGAAGACGATAGGCGCGATATCATAAATCCTCATCACGATGGGTTGGTGATAACACTTCATATTGCTGACAACGTTGTGAAGAGGATTTTGATCGATGGAGGCAGTTCAGTAAATATAATCCAGTTGGAGGCCTTGTAGAAGATGGGGATTCCACACTCAGAGATCATCTCAAAATCCACGGTACTCGTGGGTTTCAGTGGCGAAACTAAGAATACGCTGGGTGAAATCAAGCTTCCGGTCTATGTAGAAGAGCTCAACTTAGTTCAACGTTTCTGTGTGATGGAAGCACTATCAGGGTACACCGTAATCCTAGGAAGACCCTGGATTCATGACAACAGGGTTGTACCCTCAACGTACCATCAGTGTGTGAAGCTGCCAACACCCTGGGGTATAATCACAGTCAATAGCGACCAGCAAGAGGCCAAAGAATGTTACAATACATCGATGAAAATATCCTCTAAACCAAGACAAGGATAGAAATTAAAGAAAAAGTCCCGGGAAGCCCTGGAAGCAAGGAAGCAAGACGTAAAAGCTGTTGAGTTGGATCCCTCAAATCCAGGGAAGAAAGTCTATATTGGAACAAATATTCCAGGGCCAATAGAGGAACAATTAGTACACCTACTCAAGACCAGGATGTCAACATGCTTGGTTCCATGACGACATGACAGGTATCTCTAAATCCGTTATTACACATAAACTTGGAATTGATAAATCTTTCAGGCCCATACACCAAAAGAGAAGAAAGTTTGCACCAGAAAAGAACGTCATAATCCAGGACGAGGTGGATAGACTATTAAAAGCGAGGATGATTAAAGAAGTGAAGTTTCCCAGATGGTTAGCCAACGTGGTGGTAGTAAGTAAGAAAAACGGTAAATGGAGGGTATGCGTGGATTACACGGACCTGAACCGTGCATGCCCAAAAGATCCATTCCCACTACCACACATAGATTCCATGGTCGATGCAACGGCATGCCATGAAATGTTGACTTTCATGGATGCCACCTGAGAATTTCAGCAGATTCAGATGGAGCCCCAGGATCAAGAAGATACGGCATTCATAACACCAATAGGTATATAATTGCTATATAGTTATGCCCTTTGGACTAAAAAATGCAGGGGCAACATACCAAAGATTGGTTAACATGATGTTCAAAAAAAACTAGGGGACACGATAGAGGTGTATATCGACGACATGGTGGTGAAATCCAGGGTCATCAATGACCATGTCCAGGATGTTAAGGATTCCTTTGACATCCTCGATAAATACAACATGAAGCTAAATCCAGAGAAGTGTCATTTCGTGGTCGGAGCAGGCAAATTCCTGGGATACATGGTAACCAAGAGAGGTATAGAGGAAAGTCCAGAGCAGATCAGGGCAATTGCCAACCTACGATCACCATCCAGCACCAAAGACGTTCAAAGGCTTATAGATAAAAGTACTGCCCTGAACAGATTTATATCAAAATCCTCGGAAAGATGCAGGGAATTCTATGACATTCTGAAGAAGAACAAGAAATTCGAGTGGAAAGAAGAACACGAGAAGGCGTTCCAGGATTTGAAGGCATACTTGTCCACGGCACCCTTGTTGATGAAGCCTAATCCAGGGGAGCCCTCGTCCCTATACTTAGCAGTTTCCAGGAATACGGTAAGCGAAGTCCTGACCAAGGATGCAGAAGGTCAGCAACACCCGGTATATTACGTAAGTAAACGTTTACTTGATGCTGAATCCAGGTACTCACACCTTAAAAAACTTATATTAGCCCTAAGTATGGCATCTACTAAACTTAGACACTATTTTGAAACTCATACAATTCATGCTAGAACTAACTACCCTATAAAGTCTGTTTTGAGAAAACCAGAAATGTCAGGTCGAATGGCTAAGTGGTCGGTGAAGTTGAGTGCATATGATCTGATCTAGGAGGCCAGAACAACTATAAAATCCTAGGCTCTAGCTGATTTTGTGGCTGATTTCAGTACTGACATACAACAAGAGGCGGACCATGAATTCCAACAGCTTCAATAGGAAGAAATTTCAGGGTGCTGGACCTTGTTCACTGATGGAGCATCAAATGTCAGGGGGACAGGCCTAGGAATCGTACTGAAATCGCCACAGGGGGACATGATACCCCAGTCTGTTAGGTGTGGATTCCAGGAAACTAACAATGAAGGCGAGTATGAGGCCCTAATTGTTGGATTACACTTAGCATTACACTTGGGAATTCAGCACATCCAGGTATATGATGACTCTCTTCTTTGAGCTAACCATTTTAATGGGTCCTATGCAGCTAAAGGGGAGAAATTGATCAAATACTTGGAGGTGGTAAAAAGAATGTCCCAGGATTTTCAAAATTTTAATATTCAACAAGTACCAAGGGAAGATAATGTTGAGGCAGATGCATTGGCAAACTTAGGCTCAGCATTCAAGGCACTTGAGGATACTCATATTCCTATAATTCATATACTAACACCAGCCATAGACCAAGGTACGGATATCCAGGATTCTAATGCAGCAGATAAAATCCTGGTATCTAGTACCCAGGATTCTTCAACCCAGAAGGAGTCCTGGACTAGACCAATTATTCAGTATTTGCGGGATGGTACTATTCCAGGGAACGAGAAGGATGCCCGCGCATTCAGGGTAAGAGTAGCCAGGTACGTGATTATTAAGAATATATTGTATACAAAATCTTTGGCAGGTGCATATTTGAGGTGCTTAGAGAAGGACGAGGCCCAAGAAGTACTCAAAGACATCCACAAGGGTGATTGTGGAAACCATACAGGGGGCGGATCCTTAATGTCCAAAATTCTGAGAACAGGGTATTATTGGCCTACCATGAGGAAGGATTCCCATGATTTCTCCCAGAAATGTGATGCTTGTCAAAGACACACCAATGTCCCTCACCAGCTTGCAGAACCATTGTACCCTATTCCAGCATCCTGGCCCTTCATGAAGTGGGGGATGGATATTGTTGGGAAATTACCCAAGGCCCATGGAGGAAAGGTATTCATGCTAGCTATGACGGATTATTTCTCAAAATGGATTGAAGCTGAGGCATACGTTCAAGTCAGGGAGAAAGAAGTCATAACCTTTATTAAAAGGAACATTTTAACAAGATTTGGAGTGTCGTCCAAGATTATTTGTTATAACGGGTCCCAATTTATCGGAAGTAGAACCACGGGATTCTGCGAATCATGGGGCATAAAGATGATAACATCGACACCAGTGCATCCTCAGGCTAATGGCCACGCTGAATCAAGCAACAAGATTATAATAAACAACTTGAAGAAGAGATTGAAAGAGAAGAAGGGAAGATGGGCAGAAGAGCTACCCTTGGCATTATGGGCAGATAGGACTACATCCAAGAATTCCACAGGCCAAACCCCATTTTCCTTGGTCTTTGGTACTGAAGTAGTTATCCCAACAAAAATGGTGGTCCCAACATTCAGGGTTAGTGGTCAGACCCAGGATTCGAATGACCAGTCCTTGGTTGAAGACTTGGATACCCGGGATGAACTAAGAGATCAAGCGGCTTGGAGGATGGCAGCTTATCAACAAAGAATTTCTAAGACCTACAACAAACATGTGAGGATCAGAAGGTTCAAGGTGGGAGATCTAATCCTTAGAAAAGCATTTCAGAACACAGCAAATCCAGGGGATGGAAAGTTGGCTCCTAAATGGGAAGGTCCCTACTTGATTGACTCTGAGGCTGGTAAGGGGCATATTGGCTTGCTAATATGGAAGGAGACCTACTACCGCGACCTTGGAATGCGATACACTTAAAGGCATATTTCATGTAAGGCTTCCTGTCCCGGGATTCAGCTGCCCATGTATGTGTTTGATTTTAAAATTCTTGCCGAAAATCCAGGTCAGTTTCTCACACTTAATGTATTTCTTTTATTACCTTAGATGTTCTATCTTCTTTATTTATTTTTCTTCTTTTTAACATCAGTCACACATTATATTTTATTTGAGGTTGTTATTCGTTACCTTGAACTAGCGAATACACCAAGGTCAATGTTTTGACAGTTGGGTTACTCAGAATCCATGGTTCCTCAGGATTTAGGGTACCCAAGATGCAGGTTGTTCAAAAATCTAGGTTACATGAAGCAAAGCGTACTCACGATGCACAAAGCCAAGGATAATCAGCCTATGTCTCCTAAGGTTGAGACTGGCCATCTCACTTCCATATTGGGTAAGGCCTAAACCCGATCCTAAGGTTTGAGGACTAAGCTTCCTCGACCCGAATATGGGCTATCACGCCTCGCCTGGGACGCACGTGGCAATTTTTTCCTGGCCCGGAGACGCACGTGATCCGAGTATGCAACTCTGGGCTTGTGGTATCTTCCGTGTTGATAGCATTGGTGGCAACCTACCAATCCAGAGACATATGTGGATCCCTTAAGGTTTAAAATGATTAACATGTTTTCAAGATGGATTGGTGCTAACGTACCAACTTAAGCTTCCGTGGACATGCCCTAGTCGGTCAGTACGACTAAGAGGAAATCCCTAGTTCGCCAGTACGGCAGCGGACATGACCCCAGAAATAACTTAAAGATTACCTAGTGGCCTAGGATTATTGACCTAATCTAGGGTCATAACGGTTAAAATCTAAATAAATTAACTACTTGGCTAGTTAATCCTAATTGTTATGTTCATATGACAGGAAACATTCATAAATCTACTGAAGCTACGAGGAGTCCTAAATCCTGGGGGAAACCCAGGAATACTAAGGTAAACCCTAGAATAATTCCACGCATTAGCAAATATCATTCAAATATTTCAAACACAATCAAGTAACTAAAAGCAGTTATATTTAAAAACCCATCCTGGGTCCGGAAAAGCTCCGGCCACCCCAAGGTGGGGGCATGTCAAAACCCTGGATTCCAAATCCAGGGGTGGGGCATATTTTCTTAACAAAACCGGGAAACATCGACCGGCATAACATCACAAATATAAAATTAAAGTTGTTTTTAAAAGGAACCACAAAAAACAAGAAGACGACCCCCAACCTTCAAACTGCATCCTGGGTCATCTCCTTAGCTTCCTCCACCACCGGAATCTCCTCTGTTGCCTTGGCATCCTGGGCTGGCGCCTCTCCTTCCTTGGGCTGGTCAATGTCCATGGTATGACCAGCAGAACCCTTGGATGGGGTACCCTTGCTAGTTCCAGGTTCGGCCTCAGAGTCGCACCCGGCAAGGATGGTTGCGCCTAGTTTGCGTAGCTTACCTGCCCATTCAGTCACATCCCATTTGGAGTTTACGAACCCCACGTCCCTAGCCTCCTTGGCCATCTTCAACCTGCATTGAAGGAGAGAGATGAGGGCTATTCGCCTACCGTGAATGTCCTTTGCAGCCAAGGCAGCCTCATGATTGGCCCGCTCTTCCACAGCCTTCTTCTCCAAGTCCTGGACCAGCCCTAAGTTCTTGTCAGCCACCGTTTTGGTCATGCTCAGCTCCTTGTTCAAAACAGCAATCTCCCTCCTGGCCGAGGACTCAGCATCCTGGGCACGTTTCTCAGCAGCCCGGACCAGCTCGAAGAATCTCCCAGCAATCTGCAAATAAGGGTAATTTAATTAATATTTTAAACCCTGAATGGCTTAACTATGCAGAAAATTCAAGGGTACCCAGGATTTACTTACTTGGTGAGAGGAGGCTTTAGCATGTGTGAGCAGCCCAGCAGCATCCATGTTTTCCAAGGGTTGCAAGGTCAGAGCAGCGGTAGCAGCCCTGGTCTTGCGCTTCGTGCCCGGGGTCTTTTAAGAGGGAGCCCTGGGGGCAGACAAGGGCTCAGGCTTCACCGTGGTCAGGACCTGAACGTCGTGCTCAGATCCACCCAGCAGGTAGGCGTCCAGGTCCACATCTTCAAGATTAATAGGAGTAGCGGCAGCTGAAGGGCGGAAGCATAAGAGATCAACAAAATCCAAGGGTTAAAAGGCAGGGTCTCAGAATACTTATAACTAGACATGCTGTGGGAAGCGGAGGAAGCAGCTTGATGGGGATCGGTCTTGAATTATCGGTCTTCTCCAGTGATGGTCAAGAAGGTCTGAAATCTCTCGAATGTCCCTGGATTCCCAGGACCAATCAAGGAATCGTAACTCCCTGTTGAGGCGGTTTAGGGTGCCCAAGATTCTCCATGCAATGAGGAGAGTTTGGGTATAGGAAAGGCCAGTGGCTTCAAAGAACTCGGCCATGAGACCGGTAAAAGGATAGGACAGCCCCATGGAAAAAAGGGTGAACAGGAAGCAGACCCAGGTTGCGAAACAGAAATCCGACCTAAGCCTCCTATCGAAAGGCCTGATTTCAGCAGACGGAGGTAGAAGGCCGGACAACAACAAGGAAGCAATGTCGGCATCGGTAAAATTGCATGTTTCAAGTTCATGGCTTTGCAGGTATTTTTGATCAAGGAAGTCCTCGATTCCTGACTTTTTTACTATGGTTTCCGATCGGATTTTCTTGCGGGTCATGGTTGGAAAGAAAGAAAAAAAGCGGGAAAAAGGAGAAGATTACCTGATCGGAGGAGGTTGGAAGCCGGATGTTGGGAATCGAGATACCGAGCCAACAAGATTTGGATAGATGTGATTAATATTCAACGACCACTTATTATATACTGTCCTACAATACGGTGAAGAACATGACAACTCAAGTTACAAGACTCAACCAAAGAAGAGGCTCTAGTGAATATTATTTATTGTTTAAATATTGTCACTAGTTAGTATTTTACTATTGTGCCCTTAGTGAGTTTGTAGTAGGTACATCAAAACTATACTCCTATATCAGATTACTTCGATATATAGCAGACGTGTTATGAGGTAACATTTGATTATAAGGGTTGTGCACAAGTTTGATATGAGAAGATTATTTGCTACTGTTGGATTTCAAGAATTTGTTGATGAAATGGTTGCTATATGGGTCTTGATTACAACAGAAGATGCTTATTTATTTTGCTACGGGTTACAAAAGTCTAGGGGGAGAAAATGTGATGATTTGATGAGACTTTTGGCAACGGTTCTAGTAAAAGAAAGCAACGTGATTTTTAATCTTCGAAGCGTCCTCAAGCCGTAACAGTTGCAACATTGCCATTGCGGTAAAAATCGAAGGCAAGATTATCAGCACAAAAAGAAGTGGTTTATCTTCGTGCAAAGCATTGGTTTGGTATTCGGCCAAGTATTTCAAGTTGGTTGAATTGTGGATTTAATTCTCGAGTTTTTCATAAATCTTTTATATTGTTTACTTTCAACAATATTGGTACCTTGACTTATGACTTAGTCCTCAAGTAGCTTGCCATTGTGTTGAAGTTTGTAAACATCCTATGCATTTACAGCCTATGGTTTGGGGCTAGAAGAATGTTTATTGTAGGGGGAGCTTCACGATGGAGAATTGAAGAACAAAAGATTTGAAACTACATGAAGATTTTCTTGAAGCCAAGTTGCAAGAATACAAAGAACCAATGTCACAAGTGTTGAGTATACCATCTACCAAATAGGAGGAGATTGTTGGGAATCGAGATACCGAGCCAACAAGATTTGGATAGATGTGATTAATATTTAACGACCACTTTTTATATACCGTCCTACAACACGGTGAAGAACATGACAACTCAAGACAACACGAATCAACAAAGAAGAGGCTCTAGTGAATATTATTTATTGTTTAAATATTGTCACTAGTTAGTATTTTACTATTATGCCCTTAGTGAGTCTTGTAGTATATATAGTAAGTCTTTCATTGTGAAAGACTTGATGATGTATGTCTAGTGAGAGAGAGTTAGTCATGGTTCTTTGAAGCTTGTAAGGGTTCATGAACTCACCTAGTAAGTTCATGATACCCGGGATGTGTGGGGTAGGTAAAATGTAATCTTTCAGTTATCTTTATTTATCTATCTATCATTCCACCTTGTTTATCTAGCTATCTTGTTCTTCATCTATCATGTTTATACTAGCTTTGCTCATCATCATCATCACATCTCAAACACCATCGTGTTCATATCCGGGTGTTCATTTGTTTCTACAAAAACGAGTTACACAAAGACTCGATCCACTTCCGCAACCAAGGTATTTGCCCACCACCTCGGTTTTTCAATTGGCATCAGAGCCATGGTCGAGATTATGCAACCTTACGGTTGATATCTCAACTTTGTGTTCATATGCTTGTTTTTGTAAACAAATGGAGATGTTAAACTTTTTAGAAAGATTTTGAACTCCCCTCCATGTCTTTCAAAGTTTATGAAAAAGGTTTTTGAAGTTTTCTTTCTTAGATTAGTCAAACCTATTTATTCATATATTCTTGAGTTGTTAAAAGTAATTTTGTTGAGTGTTTGTGTTTTTGTCCAGTAAACACAAATAGGTTTATAAACTTATCCAAGTTGTGTCTAAGCCTAACTCAAAACATGAACTCCCTGCATATTTCACGTATGCATAATCTTTAATGTTAAATTCATGGTCAAAGTTCCTTTTATTAGTTAATCTCAAGACTATCTTGAAAAGTGTGTGAATACTTCTTTCACATCACACTTTATTCTTTGTGTGTAAAATTCAACTTGCTTTATTTGACTTTAGCTTTCTTGAGTTCCACAATAGTGTGTCCTTTTTGTCAAGAGTTATCTCTGATGGAGTGCAAGTTTAAAATTTCTTTCACTTTAGCACTTGACTTTATTGAGTCCCACGTTTACTTTTTACTTTATTCACTTTCCCTGCACTTTCTTTCTCCACACGTATCAATACTTTCTCCAAGATTCCATGGCACTACTTTCTCTCTCTAAAATCATGAGAGCTACACAAATATATAGAGTGCTAAATGATTATTTTTGAAGACGATGGTGTGAAAGAACTCAGAAAAAGATGTATTACGAGGTCGCAACTCGATCATCTCTATGTTCTGATCATAAGAAGCTGGTTGATGAAAATAAACAAATAGTCTCGGGTCGATGGTGGAAAAAGATCTGAAGAAAATATAAGTCTCCGCTCCGCTTCATCATCGATCAACCGGAAATCGACCAAGCGGAAGTAGACCCGCTTCACCCTTAACCGGAACTCCCTGATCAACCGGAATCTTTAACTCCCAAGCGGAAGTCGGTCCGCTTTAACCTTAAACTGTTCAACCGGAAGTTACTAGTTCAACCGGAACTTCATGTTCAAGCGGAGAATTCAACCGGAAAAACTTGATCCGCTCCAATCCCGTTCCGTTCGAACTTCACGCGGAAAGTTCAACCGGAGAATACTGTTTCGCTTTAACGTCCAACCGGAAACCCACTTGAACCGGAAATGCCACTGTTTGGGTCTCAAATCTCCAGCGATGCTTGTAACCTCCGGAATCTGCCTCCATTTCACGTCCAGTCACCGGAAAACATCACCACTCAAGTTTAGGTAGCCAGAGAAACTCCAAGTGTGATCGGTAAACACGTTTCTGTTCGAAGTCAGTCACCGGAGCTTGCCTTGCTCGCCGGAAAATTGATTCTTTGATCGGAAACAGCTAAGGTACGTCGGGAACCATATGGTAACAACTCCAGGTTAATATTATCATGTGTTGTCTGAGCTTCTGTTCAAGTTTACGGATATCAAAGTGGTTGACCTTCGGGTATATATCTTTCATCTCGATAAAGTTTCTGTTCGAGATTTCGACTACGGGTTCGGGTCCGGTTATTTATCTATGTTGTCAACCCACAACCATAACAACAATTTGAAGACATAATTTTGTAGTAATCTCATCAGGTACATCAAAACTATACTCCTATATCAGATTACTTCGATATATAGCAGACGTGTTATGAGGTAACATTTGATTATAAGGGTTGTGCACAAGTTTGATATGAGAAGATTATTTGCTACTGTTGGATTTCAAGAATTTGTTGATGAAATGATTGCTATATGGGTCTTGATTACAACAGAAGATGCTTATTTATTTTGCTACGGGTTACAAAAGTCTAGGGGGAGAAAATGTGAGTGATTTGATGAGACCTTTGGCAACGGGTTTAGTAAAAGAAAGCAACGTGATTTTTAATCTTCGAAGCGTCCTCAAGCCGTAACAGTTGCAACATTGCCATTGCGGTAAAAATCGAAGGCAAGATTATCAGCACAAAAAAGAAGTGGTTTATCTTCGTGCAAAGCATTGGTTTGGTATTCGGCCAAGTATTTCAAGTTGGTTGAATTGTGGATTTAATTCTCGAGTTTTTCATAAATCTTTTATATTGATTACTTTCAACAATATTGGTACCTTGAGTTATGACTTAGTCCTCAAGTAGCTTGCCATTGTGTTGAAGTTTGTAAACATCCTATGCATTTACAGCCTATGGTTTGGGGCTAGAAGAATGTTTATTGTAGGGGGAGCTTCACAAAGGAGAATTGAAGAACAAAAGATTTGAAACTACATGAAGATTTTCTTGAAGCCAAGTTGCAAGAATACAAAGAACCAATGTCACAAGTGTTGAGTATACCATCTACCAAATAGGGGGAGATTGTTGGGAATCGAGATACCGAGCCAACAAGATTTTGATAGATGTGATTAATATTCAACGACCACTTTTTATATACTGTCCTACAACATGGTGAAGAACATGACAACTCAAGACAACACGACTCAACAAAGAAGAGGCTCTAGTGAATATTATTTATTGTTTAAATATTGTCACTAGTTAGTATTTTACTATTATGCCCTTAGTGAGTCTTGTAGTATATATAGTGTTATACCCTAAATCTTCGGCTGGTAATCCAGGGTACAGGTATAGACCAGGGGCAGGTATGAGCCAGGAATCGTATGACTCTGAATTTGGCAGGTAATGTTCGGTGACCCTGAATGTGTCAATAGTAAAGTGATGACCCTGGATGTCGACTTCATTCAGGGAAGTTTACATTCATTTTATTCTATATTAATATGATCTAAAATGTGCATAATCCAGGGTTACCCTTATTTTATAGATGACCCAGCATGTGGAAATGACCCTGCATGCTAGGGCATTGTCGCTAACAGTTTGTGTGCCTATATTTGATCAAGGACAGGTTGACGAAGTCTACTAACGGTCGCATAAAACAAGCTAAAGGCTTATTTTGCACGTGTTCAAAGTCAGTTAGCTGGAAACTCGGTCAACCAACTGAAAGAGACATTGAAGAGGAGATCTCTGGAATATCGGACAAGTTGTTGAAGATCTAGGAGTATATATATAGGACACTTAGTCATTTATTCAGCTCATTCGAGCTTTACTCATTGTATTCTCGTACTGATTTCTCTGCATACTTATTGTACTCAAACATTTACGTGATCAATAAATTGGTAGCGTGTGTTATCGCTACCCGGGGTTTTTATGCCGGCGGCGCCTTAGAGACATCTAAGGGCTAAGGGCTTTTCCCTAGTAAAATTCTCGGTGTTCCTACTTGCATTCAAGGCTTCATTTGTGTTATTTACTTTCTAAATCGATTTCGCAACTAAACTTACATTTTAACCCAGGATTCCGGCTTTTGTCCCTGGAATTAAGTTATTGTCCCAGGATTTTTACAAACAGTTTTCGTATCTTAATCCTAGGCACCAAACCTCACAATCTTTTTTGGTTCAAGTTTTACTAATTTTGCTTAAGTAATTTTTAGCCAAAACATATAGTAAGTCTTTCATTGTGAAAGACTTGATGATGTATGTCTAGTGAGAGAGAGTTAGTCATGGTTCTTTGAAGCTTGTAAGGGTTCATGAACTCACCTAGTAAGTTCATGATACCCGGGATGTGTGGGGTAGGTAAAATGTAATCTTTCGGTTATCTTTATTTATCTATCTATCATTCCACCTTGTTTATCTATCTATCTTGTTCTTCATCTATCATGTTTATACTAGCTTTGCTCATCATCATCATCACATCTCAAACACGTATCAATACTTTCTCCAAGATTCCATGGCACTACTGTCTCTCTCTAAAATCATGAGAGCTACACAAATATATAGAGTGCTAAATGATTATTTTTGAAGACGATGGTGTGAAAGAACTCAGAAAAAGATGTATTACGAGGTCGCAACTCGATCATCTCTATGTTCTGATCATAAGAAGCAGGTTGACGAAAATAAACAAATAGTCTCGGGTCGATGGCGGAAAAAGATCTGAAGAAAATATAAGTCTCCGCTCCGCTTCATCATCGATCAACCGGAAATCGACCAAGCGGAAGTTGACCCGCTTCACCCTCAACCGGAACTCCCTGATCAACTGGAATCTTTAACTCCCAAGCGGAAGTCGGTCCGCTTTAACCTTGAACTGTTCAACCGGAAGTTACTAGTTCAACCGGAAATTCATGTTCAAGCAGAGAATTCAACCGGAAAAACTTGATCCGCTCCAATCCCGTTCCGTTCAAACTTCACGCGGAAAGTTCAACCGGAGAATACTGTTCCGCTTTAACGTCCAACCGGAAACCCACTTGAACCGAAAATGCCACTGTTTGGGTCTCAAATCTCAAGAGATGCTTGTAACAACCGGAATCTGCCTCCATTTCACGTCACTTCTGCCGTAACTCAGAGAGCTAGGAGACGATTCTGGAGCAGGAAATCGAGATTGAAGCCATTGGAACCATAGGATTGAAGCATTCGACTCCCATTCGCTTCCCCGGGTTCTTATTACTTCGATTTAACTTCCGTTTTTATTGGACCAGATCATGCGACTGATTGATATCACTGTTATTATTATGAACTCAGACATGTTGATTGTTCTTGGCTAATTTTATTGTACCATCTAGACCAAATGATGACTAGTTAATGTTTTCGACTTTTCCTTGATTATGACGATTGTGTGATGTATTGATAGTCTACTGCAATTCCTTTAATTTTCTGTGATTGTTGCTTATGCGTATTGTGATTAGAGTTTTGGTTGTTGATTGGTGTTTGTGTTGCCTGCGAATGTCTTTCGGGTCGGGTAATGCATCTAAAGGTGTTAGCTTTAGGGTTTTCATCTAAGGAGTAGTTTAGGAGACATCCCGAACTAGAACATTGGTTAATAATTAATACTTTGATTGCTATATTCTGCCTTGGTTAGAACTTAAAAGGGGATAACCTTGTCGACTAGTTAGGTGGGTTAATTGTCTAGATCAGGATTGTCTCAAAAGGAAGTCCCCTAGATTAGTTAGTCAATTTGCTAAGTTGTGACTTTCATAGTGTTTAAAGGTAGCTCCTTTTACCTTAAGGTGCCTTAGATTAGTTTCGCGGGTGGTTAGAGTAATTGAATTGGGAAATACTCAAAAGGTGAACCAATTAATTGAGCGGTAAAATTATCGGTTAGGATGTACTCAAAAGGTGAACTAACAAATCAGTGAGCGTTTTCCAACCGTTAGGATTCTTATCAGTTACGTCCGGAGAGGATTTCGGGGACTCGTATGTTTCTTATAGGTTGCATCTTTAGAATCTGATTTAGTCATAATTGTCATAGTCAAGGGAAGTCGTTAGCATTAACTAGGATTATAGGTCTAAGTGGTATTTCGCATCATATCTGGTTTTCGTCTCGAGGCTTTGAGTTGTTGGTCTGCTTTCCAATTTTAGTAATTTCTATTTTTAGCAGTTTCCCGTTTTAGTAAGTTTTAATAATTTAGTTAATTTTAGTTAGTAAATTTTATTTAGTTAATTTAATCAGTTAATAGCTTCTTCAAATCAAAAACCAAATTTCATCAATTAATCAGTAATTTATTTTTCTTAGTTAATTTTGTCTTTTTAGTGTCTCTAGGGTTCGACCCCGGTTTACCGAATAGCTATTCTACATTCGATAGGTTCGCTTGCCTGTTGAGTCGGTCTAGTTTTAGGTTAATTGGGTTTAATTTAGTGTGTTTAGGTCTACGATAATTTAGTTTATTTTTATAGATCGATTTTTGCACATCAAATAACAGAGATAACTAAGCAGCGGAATGTGCGAATGTCGACATAATCCACCTTTACCTGCCACACATCTTGTCCGGTGGCATTCCGGTGGATACCGCCGCAGTGAATGATTTTCAGTGTGAACATCCGACCACCTGTAAAAAACCCAAATGCAGACTAGAGCGATAAGTAATTAAACAAATATAAAACCCTAAAAATTACATACAGAGCGAGATGAAAATACACTTACGGGGAGTCTTGCTGTAGTAGGGTGTTGGTTCATTAGCGCCCTAATCCTCCATTGTTTACCAAAGGCAGCCATTGTTGATCGAAGATTTTTTATGAGAATATGAGGATTATTGATCAGGAAATACGTAAAGTACAAAATATAGGGCGGAAATAGGGGGAAGATTATATACTGTATAAACGAGGATTGATTTTGGCGGTAAGAAGTGAAAAGGTCAGGCCACGCTACCGGCTACCGTGTCCATTTATTACCTTTAGCCACACATTTTCTAATTTTACCCATTTTTGTATGTATTAATAATTAGATATGTATTCTATCCACTTATGGTGCATACAAATAAATTATTTAGTCACTCTTTTGTCACACAACCTAATATAAGAGGCCATATGTATTTTCTTTCTTAATTATTACACTATATTCTTTTGTCACACAACCTAATATAAGTGGCCATATGTACTAGATTTTAGCCACCTCAATAAATAAAAATAGTGGCATTTCCTCACAATTAGTCACGCATACTACATAGTAACTATTGTTTTTTCTTTTAATTTTCTAATTACTAAAGTCTACTCTTTGGTCACACAACAAAATATAAGTGGCCATATCCATTACGTATTTAGCCACACTAAAAAAAATATACCATAACAGTTCCTCACATTTAGTTACACTTTATTAAGTGCGGCTAGTAATTGTAACACTTTTTTCCAAATGTGTGGCTAAATGTATCCTATATATGTGCCTTTGGTCACATGAATAGAAAAGAGTGACAAATTCCGTGTTTTTTGTCACATGAATCAAAAGACAAACAAATTCCGTGGTTGTTTGGGACATTTCGCCTCAATTTTTTTATGACTAATAAATGTCACATTTTTTAATAAAAGTGTGGCTAAAGCCACTACACCTGTGTGATTTTTGTCACACAAATAAAAATGTGTGGCCAAAGCCCCCAAAGCTAGGTATTTTTTGTCACACGAACAAAAATTGTGTGGCTAAAGCCCCCAAAGCTAGGGTTTTTTGTCACACAAACAAACAATGTGTGGCTAAAACAACTGAAACTATCCTTTAGCCACTTTTTTAAAAAAAAATGTAACTAGGCAGTTTTGAAAAAAAACATGACTAAAGCCTCATTTTTATTAATGATATTAAATAAAAGGGACACATATTGTATTTAAGTTAAAATAAATAAAAATTATATATATATATATATATATATATATATATATATATATAATCGTTGCCCATCTCCTTTCCTCTGCTTTCTAACCACTTCCGACCACCCACCATTTGTGAGCAGAGGCTTGATGTTCATAAACAGCAATCCATTGGCAATTCTCGAAGCAACAATCAATCAATCAGATAAACCTGTATAACATCTTAAGATTATTTAATATCCCCCCTCACTTCTTTCTCCATCGGCAACCGAAATCGTCACGACGCGTTGGCTGTAGACGACGCCGTTTTCGTTGACAGAAAAGAAGAAACGGGGGAGGAAAATGAGCTTAATAGCGAGGGTGAAGGAAATTAGGTGTTCAAGATTCTTCATGGGAGATCTATGTGGAATGAAATTGAAGATGGTCGAATCGACGAACAAGATCATGAGGCTAAAAATCGTTTGGAGAGTGAATTCAATCGTCGTATACGTGATCGGGTTTATGAGCCCCCAATCACTGGAATTGTTATTGTTAGCTATACCGGAGTTAATGAACTCACCGCCGACACGGATGTCGAATTTCGGCATTGTTTCGGGCGTTTGGAGGTGTAAGAGGTGCCCCAGATGGGTTCGTTTAGAGACAATGAGATGGGTGGTACCAACTGAGTTACATTGGCTGATTGAGAGAGATGGATTTCAATTGAATTTTTATAGATTTAGGAATGCTAAATCTGATTGAGAGAGGTGGATTTCAAAATTGGTGGTGGCCGGATCTTGGAACGATGATTATGGTGGCTAGCTCTTACAATCCCCAGCTTGATCGTCCGTTTGATAGCCGGTTTAGGTGAAGAATTCCTTCATTCTCGCCATAATGTTTGGATGTTGATTTTTTCGTGAGGTATGCAGCAAGTTGTAGATACAAGATCTGTGTGTCGTGTGATCTCCCCTGTGTCGGCGAGACGATGACCCCAACGCCGATAACATCTCCAACAGTTTCATGTTCCAGTGTTCCGATGTCGTGTTCTCCGATTCGATCTCAAAACGGTGAGATTCGCATAGGTGTCGGAGATAGAAATTTGGGTGTACGTTTATGTCGAAGTTTGTTGGATCTTTGGCGACGGCCGGGGGGATGCTTTGTAATTTCAATCGAGTGAGTGAAATTTCATCACAAGATGATATGGAGATCAAGTTTCTTAATTTTCTGGATCTGGATGCTTTTTCTGGTGGGTGGGTGATGGGGTCGAGTGACAGAATCTTGACGGAGAAGATGGAAGCGCCGTCAAAGGATAACAGGAAGAGGAAAACGAATGAGATGAAGACGAATAGTCATCGTCTGTTGTTGAGGGTGGTGAAATCGATTGGAATATTATGAATTGTCATGGGTGGAATTTGGGCATGGAGCATCATGGTGGTTATCGGAGATGATGACGGCGATGGTGGTGGTAATGGGTTTTCAGAGTGGTTTCGGTAATGGTGGCGGTTTATCAGGTTTTTTAAATTATAAAAATGGTATTAGGATATAACAAGTTTAGATAAATTAAAAAAATGGTCCCTGCTCATAGATAACCTTATTAATTTTTTTAAATACTCCCTCATGTGTAAAATGACTAAGATGCCCTCAGAGTTAACAGAAAAATCTCACTCCATTAGTCCTAGGGCTTAGTTGGCAACGAAAAGCAAACATCAGACGAGATTTGTTAATAATAAAAAAATAAACTCAAACAGTTAAAATTTGGCAAACCTCAGGGACGCAAATTGTACTTAACTCTAGATTTGAACTAACAAGATGTGCACTCAAGTCATCAAAACATTTACAAAAAAGTTAAAGAGTAAACTACTGTTTTCGTCTTTGAGGTTTGGTCCAAATCTCAGTTTATTCCAATACTTTAAAATTTGTGAGTTTACTTCAATAATTTGATATTTTATCTCGGTTTTAATCCAACCAACTAACATCGTTAGAATTTTCCATTAACTTAGCACGAATTGACTAAAATACCCTCTGAACAAAATATATATGAAAAAAATTTAAAAAAAAACAATTATACAACTCTCTCCCCATCACCTCTCTCTTAAAACCTCAAAAACATCATCCTTCTTCTCCGGCCACCCTTCTTCTCTGACTCCAAATCTCTCTTTGCTCTCTCTTCATTGTACCAAGAAATTGATCGAGCCTAAAATCTGGGAGTTTGACCTAGCTCTAAATGTCCTCTTGACGACAACTTACCTTCATCCCTTTCTTCTCTCTCCCTCAGGGGCGGACCTACTTGGGTCCCAGGGGTAGCGCCCGCTACCCCTGAACTTTTACCCCGACGTGCAAATTTTTTTTTTTAATAGGTTTTCGGTTTTTCGCGACCCCTGAAACAAATTTTTCGCGACCCCTGGAAGAAATTTTATGGCTTTTACTTAATAATATGATCAAAAGCCCCTTAAAAATATGATTAAAAGCCCGTTAACTACCTAAAAAAAAATTTCGGGGGCGCTGCCCTCGAACCCCCGTTAGTCCCCGCTACCCCTGATATTCTTTCCTGGATCCGCCACTGCTCTCCCTCGTCCATGTCTAATAGCCACCAATGGCAAAACCTAAACCACCATAATCTGTAGTTGCCATCGTGAATCAGATCAAGAGTTGTAGAACTATGAACCCAAATTAGGGTTTTGATCTATGAACCCAACCATCGTAAATCAGACCAAGAGCACTCAACGTATGTTAGTGGAACACATAACTCTATTGATGATTTTTGTAGGCTACGGTACCCAATTGACCCAAATTCAAATAGTTCCTAATTAACCCAAGTTTTTTTATTTAAATGTGAAAACTTTTGTAATCTAAGGGTCTTTTTTTTAAGATTTACAAAAAGCGATAAGGACGATGGTTTGTTGGCGTTGTTGGTGGTGCTTTGGCTCCGGTGGTGGCTGGTGGGGAGGACGACAGTGGCCGGGGCGGATTTCATGTTTAAGTATATAAATAAATGGTCTTTATCCATTCAAGGTATCGACAGTACCACGTGTAGCAAAGTGGTTACGCTAGAGCACGTGTCACTAAGCATGCATCGATCGTCACAAAATACCTTTTACTTTTGTAACCCGAGTCATTCTCTTTGAAACCGACCAACAACATAAATCAATCAAGTGAGATAGACGGAGTAGATTTATGTTGAGAAGAAGAAGAGTCGCAATGGTGTGTAGGTAATGGTTAGGAGAGAGACAGAGTTGACTTATCGGCATATAATAGATAGTAAATGGGTCGGCGTGAAAATCAATGAATATGCCTGGCGAAAAAGATACATCTAGTACCGGACCAATGATTTGAGCGATACGCCCCAGGTTCTTTTTGTCAAGCGTGGCAACCCCAGAATTAGAAGGATTCATTCTCATAATAGAATAATAAAGTAAAAAAGATCTCATTTTTTTGCGAAAATTTTCGCATTAAAAATCAATGTCCGATGACAAGTTGATCGGTTAATTCAAAAAGAAATGGGAGTTAGCACGTGATTTTGTTAGTACCATCCAACCGAATCCAATTTGATTGTTTACTTATTCAATTTTAATGAGTGAATTTTCAAGTTCAACCAACCCATTTTTAAAATATCAAGTCGGTTACTATTTCTGAATCTCAAAAAATAGAGAAAAAAACAAGGAATAGGATTTGATTAGTTGGTATTCAAAATATACGATTCAAGTAGTCAAGTCGAGAAAGAGATGGTTGAATCAAAATAATTTTGTTTAAAGTTCTATTTTTGTCAGAGGGCAATATGAATGTTCTATCATGTTCCATCAACACACTAAATGGGTTATACGATCTATCTGGTGTGGAAGTAGGCCAACATTTTTATTGGAAAATCGGGGGTTTCCAAGTCCACGGCCAAGTACTTATTACTTCTTGGGTTGTAATTGCTATCTTATTAGGTTCAGCCACTCTAGCTGTTCGGAACCCACAAACAATTCCGACCGGCGGTCAGAATTTCTTCGAATATGTCCTTGAATTTATTCGAGATGTGAATAAAACTCAAATTGGAGAAGAATATGGTCCTTGGGTTCCTTTTATTGGAACTATGTTTCTATTTATTTTTGTTTCTAATTGGTCAGGCGCCCTTTTACCTTGGAAAATCATACAATTACCTCATGGGGAGTTAGCCGCACCCACGAATGATATAAATACTACTGTTGCTTTGGCTTTACTCACGTCAGTGGCATATTTCTATGCGGGTCTTAGCAAAAAAGGATTAGGTTATTTCGGGAAATATATTCAACCAACTCCAATTCTTTTACCTATTAACATCTTAGAAGATTTCACAAAGCCCCTATCACTTAGTTTTCGACTTTTCGGAAATATATTAGCCGATGAATTAGTAGTTGTTATTCTTGTTTCTTTGTTTTTTTATTTATTTAATAACATGGGCATTATAGTCTTTTACATAAATTAAACAGAAAAACTGGATGGTGTCAAACTGTTATATTAAACTCATAATTTTTAAGGTATTAACTATAACCGAGATTTAAACAAAACCTTAGGGACGAAAACAATAGTTTACTCAAAGTCATATATACCATTTTTGAATAATCATGTGGCTTAGAATAGTTTGATTTGTGGTAATGAATTTGAGAAATGGTACTTTTCAATATGACAATACTTTTCTATATATATAGCCTAAAGTCTCCCATCTCATTTGACATAGAAACCAAACCTTTTGGTCTTTCATAACATCATAGAATTCTTCTTAGCTACAACCGTCTCATAATCATCACCAATCATGTCTAGAGCCACCACCCTCTTCCTCATACTATCACTCGTCCTCCTCTCTCCGGTCATCTCCTCCGCCCGACCTGAACCCGCCACCACAACAACACCAAGCAAGGTAAACTAACCATCTATATATTGTAAACCTAATCTTCAATGATAATAATCTAATGTCTAATATATACGTGCATATGTGCCAAGAGTCATTACAGAACACTAAATTATTACGATGAACGATTTAAAGCATTGAACTTTTTATCAATCGTTAAAGTTTTCGTAGATGTTATGCTTCTTACATGTGTATGTATGATAAAAACCTCAAACTAATTTGTTTATATGTTCTTTTAGTAACCTACTAACCTACACGTATGAAGTATGTAATATAATATAAACATGATATATTCATGTGTAAGTTTATATACATAGACGAATAATCATTATTTCTTTACAATATTTAATTTATTAAATTAACAAAATGATTGATTTGTTCCGTTTATTTCTTGTAATAACGTGTGTTCTATATAAATCTCTCCCCTATCGATTTCATATTCAAATATGTGTTTATATGTGTTTTGTCTTGTTTGTAGGGTGTTGAGGTTGAAGAAGGGTGTGAAGGAAATATCGGTGAAGAAGATTGTTTAATGAGAAGGACCCTTGTTGCTCACCTTGATTATATTTATACTCAAAAGAAAAATCCATGATGAGAAAATACTTAAAACCATATTTCGGTTACTTTTGTTCGTATCAAATACATATGTATATACACTTGTATGTATTTTTTAAAGTTACGGAAGCTTTTCTTATTCAATTTTAAAAAACTTTATGTTTTGAAAACGAGCATGTAAAACTCGATTTGATTAATAAATAGCCTTTTTATAAGGCCTTTGGTGTGGATGGATCATTATAACTAAATTTCTTAATTTTACCTTGAAATACATAACCTTTTTTAAATTTAATAATATATCCAGCAATTAGGTCATAACAATAAACAATCGATACTATGTGTTTTGTAATCTGGATGTAGGCTTTCGCGAGGTCACCAATCATGATATTCTCTCGAAGGCCCATTTTAGAAGGCCCATTTTAGTTGTTGAGTTATCCTCTCATTTATAACTAATGTGTTTAAAACGTATTGATAATGTTTTCTGATTACCTGAATGGGTATCTTTTTGTAGTCAGATGACCGGTATGTATTATATTCATAGAATTATATTTCTTTTCTGACTGGATGTAGCCCTTAGTGAGGTCACCAATCATGAGAATTGGCGAAGCTTAAGCTTAGCCCGAGGGGGCGATGATCCATGCGGGTTTTTCGTCCAATAGTGTTTAATAGTATATATTTTCATGATTGTTCTCGAAGTTTTTTATATTTTATATGTATTGAGTAGGGCCTCAATGTTTACGGCCCCGTGACCTACAGTCCCGTCCCGGTTTTTGTTAAAGCTTCACCACTAATCATGAGATGAAAGCACGTTTTAGTTGTTGAGTTATCCTCTCATTCAAAACTAATGTGTTTAAAACGTATTAATGATGTTTTCTGACTGGCTATTTTTTTTTAATCGGCTGACCGGTATATATTGTAGTCATAGAATTATACCTAACAAGTTTCAACCACTTTCGATAAAGCTAATTGGATATGACGTAGGCATTTTGTCTGCCATGTAAGTGATGTTACACCTATCCAGAAGACGAACAACAACAACAGGACCATTAATTTGGGGGTTGGATAAAAAAGAAGGTTGAATTAAATTTGAGATTAAATAATCAACCGAAAGTAGTTGGCAGTTGAGTTGAATGAACATAAACAACATAGCTTATAAGGCTATGTGTAGTGGATGGAGTCTCTTATGGGGTTATGCACTATGAGACGTCCATGTCATTAAAAGGGTTCTATGACTAAAGTGGTGTAGTGGTAACCAATTTTTAACCCCCTACCAATGATTACATAATTATTTATTTAATCATTTTTTTATATAATTTAACATTAATTATATTAAAAACTAAAACATTCATTAAAAAAACAAGATACATTAAAAAAAACTACAAGATTTTTTTTTTAAAAAGATACAACATTCATTAAAAAAAAACACCAAACATGAAAAGTTAAAAAACAAACCTAGATTCTTAAAAAAGGTGGGAACAAACCATCGTCCCGCGGTTGTTGCTCGGGCACGTTTGTTCGCCGCGGGGCTTGGAAGCGTGGGTTTGACGAAGATCCACCACGAGAAAACATATTGACTAAAAGAGAAGAAAATGTAGAAGATAGGTTTTTTAAAAGAGAGGAGGATGAAGAAAGTTGTGTGTTTAAAAAAAGTGGTGAATGTTATATATATATATATAGGGTAAGGTTCATTGTAGACACTTTCGCATGTGAAATAGCTCTTTTTCACATGTGAAAGTTTCTAATTAATGAGAAAAAAGAAAAAAATAAAAAAGAAAATTAATCACAACCATTAGATCAAGAGATCTAATGGTGAAAAAGGATGTCTACCTGTCTACACTTATGGGGGTGTCTACAATGAACTTTTCACTATATATATATATATATATATATATATATATATATATATATATATATATATATATATAATTCTTTTTAGTTCTCAAACCCAATTGGTTCTCAAATGATCATCTACCTATCTATACTATCTTATTATGCATATATGAGAGAGAAAATTAAGTGTTGAAAAATCAAGTTTTAATGCACAATGTACAAACAATTTATGCACAATGTTGAATCTCTTAAGAGGTACCAGATTTATAGCACAATGTACAAACAATTTATGCACAATGTTAGAATCTCATTCGATCAGTCCCTTTCAACCTCGATTTCTCTAACAATCAAACCCCGCTCCACCAAATGTAGCCCTAATTTCAAATTCATTTGAAACACAGTACAGCAGGGATCCGTCATCTTACTATCTCCGTCCTATCGCCGCCATCGCTTCAAATCTCATAGGTACCGGTACGTTTAAGCTCCTTCGTCATCTTCTTCCTATGTATGCAGATCTCCCGTCTTGCCTCTTAAACAAAATGAAGAAACAAGTTCCCGATCTGATGGTCTCGCAAGTCCGTTTTGCTTCGTCGTCTCTTCTCAAATCGACATCACGGTACAGATTTTGTTTAATTTTTTCAGGCATTCATATTTAGGGTTCATTATGTTTTCATTATGCTGCTTTCTCTGGTTTGTCAATGGCGACACCGCATATATTTTTGATGGCAGAGAGATTTCGATGGCAGAGAGAGATCTACGACATGGGAAATTACTAGCACCTTCAACCGATTTCCGTTGGTTTTCACGACGATGACCATCTCCAGGCTCCTACGCTCGACACTTCTGGTAAGATCTTGCATATTTCTTTTTTTTCTTCATGAAATCACATCTATAAAATCTCGATCTACTCTTGCTTGACCGATTTCTCTGGTTCATTGTATCATTGTTTCAGATCTAAGGGTTTTAGGTTGTTTTTTTGGTGCTGGCCTCCAGAAAGCGATATTCACAGTTTGGTATGGGCTTTAGGTTGTTTTTTCAGATCTAAGATTGTTTTTATCCTATAAACATTGACGCTGTCTCTGATGTTCTCAAACACAAACTATCTTTCATGGTTCTCATTTCTTAAACTTATGGATTTAACCACTACGTGGGAGGTTAATTAATTGCTCTCATATATTTAATCATGTAACCAGTTATGTTTGTTAATAGTTTGTTTGCATTGTTTTGTAAACAGTTGTATGATTGTGATCTTTGAATATTGTGTTGTATGCAACTGTTATGTAAGTTCAAGACCTGCCTGTGCAGCACTTGGTTGATGTATCGATCTCCGGCCGGTTTCAGATGTTATCCCAACCTTCATTGGTTTCATACATTAAATTTTATCAATAAATATTATATAATAGAATATGAGGACACACAATGTTATTTTACACTTTTATATGAGGTGCAACCCATTAAAACGTGTGTATCCTGTTGAAATGAGGTGCAAAAAATGGATAATCCAACAATGCACGTTTTCTCTTCTTATGAATTTGAAATGCTAATTTAGGTAATCTATAATTATACAAAATCTATAAGTGTGTGGAACATAGTTTTATAAGTGGGTGTTTCCTGTTGAACATAGTTGTCGTTAGCATTTTCTATATAATCATGAAGACTTGAACTATAAGAAAAACTAAACATTATAAACAACTTTTAGATAGAATATCATATCACGTTATATGTCTCGATTTAATTTTGGTTGAATAGATTCTGTGTTTTGATTCTCACTTGATCCGTATTCAATTATGTTTTTATTAGATTTTGATTATGTTTAAAGCAACCTAGATCTCTTCATGAGGAGTTTAATGAGATCTGCAACACTTACGACATATATAGACTATACCGATGTTAGGAATGTGGAAACCAATAGATGTACAATGCAATATATCACGTGAAGATTGATAAACTAATAGAAAACAATTATCGCGTTGGTTGATTGTTGCGTCGCTGTATCGCGTGGGTTTCCCCAACCTTATTTGTGTATTCATTGTTATTTAATTGAGATATGCAATGTTCGTTACATAGATAGACTACACCTATGGTTCGAATGAGAAAAGTAACAAACATACAGTATAATATATCACGAGAGGATATAAACTAACGAAATATGGTACTACGTTGGTTGATTGTCGCTGTCGCTGCATCGTGCGGGTTTCCCCCTAATATCGCGTTTTAAATTTTCGTTGGTACCGAACATGCGAACATAATACAAATAATGCGTTATAAACTGTCGCCCGCCGCAATGCGCGGGTACCCCACTAGTATTATATATATATATATATATATATATATATATATATATAATATAGTGTAAATATGTTGTTAAAAAATAATAAAAAATAAATTTGACCGTTCCACAGTCTAAAAATTAATTGGGTCAACCACTTCACAGGCGCCATCAAGATAGCGCTCCTCCATTTTTTGTTTAACATGGCGCCCCGGGGGCAGATCCAGGGCGTTATGGGGCGCCATGTTAATGAAATTTTGACTCATAACGCCCCATTACGGATAGCATAATGGATCCAGGACCACTTATAGATATTTTTACTATTCATGTGACAAATATTCTATCATTTAGGCCTAAATTTCACCGTCTAGAACTTTAATATCAATAGAGAGGTCTCTCATCAACTTTTGTCATTTTTATTTATTTATTTATTTAACGACAATTTTATTAGAAAAACTGGCGAAAAGCCCGATAAAACAAGAGGTTATTTTTATAAAAATTATAAAAAGTACAAAGCAAACTAAGACCATCTCAGCCGATCAAAAGGTTATTTTTATTTACTCCCTTATCTATGTAAAAATATAAAGAATTTTCTTTTACGACACCTAATCTACTCATTAAATAACAGTAGCAAACCTACAAAGTAATATCAAGCCCTTGCTCGTTGTTGAGGGGAGTATATCATTTACTACTAGAATATCCTTAAAGATGCATAAGTATATTTTATTTGAATAATTTATGTGTTTATTTTGGGATCTCACTTCCATAATTAGACCCACAATTTTAGTTTTTCAAAATTTAGCTCGGCTCGGCTTGTCTTCGCTCTGAGTCGGTTTCATATCCAGTAGGTAGTAAAACAACCTTAATATGTTAGATTTGATTCGACTCGACAGATCAAGTGGTGGATGGCAGATGAGCTTGTAGCAACAGAACAACGTTGAAAGCTTTGCTAGGAGAAGTCAAATCGTTATCATTTCTATGGATATGGAATAGAGCCAAAAACGTTGATGTGGAGTAGAAGAATTTGTGTGATTTCAATTTCCTATAAGGTTTTTATTGTTCTTTAAGCTGCCTGAAATTTTCCTTTTCTTTTTTTTTACCATTAACCTGCCTTTTTTTTTTAAATATAATTGTAGTTGGAAAAAAAATATACATGAGCTGGTAGTGGTGGTAGTGTCCGGGCGCCGAATGGGAGAGAGGAGAGAGGTGTGACAGTGGTAGCGCCAGAGGGGGAGAAGTCTTTCATGGTGCCGACGGAGGTGGTGTTTTCGACGTGATATGGACGCTATGGAGGGGTGACGCCCCGTGAAGCCCATTACGAACAACTTTATAATCATACGTAAATACAAACAAATTATCTTCAAGTGTATTTCATCTCCATTTTTGAGAATTGAATTTACAATATTGCCACCATCTCACTATGTCTCTTATCAATCCCATGATAAGAGATATAAATTGATTAGTAGTTACATGTTAGAGAGTCATAACGAGAACTCTAAATAAGTAACGGCGGCCCACAAGGGCGGATTTACTTAGTATCCAATGGGTTTACGGGAACCCAATGGATTTTGAATTTTTAGCTGAAATATATATAAAAACTAGGAGTGAATCCTCATATAGATTAGGAGTGAATCTAAGTAACAAAATCCTTCTCATTTAGTTGGTTAACTTCCTTACTTATATCTATAAGATACTAAGTTTAATCCTTGTCCTTTTCTGTTTTTTCTAACCTTTTCATTTAATTTGTTTATTAGTGTTGCTTAGCTGGTTAACTTCCTTACTTATATCTTTAAGGTACCGAGTTCAATCCTCGTCCCTTGCTTTTCAAATTCATTTTTGGAGATTAAATAAAAAAATTATGTCGCCGAGACTTGAACCCGCGTCTCTTGCTTTTTAAATTTATTTATTGGAGATTAAATAAAAAAAAATTATGTCACCGAGACTTGAACCCGCGTTTCTTGGGTGATAACTTACTATTTATCTAACCAACTAGACTACAATTGATTGTTATAATATGTTGTTTTATTTATCTTTATACAAGTGTAACTATAATAAAGAAAGATTAAAGAGTAAACACAACGTAATTAGTAATAAACAAAAAACAATGGTTTGGTTATAGGTGCTACAAGTAATAATCATTTATTAAACGAACACCTTATCGAAGATAAGAACATGTCAATAAGATTAAAAAACACACCCGACCCTATCCGACCCGAACCGACTAAACCGAATGTTTTAACATTTACTTGTTGGAATTCTGACCACCGAAAAAAAGTAAATCCAATGAAAAAAATCTTGGATTCGCCCACGATGACTGTAGGATCGAAAATAGTTATGAATTAACTAAAACTAAGCCTTTTACTTGCAAATATAACCCTGCGGAATTAAAGTTATATTTCACTTTACTTAAGCGATGTTAAGTTCTTGTATAATGTAAATGCTTGATTTGCAGAATAGTAAAACAACGATATATCGAATATTCGGCACTATTTGCATTAACTCAAAGCTACACTATTACAAGTGATGAACGTGTTGTAAACTAAGAGATTACATGCTATATATAGTGCAGATGAGATCAATGACAGCCATTGATCTCATGCGATCTAATCTAGACCGTAAACATAAAAGTCAAATATAAACTACCAAAAGAATAAACATCGACAATCGGAATGACTTGCGTGTTGGCAGCAACAATCTACTTTAGGAGAGCGGCTTGAATCAGATTTAGAAGCATACAAGAAGCTTTTGCAGGATTGGACTTCGGAAAAGACTTCTCACAAAAAGTCAGGTTGAACTCTTTATCTGGTGGATAAACGAGTTCACCCGGAATATTCGCTAAAAGACAAAACTGCTTCTTTCCGCTTGAACTGCCTGTTCCGCTTGAAGTATGAATTCCGCTTCAACTTCAACTTCAGCCGGAACTACTGAAATTGGCATTTCAGCCGGAAATCTTCCAAGCTCTATTTTTCCTTACAATCTCCCCCTAAGCTGATGCTGTCAAATTATTCATTGTCTTCAATGTTTATCTTCAAAATCGACTTGTACCCAAAAAGTTTCTTCTCCACAACCTACTTGTTAGAAGATCCGATGCTAACATCAAGGTTTTGAGAAAGCTCTCTGATGTTTGTTTTGGTCACCTTTACATGTTTGATTGAATCCCAATCCATTTCGTTCCATTCTTCTTGAACAGAAATGGACTCATGGATTGTAAAGGTGCCATCAGCTCTATGAACATAGAAGAGCTTCTCTTCTTCTTCCCAGATGATAAATTTGATCTCACTGATAGGCTCTTCTTCTTCTTCTTCTCCTTCTGAATCATCATCCAAATTTTTCCGATAGAGCATTCCACATTCCAGCACAATTGGTTCAACGATAAGCTTCAACATGTGCTCTGCCCTTGAAGGATTCATAATTTCTCTAAGTTTTAGGATGATGTCAGTCATTTGCATTGCGCTGAGAAATTTAGTGGCCTTGTGAGCATTTATCACTTGAGTTGTGCCATTTGCCAGTTTGAAGGAAAAGTCAAAATTATCTTCATTTACTGTCCACCCAACAATCTTATTTTTTCTGGGAGGGCCTTTCCTTCTTTTGTCTTGATCTCTTTTGTTTTTGGCATGCATCATCTTTCTCTTTCTCATCTTCCTCTCTTCATCAGAATCATCAGCAGATTCTTGCACAATAGGCTTTTTGCCTTTGGCAGAAGATGAAGAGGGACCTGGTTGAGTTTCAGTAGGTTTGATGGTGGAGGTGGAAGAAGGTTCTCTTATGGTGAGAGGAGGAAGGGTGGTTTTTGGAGGTGGTTCATTGGTTTCAGGAGTTGGGCTTGAGGGTGGAGTAGGTGGAAAAATGTCAGAGAAGTCCATAGTTGGTGGGGGCTTCTTCTTAAAGGGAGTGATGGGTGTGAAGTTGTCTGATCTAAACTTAGGATTGGCAAGTTTAGCAGCAAGCTTCTTGGGGATGTGTGGAGGTTTGTAGGGTATGATTAGAAGTGATTAAAGAATGGATGAAGTTGTTGTAGGCATTGGGTTTGGATCATAAATAAATGAAGGTGGAGGTGGTATATCTGCAATATCATCAATTTCAGGTTTAATATTAGCAGTTATAGTACCTGAGACCAGCTCTGATGGTGAAGGCATCACCAGGTTAGGATTGACAGCAGCACTTTCTCCTTTTAGCTCATAAAATATTTTGTCAATCAAGCTGCAAAGTCCTTTAACCTGCATCTGAGCTAGCTCTTCCTCTTTCTTCAAATTTCTAATGACAAGAGCCCTCTGAATCTTCTTCAACAGATGGTAATTTTCATCATTCTTTACCAGTCTGGTAGGCAAATGAGAGGCAATAGCAATTAACCTCTGCCTATTGGCTTCAGACATTGTATCCAAATCATAGTCTTTTAACCTCCAGTTGAAAGACCTGGTCTTTGCTTCTTCAAGAAGGTTTTCAAACACATCGTTTTGCATGTATAGATCGAATTCTTCTTGGAGCTCTCTGGCTATTCTTTCATCCTCAGCAACTCTTCTGGCATTTTCAACCATTTTTACTATAGCTTCAACTTCAGGAGTTTGATTTACCTGTTGAATGATTTTAGATATATCAGTTTGAACAGGTTCCTCAGATTGAACGGTTTCTGAACTCCTTAAGGCTATCAGTGATCTAGCCACATCCTCAGCTTCTTCATTTCTTTGCTCTTCCGGTTGAACCACAAGTGTTTCAACAGTCCCAAAAATTGAGGAGCTAGGACCTTGAGCATCCACTTGGGTTGGTATTTGATGTTCCGGTTGAACATTCAGATCTCCTTCTCCTGGAACTACCGGTTGAACTTTCGGTTGAAGTTCCGCTTGAACCAATAATTGACCATCAGTCACCACCTGAGGTTGGGTGACTTCAGGATCTTTGTCAGTGAACTCCAGTACCTCGGTTCCTTCATCTTCACCGATCAAACTTTCTCCTTCTCCTTCAGTCAAAGTACCAACTACTGCAGTTGTAGTACTTTCTTCCATGTCAGCTGCTGCCTTGCTGGTGGAGGCAATGTTGCCTAAAACATGATCACTGGCTCTTTCAGCCGGAAAAATAACATCTTTTAAAAGTGTTGTGATCATGTTGATATGCTCAGGGAGAGCACCAACAATCAGCATGGACGACTGAACCAGCTCAGTGAGGTTGGGGTCCTCAAAAGGAGAAATAGAAATCAGTTGACTGCACTTCATATTTACCCAGCTCTCTTCAACAGAAAATGGGTTAATGCCAATCTTTTGGCAAGCTGTGGCTCTTACTTCAGCCGGTATCCTTTCTACTTCTTCAATTTCAGTAATAACAGGTTTTGACAGTAACTTCTCCCCTAATTTGACAGTATCAGCTTCATCAGTTACAAGAACTTCTTCAGCATCTCTGGTAGGGTTTGAAGGACCTGCTTCAGTTGGTATAGGGTCAGCTTGAACCAGTTTGGCAACAGTTGAGTTTAGAGCTTCAACCTGTGCTTGCAGAGAAAGGTACAATTTCGTCAATTCAGGTAGTGACAGACTATCCTCAACTGGCTTTTTGCCAGTATCCTTGGAAATAACCAAGCTATCAATCCTAGATTGATCAGCATTGGTACCCATGGCTTCTTGGCACCTGGGATTCTCTTCTGCCGTTTCAACAACCCTTGGTTCCAATGAAGGACTTCCAGGTGCTGATTCAGAGAAGATTGCCGCAGATTGGGTCTTATTTATGTTACTGCTGACACCAAGCTCCAGTTGGGATACTTGGGCAGCAGCAACCCTTTCTGCATGAATCTCTTCAGAACCACTGAGATTCACCTCCGGTGAGGAGTGGGGTTGCAGTGCTTGATGTGTTGCAAACACATCTCATTTCCGGGGTCTTTTATTTGGTTATTTGAGTCAGTTTGAGTTGGTTTTCATTGGTTTTAGCTGTTTTTAGTTAAGTTTGAGTCTTTGTGTCCTTTTTATTATTTTTATTTGAGTTTTGCAGTTTTGCTAAAATCCCGAGCCAGGTTGGAAGTTAAGAAGAAAAATGAGAGAGAAGGGCTGAACAAGCAGTTCCAGGCGTATCGCCTGGAACCTGATGACTAGTAGGCGATACGCGCGAGAAGGAAAGTCAACAAAGGACTTAAGTCGGTTTGACCGACTAAACTGTCGCGACCTGAGGACTAGGCGTATCGCCTAGGAAGATAATACCTCCAAGCGATACGCTTGGAGGTCCAAAACCCGCAGAAAAAGGAATTTTGATATAAATTCGACTTTAGGGTTTAGTTTCGTCATACACGACTTCCAGACGATCAGAGAGAGGCTGAGGGGCGATTTTCGAAGATAGAGAAGGAGGAATTGAAGGGAGATCGAACCGGAATCATATTCTGCAATCAATTCAATCATTCGGTGTAGTGTTTTCTTCCAATTTTTACATTTAATTAGTTCAAGTACCATGTTTAGAGTTAAAGTTCCAGACTTTATGTTTGTTTTGACTGTGATTATGGTGGTTGGCTAAACTTGTATCACCACCTAGACCGCTATGATGAACTTTTGATGTTTTATGTTCGTACTTGGTTTTTGACAATTTGATTGATGTTGGCTTTCTATTAAATTCCATATATTGCTATGATTGATGCTTATGTGTGTTAAACCCAGATTGTTAGTTGATTGTTAATGCATAATTTACCCGCGAATGTCTTTCGGTTTAGGTAGATTAGCTGAAGTAGTTAACTTTAGGGTTAATTGCTAAAGTGTAGTTAGGGTTCCTTGGCTATTGCATTCTCGGTTGATTGGTAATTTGATTTTAATGTGCTGCTAAACTGGAGACTCAAAAGGTACAGGTTTAACGGGTAGTTGGGTTGGTTAAAGTTCTAGGGTCGCACTGTCTCAAAAGGAAGTGTCCTAGGGTTTTGTCTAGCTTGTTATTCCGTGTTGGTCATAGTAGTTGTTGGTAGCTTCGGTTAGTCTAGGTGCACCGTAGGTATATCCGAGGGTGACTAGGGTAATTGAGATGGGACGGACTTAAAAGGTGAACCATTTGTTCGAGCGTTAGAAAGCTGGTACTAGGAAGGACTTAAAAGGTGAACTAGGATCCATCAGAATTGTCAAAGCCAGGTACGGCCATAGGTGTCAATTGGGATTCAAGGTCTAGGTGGTGTCTTCTCTCATTTGAAGGTTTCTCCAAAGTTTCCTACTTTTGTCTGTTTGTGCGTTGATTAGGTAAGTTTAGTTAATTCAAATCTCAACTCAAAAACCCAAATCAAATTACTCATAATTTCCATTTCTTAGGTCTAGGTTAAGTCTTGTCTAAAATAGTGTCCTTAGGTTCGATAATCCGGTCTTGCCTTAGCTTAGCTACAATCCGATAGGTACACTTGCCTTAGGGTTCGGTTTCGTTTAGGTATTTTCGGTAAAATTAGGTGTGTCTAGGTCTAGTTTAGGTCTAGGTTTTATAGTAGTTTTTAGAGTCGTTCCGAACACATCAAGTTTTTGGCGCCGTTGCCGGGGGACACTTGGCAATTGGCAAGATTAACTTAGGTCGTCGTTAGGAAATTTTGAGTCTTTTTGGTCTTTCCGTGTCTAGAGTCTTAGGATTTTCTGATTTCGAGTCTAGATTTTTAGGTTTAATTTTCGTTTGATTTTTCTTGAGTCATTCCCGTTATATGCCACACACCCGTTCGCGAGGTCCTCCTGAGCTTACACCTTTATCTGATCCCGACGCGGACATTCGTGAGCGGTTCCGCCTTCTACGCACCGAGCTAGAGGCGTTCATCATTTCCACCACCACCCCTTCGAAACCATCCTCTTCATCCCCACGCGACACCAAACCCATTCCATTCCCCGATCTTTCATCCATGGCGGCACGTCGCACCGTCCACGAGCAGGCTAGCGCCGGAGTCACCGAGGCCCGGTTCGCTATTGCACAGCCTGCTATTGCCAACACCGCAAATTGGCAAGTTCCGTCCCACGTCATCAACGCTTTGACGCATTCCATCCAGTTCCATGGACGTGAGGACGAAGATGCACCGACGCATATTTCTCGGTTTATTCGCATCTGCAACACGTTCGGACTCACCGGAGTCGCGAACGAAATCATTTATCTGCGTCTGTTCCCTTTCTTCCTTACGTCTCGAGCCGCCGAGTGGCTTGAGACGCTTCCGCCTAATTCGATCGCCACCTGGGACGATCTCACCGCAAAATTCCTGAAGAAGTACCATCCTCCAGCTAAGGCTGCGCGTACTCGGGAGGAAATCCATTCCTTCAAAATGGACCCCGATGAGCCTTATTCGGTTGCATATGAACGATTCAACACTCTTCTGAGCAGATGTCCGCAACACGGGTTGACGGAATGGGCTATCATCGAGAAGTTCTACAACGGACTTCCTTATTCTGTTCAGAAAGAGTTCAATATTTCAGCTGGAGGACATATGATGGAGAAGCTCACAGTGGATGAATGCAAATCACTTTTCGAGAGCTTCGCCCTCGCTGAACAGCAGGCACCCGGAGGTCGGAGAGCCACCTTGGCCCCGACTAGATCACTCGCTCCATCTACATCTACCCGGGGTGTCCATCACATTGGCTCAGAGACCATACCACCTAGGGAGTTAGAAAACATCTATAAGACCTTAGAGGAAATCAAACTCCATATCAAAGCCAAATGTGAGCTGTGCAGAGGCGCTCACGACACCCGAGACTGCCCGCTTGCTCCCGCTGAGCAAGTGGATTATATTGGAAACCGGAACCAGTTCGGTAATTCGTTTCAGTCTGGGTGGAGGAGTGGCCAGAATTCCGGTTGGCGAGAGGGAGGAAATCCACCAGGTTTTCAGCCAAGGTATAATCAGAGTGGTGGAGGAGATGCAGGGCCGACGATGAAGGAGATTACGGAGTTGGTGATGAATCAAACGCAGATCCTGCAGCAGATGAACGCGAGAGACGAGGCCACACAAAAGAAGCTGGCGGAGCATGATACGTTACTGAGAAATCAGCAAGCTTCGTTCTTAGATTTGCAGAGGTCGGTGGGAGATATTGCAAAGCAGCGAAGGAGCTGAGCAACCGAGGGGGTCAATTTTCCGGTAGCACCTATAAAAACCCCAATGCGTCGGTTAATGCTGTTACCACACGGAGTGGGAGAGTTGTTCATAGTCCATCGCCGGCGGTAGTTGATGAGGAGCCGGTCGATGAGGAGATTGAGTTGGAGACGCCGGACGGGAGGGTGCACGAGAGCGTAACGCCAGCAAGTACCGCACCGAACGTCGAGGCTGAGATAGTTAGAGAGAAGCCGCTGAAGTGGGAAGCGGTGAAAGAGAAGAAGAGAGTGAGATTCGCGCCCCAACCAATCACAGCCGATGATCTGAAGCAAGTTCCTTATCCTGAGAGGTTGGTTCAACAAAAGAATGCACGTGAGTATGGGCAGTTTTTAGAGCTTCTTAAGCAGCTTAGGGTTACTTTACCTTTTACTGATGTTATTAAACAAATGCCTAAGTATGCTAAGTTTTTGAAAGATATGTTAACTAATAAGAAGAAGCTTGAAAACTTTTCTGATGTTACCCTTGATGCTAATTGCTCTGCTGTTGTCCAGAATAGGTTACCTGAAAAATTAACTGATCCTGGCACCTTTACAATTCCGTGTTCTTTTGGTGATTCATCTGTTACTTGTGCTTTAGCGGATTTAGGTGCTAGTATTAATGTTATGCCCTATTCTGTTTTCATGCATCTAGGTTTAGGAGAGTTGGAGCCGACTAGGATGACTATATCTTTAGCTGATAGGTCGGTAGTTAGACCCAAAGGAATAGTGGAGAATGTGCTTGTTCAAATTGATAAATTTTTATTCCCTATAGACTTTGTGGTAGTTGACTGTGCATATGATGCTAGTTGCCCTCTGATTTTAGGTAGGCCCTTCCTTAGGACCGCCCGGGCACTAGTTGATGTTTATGCAGGCACGATTACTTTGAGGGTAGATGATGAATCGGTTGAGTTCAAGGTTGGTAAGTCGAGTGACAAGAACAGCGAGTCCGTATGCTTTCTAGGATCTTTTATATCTTTGGTGGATAGTTGTGTTAGTTATGTCACTGGTGAGGACTTGGTAGTTGGAAATCGGTTGGAGGGTGAGGTTGTAGTTGAGGATAAGTGTGGGGAGGATCCTGGGGGTTTAGATGAGGAAGTTGATAAAACTGAGCTTTTTGACCCGTTAGTAGAACCCGTTGATGAGTTGTTGGGTAGAGAGTTGTTGGTGGTTGATGATGGATGTAGGAGAGCCACACTTGATGATATAGGTGAGATTGATGATAGGATTATGGTGAGTTCAAGTGTGGGGAGGTTAGCTATGGTTGTTAGTAAGAGTGACCCATCTTTGGGTTTCCTGGGTAAACTTCGGGTTATTCCGGGTCGGTTTAAGCATTGGAAGGTTAAAAAGTTGTTACATTTGTTGAAGTTGGTTGCTTTATGGGTTAAGATGTTAGTTGATGGTTGTGCTGATAGGAACCGGGTGGAATCCGGTAGTTTCGTGTTGAGGGATGTGAAATCGAAGCCTCCGGATGGTTTGGGAGGTTTTGGCTCATTTTTGTGCTAATTGGAGAAATTCCCGGTTTGTATATTTTTGTAGTTGTGTTTTCATTTTCTGCAATTTTTAGTTTCTGTGCCTTTTGCGTCTTTTGGTTTTGTGTTTTGTGTTCGCAGGTGATTGTGGAGATTCGTGCTATAAGCAATTTGAGGATGTGCAGGTCAAATTTGAAGTTTTGGCTGAGAATTTCGACTAGAGGAGCTGGTATGTGAAAAAGGAGATAGAAAATTTTTTGGGTCAAATTCCAAAAATTCTCTGGAAATCACGCTCCAAGCGTATCGCCTGGAGGTTGGTAGGTTATAGGCGATACGCTAGGAAGTCTTAGGCGGGTCCGGATGGTTGCAGTTCTAGGCGTATCGCCTGGGAATTGCAAGGATGTAGGCGATACGCCTAGGGGAGGTAAGTCAGAAAATTTTTCAATTTTCATTTTTATTTATTTCGGCTTACCGAGTTTGTGGTGGTTCGTTGGTGGCCGATGTGCTGAGTCTCTGGAGTTTCAGGTGAACACGTTTTAACTTGTTTTATTTTATTTATTTTATTTCTTCATTATTTTTGTTCCATTCCACATTGAGGGAAATGTGTGATTCAAGTGTGGGGATGGGATACTTTCGTATTGAGTCAGTCTTAGTCAGTTTTTTATTTTTCTTTTATTTTTGGTGTGTTATTGAGTCATAAAAATTGAAAATTTGAAAAAAAAAATTGAAAAAATTGTCAAAAATGTCCAAGATTCTGGCTGCAAAATGAATGGAAAATGATAGTAAAACCAGGGATTGATGTCTATCTTGTGCTTAAATGTTTAATTAATGATTAATGTGGGAAATGTGGTTAAGTATGGTGAGAATGGAAAGCATTTCTAAACTATGATGTGTCGGTAGGCCCAGCTGACCTATGAGTAGCTTAAATTGCCTATGTGTTTATTTGTTGTATAAATATGCTAATCAGTCTGCTAGTGGGTTCCCATTTTAGGAGTGATAGGGATGCTGAACCTGATGATTAGGAAGAAAGAGACCGCTTTAGGCTAGATACTCCTATGTCCTTAGAATTTCCAATGAGCATGGTAGTTAATAATTTGGCTAATGAACTAGAGTGAAGGGGCAAAATACTCATGTACGAACTAAGGATAGTATCCCGTGGTAAGTACCTCTGATGATGTTCTGGATCTCGCGGGCAAAATACTCACGTATGATTTCGGGGGTAAGACCTTGTGAAAGAATACCTCTGGTGATGTCCGTTGGTAATTTTAGGTAAAAGTAACCAATTAAAAAAAAAAAACAAAAAAGAAAAAAAAAAAAAAGAAAAAAATGATAGTTAGAGAATAAATGCTCAATAATTGCATATAAATAAATAGTTATTCTTTGGACATCCTAGTATCTGGTTTAAGGGGGGTTGGAAATATAAAAATTTAAATCAATTATAACCTTTGCTTTGACTGATTATGATTCGGTAGTAGGTTGAACTTGACCTTTCTTTAGTGGGATCCATTGCGACTGAACTTATATCTGGTAATTTTATAAACACATGGGGGCGAAAGAAAAGGTTGGTGGTTGGGTTTAATCGGATCGAAATATCGACAATTGTAGTTAGTGTGTTATTACATTATGGTATGTGGAATTGTTCGGTGGCTGTTGAAGTCTTAACGGTAAATGTTTAGAAGTCACTTTCCTGGTTATGATTCCATTGCAGTATTTTTCGAGGACGAAAAAAGAGTCAGTGTGGGGATGTTTGATGTGTTGCAAACACATCTCATTTCCGGGGTCTTTTAGTTGGTTATTTGAGTCAGTTTGAGTTGGTTTTCATTGGTTTTAGCTGTTTTTAGTTAAGTTTGAGTCTTTGTGTCCTTTTTATTATTTTTATTTGAGTTTTGCAGTTTTGCTAAAATCCCGAGCCAGGTTGGAAGTTAAGAAGAAAAATGAGAGAGAAGGGCTGAACAAGCAGTTCCAGGCGTATCGCCTGGAACCTGATGACTAGTAGGCGATACGCGCGAGAAGGAAAGTCAACAAAGGACTTAAGTCGGTTTGACCGACTAAACTGTCGCGACCTGAGGACTAGGCGTATCGCCTAGGAAGATAATACCTCCAAGCGATACGCTTGGAGGTCCAAAACCCGCAGAAAAAGGAATTTTGATATAAATTCGACTTTAGGGTTTAGTTTCGTCATACACGACTTCCAGACGATCAGAGAGAGGCTGAGGGGCGATTTTCGAAGATAGAGAAGGAGGAATTGAAGGGAGATCGAACCGGAATCATATTCTGCAATCAATTCAATCATTCGGTGTAGTGTTTTCTTCCAATTTTTACATTTAATTAGTTCAAGTACCATGTTTAGAGTTAAAGTTCCAGACTTTATGTTTGTTTTGACTGTGATTATGGTGGTTGGCTAAACTTGTATCACCACCTAGACCGCTATGATGAACTTTTGATGTTTTATGTTCGTACTTGGTTTTTGACAATTTGATTGATGTTGGCTTTCTATTAAATTCCATATATTGCTATGATTGATGCTTATGTGTGTTAAACCCAGATTGTTAGTTGATTGTTAATGCATAATTTACCCGCGAATGTCTTTCGGTTTAGGTAGATTAGCTGAAGTAGTTAACTTTAGGGTTAATTGCTAAAGTGTAGTTAGGGTTCCTTGGCTATTGCATTCTCGGTTGATTGGTAATTTGATTTTAATGTGCTGCTAAACTGGAGACTCAAAAGGTACAGGTTTAACGGGTAGTTGGGTTGGTTAAAGTTCTAGGGTCGCACTGTCTCAAAAGGAAGTGTCCTAGGGTTTTGTCTAGCTTGTTATTCCGTGTTGGTCATAGTAGTTGTTGGTAGCTTCGGTTAGTCTAGGTGCACCGTAGGTATATCCGAGGGTGACTAGGGTAATTGAGATGGGACGGACTTAAAAGGTGAACCATTTGTTCGAGCGTTAGAAAGCTGGTACTAGGAAGGACTTAAAAGGTGAACTAGGATCCATCAGAATTGTCAAAGCCAGGTACGGCCATAGGTGTCAATTGGGATTCAAGGTCTAGGTGGTGTCTTCTCTCATTTGAAGGTTTCTCCAAAGTTTCCTGCTTTTGTCTGTTTGTGCGTTGATTAGGTAAGTTTAGTTAATTCAAATCTCAACTCAAAAACCCAAATCAAATTACTCATAATTTCCATTTCTTAGGTCTAGGTTAAGTCTTGTCTAAAATAGTGTCCTTAGGTTCGATAATCCGGTCTTGCCTTAGCTTAGCTACAATCCGATAGGTACACTTGCCTTAGGGTTCAGTTTCGTTTAGGTATTTTCGGTAAAATTAGGTGTGTCTAGGTCTAGTTAAGGTCTAGGTTTTATAGTAGTTTTTAGAGTCGTTCCGAACACATCAGTGCTACAGGGTCCTGGCTTATCAGGATGTTCTCATGTAATATGGTGGGTGAGTTAATAACACCTTCATTTAAGCCGGGATTGAAAGCACTGTCACTCCTGGGTGACAGGGGTTGCAGGGGTGAAAAATGTTCAGATGGGGAAGCTACATCTGCTTCTAATGACTCCCCCTCAACAGAAGGTTCATCCCTAAGAGATAATCCCAAATTTACCAGTTTCCGTTTAGGCTTTTTGCCTTGAACGGGGTTTGAAGCTTCAGGTTGGTTGGTGGTGCTAGGTGGAGGAGACCTAGTGACCACTTGTCTCTGTCTTTTGAAAATGACAGGAGGTGGTGAGGAGGTGGCAGTGGAAGTGACTGTGGTAGCTTTCCTCTTTTTGGATTGAAAGACTATTAGAGAAGAGGAAGCTGGGACAGATGTGGGATCAGAAACTGTTAGGTCTACAGCTCTGTCATCTTGAGCAAGGAGCTCAGTTACTCCTACAATTTCCGGTTGAACCTCTACAGTAGCAGGTTCATCAGGAAATTGCCTTGGAATTGGTAAAGGGTGGTCAGTATCCCTTCCAAGAAATGGAGATTTATTTAAAGCAAGGTTTGAAAAAGTTTTCTCATTCAGAAGTTTTTGGTGCAAAATTGTACCAAGCCATACTATATGGGGGTACTCTTCTTTGAGAATGTATGTTAAAAATCTGGGGTACAAGTATACATATTCAGAATGAACATTGGATTTTAGGGCTTGAAAAATTTGTTTAGAAAAATTGAAGTTCTCACCCTTGACCACAGCGTAGAAGGCAGAGGCTTGCTCACCGGAGAGCTCATCAAAACCTCCCTTCTTTGGAGATAAACACACCAGAAGTGTGTGTGCAAGGAATCTCCACTTGTATGGTAACTGCCCCTTCTTGATAGTTTTGCTGTTCAGGGAGCCACCATAACCAATGTTTCTGAATAGACGGAGATATTTCTTCTGATCTAATTCTCCGTATCCACCTTCATCCCTCAGTTTCAACAGTCTTCGAACCTTTGCTTCATCAATTTCAACTTCCTTCCCTTGGACAGTTGACACGATTTTATCACTTCCGCTAGCCTCGTTGGTAACCCTAGCGTGAACCCAAAAGTCTTCCATCACCTCTTCAAAAATTTCGGCTTCTACAGTAAGCGCATGATGTAGGTGAGAGCTTTTGATGAACTCGATCATTTCATTGTAGATTGCAGTCTTCGATGGTGGTTCCAGGTATGCCATCAAGTTATGTTCTACCGGAAATTTTGAGTCACCAACTGGCTTTTTGCCACTGGCCTTTCCTCGCGGAGCCATTGTTGACGGAGTTTGAGAATATCGACGGTTTTGTGGGAGTTAATCGGAGATGGTTTGAGAGGGTTTGGGGAGTAAAATCTGAGATGCGTTGCGAGAAATGGGGAAATGACGGTAATTTAGGGCTTTTTACCTTTTTGGAAATGACGTGGAGGAGAGAGGTTGTAAATCGACGGTTCATTGACGGATGGGACAGGTGCTTTAGGGGTTATACAGTACAACTGGTTAAAGCATGCCCTTATCCACAAGTTAATTTACTGAAACCTCGGAATTGAACAGTTAAAAAATTCAATGGGTAAAATAAATGAATATCCGCTTAGTAAATCGTGCATTCCGGGTAATTAAATGATTCGTTGACTTTGTTGACCCGGAAGTTCAAGCGGAACTCATTTTCTCCTTTATTTTAAAAACTAAATTTCTTCCGGTTGAGCTTCAAGCGGATAAATTTTCCGCTTGGAAGAATTGTTTTCAAAAAAAATTTTCACGTCAAATTTAAAGCATTTTTCCGGTTGAAGTTCACTTGGTGAGTTTCAAAAGTTATTCTTACAGGTTGAACCTGAATTTGAACCGGAAAATCCAAAACACATGAATTTTGAAAATTTGTGTCAATTTTTCATAGTTTTAACAGCAGTTATTGACTATGAACTGAAGCATTCTTCAATTTACACAAGAGATTTTCTTTTTCTTTTTCTTTTTGTATCAAGAGACGGACTCTTTGAGCACATCTCTTTCTTTTATTAAAGTTGTGAAAAATTCTATTCAAAGTTCATCATCCCAATGGCTGTAATGAGGTAGAAAAATCTTGCCTCATCGAAAGCTTTTGTGAACAAGTCAGCCAATTGATGATCAGTGTGAACTTTAAATAATTTGATCAAATTCTTTTCAGCACAATCTCTAATAAAGTGATACCTTATGTCGATGTGTTTGGTCTTGGAGTGCTTCACTGGATTGTTGACGATGGAAATGGCACTGTTGTTGTCTGCAAGAATAGGAGTCTCCATGAATGTGATTCCATAATCAAGCATCTGATTTTGGATCCAAAGGACTTGGCTGCAACAACTTGAGGCAGCAATGTACTCAGCCTCTGCAGTTGAAGTAGAAACACATGTTTGCTTCTTGCATTGCCAAGAGACAAGCCTTTCTCCTAGAAATTGACATCCTCCTGATGTTGATTTCTTGTCTATATCACATCCTCCATAATCACTGTCTGTGTATGCTTTGAAAGAGAAGTCAGAGTTCTTGGGATACCACAAACCCAGTTTGGGTTGCCCCTTTAGATACTTGAAAATTCTCTTAACAGCGAGCATGTGTGACTCTTTTGGAGAGGATTGATATCTGGCACATAAGCAAACACTGAACATGATGTCAGGTCTACTAGCTGTGAGATACATCAGAGAGCCGATCATTGCTCTATACATGTGCACGTCTACTGGCTTTCCACTTAAGTCATTAGTTAACTTGTGGGAAGTGGAGATTGGAGTCTTGGCACTTGAGCATGATAGCATGTCAAATCTCTTCAGCATGTCTTGAATGTACTTTGATTGATTCAGAAAGATTCCGTCTGCAGTTTGCTTCACTTGAAGCCCTAGGAAGAAGGTTAGTTCTCCCATGGAGCTCATTTCAAATTTTGACTGCATTAAAGTTTCAAACTCCTTGCACAACAAAGTGTTAGATGAACCAAAAATAATATCATCAACATAAATTTGTACCATTAACATGTCATTACCAACAGTTTTAACAAAAAGAGTTTTGTCAATTGCTCCTCTCTTGTAGCCATTCACTAGAAGGTAGTTAGAAAGAGTTTCATACCAGGTTCTAGGGGCTTGTTTGAGACCATACAAAGCTTTGATTAGCTTGCATACCCTGTTCGGATGGTGAGGGTCTTCAAAACCAGGAGGTTGATTGACATAAACTTCTTGTTCCAGGAGGCCATACAGGAAAGCACTTTTCACATCCATTTGATATACTTGGAAGTCTTTAAATGCAGCATAGGCTAGGAAGATTCTGATTGCTTCCAACCTGGCTACTGGTGCAAAGACTTCATCGTAATCAATGCCTTCTTCCTGTACATAGCCCTGCACAACCAATCTTGCTTTATTTTTGATAACAATTCCCCTGTCATCTTTCTTGTTTCTGAACACCCATTTTGTTCCAATTGGTTCTGCTCCATCAGGCAGATCTACCAATTCCCAAACCTTTTGCTTGTTTATCTGAAATAGTTCTTCTTGCATTGCCTCCACCCAGCTGTTGTCTTCTAAGGCATCTGCTACCTTCTTGGGTACTTCTTGAGACAAAAATGCAGCATGCAAACAGATATTTGCATTTGCAGATCTACTTCTTGTCAGCACTGGAGCTGAAGCTTCTCCAATTATGTTTCCCGCTGGGTGATCTCTGTTGATTCTTCTATCAATGAACATAGGAAATTCATGGCTTCTTCCATTTGAGGGAATGTTGAGCTGAGGAAGTCTGTGATCAAGCTCAACATTTTCAAGTTGTGATATAGAATCTGAAACTCCAACTGATTCAAGAGAATTGGTATCTGAATTGTAGATCAGATGATCTAAATTGAGCTCATTTGATGTGCTTTCATGTGAGTTTCCAGCTTCATGAGACTCTGATTCAGTATTCTCTTCAGTTTCTGAAATTTGATTTTCCGGTTGAACTTGAACCGGAGAAATATGTTCAGCTTGAACTTCAAGCGGAGCGATTTCTTCTTCAATTTGAATTATTTCAGTCAGTTTCTTGTCATTTCTTGGGAAAACAGGTTCAGAGCTCATTGAAGAAAAGAAGATTGACTTCTCATTAACAGTTTGGTTTTTCTTCCAATGCTCATCAGCAGACCTGTTAAAGTTTTGTTCCTGCACTGGAGAGCTTACAAGCTTATCAACAGTTATGTTGAAAGCAGTGGTTAGTGCATCAATATCAAATAACCAGCTTGGCTGAGACTTAAAATTGTTGGCAGATTTCTCATTGAAAGATACATTTATGGTTTCCTCAACAATTTTAGTTCTCTTGTTGTATACTCTAAATGCCTTTGATACACCAGAGTAGCCAACAAAATAACCTTCATCTGCCTTTTCAGCAAATTTAGGCAAAGATTCACTGGTTATTAAAATAGTGACAGGACAACCAAATGGCTTAAAGAAATAAATGTTTGGCTTCCTTTTTCTCCAAAGCTCATAAGGTGTTTTATTCTTTCCCTTGACAATCAAGATCCTATTTTGGACATAACAAGCGGTGTTAACTGCTTCAGCCCAAAATATCACAGGGAGCTTGGAGTCTGCCAACATAGACCTGGCAGCTTCAATTAATGTCCTATTTCTCCTTTCAGCAACACCGTTTTGCTGTGGAGTTCTAGGAGCACTAAATTGCCTCAAAATTCCCTTTTCCTCACAAAATGAATTCAGAACATGATTTTTGAATTCTGTGCCATTGTCACATCTGATTGTTTTGACTTTAAGATTGGATTGATTTTCTAAATTAATGACAAGAGTTTTCAACAATTCAGCAGTTTCATCTTTTGTTTTGAGAAAGAAAACCCAAGTATATCTAGAAAAATCATCAATTATAACAAAGCAGTATGACCTTTTTCCTAGACTCATTACTCTAGTTGGACCAAATAAGTCCATGTGCAAAAGCTCTAGAGGTTTTGAGATTGAAGATTCAACTTTTGGCTTGAAAGAGGTTCTGTGTTGCTTGCCCTTGAGACATGGCACACAGTTTTCAGAACAAGTAAAGTGCTTGTTAGGAAGACCCTTAACCAAGCCTAAATTTACAATTCTGTTCATGTTTTTGTAGTTCACATGACCTAACCTCCTATGCCAAAGATCAGATTCGTCAACTGAGGCCTTGGATACAAAGCAAGCAGTGCCACATGAAGGTGTAGCCACTGACATATCCAGAATGTATAGCCCATCTCTCCTAGGTGCCTTAAGCATTATCAATTCATCAGGAATTTTAACACCAGGTTTGAGAACTATTGCCTCTTTCTCATTAAACATTAAATTTAAATTCCTGTCACACATTTGTGAGACACTAAGCAAATTAAAATTCAATGTATCAACAAAATTGACTTTATCAAATTTTACCAGTCCATTTGTCACATCACCTTGTGCTGTGATATGGCCTTTTGTGCTTCCAAAGGCAACTGGTCCTCCATTGATTCTTTTTGTATTTTCCAGAATGTGCTTATTTCCTGTCATGTGGCAAGTGCAACCACTGTCAACTACCCATAGGCTATTCTGGCCTTTATTTTGCACCTGCACATATCAGAAATGATTAATTTCTATGGGGGACCCAAGCCTGAGTGGTCTTGGGTCTGCCATAAGCATCATTATACCTGTACTCTTTAAGTACTAGAGTATTAACAACTGGAGCTTCATTTAACAGATCATCATTGTCCAAACTGAAGTTCTCAAACTGAGCACTTGTTTGACTAGACCTTTCATCTTTGGTGTTTCTTTTTGCAGCAATTTTTCTGTCCCTATATTCTTTAAACTTTCTTTGCTTGTTAGTTAGTTTCTTAAGTTTTTCACTTTCTTGATTAACTAACATAGTTCTTTCAGGTGATTTTGAAAATCTTTGGGGAAAATGTCTGCTTTGATTTAAACTCCCTCCCTGAAGTGGAACATAATGATTTCCCTTTGAACCATTAGCAAATACAGTTTCAAATTGATTGGGTTTGCTGTTTCTTGAAAAATTTTCTCTAGAGGTGACTTTTCCTCTGGAGGGGTTTCTTCTTCCTTGAGCTTCAAAATGCTCAAACCCATCAGCAAAATGAACTTGAGGTCTCTGCTTTGGAGCAGTAGCTGATCTGGGTTGAAATTTCTTTTTCGGTTGAACATGAGTTCGAGCGGAAGAATGTTCCGCTTGAACTTCAGCCGGAAAACGATTTTGTCTTAAAACAGTGAGACTACCATTTCTATCATTACCAACTAAAACTTTGTTGGATTCAGATCCAAAATGCTTCAAAGTATGATTTTTCACAGGTGAGATTCTTCCTGTGAGCTTCTTTTGAAAATCAGCTTTCGGTTTCAAAACAGGTTTTGGCTTTTGAAATGGTCGGACTTTACTCATTGGGTTAAACTGACAGACAGCAGCTAGGTGACCTTGTTCACCACAGCACATGCATTCAACAATTTTAGTTTCAAATTTCTTGGAAGACTCAATTTTGGTTACTTGATTAAAGTTTACTTGACCAAACCTTTGAGTTTGACTTCCCTTTGGTTGCTCAGGTTGCTTTCCTCCAACTTTTGAATCCTTAGGTTCATAAACAGTTGGTGGAGGAACAACAATTGATGGTTTCAAAATGTTTAATTGGTCAACTGAAGCAGATGTGCTGGCGGCAGTGACATCAATTTTATTAGACTCAACAGTGTTTTCGAGAAGTGTCATCAATTGTGAGACTAACTTTGCATTCTGATTTTAAAGCTTCAATTGGTTTGATTGCAGGTGAGTATTCAATTGGCGGCTCAACAGAGTTATAGCCAACACCAGCTTTACCATACATCCCTCCCATCCACAATTTTTCAGCCTTTTTGTTTGCTGTTTGAAATTTATCGCAAGTAAACAAAGCATCTTTCAGCTTGATCTCAAGAACATCAACCTCAGCCTTAGCATCTTTGGTTTCATTTCTTGATTTTTCAAGTTTTGTCAGCAAGTCATCAAGCTGTGTTTCAAGCACTGAGTTGGTTTGTTTTAACTGTTCATACTCTTTGGTTAAGTTTTCAATTTTTGAAATGTATGATGATTCAGTTTTCTTAAAACATTCCTTTAACTCATTTAAGTTTGAAACTTCATCAATCAAATCGGTGTTGTGATTTCGATATTTTGCCACTTGTTCTATGCAGGCAGGACTACATAGATTCTCTAAGACCTTTTCAGGGATAGAATTTACCTGATCTGTGATGGAGTCCTGTTTGGCCATTAAAGCATAGTTGATAGGTTCAAACTCAGCAGCAAAATCTTCCCATTCAACACATAATGTTTGATTTGCTACAGCAGCTACCACATTCTGATGGTTTAGACTTCCGGTTGGCTTTGGTGGGGTGGGGTGTGAACCTGAGTTGCTTCCAGAATTGTTGTTGTTTGAGTTGTTTCCTCCATGATTTTTCCCTTGAGCATGGTTCTGGTTCTGTCCTTCTCTTCTTGGTTGAGAGCATTCTCTTGCAAAGTGACCAAGTTGCTGACAGTTGTAGCATTTGACTTTGCTTTTGTCAAGGCCTATGTGAGCACCTTTTGCTCCCTTGTAGGTTCTACCTGTTCTTTTGTAAAACCTTTGAGCTCTTACAGAAACCATTGCAAGTTGGGTCATTATATCCATTTCTTCTAAATCATCAGCACCTATGCATTCAAGATCTTCAGGTATGAAGCCTTGATAAGAGTCAGTTGCTACATGAGCATTGTGAGAGCTTTCAAAAGAGTTTGAAAAGTTCTCTTGACACCTTGGTGTCTCAGGGAAACTGACTATAGGTGAGGAGTATGATGATGAGTTAGATGATCTTTGACTGTTAAAATCAGTGGTTACTAGTGCAGATGAGAACAGTTGAGTTGATTCAGAAGATGAGTTTTGTTTAAGATCTAGTTCCATTTCATAAGCACTGAGTATGCCATGAAGTTCACTGAGTCTCATCTTTTTCAAATTCTTGCATTCCCTGATGCTTACTGTGTAAACTGTCCACACAGAAGGCAGGGAACGTAGGAATTTTCTGTTCACATCTACTTGTTCTAGTTTAACATCCACTTTTTGGAGTTCATCAAGCAATGAGACAAATCTCAAGTACTGGTTTGTCATTGTTTCACCAGATTTAAAAGTAAAGTTTTCATATTTTTGTTTTAAGACATCTTTCTTGTTTTCTTTTACTTCACTGGTTCCTTCATACATTTCACTTAAGGCATTCCACAGGTCAAATGCAGTTTTATATCCTTTAAACCCACTTAGAATGGAATTAGGTAGTGCAGCCTGTAGAGTCCAGTATGCCTTATGGTCAAATTCAAGAGCAGTGTAGTCAGCTTCAACATATTTATCTAATGGTTTAGGTATTTTGACTTCTGCATCATCAGCAGATGCAACCATTGGTGAGTAGGGTCCTTCAGTGAAAGATTTCCAAATACGACGGTCCAAAATCCTAACAAAACCTTCCATCCTGAGTTTCCAGGTACCAAAGTCATCAGGAGTGAACATTGGTGGTTTGTTGGAGGAGCCATTTGGGCAACTTAAACTGAAATCACTCATTTTGAAAAACTTTTAGAAAGATAAAACAACGAAGCTTGTAAAGTAAGCAAGTAAAGTATCAACTTTGAAGCACAGAAAGTCTTCAAAGTGAGAGCCTAAGCTCTGATACCACTTGTAGGATCGAAAATAGTTATGAATTAACTAAAACTAAGCCTTTTACTTGCAAATATAACCCTGCGGAATTAAAGTTATATTTCACTTTACTTAAGCGATGTTAAGTTCTTGTATAATGTAAATGCTTGATTTGCAGAATAGTAAAACAACGATATATCGAATATTCGGCACTATTTGCATTAACTCAAAGCTACACTATTACAAGTGATGAACGTGTTGTAAACTAAGAGATTACATGCTATATATAGTGCAGATGAGATCAATGACAGCCATTGATCTCATGCGATCTAATCTAGACCGTAAACATAAAAGTCAAATATAAACTACCAAAAGAATAAACATCGACAATCGGAATGACTTGCGTGTTGGCAGCAACAATCTACTTTAGGAGAGCGGCTTGAATCAGATTTAGAAGCATACGAGAAGCTTTTGCAGGATTGGACTTCTGAAAAGACTTCTTGAAAAACCGTTTACGGATCGTTTCTATGGATGAGACGGAAGTTTTGTCATTGAATCATGTTGAATGATTACATAACGAAGGAGTATACAACGATTAAGCTCTGGGGGAGGTCGGACAGAACCTCCCCTCTCAACACACAGAAACAAGACTAAAACTTACAATGAAATACAAAGACTTCACTATTTATACTATTTCATTCTGGGCCGAACCTGGAACCTCCGAACCTGGAGTTCGGCCAAGGTTTGGAGCCTCCGAACCTTGAGTTCGGCCGAGGTTCGGACCCCAGACTTTGTCCACTCTCAAATCAGTCTGTTCGTCAATTCGAACAGTAACGGCCACACAAGGTTCATACACTAACACTTCTCACAAAAAGTCAGGTTGAACTCTTTATCTGGTGGATAAACGAGTTCACCCGGAATATTCGCTAAAAGACAAAACTGCTTCTTTCCGCTTGAACTGCCTGTTCCGCTTGAAGTATGAATTCCGCTTCAACTTCAACTTCAGCCGGAACTACTAAAATTGGCATTTCAGCCGGAAATCTTCCAAGCTCTATTTTTCCTTACAATCTCCCCCTAAGCTGATGCTGTCAAATTATTCATTGTCTTCAATGTTTATCTTCAAAATGGACTTGTACCCAAAAAGTTTCTTCTCCACAACCTACTTGTTAGAAGATCCGATGCTAACATCAAGGTTTTGAGAAAGCTCTCTGATGTTTGTTTTGGTCACCTTTACATGTTTGATTGAATCCCAATCCATTTCGTTCCATTCTTCTTGAACAGAAATGGACTCATGGATTGTAAAGGTGCCATCAGCTCTATGAACATAGAAGAGCTTCTCTTCTTCTTCCCAGATGATAAATTTGATCTCACTGATAGGCTCTTCTTCTTCTTCTCCTTCTGAATCATCATCCAAATTTTTCCGATAGAGCATTCCACATTCCAGCACAATTGGTTCAACGATAAGCTTCAACATGTGCTCTGCCCTTGAAGGATTCATAATTTCTCTAAGTTTTAGGATGATGTCAGTCATTTGCATTGCGCTGAGAAATTTAGTGGCCTTGTGAGCATTTATCACTTGAGTTGTGCCATTTGCCAGTTTGAAGGAAAAGTCAAAATTATCTTCATTTACTGTCCACCCAACAATCTTATTTTTTCTGGGAGGGCCTTTCCTTCTTTTGTCTTGATCTCTTTTGTTAGTATGGTGAAATTTTCGCAGTTTTTTGGCGGAAGATGCGGAGGCCATCTTTGCCATTTTTGCTGCTTCCGCGGGAGATGAATGGTGCGGGAGTCCCTTCTTAAATATTTTGGGCTTTCTTTCTTAGCGAGTGCGTGCCAGCTTTTGTGGCAAAGACTTTGTGTTAACTTTTTAGGAACTGGCATCTGATAAGCCAATTTTGGGATAAGATAAGTGGACTTTGTTGGCCAGGGGACAGCCTTATTAAATGCGAGTTACCGAACTTCACTTATCAGCGCAGTTTTACGGCGGTAGCGTGACATCATACTGCAGGACACTGTTGCGTAGGGACACGTGTCGCTGCAGGGAGTGCGCATAATCTCCCACTACTCTTCGCCAACTGTCTAGGACACGTGTTGACATCCTCTCGCGTTGCCTCTTGGAATTTAACGGCCCAGATTACCCGGAGACGGTCGGTTTTTTGCTATAAAAACCACTCTCTCCCTCCCTCAAAAACTCTTCGTTCACAAAACCCTAGAGTTTCCTCTGCGATCTTCTTTCATTCCTCCTTTCTTCTTGTTTTTTCACGTGAATTTCATCCCTTTTCTGGTTTCTTTGTGCAATGGGTACCCCTGTGATTTCTAAGTACCCTCTCGACTGGAAAGAGCAAGACTTTGATCGCTTCTTGGAAGATTTTGGTCTAAAAAACGACTCCTACGGGGTCGTTCTTTCAAACCAGGGTAGTTTGATCACCGATTGTCCTGTGGACAAAATAGCCTTGTATTCTGACTTATTTGCCTTCTCTCACCTTAGGGTTCCTATATCTGATTTCTGTGCACACCTTTTCGAGGTTTACCAGATACATTTGTCTCAGTTTCATCCACTTGGTCTTGCCAAGGTTTTTCACTTTGAGTTTGTTCTGCGTAGCCTCCATAGAACACCTTCTATTGAACTTTTCAAGGCTTTTTTTTTCGATTGGTCAAGAAAGGAGACTGGTTTACTTTTGACAAACGCGCCGGTGATAACCTCTTGGGTGCCATCCCTGATGCTAGCGGTGACCGTCAATGGCGGAAAAAAAAACTTTTTTCTGAATGCTGGAGTTATTCCGGTAGACATGGTGAAGCGCCTTGGCGGGGACACCATAGTTGATTTGACTGCGTCCCCCGCAACCTTGAAATCTCCCGCCTACCTTTGGATAAAGTACAACCCTACTGATTGGCAAATTTTTGGCGAAGGGTCCTTGGTAAGGTTGGGTATGAGTTGTGAATGGGAGAAGGAACGAGTGGTTCCTGATTTTAAGCGGAGGAAAAGTTCCGCCATTGAAGGTGATATCCTTGCCTATTTTTTTCTTCGCAACGACGTTCGAGTTTTTTGGTTGGGATGTTGGCTGGCACGATACATCTATCTGATTTGCGGGAATTTATTTCCTGCGACTTATGGCGGTGTCGGACCAGGCTTCATTCCAATCAAACCCCCTTGAACCAGGTATTTCCTTTCTCTCATATTCGCACGGATGTTTTTATTTGTGTGTTTTCTTGCCCATGTCAGGTCCTGTTGTTTGGATGGAGCTCTTATTCCCGCACTTGAGGAGAGGGTTAAAGTATGCGCCCAAGAGGTTGGGAAAAGATGAAGGAAAAATGTTGGACAGAACTACCCTTTGCTTTGTTTTTCCGCAGTTGGATGGTACTTGGGATCCGGTTCGCATTTTAAACCTTAGACCTGATGTATGCTGGGGTGGCATTTTATTCCTTTCCGCGCCTCCTGAATTTTGTGTAGTTTTTCATAGTTATTATTTATTTTTATTTTTTTAATTTTTTTTCTTTTCAGAACTCCTCCCGCAGGTTCACACCGGATTATCAAGAGGATTACTTGGCCGGGTGCGGAATCGCCGGCGTGTCGTTTCTAGGTGAGGAAGCGGGCGGATCTGATACCGTTATTCTTCCCCCCTGATGAGTTCTTGGGCTATCGGTGATGCCGCGGAGCGGGAGGTAGAGGAGGAGGAAGCGCGCAAAGCTTCCGCGTCTAAATCTTCAGAAAAGAGGAAGGGGAAAGAAGTTGCCCATCCCAAAGTTGTTCCGCAGCCAAAAAGGCGAAAGAACCTAGCGACCCAGATGGTCCTGGATGCTCGCGCTAGTAAGTTCAACCTTTTTTCCCACTTTGTTTTTTGTCTCTCTTTTCTAAATTTATTCTTCCTATCTCCGCTGTCCTTTTTCAGGGGACGTTGAGCACGTTGCTTCTAGCCCTGCCTCTTCGCTTCCACTTCCCCCTCATGGCAAAGGCAAGGGCTTGTTTACCCTGGCTACTCTTAAAGCCACGACGGATTACCGTGCGGAGGAAGAAGCTTCTGATCCTTCAAAACTGGTTCGTACGTCCTTCGTGGAAATTCTTGCTTCCAAGGAGGCTCGCGAAGCGCGGCTTCAAAAGGTTAGGGATGCTACTGCTAAGAGGAGAGAAGCTGCAGAGAGGGCTTTACAAGATGCAGTGGAGGAGGCCCGCTTGATGGACATAGTCATGTCCCCTCAGAGGGTTGAAACGGAGCCCGATACTACTGTTGGTGACCCCCAAGTAGGGGGTGAGGGTTTGACGGCTGAGACCCGTCAAAGGGAGACAGAAGAAAGGCGGCGTGTCACACCCCGGTCAACGGTTTCGGGTGTGAACGAGAATGGAATCATAGTCCGAGGATACATAGAACATCTTCTAATAAATTATAAACTTCATAAAACATTACTTCATTTCATTGCAGCGGAAAAGATAGTGGAAACGATAATGTCTTACAATTTGAAAACATAAAGTCTTAAACTAATATTAAAAGCATGTGACGGTTTATTTGGATAGTCGGGACTATGACTCCGAAAGCAGGTCCGATAGCATATATAAGCCCCATTTGCATGTCTTCAGGAAGTTGCGTCAATTACCTAAGAAATCATGAGTTTAAAAGGGTCAACATAAAGTTGGTGAGGTTCACAGGTTTAAGACTCACAGTTAAAGTTTGTAAAACAGTTTTCAGTATACTTAAATATTACGTTGGTTTATTGTTGTGGTTGTATGATCTCACCTGAACTTTGATTTCAAATACTAACGGTTTACCCACCCAAGCATCTCTTGCCCAGAGATGTTAAACAGAGCAGAATAACTGACGTGTAACCCCAGACAGATCCGGAGTCAGAACTGGAGCTACCAGTTAGGGTAGGGTTGTCAACCCAAATAGATCTATTCACTAGCTATCGTTTCGTACAGAACTAATTGAAATCAATTAATGGTGGGATACGGTTGTACAAACGTTTATAACGATAATGTACCAAATTGGGCAATCAGTAAGAGAACAAGTAGTCATACGGCTAACAGATAAACCATAATATTAAGTAAAAAGCATTTATCAGATTTCATGATTTCTCCTCCAAAGTATAAAACAGTTAAAAGGAAAAGGGGCCGTGAAACTCACAGATTCAGCAGATAAGCGGTAAAAAGCAGCGAAGGAACGGTAGCACGAAACGTCCTAGATTAATTTAAGTAAACATATGCATAAGGTCAATGATCATTTGAGTAACATAAGTCACCCAAGTGATACCGGTCAAGTCTTGACGTTTTAATCCGTTTGTTTCTTTGAAAACCCGTTAACTTGTACTTATTAAACAAATACGTTTGGTGATGATTTATATTTATGTTAAATAAATATAACCAAAGAATAATCATTTTTAATAAGTCAACCAAGTCTTGAATATTGAGTTTAAAATAACAATGTTTATTATTATTTTCATAAGTTTGTATAATTATTGAAAATAATTATGACGTTTTCTTGAGTAATCTTCCATTTGATTATTCATAAGTTAAGAACATATTACACAAGTTTTATAAATAATGATGTTTATTATTTTACTTGTGAAAATAGAATCTTTTAGTTAAAATTTATAGTTATTAAATTTATAACTATTTTAACTAGTTAGAAAAAGTCTTGGAAACTTTTAAATAATTATTTGTCTAAATAATTATTTAGTTGTTATGAAATAATTGATGTCTTTAAAAATATTTATTTTAACAATCGTCATGAAAGAATATGAGTAGGTCATTACTTGGACTTATATGTTTTTCCCCTTAAACGTTTATAAAACTCATGTTGTAGATAAATTTATTTACCCGACGTTATTGCGTATATCGCCGTGTTGGTCCCGGTTTTATTACTCCGCAACGTCTTTATGTTTAGATCGTTTTGAGTAAACAAAACGATTATGAAACAATTCATCAAGTCTTCCAACATGTAAGACTTGCATTTATTTTTATTGAAAGTGATTTATTTTTATAAAAATCTTCATTTACTTATAAAAGACAAAGGCTAGATTTTGTTGCCTTTTATAGGAATTTTAAGAATCATTAAATTCTTTTGTAGTAAGTCCAAGATTAAATGATTTGATATAAATGTGGTCTTTGCCATTTTTGGATAAAAATATATAAATTCTTTTAACAAAAATGGAATATTTCAGATGTCTTTAAAAATATTTATTTAGAATTGTCATGAAAGAATATGAGTAGGTCATTACTTGGACTTATATGCTTTTCCCCTTAAACGTTTATAAAACTCATGTTGTAGATAAATTTATTTACCCGACGTTATTGCGTATATCGCCGTGTTGGTCCCGGTTTTATTACTGCGCAACGTCTTTATGTTTAGATCGTTTTGAGTAAACAAAACGATTATAAAAAATTTATCAAGTCTTCCAACATGTAAGACTTGCATTTATTTTTATTGAAAGTGATTTATTTTTATAAAAATCTTCATTTACTTATAAAAGACAAAGGCTAGATTTTGTTGTCTTTTATAGGAATTTTAAGAATCATTAAATTCTTTTGTAGTAAGTCCAAGATTAAATGATTTGATATAAATGTGGTCTTTGCCATTTTTGGATAAAAATATATAAATTCTTTTAACAAAAATGGAATATTTTTAATAAAAGAAGTCATGGATTTATCCAAGTATTTAATATTTCCAAGTTGTAGGTTAATTTTTATAAAAATAAATTGTGTCAAGTCTACTAACTTTTATTTATTTTCATTAACCCCAATAGTCTAAATAATCATATAACATGATTATTTTTAGTTGTCATCTATATTTATTATAAGTCCACTAATCTGTTAAGTCCAAATCCACTAACACATTTTATGTGTTAGGACCCAATTTAAACAAGTAAACATATAACATTAATATATATCTACTAACACTTGTAGGTAGTTAGGACCAAATGTAAATAAATCATAACAACAATCTACTAACATATTTTCATATGTTAGGACATGGAAATTTAAATGACAATCTACTAACACTATTGTCATATGTTAGGACTTATTTAAATTAACATAAACATCTACTTTAACATTCTTTCTTAATCGTGTTAGGATCAACTACTAGCATTTTAACTACTCATTTTAAATCTACTTATCACATGTTATGTGTCATGACCATTTTAACTTAGTCACCCATTTTAGATCAAGAACAACTAACTCATATTATGAGTTTATGGATGATATCCATTTAGGGATTATGTTCTTGATCATACAACATAGTAAACGATGAACATGATTAACAACATAAAATGCATGAAAATAAATATGAAGATCTAGGTGCACAAGGATACTTTCTTAAAGATTTCTCCAAGTGTTTCACCCCATTAGTTGGCTCTTTTAAGTTCCTAGAACACCAACATAATGTTTAAGATCTAAGAAAGAAAGGAGATTAAGAAGATAGATTGGATGATTCACACAAGAATGTAAATGTTGGTTTATTATTGTCAAGACTTGTAGGTATTCACGTTGGGTGGTTAAACATGTAGGAAAACATAGAGAGAAGTGAGTTTAGGAGGACTCACAAGGGGTTAGTGAAAGCAAAACCGAGAAGGAGGGTGGCGGTGGTGGCGGTTCCGGCGGCAAGGGGGCTCGGCAGGTGGCGTGCGACGGTGGCACTTGGGTGGCTGGGCTGTGGCGGCAGCAGCCGGTGATCGGCCGGCGGCAGGGGGCGGGGTCGTCGGAGGTGGTGCTCGGTCGGTCGCTTAGGGAGACAAGGGAGGGAGAGTGAGTGTGGGTTTGTGTTGTGGTGTGAGGGAGCAAGTGGGGGTGATTGGTCTCCTACTTATACACCATATTAGAGGGTTAATAACCCTTGGTCAATTACCGTCCATGGGAACTTGTATTAACTCTAGACTAGGCTGTGTTGTCTAACCTCTTAATCACCCAACTTTTCTAGAGTGTAGGTTGATTAACATTTTTATAAACTCTTCTCATTTGTTTTATGAAGACAGTTGGAAGGTTTTATAAAATATATAATGGTTAGAGGATGATCAACAATCACAAACCTTTTATAAATTATACCTCAAGTAGTAAATTAAACTACATAAGGTGATGGATTTTATATAAAGTTAATTGGGCTAGAAACTTTTATAAAAAACTAAGTGGGTTAGATTTTATAAAAATCATATGGGCTAAAACAATTTCATTAAACAAAGTTGTGTAGTGTGGGCCGAAGCCCATAATGCATTTAAAGTTGGCCAGTGGGCCGAAGCCCACGAGGTAAAATCGGAAGTGGGCCAGTTGGGTCTCCTCGGGTTGTAGTGTGGGCCGTCGAATGGGCACGAGAAGAAAGGGGAAAACCGGTTTGGGCCGGATTCGGCCCAATGCGATCTGGGCCGCGGGTCGGGTTTCCGGGTTGAGGGATAATACTCGGTGCGTCAAGGCGAACCTATCGGGTTAAGTTTTCGGGTTGATCCGGGTTGATTTGGGCTTATTGGGCCTAACCGGGCCCAATAGGGTCAACGGATTTCTTGTTTGGCTAAGTCTTGACAACGTAACCATTTTTGATCACATTTTAAGTTCATAAACTGTCTTAACAGTTTATATCAGTTTCGATAAAATATAAAATGTTCGAATTTTATATTTAATTTCTTATTATTAAAATTCCATTTTTAATATATATGAGACTTTCGTATTTTCACGTAGGTATATTTTTCCAGTACAAACGCGGAGATTTAAATCAGTTAATCATTTAACTAAACACAGTTAATCATGCGGTTTTAAAACAGTAATTCACATAATTATCACGTAATAAAAGTCAACAAAAGTCAACGGAGAGAGGATTTGACCTGATTTTGGACCGGGTGTCACATTCTCCCCCAGTTAGAAGAATTTCGTCCCGAAATTCAGTTCTGGCTACTGGTGGATGCGATGTTTTCAAACAGGCGCGGATACTTCTGACGCATTTGATCCTCGCGTTCCCAAGTGTACTCTGGTCCTCGCCTAGAGTTCCATCGCACTTTGACTATGGGAATGCGGCTATGCTTCAGCTTTTTGATTTCTCGGTCAAGTATCTCTATGGGTTCCTCAATGAAGTGCAGTGTCTCGTCTACTTGAATTTCATACAAGAGGGACGATGAGCGTTTCATCAGATAGACATTTCTTAAGATTACAAACATGAAAGACATTGTGAACGCTGCTTAGCTCGGCGGGCAGACGTAGACGGTAAGCTACTGGTCCGATGGTTTCGGTGATTTCAAAGGGACCAATGTAACGAGGGTTGAGCTTTCCTCGTTTGCCGAATCTAATAACACCTTTCCAAGGTGACACCTTTAGCATGACGCGATCACCCACTTTAAAGGACAGGGGTTTGCGTCGGTTGTCGGCGTAGCTCTTCTGTCTGTCCCTGGCAGCTTTCAGACGATCTCGGACTTGAAAGATTTTCTCCGTCGTTTCAAAGATTAACTCGGGACCAGTTAACTGGCTGTCTCCGATCTCAGTCCAGCAGAGTGGGGATCTACACTTTCTCCCATAAAGTGCTTCAAATGGTGCAGCTTTAATGCTGGTGTGATAGCTGTTGTTATACGAGAATTCGGCAAGAGGGAGGTGCTCGTCCCACTTGGGTCCGAAATCTATCACACATGCTCTCAGCATATCTTCGAGTGTCTGGATAGTTCTCTCACTTTGGCCATCTGTCTGTGGATGGTAGGCAGTACTCATATCGAGTCGTGTACCCAAAGCTTTCTGTAGAGATTTCCAAAAGTGTGCAGTGAATCGACTATCTCGATCGGAAATATGATGGATTTGGGCACACCGTGGCGCGAGACGATTTCCTTTATATAAAGCTTGGCTCGCTTATCCATCTTATCCTTCTCATTGACCGGTAAGAAGTGTGCCGATTTTGTCAATCGATCTACTATCACCCAGATAGCGTCATATCCAGATCGGGATTTAGGCAATTTCGTGATAAAATCCATGGATATTTCTTCCCATTTCCATTCCGGGATTACCGGTTGAGTCAATAATCCAGAAGGTTTCTGGTATTCGGCTTTGACCTTCGAACATGTTAAGCATTTGCCGACATAGGTGGCTATCTCGGCTTTCATGTTTGGCCACCAAAATTGTTTCTTCAGACCGTGGTACATCTTGTCCGATCCGGGATGAATGGAATATCTTGTCTTGTGAGCTTCATCGAAAATTAATTGCCTTAACCCTCCATAGACAGGTACCCACAGCCTATCCATGAAGTTCTTGGTTCCATCAGGTTCCTCTTCCAGTTGCTTCTCCATTCCACGTAAACCTTCTCCAGTTAGGTTTTCCGGTTTGAGGGCTTCAATCTGAGCGTCACGCACTTGTGAAGTGAGATTCGAGTGTATGGTCATACTTAAGGCTCGAACACGAAGTGGCTTGGCACGCTCTTTCCTGCTCAGGGCGTCGGCTACGACGTTAGCTTTGCCCGGATGATAACGAATCTCGCATTCGTAGTCATTCAGTAGTTCTACCCATCGTCGTTGTCTCATATTCAATTCCTTCTGATTGAAGATATGCTGGAGGCTTTTATGATCAGTGAATATGGTACACTGTGTACCATATAGGTAGTGCCTCCAGATCTTGAGAGCAAAGACAACGGCTCCGAGTTCCAAATCATGGGTTGTATAATTCTTCTCGTGAATCTTCAGTTGTCGTGATGCGTAGGCGATGACTTTCTCTCGTTGCATCAATACACAACCTAGACCTTGATGCGAAGCATCGCAGTAAACAACGAAGTCTTCGATCCCATCGGGTAGTGATAGAATCGGGGCATCACATAGCTTCTGCTTCAGTAACTGGAATGCTGCTTCAGTCTTGGCATCCCATATGAACTTCTTGTCCTTCTGGGTCAGAGCGGTGAGTGGCTGAGCTATTTTCGAGAAGTTTTCGATAAATCGGCGGTAATAGCCAGCAAGACCCAAGAATTGTCGAATCTCGGTTGGAGTCGTAGGCGTACTCCAATCCTTGATTGCTTCAATTTTTGTGGGATCCACGTGGATACCTCGATCGTTGATCACATGACCCAAAAAGTGTACCTCGCGAATCCAAAAGTCGCATTTGGAGAATTTCGCGTAGAGTTCTTCCTTCTTCAACAATTCTAGGATAAGCCTCAGATGTTGTTCGTGTTCTTCCTTACTACGGGAGTAGATAAGGATATCGTCAATGAACACGATAACAAATTTATCCAGATAAGGTTTGCATACGCGGTTCATTAGATCCATGAACACAGCCGGTGCGTTTGTCAAACCAAATGGCATTACGAGGAACTCATAATGGCCATAGCGCGTTCTAAACGCTGTCTTCGAAACATCTTCATCTCTAACTCTGAGTTGATGGTATCCTGACCTCAGATCGATCTTGGAGTAGAAGCTCGATCCTTGAAGTTGGTCAAATAGGTCGTCAATCCTAGGAAGCGGGTAACGGTTCTTCACGGTCAGCTTGTTCAGTTCCCGGTAGTCGATGCACATCCGGAATGTTCCATCTTTCTTCTTGACAAATAGCACGGGTGCTCCCCATGGAGAGTGGCTTGGACGGATGAAGCCCTTATCTAGCAATTCTTGTAATTGGCTAGATAACTCCTGCATTTCGGAAGGTGCCAGACGGTACGGAGATCTGGCTACGGGGGCGGCACCGGGTGCCAAGTCGATGCGAAACTCTACTTGTCGCGTTGGTGGTAAACCTGGCAAGTCTTCGGGAAAGACTTCCGGGTACTCGCGAACGACGGGAACATCTTCCACACGCTTCTCCTTTGGTTTCTTCTCAGTTACGTGTGCTAAGATGGCATGACATCCTTTACGAAGAAATTTTCGTGCCTTCATACTAGATATGAGGTTTAGTTTGGTTCCACTCTTTTCGCCTTGCACGTTTAGAGTGTTGCCATCTGCGAGTGGCATCCTAACTATTTTCTCATGGCACACGATTTCCGCATGGTTCTTTGATAACCAATCCATGCCGATGATAACGTCAAAACTTCCTAGTTCTACAGGCATCAAATCAATGCTGAAGGAATGGTCGGAGAGTTCTAGCGAGCAATTTTGATAAATTATACCAGTTTCCACTAATTCTCCGTTTGCTAATTCTACCGTGAACTTAGTGTCTAAGGCAACAGGGGTAATTTCAAGTAATTGGCCAAACTCGGTAGACACGAAGCTTCTATCAGCACCAGTATCGAATAAAACGGAAGCATAATGATTATTTAGTAGAAACGTACCCGTCACCGTGTTGGGGTCACGGCGAGCATCTCCGGCATTGATCACAAAGGCTCTTCCTCTAGCCTGATTCGGGTCCTGGTTCCTTGCCTTCGGGCAGTCCTTCTTGTAGTGTCCGGTGGCTCCACAACCGTAGCACGTGCGCTTTGGGCAATCACGTGCCACATGTCCTTTGGTCTTGCAGATGTTGCAGTAGACATTTCCACAATCGAGGGTGTGGTGGAGGTTGCATTTGTTGCACAGAGGTGCACCACCGGTGTAACCAGTCTTTCGGACAGCATGGGTAGGGGTTGTAGCAGCATAAACCTTTGTTGGTTCGGTTTCCTTAGCAGGGGTCTTTTCTTCGCGATTCCTCCAGAATCCGCGCTTTCTCTTGTTGTCAGGCTTCTTGTTTGCAGCGGGAGTGGTACTAGCTTCAGGGGTCTTGCCCTCAGACTGTTTCTTGCCAAGGCTCACACCTTGACGGTTAGCTTGGTAAACAAGGTTGTGTGCCAGGCGCACAGCATCCTGAAAGGTCTGAGGATTTGAGGAGAGAACGTTCCCCTGGATATGGGGTGCAAGTCCCCAGATGTACCGCTCAATCTTTTTGTACAGGGGAGTGATCATGGTCGGACAGAGATGAGCGAGCTCACGGAACCTTTTGGTATAGCCAGCAACATCGGCTCCATTCATGGATAGGTTCCAGAACTCGGCTTCGAGTTTCTGAAGCTCTTCCCTAGGACAGTACTCATCGCGAAGCAGTTGTTTGAGTTCGTCCCATGCCATGGCGTAAGCCAAATCAGTTCCCATAGCATCAGCATGAGAATTCCACCAAGTCAGAGCGCTATCAGTCAGTGCGCATGTGGAATACTTGACCATGTACTGCTCAGGGCAGTTGCTTATGCGGAAGACGGACTCCATTTTCTCAAACCAGCGAACTAAACCAACAGCGCCTTCAGAACCCTTGAAATTCGCGGGTTTGCAGTTCATAAAGTCTTTGTATGAACATTCACGGGGGCCTGCAATCGTTAGGTTGAAACGTTGAATACAATTTAGGAAACATTGTAGTCTAGTGTTTTTCTAACATTGTTTAATTCGTCCTTACCGCGTGCCCCATTGTCGTTCTGACGTTGGGCTTCAGCGGCGGCAACAGTTTCTGCGACGCGATTAGCAATCATCTCCTCGATTTCCTCAGCAGTCATGGGGGGAGGGGGCGGAGGAGGTGAAACGTTCCTGGTGGTTCGGCGTCTCGGTGGCATGATTTCGCTTTAAGTTACAATTGTCAACATAAAGAAAATTTTAGATAATATGTAAATGGGGTTATTACATGCTCGAGAATAACTGCCACGACATACATCAATTGCCAAAACATTTTCACGCAAACACAACCAAGAAACGAGAGATGAACGGAAGGATGAAGTAACATAGCGTGTCATAGTAATCATAACAATATAAACTTACACAACCATAACATGATAATAACATAACCATAACATTAACCATAATCATACCAAAAGATTTCCATAGCATATCACTGAAGTCATACATCAACCATTGTTTGTTACCATATTACAGACGAAACATATTCAAAATAAACAAGTTTTGCATCGTGGGCTCGCAGTCCCAATCATAATCAAAGCTAACATGTTTCATCTATAAAACGGCTATCAAAAGATACTAGGTCACATCTACCTAGAATGCTGGTGGGGGTGGTGGAGGTCCAGGAGGCATGAAAAAGATGACCGGTCCCTGAGTCATGGCCTGGAGGGTGGCGAGGAGTCGTCCAGAAACAAACTCCAAGGCTGAGACCCTCCTCTGCAAGCTCTCGTGTGAGAGGAGCAGATCAGTAGTGGCCATGCTGACCCCTGTCATGTGGGCATGGAGGGACCCCATGGCGCCATCAGTAGCGCTCATGCGTCCGATCAGCTCGGACATCTGGTTCCTCAGGAAGGTCACCTCAGGGGTGGTCGGCAGCTGGCGGACATCAGCATCCAGCTCCCCCAGATCGGTCTCGATGCGCCTCAGACGAGCCACTAGTAATGGTACAGTGTCAGAGATGGGCTCGTCAGTGAAAGGTGAAATACCCATAGGCACACGGCGGGAGGGGTCGGGGAGTGAGGACTCCCCACGAGCATAACAGCTCGGGAACTCCTCGATCATACGCCAGTGCTGAACCTGGCCCGGCATCCACGCTAAGTGGGGCAACTGAAATACATAACGCCTCTTGGGCGCAGGCTCATCAGGGGTGCGTCCAACCTCCCGAGTCCGGGATGGGCCAGGTGCCCGCCCCGGGGTGAATCCCCGTCTGCCGCCACCAGGTGTGGCGACATAGGTCTTCACAGACCGATCTCGGCCTGCGAAGGGGTCGATGGAGCTGGAAGCATCCATAGGGGCCGCACCGCCAGCAGTGGCGGTGGGAGCATGGTGGTCTGGGGAATCATCAGAGGTCCTACGCCTGATGGGACTCAGGAAACCAGGGGGTATGGGGGTCTGGCGAATGGTGCCAACAGTGGCTCCCTCGGTCTCAGGGCTAGACGGTATGTGGTCCTCCGGTGAAGGAGTGTAGTCTACTGGTGCGGGGTCCTCTGGAGATGGGGTGTACTCCACACTTGGTTCTTCCTCGGAATCAGCAACGCAAATGACTTCCCTGGAAGCCATCTCTGCGAAAATATTCCAACAGGAACAGTGGTCAGTAACATCATGATAGTATAGTAACTAAAGCAAGAAAGCAATGCATAGGTAACACTTAAACTAGCATAAGTAAACATATCGAGGATGAGACCTTGCATGCAAATGGTAGCTTCGGAGTGGGTTATAGTCCAGGTTTGGTTTTTTGTTTTGTTTTGTTTGTTTATCCTGGTTCGCTATAACCACGGCTCTGATACCAATCTGTCACACCCCGGTCAACGGTTTCGGGTGTGAACGAGAATGGAATCATAGTCGAGGATACATAGAACATCTTCTAATAAATTTAAAACTTCATAAAACATTACTTCATTTCATTGCAGCGGAAAAGATAGTGGAAACGATAATGTCTTACAATTTGAAAACATAAAGTCTTAAACTAATATTAAAAGCATGTGACGGTTTATTTGGATAGTCGGGACTATGACTCCGAAAGCAGGTCCGATAGCATATATAAGCCCCATTTGCATGTCTTCAGGAAGTTGCGTCAATTACCTAAGAAATCATGAGTTTAAAAGGGTCAACATAAAGTTGGTGAGGTTCACAGGTTTAAGACTCACAGTTAAAGTTTGTAAAACAGTTTTCAGTATACTTAAATATTATGTTGGTTTATTGTTGTGGTTGTATGATCTCACCTGAACTTTGATTTCAAATACTAACGGTTTACCCACCCAAGCATCTCTTGCCCAGAGATGTTAAACAGAGCAGAATAACTGACGTGTACCCCCAGACAGATCCGGAGTCAGAACTGGAGCTACCAGTTAGGGTAGGGTTGTCAACCCAAATAGATCTATTCACTAGCTATCGTTTCGTACAGAACTAATTGAAATCAATTAATGGTGGGATACGGTTGTACAAACGTTCATAACGATAACGTACGAAATTGGGCAATCAGTAAGAGAACAAGTAGTCATACGGCTAACAGATAAACCATAATATTAAGTAAAAAGCATTTATCAGATTTCATGATTTCTCCCCCAAAGTATAAAACAGTTAAAGGAAAAGGGGCCGTGAAACTCACAGATTCAGCAGATAAGCGGTAAAAAGCAGCGAAGGAACGGTAACACGAAACGTCCTAGATTAATTTAAGTAAACATATGCATAAGGTCTATGATCATTTGAGTAACATAAGTCACCCAAGTGATACCGGTCAAGTCTTGACGTTTTAATCCGTTTGTATCTTTGAAAACCCGTTAACTTGTACTTATTAAACAAATACGTTTGGTGATGATTATATTTATGTTAAATAAATATAACCAAAGAATAATCATTTTTAATAAGTCAACCAAGTCTTGAATATTGAGTTTAAAATAACAATGTTTATTATTATTTTCATAAGTTTGTATAATTATTGAAAATAATTATGACGTTTTCTTGAGTAATCTTCCATTTGATTATTCATAAGTTAAGAACATATTACACAAGTTTTATAAATAATGATGTTTATTATTTTACTTGTGAAAATAGAATCTTTTTAGTTAAAATTTATAGTTATTAAATTATAACTATTTTAACTAGTTAGAAAAAGTCTTGGAAACTTTTAAATAATTATTTTTCTAAATAACTATTTAGTTGTTATGAAATAATTGATGTCTTTAAAAATATTTATTTAAAATCGTCATGAAAGAATATGAGTAGGTCATTACTTGGACTTATATGTTTTTCCCCTTAAACGTTTATAAAAGGCATGTTGTAGATAAATTTATTTACCCGACGTTATTACTACGCAACGTATTTATGTTTAGATAAATTTATTTACCCGACGTTATATCGCCGTGTTGGTCCCGGTTTTATTACTTACGCAACGTCTTTATGTTTAGATCGATTTGAGTAAACAAAACGATTATGAAAAATTCATCAAGTCTTCCAACATGTAAGACTTGCATTTATTTTTATAGAAACTGATATATTTTTATAAAAATCTGCATTTACTTATAAAAGACAAAGGCTAGATTTTGTTGCCTTTTATAGAAATTTTAAGAATCATTAAATTCTTTTGTAGTAAGTCCAAGATTAAATGATTTGATATAAATGTGGTCCTTGCCATTTTTGGATAAAAATATATAAATTCTTTTAACAAAAATGGAATGTTTTTAATAAAAGAAGTCATGGATTTATCCAAGTATTTAATATTTCCAAGTTGTAGGTTAATTTTATAAAAATAAATTGTGTCAAGTCTACTAACTTTTATTTATTTTTATTAACCCCAATAGTCTAAATAATCATATAACATGATTATTTTTAGTTGTCATCTATATTTATTATAAGTCAACTAATCTTTTAAGTCCAAATCCACTAACACATTTTATGTGTTAGGACCAATTTAAACAAGTAAACATATAACATTAATACATATCTACTAACACTTGTAGGTGTTAGGACCAAATGTAAGTAAATATAACAACAATCTACTAACATATTTTCATATGTTACGACATGGAAATTTAAATGACAATCTACTAACACTTTTAGGTGTTAGGACCAATATAAATAACATAAACATCCATTTTAATGTTCTTTCTTTCATTTAATCAACTAGTAGCATTTTAGTTAATCATTTTAAATCTACTAACATATTTTATGTGTTAGGACCATTTTAACTTGTCAACATGTTAAATCAAGAACAACTAGCTCATATTATGAGTTTATGGATAATATCCATTTAGGGTTTTTGTTCTTGATCATGAACAAGTAAAAGATGAACATGAATAATAAAAGAAATAACATGAAGATCTAGGTGCACAAGGATACTTTTTAAAGATTTCTCCAAGTGTTTCACCCCATTAGTTGGCTCTTTTAAGTTCCTAGAACACCAACATAATGTTTAAGATCTAAGAAAGAAAGGAGGTTAAGAAGATAAATTAGATGATTACACAAGAATGTAAATGTTGGTTTATTTTTGTCAAGACTTGTAGGCATTACTTGGGTGTTAACAAGTAGGAGAAGTGAGTTTAGAGGACTCACAAGGGAGCTAGGAAAGGAAACCTAGAAGGAGGGTGGCGGTGGTGGTGTCTGGCGGCAGGGGGGGTTCCGGCAGGTGGCTCCGGCGGTGGCTGGTGGCTGGGCTGCGGTGGCAGCAGCCTGATCGGCGGCAGCAGTGGGGAAGTCGGCGGAGGTGGTGGTGGCCGGTCCTTAGGGAGACAAGGGAGGGAGATTGTTGGGTGTGTTGGGTGCAATGGAGCAAGTGGGTGTGGTCTCCTACTTATACCCATATTAAGGGTTAATAACCCTTGGGTAATCACCCTCCATGGGAACTTGTAATCCCTCTAGACTTGCCTTGTTGTTAACCTCTTGTTCACCCAACAATCCTTGAGTTAGTTGATTAATTTTTTTATAAACTTTTCTCATGTTTATAAACACTTGGAAGCTTTTATAAAATATGTAAGGGTTAGAGGTTATTAACATTCACAACTTTATAAATTATAACTCAAGTGAAATTAATCTAATAAGGTGGTGATTTTATAAAAAGTTGATGGGCTAGAAGTTTTATAAAATTAATTGGGCTAAATTTTATAAAACTCACATGGGTTAAAAAAATTCATTTAAGGTGTTTGTATGTGGGCCGAAGCCCATGATGCATGAAAAGGGAGTGGGCCGAAGCCCACGAGGAAAAACAAACGGATTTGGGCCGGGTTTTAGTGTGGGCCGCAAGGGAACAAAAAGAAAAGGGAAAACCGGTTTGGGCCGGTTACGGCCCAATGCGATTTGGGCCGCGGGTCGGGTTTCCGGTTTAGGGAAAATACTGGCGTGTCAAGACGAGTCTATGATTAAGTTTTTGGGTTGATCCGGGTTGATTTGGTCTTATTGGGCCTAACCGGGCCTAATAAGGTTAACGGGTCTCGTTTTGGCTAAGTCTTGACAACAAACCATTTTTCATAACGTTTTAAGTTACAGAACTCTCTTAACAGTTCACATCAGTTTCGATAAAATATAAAATGTCGAATTTTATATTTAATTTCTTATTATTAAAATTCTATTTTTAATAATATGAGACTTTCGTATTTCACAAGCATACAAAATGCGGAATTTAAATCGGTTAATCATTTAACTAAACACAGTTAATCATGCGGTTTTAAAACGGTAATTCACATAATTATCACGAAATAAAAGTCAACAAAAGTCAACGGATAGAGGATTTGACCTGATTTTGGAACGGGTGTCACACGGCGACTGAAGTCCGCCAACAAAAGGCAGAAGAGGAGGCCCTGAGGAAGAGGGATGCATAAAATTATAGATGGGAGGAGGAGTTGAGAAGGAAAGAAGAAAAAAAGAAGCGCCTGGCGGAGGATAAGGCCAAGGCAGCTGGTGCTGGCACTTCCACCCGCCAGCAAGATGTTGTTCACCTTCACCAATCCTCCAGGGGAGCGGGCTTTAGTTTTGCGGGCCCTTCCGATCTTTGGCAGTACCCTACAAGGGCTGATCTTGAGAGGATCAAGGCTCCACCCGCCCCTTATGTTCCTAACTGGGGGATTTTCCCCAATACCCTTCTTGATACCTATGAGAAGCGGTGGGAGTTCCTCCGCCATGCTTTTCCTGATGTGGGCAAGGACCTCCTCCACAAAACCAAAACCGACGTGATTTGCGAAGACGTGATCACGGGGATAATGATGGTGGCGGTGCGCTTACCTAAACTTTTTCATAGGCAAGAATTTAACGAGGAAAGGGTGCAGCAGGCATATGCTCTTGCCGAGGAGAGGAGGTCGGAGGTTCTTGCGGAGAGGCAGAAAGCCCTTGAGTTGGCCAATGATGTTGCGAAAGCGGAGGCCAAAAGGAAGGAGGAGGAAGTACGGGCGGACCAAGCGGTGGCGGAAGCTGTTAGGCTAAAGAATGAGGTGGCAACCCTCCAAGCCTCTTATGATAAGGAAAGGTTGGCCCACTCAAGGGATCAGGAGGTTCACGCCAAAGCTTATCATACTTACTGCAGGCGGGAGGGTGAAGTTAAAACCCTCCAAGCGCAGCTTGCTTCCGCCCGCTCTGCCTTGGAAGATTCTGAGCGGGTCTGCCAAACCTTGAGTGATGATCTTACCAATTCCAATGGTCAGTGTAAGAAACTGGAGAGCGACCTGGCTCAGAAAGATGCCCAACTGGTGGAGGCGGTGTCAACCCAAACGGCTCTTGAAGCTCAACTTGCTGAGGTTCAAGAAGCCCTTCAATCCGCTCAACCTTCTTCCCATGCTGACTTGATCTCCCGTCTCAGGGATGATATTAAATGGCTTTTAGAAGAAGGGATGGCTTGGGCGCATTATGCAGCCGTGGGGGGCGTTTCTTATCAGAATGCTCTCTTTAGGTATATGATGGCCGCCCGGGCGATTGGGCAATATGATGGATTGCATGCTGGGTACCGCATTGGTCTTGAAGCGGGTGATATTACTACTCACGCGTGGAACAATCCAAGTATGAATAGCAAATTTTCTGATGCAGGTCAAGAGTTAAGCGACCAAAGTCCCTCCATTTTCCAGTCTCTCTGCGATCTTTCTACCGAGGACGACCTTTCCAGCGTGCGCCGGTTGCTCATTCCTGCTGAGGAAAGCGAGACAACAGAAGAGGGGACCGCTGAGACTGCTAAAGAGGGTCCTTCTAACCTAGAGCTCGCGGGGTCGGGTATTGGTGCTAAACAGTAGAATTCAAAATGACTTGTAATTTTCAGTTTTCTTTTGTTTGTGGTTTCTGCCCGCGGGGTAAAAAGAAACTAATGTAACTGAATACATCTTTTAGATTGGAAATCAATCCCCTTTTTGTGATAATGGTTAGTTTTGTACATCATTTTATAGCTCTATTGCATGGCTAGTTCTTATTGGTAAGATTACCATAACATTTTTCTTGGTTGCTTAACGTGTTGTCAAGGTACCAATAACTTGCGTGGGAGCCTTGTTTCTCAAGGGCGCACCCGCGAAAATACAGGCGGCTTTCTACCGCTCTCGTATCGATCCGAACTTGTATGTTTTTAGTGTGCCGAAGGGAATGCCTGCTACAGATAGGGTATCCGGATCTACATTCCTTTTTTAGGGTGTATCGCGGGGTAAATGTGTGTGTTTACCAAGTCTTTCAGTTTGTTATATGCTTTACGCGTGTATTTATCCTTCCATTTTTTATGATGGATAGATTTCAACTTTATAAGCGTAATTTAGATCCAATGGTGATATAATAAAGAGAGCGAAGTAAAATGAACTAAACTTTCATTCACATGCATAATAATATTTGCAGTACAAATTACATGTAGCATTTTCTTAGTTGGGCGGAATTCCAAGTTCGTGGTACCGATTTTCCATCTAGGTGTGCTAGCTCATAGGCACCCTTTCCCAAATCTTTTCTAATTACGTAAGGCCCCTCCCAATTTGGGCTGAGCTTTCCGAGCGGGAGATTTCGGCTAGCCTCATTGCTTCTTAGTACGTATTCTCCCTCTTTGAAAACCACTTTGCGGACATGCCTGTTGTAATACTTCTTCATCTGCTCCTTGTATCTTTGTTCTCTGACAGCTGCTAATTCGCGACGTTCTTCCAGTAGATCTAGATTGTGGCGGATTTCTTCATCATTATTAACGAGATGATTGTTAAGATGCCTGTACGAGGGAATTCCGATCTCCGCAGGGATCATTGCCTCTGAGCCATATGTTAGGCTAAAGGGAGTTTCACCATTACTTGATTTTTTCATTGTGCGGTGAGCCCATAAGACATGCGGCACCTCATCCACCCAAGAGGCTCCCTCAAAGTGCAATCTAGCCTTTATTCCATTTAGGAGGCTTCTGTTAATTCTTTCCACCTGGCCGTTTCCTTGTGGGTGTGCGACTGAAGTAAAGATCTGCTGAATTTGTAGTTCTTCACACCATTTTTTGAGGAGTTTATCTACAAATTGGGCTCCATTGTCAGTTACGAGGTATAACGGGATACCGAAGCGGCAGACTATAAATTCCCATAAGAATTATTTCACATTCGCGGCAGTGATCGTAGCTAGTGGTTTTGCTTCCACCCATTTGGTAAAATAGTCTACCGCTACTATCGGGAATTTTACCTGTCCTGCCGCCTCGGGGAACGGGCCTACGATGTCTACTGCCCATTTCTGGAATGGCCAGGCGGAGGTTACAGGGATCAAATCATTCTTCGGACGGGAAATCATGGGCGCGTACTTTTGACAGCTAATACATTTTCTTAGTTCCTCCACCGCCATGGCATGCATGTCCGGCCAGTAGAAACCCGCATTTTTTAGTTTGGCCACTACTGCCTTGGGCCCCGCATGGATCCCGCAAATTCCCATGTGTACCTCTCTGATTAAATAATTTGCTTCTTCAGGGTCTACGCACCGAAGTAATGGACCCAGGTACATCCGCCGATACAGAACCCCATTTATCATTTGGTAGTTTTCACATTTGCTTCGCAACTTTCTGGCTTCCCCTTTGTCTTGCAGGAGATTCCCGTCAGTCAAGTATTTTATAATAGGGGCAATCTAGCTGTCGAGGGACTGTTGCGCCACGTTTACGCGATGAATCTGGATGGCCGGGTCTTTCATTTCTTCGACATGTACGTTCTGTAGGGGCTCTGCGAAGCAAGAAGCCAGTTTACTCAGCGTGTCTGCCTTCTTATTTTTACTCCGCGGTACGTGGATTATCTTGCAGCTCTTGAAGGTTTTAATTAGCGCTTTGAAAACACTGAGGTATTTAGCCATTGCCTCATCCTTAGCTTCGTATTCCGCATTAATTTGATTGGCCTTGTGCCTTAGCGCCAACTTAAGGCCTGCAATCAGAGCCTCATATTCTGCCTCATTGTTGCTGGCCCGGAAGTTCAGTTTATATGCATGCGCATACTCCTTTCCCGCGGGGTTAATTAATATGACCCCTGCTCCAACGCCGTCCATACTGGAAGCGCCGTCGGAGTGCAATTCCCAAATTTGATCTGCAGGAATTTCTTTGATCTTTGGCAGGCATAGCTCTTCTGGTGAAAGTTGTGTCCCGACTGGGATCTCAAAGATGAAGTCTGCTATAACTTGACCTTTCACGGCTGTTCTAGGCTTGAATGTTAAGTTATACACTCCCAACTCGATAGCCCATTTACAGAGGCGTCCCGAGAGGTCGGGTTTTCTTAACACATGTTGCAGCGGATAGTTTGTTAAAATCTCTATGTCATGCGCCTGAAAGTATCTCCGCTAGCTGCGAGAGGCGTGTACTAGCGCGGGCACCAGCTTTTCTAGTATTGAGTAGTTGGCCTCGGCATCTGTTAAAACGCGGCTTATGTAATAGATTGGAGTTTGTATCTCTCTCCGTTCGACTAGCAACACAGAGCTAACAGCCCGGGGTGAGGCTGAAAGGTACATTTTTAATGTCTCATCGACTTGTGGAGCCGTTAAGGCAGGTAAATTGACCAAGTATGCCTTGAGGTCTTGGAAAGCTTGCTCTGCTTCAATAGTCCATTCGAAGTGCTTTTCTGACAAGCATTTTTTTAGTACTGAAATGAATGGGAGAGATCGTTCCGCATGCTTGGATAGGAATCTATTGATGGCGACTAATCTTCCATTGAGCGCGTGTACCTCTTTCAAGGAAACCGGGGACCGCAATTCTATAACCATGGAGACCTTTTCTGGGTGAACACGGAATCTATCTTTTGTTACTATGACACCCAGAAATTTTCCTTCCTCCATGTCAAAGGAACACTTTCCGGGTTTAGTTTGATATTGTTTTTTCTAAGAGCGGAAAATGTTTTGACGATATCCGGCAGCAGACGATTTTCTTCCAGGCTTTTTATTACAAGGTCATCCACATATACTTCCACATTTTTTCCAATTTGTTTGTCAAAAACCCTGTCCATCATCCGCTGATATGTTGCCCCCGCATTCTTTAATCCGAAAGGCATTTTAGTGTAACAATAAATACCCTTCTCAGTGTAAAACGATGTTTTGGCCTCGTCCTCCCTGGCCATTTTCACTTGGTGATATCCCTTGTAGGCGTCTAAAAAGCACTTGAAACGAAACGGGACCAGAGAGTCCACCTTGACATCAATTACTGGTAAGGGATATGCATCCTTGGGGCAAGCCTTGTTTAGGTTGGTATAATCAACACACATTCTCCAAGACCCATCTGCTTTCGGAACGACCACCGGATTGGCCAGCCACGTTTGTTCTTTCATTTGACGGACTATTCCAGCAGCCTCAAGTTTCTCGACCTCTGAAGTGATAACTTTTTTCGTTTTCTCCCATGTGTCTTTGTTTTTGCACGTGCGGCTTAGCGTCTTTATATACTCTTAAATGGTGTTCCGCGATATCACGCGGGATCCCTGTCATGTCCTGGTGGGTGAAAGCGAAGACATCCATACTTTCTTTCAATAGTTGCTTTAGGTGATACCTGATTTTTTGCGACAAGGAGGCTCCCAGCGCAATTGTTTGTTCTGGAAAGCGGGAGTTAATAACCCACTTTTCCGTTTCATTGACTGGCGGCGCGCGCGGCTGGGATGATACTTCTGCCATCATTATTGGTTTATCGGCCCAAACTTGAGCGACCCCCCGTGGGGTTGGGAGCATTAAGAGGCCGTGTGCCGTGGAGACTGCTGCCGCAAGATTTCCTAAGGTTGGCCTGCCAATTATGGCATTGTACTCACTTTTGGCTGGTACAACCAGGAAGGTTGTCATGACTGTTCTGTCCCAGACATCGTCTCCCATTGTTACCGGAAAGTCAATTTGCCCGAGAGGCATGCATGTTTCTCCGGAGAACCCACTTAGAGGTTCATAGACAGGTTCCAGGCGATCCCTATCCTCTGGAGCTAAACAGCGGAAACATTCCTCATAGATGATGTCCGCGGAGCTGCCTGTATCCACCAGAACTCGGCGCATTTTGTAGGTTCCCATACGGAGAGTAATTGTGATAGCGCCTTCATTGTAGTTGCCTATTTGAGGCGGAAATGTCAGCGGGGCATGCATCCAGGATTCGACCCGCTGGCCTACCTTCTTTTCTTGCCGCAAGCGCCTCCGCATCATGAAGACATCTTTATATTTTGGGGATTCATCTTTTTTCCTATCATCTCCCTTTTGTAAGTGTGTCAACTTTCCTTCTTTCACATATTTTGCTATCTGCTTCTTTAGCGCGAAACATTCGTCACTGACGTAACCATGACCCTTGTGATAGTCACAGTATTTTTTTTGTATCGCGGGTGTTGCTTTCCTTTAGAGGTCTTGGCCCTTCCCATTTCAAATCTTCACTTTTAAAAATGGCGCTTGGGGACTTTGCGAGATACCAATTAGACCAGGAAGATGTGGGTTGTTCCCGCTTTACTGCAGACATATCCCTCCCGTGGCGTGGCTCGCGGAACGAGTTCTGTGTTTCACAACTGGGTTGGTAGGGAGTAAAGCGGCCGCTAGGTACGTCTATCATTTCTTCGGGAGTGTCGACTACCATTCAAATCTTTCGAAATCTTGAGATCTTACTTGCTCCTTTCCGTGCTCATATGCTCTGTTCAGAACGATCGTCTTTTCTGCGCGGACGTACTGTTTGGCTATTGACATTAGCAGCATCCATTATCTGTGGCTGCCCACCACTCAGAATTTTTCTTACCAAATGCTCTTCTCTTACTCCCTGAATAAAACCTGCTATCATTAAATCTTCAGTTGCTCCGCCTATCTGGAGACTTTCGATATTGAACCTGGTGATGAAGCTTTCCACAGTTTCATTGTCTTTCCGGCGGATGTGGAGTATTTCCGCTTTTTCCTTTGTATGACGTCTCTGTTGAGAAAACTGTTGGAAGAACTTGTTTATTTATTCTTCAAAACTCGATATTTGGCCCACTGGAAGAGAGTCGAACCATAAATGCGCTGTTCCAACCAAAGTCTGAACAAACATATGGCACCATACAGGGATGGTCCATCCTGGGTTCTCCAAAGTACCCGTGTTAATGAAGCAATTATAATGGTCATTTGGGTCCGATAACCCGTCATATTTCCCTACTACCGAAGGCATTTTAAGCTTGGCAGGGAAGCTTGCTAGTGCAATTGGCGCTATAAACTTTGACTGGGCCACAACAGATGTGGGCTTATATGCAACAGTATAATCCACTGCCGGTGGAGGAGGCGGCGGGATGTACGTAGACTGGTAAACTGGTGGTGGAACGTAGGCGGCGGTTGGCCTAGGCTCAGAGTATATAGGACGCGCTACTGGGACTACTCCGTCCGCTGGGGGTTCCGAAAATGCAGACGCGGGAGAAGTCACTGGAGGAGGAACTGGTCCAAAGTTTAATTGCGAGCATGCGCTTGAGCGGAAAGCATTATGGAGTGCGTTGAGTTGCTCAAAGTACTGACGTTGGTGTTCTATCCATCGTGCAACCTCAGGAGGTGGGTCATTGAAACCTGTAGAAGGTGTGACCTGAGAAACCATATACGGATCGTTTCCAGATCATAGAATGATAGAGACGGAAGTTTGTCATTCAATTATAGTCAAATGATTACAATACCGAGAGAGTATACATCAATTAAGCTCTGGAGGAGATTTGGACAGAACCTCCTCTCTCTCTCTACTCACAAAGAGTAATGACCAAACTTAGAGATGATCAACATACTAACACCTATTTATAGGTTGGATGGTCAGCGTACCACATAGGCTCCGTATCAGATGATACGGGCGGACCACCCAGCGTATCAACTGATACGCTGGTTAGTATGTTGACCCTCTCACATACAATAAACCCTATACATTCAATCTATTCTATTCGTACAGTAACGGCCACACACAGAAACTTGTCCTAACAGAACCGGCAGGACGCTCACAGGGGTGCTCTGTGAAATAACTGTACTTGTACCCGCTAGAAAGGTTCCACTCGGAGTAGGGGTAGCGAAAGGGCATGGCGGACGATGTTCCGCCGAGTGTTGGAATGATGGGGAAGCATTGGAAATAGTTGGTCCCGCGAATATGCTTCGTCTAGCAGGAGTCATCCTTGGAGCTACGGAACTTGAACTGGCGCCAAAGGCATAAGGTCTAGGTTGCCCTCCCGCATTCATATTTGAAAAAATGGAACTAGCCAGATTTGATAAAGTAACAGGACCCGCGCTACCCGCTGCTCGAGTCAAGACTGACGCGGAGTCATTGACAGATATGTCATTATTCTCAGGAGGAAATGTACGCGTATTCCAGGGGTCCCAGGGACTCCCTGTCTCGGTCAGTACTTCCAAAAATTTGCGATGGTGATGAATCTGACATGGCTACTTGAAAACGGAGACAAAATGCTGTAAAAGCTCAGGTTTTCAACTCGGATGGCGCCAATGAAGAAACCAAAAACCATTTCCCAAGGTTAGTTGGGTAAGTATCAGTTTCTTATATCTTCGAGTGAGCCGTTGACGATAAGTGAGAAGAATGAACCTGCACACTTGGGAACAAACACGTTAGGGCGTTACGAGGTGAGCCGGAGAGGGTCCCTCGTATCGGCCCTCCGGCGTGAGAATCAGTGAACGGATCAGGGAAGTGATAATATGTAAGTGAAAATGGTCATTGAGAATGTATGTCTTAAATGAACCCTTGACTTACTATTTATAGGCTCGTGATTAGGGTTTCTTTTGAGGCTAGTGACATCAGCGCGTGCGGGGCACGGCGCGTGAGAGGTCTTTCCAGGTGCTTCTCTGTTCCACATGTCACCTTCTCATTGATCAGGGACCACATGCAAGAATGTTGGTTTGTTGGGTGGGGGTCACTCCCTGGTGGAGAATTGGATGTCCTAACTGCTTGTACATGGGCGCATGTGCCGTTCACGCATGTGGTGATTGTGGTTGCTTTCTTTCCAAGCTTCGATCATGTGTGGGCTGACCCAATCTTGAGTATGCTTGTTGGGCTCAATTTAAGTTGGGGCTTGTGTCCAAAAGGATAGATTCAATATTTATCCTCTTCATTTGATAATAATGTGGGCATATATAATGATAAAGATCGAGTTGGCGATCATTGAATTTGTTTATCATAGTTATCGTTGATCCAGAACTTCTTATATCTTTGTTATTAAAATTGTTGACGATCTATGAGTTTTTTCTTTCATATATAAAGACTCATTTTTAATGCTTACACAGGACACACAAAATGTCAAAGACCCACTGATCGTACCTTTTAATCGATATATGCTTGACAACGTTTTATAGAAAAACCACCATGTTTTCATCTTTCATAATAACCAACACGTGTTTCCATAGGGGAGCACACGGTTCGTTTCAAAACTATGAAATCGGTTGGTTTTTTATTTTATTTTCAATCAGTTTCTTTAATTTAAAACCGTAGTGAGCGATGGGTTGCGGTTTATACGAAACCAATCATATAAAACCAAACCACGTTAGATTAATGTAATATAAACTTTATAAAAAATCTATATTAATAAGAATTGGGCTTCTTCTAATCTAAATTACTATATTGGAAGTAGAATTCATGAACAAACTTCGCAGCCCAAAATTATAATGTCATGATTGATTGCTTTTCATGATTTTAAAAATAAGCAGTTTAGCATAGAAATTAGGTTGATCGAATGAAATCTGCTATAATATACCGTAGAGGAACAATTTTCGAAGTATTTTAGAAGACAATTCAAGATAGAAATTATCGTACATTGGTGATTTTTGGAGCATTCAACGTATAATAATATTATTAGTTGTCAATATATCACAAAAGTTTAAACTGTAAAACCAAACAGATTTGATTTAGGTTGGTTAGTTTTCATTTGTTCGGTTTTGATTTTTCTATTATCAAATACGATTATTAACAATTTGGCTCACGGTTTAACTAAACAAACTTGAAAACTGGACCATAAACATTCCTAGTTTCTAAGATATGAAAATTAGTAACACAAATGTCTAACCTATTAATGTTAGAAATATATTGAAAAGTTGTTTTTTTCCAGTAGTTCCTGCGGATGGTTCAATATTGTTGTTGATGAGTATTGGTTACTACTAGGGAGTTGTTACTACTCATCAGTTATGACGAGCCAACACAATGAGTGAATATCACGGTTTTAGTACGACGCATAAGCTCGTTAAAAATCTTAAATTTTAATTTCTTACAAAATTAAATATGGAGAATCTGTTTCAAAATTTTATTGATTAAAAAAGTTACAGAACAATCACTCTGACAAACAGGGGAGACGGGCAACAAGCTGCGCCGCCAAGCCCTTCTGAATTGCAAAACTAAGCCGTGTGAAAACAACATCCCTAGCGCCGGGGGTCACCACATTACCATGCATGACCCGTTGGACTCTACTGAGTGTTTCCACAGCCTCCGGAGCGAGGAACCCAAAGGTGTCAAAGGCAAAAGGAACAAACACATGTTGATTTTCAAGGCACGCTTTCTCGTGCTTGTTCACTTTCCCCACCGCAGCCTTAGAAGCCGCATGGCCCACCTTGAACTCCCAACCCCAAGCCCACAAGAGGAGAAACTCCAGTTAAATCCAAGCAAGCATGCCCCCCCCCCCCCCCCCCCCCGTCCACCAAAAGACCAAGATGTCTGCCGGTCTAAGAGTCGAACGTCTATCGGACGGGTCCGTCAGGAAGTTAACCGGAGCTTCCTTCTTCGCCGAGATCCCCGCACGCTTGAATATGTCAAATAGAACATCTCTAACCAGATCGTGTCGATACTTAAACCCCGGAAGCTCTCTGCAATGGACGACATGCTCCCCAAACGAATCCAAGCACGCCTTGCGACAAACAGGGCATTTCTCATCTGCCGGGAAAATAGGAATCATCAGGCGGTATTTGAGGATGGTATGATGTTCCACCGGGGACATGTGCTGGCCCAGCCCATCAATAGGGATAACCCGAAGGAAATCTTGGGCATGTGGCGCTTGTAAACATCCAAACACGGCTTTTTGTTTCGCCGTCATATCAAACTGCACCTCCATCTCCCGCATGATTTTACCAAAAAGGGCACTCGCCAAAACTTTTTGGGCTTTAGGTTGGGCGGTGTCCTTGTTAGTGAAACCGCTGAAGTCAAAACCAGGAGTAACAGTACGTAGACGGTCCAACGCGCACTCATAATCAGAGTCCATGCCACAAATCCCGCTTTCCCTAAGCATCCAAGTGTCATTTTCACTTTGTTTTCTTAGTGAACTCACAAATATATAAAACCGAGATAGTCGAGCAACCCACTTGGGCAATATAGAGAGAACTTCACGAACTTCTTCTTCCATGTCACCAGCTTTATCTTTTACCCAAAACAGACCGTAAACGTCAAAAAGCCCAGTGCCATCTTGAATGCAAGTTTTATCCACGGATTTACCATAGTACATACTTTTTTTTATTGTTGTATCTTAGGAGGCGGACACTTTAATCTAAAAGAGGGTCTCATTCTGTTTTAAGGGAATAGTGTCCAAAGTCCAATATGTGTCTCAAAAACACTAATGGTCTCGTTAACTCAATTATTAGAGTTAAGGACTAAATTGACGTGTAGAATCGGGCTACCACGAATAGTCAGATAGACCGGGGTCTAAGACGAATTACACTGATAGGTCGACTACAAGGATGAGAGAACAGCAAGCCTTCGGTTAGATGGGTCTCAGCTCGGCTCATATCTGCAAAACAAAGAAACACCGTTGTTCTTGGAGGGCAGGACAGGGTGTCCTGTGACCAAGCTCGGGCGTGAGAATAAGTATGTGTTTCGAGAGATTAAGTGTAATCAAGTCAAAGCTAAGTGCATTGAATGAAATCTAACCTGGTGGTTGGGGTGTATTTATAACCCTCAACCTTTTTCTTGTATCATCATTAATGCTAATTGCCCAAAGGAGGTATGCTGCAGGTCTGCATCTTGGACTATGCCAAACTCCTGCAGTACATGTTTTGAGTAATCGCATTAATTGGGGAGTCAGGCCGGGTGTCGGCACATCGACCTGCTTATTGTGAGAGCGTTGGTCTGTGGTGTCCGTCTCAGACTTATCGTGCTCGAGTGTCGACTATTGTTTGCGTCGTTTAGCCAATACTTAGCGGATGGTCGGTCGACCCCCTTCAGGGTCGACCTGTGTTACATGCTGTGTGCCGGCCTTGATGAGGTTCGACTAACTTCTATGTATTGTCTGTCGGCCAGCAGGTTGCGAGGCCGACACTCTTGACTTGTGTGATGTCTCGGGTTAGATGTGTGCGTCTATCTCCTTGTGACGTCAACCTAACCGGACATACGTCATCAGCCCCCCAGTTCGGTATGTGGTGGTATGGACATCACTATCGAACTAAAAGGGAAACTGTTCATTTCGGCCTACGCTTCTAAGTGTCAGCTCGTTGCGTTGGCCGACACTTGTCAAACACTAATGCATGACAGCTGTGGACACGTGTTAGGCCTTTTGTGGGCTTGGCTGATGGTATGTGATGGGATGGGTGGTAACTCAATCGTCGATTAGGGTTTTGTCTATATATACCCGTTTTTACTTTCACTTTTTACCTACTGCTAATCTCATTTTCACTCCTTTTCCTTTCGATAGATCCATGCGCCTTGACTTTCGACTCGTTTTAGTGCATCTGTTCGTCGTCTTCTTGCTTTTTTCCGGTACGTTCTTCATCTTCTTGATCTTTATAACTTCCTTCCTCTTTTAATGGCGCCCCTAGGAATTAGGGATTTTAGATCTTCGCTTAGTCAGGTGGAGTTAGATGAGCACTGCGAACGCTTCGGCATTTCTGATAAGTTAAACCCCTTCTTCTGACGCCGACGCAATCTATTAGGGATCCTCCCGACAATATGGTTGGTTTATATACTAAATCCTTTAGTGTTGGCCACTTGAGGATTCCTTTGACTAAGTTTTTTATAAGTGTCTTGAAGTACAATATGGTACATATTAGCCAGTTGCACCCTAATACCATCTTAAGAATAGCCCACTTCGAGGCGACCAGTTGGGCTTTGGGTAGAGGGCCGACAATCGGTGACTTCCATCGGTTTTACCGGATAAACCATCAGGGCGACTGGTTTAGCATGGAGCAGCGTCGGGAGAGGTATGAGGACGAGTCGGTAAGCCCTTGCTATCTGGACTGGTTGCCGGCGAACTTGAAGGATTTCAAGGACAAGTTCTTCTTTGTCTCCAATAAAATTCTGGGTGTCGACCTTCCGTGGAGGTCGACTAAGGTAAAGAGGAGGAAACGTCCTGAGTTGGATTTTGATGCCGAGACGGTAAAGTTGTTAACGTCGTTGAGGCTTCCTTTGAAGAAATACCCTAAGAGGGTATTGATACTCACTGGCCTGAGTCGCAACTGGTTGTCGATGACAGAGAAACCATGTTTTACTCTTGAGGGTCGGGGTAATACCTTGTCGCCCTTTTCTTTCACTCCTGTCGGTGTTCTTTTATTATTTGTACTAACCTTATTTATTTTTCTTGTGCCGATATGGATATTCTAGACTTCATTACTCTAAATGATCCAGCCGATGCTGAGCAGGGAAGTAAGCCCTTGGGCGAAGGGGAGAGGAGCCCTGTTGACGTGACTATTGGGCGTCGGTTCGAAGACTTCACCATCACCGACGGTAATCGGACCTTGATTGGGTCTGCCTTGGGTAGTGAGACCGATGTACTTGCCGATGAGGAAGCTAGCAAGACAAAGAAAGACAAAACTACTCGCAAGAGAAAAGCTTCTGAGGCTGATATCAGGACTGACGTGACCGAGAGCAGCCGTCCTCAGAAGCATTCTGCGGTGCGCAGGGGAGGTGCGACCGGGAAGCAGTTGTCCAGGCTTCGTGATGAGACTTCGGATTCGGAGGTCGATATTCTGTCGTTGGGTGATGGGGACAAGGAGGAGCGAGAGGAGGGGGAGATTCCTCTTAATGACAAGAGGAAGAAAAAGGCCGACGATGCGGCGGCTAGTGTAAGTATTTCTCCCTCTCCCCTGTATGGCTCTCGGTTGTCTGATGATTTTGACAGTTTTGTCCATGACTTGCAGGCCACGGGGTCTTAATTTTCCGATGCTAGTCGTATGTCGGTTCTCGACCAACTGATGAAATCTGCTCGTTCTGCAGAGCCGAAGGTTGATCACTTCGTCGTTGATGATAACGACTTTGCTTCGTCGCCTATTCATGAGGCGGACCCTGGTACTGCCGAGCAAGTGTTTGCGCCGGAATGGCGGATAACCAATGGCTCTCGGCTTGACTCTACCAAGTTGTGCCGAAAGTTTGCCCGTTTGAGCATCCCGACGGGTGCTCGTGTTGAGCTTGATAAGGAGACGCCGGAAGAGGCCCGCCGGAGGGCGACGTTTAAACTCACCCGTGCCTATGTTGCTGGTATAGGCATGGTCAGGCGCAACGCTAGGTTGGAGAAAACTCTGACTAGCCTACAGTCTCGTTTCTCGGCCAAGAGGGCCGAGGTCGGTAAGTTGAAGAAGGAGATCGGTCACCTGAGGATAAAATATGCCAACGCCGATCTCGAGAAGGTCTCGGCCTTGGAAAAGGAGATTGCAGATCTCAAGGCCGGGAAGCAGGCTGATGTCGAGGCTCTTACTGCCCTTGAGGCGTCGGCGAGGGAGCATGAGGTCACTCTTCGTGACCTTCGGAAGCGGTGCAATGACGATGCTGCTCGTCATTCGGCCAAGGTGAAAGGGTTGACTGGCCGACCTTGAAAAGTTAAAAATTGACAAGGAACGGCTGTCGGATCTTTACAAGGGTGCTCAAAGCCAAGCCAAGCAGCTGGGTGACGATTGACAGTGGTTGATCGAGGAGGGTCCGAAGTTTATTGTTGGTCGGCTGCTTGGTAGTCGGCCGTTTTAAACGAAACTTGGTAAGCTCCAGAGTGCTGTCATGAAACGAGGGGCTCATCTGGGCTTTGTGGCCGGCTTTGAGCATGTTGCAGCTGGGAAGCCGATGGTTGAGGGCAAGTACTACAGGCCCGATTCCGATGTGAAACTGAAGGAGACGACCAAAGAGCATGCTCAGGTCAAGTACAAGTATCTGGACAGCTTGTCCGAGTGTCTGAACAAGAGTCGGGTTGAATTTCAGGCTATCGACCCAGACGTGGATTATCCATCCGAGACGCCTTTTGGAACTGTCTCGACTCCTGTTGGGCTGACGGGTGCTACCAACCAAGTCCCTGCATAAATACTGCATGTTCCGTTGATTTCTCTTTTTTACCCGATTGGGTAGTATTGTAATGCATGTCGGCTTTGTATTTAATGGAATATATTTGTATTTAATGTATTGTGCTTGCTGCTTTAATTTCGAAATGCTTGTGATGATCAGTAGTTAAAATAACTGTGTCTGCATGACCAACTGTGAATGATTTATCTTGTCGGATATTGAGAATACTGAGATTATTGAACAAGTGTATGTTTTTGGTCTGTCACTTGTAATAATATTTAAATCATTATAACTCATCGTGTCGGTTTTTGACATATAATGACATTTGAGTCATGATAACTCATCGTATCGGCTTTAATATGTAATAACATTTAAGTCATGATAATTCACCGTGTCGGCTTTAATATGTAATAACTTTTAAGTCATGATATTAAGTGAGGGAGTAGTTAAACATTCGTCAATGTTTTTGTCACCGACCTCAGCTGTTAGCGATACGACCGTGTCGGTATCGAGGCTGTCATGGTCTTACGATTTTGCCATGACTGTGATGGATGTACGGTCCAATAGGTGTTAATTAAAACATGTTTTTCACGCTTTTATACCTAGGTTCGACCGAAGTCTTTCGGTCTACGTGGTCCAGTCTGTGTCGGTGTTTCATGTGTTGGATGTTAACAGACCGACTGAGAAATTCCGGGAGCTTGCTGGTCACCCACTCACTAGAGCTGTGAGAGATGAACGACGAGGTGTTTCCCTGTATAGCCCGGTACGGATAACCATCTTACGAAGGCTGTCGCAGTGGAAAAGATGTCGAGTCGGTCGCGCATGTATTATTGTCTGTCGATTCGAGGGTTGTGTGTAACCGGTATGGCTGATATGAGTCTATATATCATGTAATATGTGATATAATTTTTATAATCTGACCGACATTAGCCAGTCAGTTCGAGCAATTATAGTTAGATGCAACCAGTTATTTAAAAGACATAAAATTAAAGAACATTCAGTGTCGACTTTCATTGAAATAGGATGTGTGAAAATCCTTTTGAAGTAAACATGTCGAACAGAGTGATGAATTGTTTTACAAGTAACATTTTTTGAGTTTCATTGCGTTCCAGTGTTGAGGGACGGCTTTTCCTTCCATTGTTACTAGCTTGTAAGAGCCTTTTGCGTGTGCCTCGCTTACTTGGTAGGGACCCTCCCAGTTTGGCCCCAACTTACCTTCGCTCTCCTACCTGCTTGCTTCATTGTGTCGGAAGACATAATCTCCAAATCGGAAGGTGAACCCCGGACCTTTTGATTGTAGTACTTTTCCATTTGCTTTTTGTACATTGCCTCATTGATTGCGGCCATGTCTCGACATTCTTGCTTTAAAGCTGAGTTGACAAGTAGTTCCGAATCATTGGTGAGTTCCGAGACATTTTATGTGCGGTATATCGGCCAGCCGATCTCTGCTGGTATAACAGCTTCGGAGCCGAAGGTCAACCTGTAAGGAGTGTGTCTGTGACTCGTTCCTTCGGTGGTACGTATGGCCCACAGAACGTTTAGTAATTCATTGAGCCAGTTCTTCCCCTGTTCGCCAAGTCTAGTTTTGATGCCCGAGATGATTGATCTGTTCGTCCGTTTCGACCTGTGTCACACCCCCAATTTCCACTAACGGAGTTTTACCGTGTGGGTGTGAGCCAGACCAGGACCCGAGTCATTAGTTACATCAAACATAAGTTAAGAGTTTAAAATGTAAATATATTTCCAAACGGGAAATATCAAAACCAGAGTTAAAGTTTAGCGGAAGCTCATAAAAGTCAAGTTGAGCGAACAAGCGCCCGATAAGTAAATACCAGTTCAAGTTAAAAAGATTTGAAAAACAAATTCCCAAAATAAAAGGTTTTAGCCAACGTACGTGCCCAAAAATCAGATTCTCCTAGAGTCCTGCAAAGCATGCATAAGAGTAAGTGTCGAATAATGTTGGTGAGTTCACATAAGCACATAAGTATATCTAGTATAATTATGCAGTACGAATACAATAGTCTTTATTCGTATGTAAGTATGTATATTACAAGTACAATCCATATCGTAGGTAGCGAGCCTAAGTTCATGTCACTAAAACGTTCGCAACTGAAGCTGACCAATTAGTTGTAGGAATAATCCTTACGTGGTTTGCCTTCCCCGTGTCTACTCGATCACAGTAAGTTAGGCTGACATTGTCCTCAGTCCGACCGCCAGTCGGGTGGTGCATCTCGTGCCCGCTGAGTGGGGTTTGTCAGACCCCTGTAGTACTACCCAATATCCCCTCGCTATTTGCTATTAACGGTTCGATAAGTAAGGACTTGAAAGATAAAGCATTTTACGTGAACATGTGATATATACTGGATTTCTACTTTAATCATACATAAACGGTGTTGTGTTATCACCCTAACCCGGGTGTAACGTATTTGCGTGGGTTATCATCCAAAATCGGACGTAATGTAAGAGGTTGTGTAACTCACCTTAGGGTGCGCTGCTACAATTTAGTAAGACTCCGAGTCTTGAGTAACTACCAAGTACCTATTGATTTTACATACGTAAGTGTGTGTTCGCACATGAGTAACATAGCCTAGACGACCGTGTTAAATCAAGTAATTCCAAATACGACGTAGGTAACAATTTCAATACGTGATGAAAATCATTTGTTCGAAAGTAGTCACAAATGACATTTAATCGAGGACACAAAGATTTACGAAAATTAATGTGCGTATGTTATCCCAAATAATAAATGTGGAGATCATCGGGTAAATATATATATTCGTAAATATAAATATCGAGGCGTAGTCAAAAGTGTGAAAAATAAAACGTCAAATATATATATTTATGTGTCGTGTCAACATTCAACAGTTTAAAGAAAAATCTTTAAAACATACGTATATATATGTACGTGACAATAAATCAAGTATATATATGTTTCTACGTTTTAAAACTAATTTATATTAATATAGACGAAACATCAAGTTTTTAATTCATTTAAATCATAATGTTTTCATTAAATAAATATTCAACGAGTACCCTAACGGTGTCTATGGAAGCTTTACGAGTCAAGGTTTTATAGACATGTAATAGTATTTTTGAGTTTTAGACCAAATGACGTTTAAAATCACTAAAAAGAAACAAAACAACAAAAAGTGGTGGTCACAGGACTCGAACCTGTGACCTCAAGGTTTAAAGGGTTGGACAATGACCACTGGGGAAGTGGCCTGTTTGTTAACAGCCTTGGAGAACATTAGTTTTTATGCGCTATACGACACCAGTACTAATTCAGAAGCAAAGCAGGATAAACTGAAAAAAAATGGAGCTAGCCAGGTTTCGAACCCAGGACCTCTCTGTCCCACGCAAGCGCCCTAACCAACTGCGCTAGCCGGCGATGATGCTGATATCCAGTATCTATAACACATAATCAGTTCCCATCCCTCATCATCATCTTCCCCACAACTCCAGTGGCCGGAGTTTTATTCCGGTCACCGGAAAATCGCGAATCCATAAACAAACTAAATAGAAATGCGCGATTTACATAGAGAAGTTATTACCTCGAAACAAAGATGAGTTTTGATGTGTTTTTTGGAGCCGAAATGAAACCCGAACCTTGAACACGAACACCGAGCACAGTTACGATTCGCACTACCGTCAACACCTGGTTGTTCCTCAGGGCTACACGATCACAATGGGTGTTGAATGGTGGTGATCCGGTGAATCTTTTTCGCCGGAATTCGAGTTCACCGGAACTTAAAAAAAAAGAAAAAAAAGTGAAGGAAACGAGAGAGAGCTTCAATGGACCGAACGATGAAGAGTCAAATGAAATTCAGTTTTCCTCTAATGATTACAAGGTGCGACTGATCGATTGGGTTGAAACCGTTCGTGAACACTGATTGCGAATTTAAGAATGAAGTCGGTTACGTTTGCTGTTGTTTAATTCTTTTCCAATCAAGTTTTACGGAATTGCAAGGATGGTCCCTCACTATATTACCTAATGAGAAAACAAGTTTAAAAATTACACAACAGATCCCTCCATGTTTTGTTTAGTTAAAGAAGGTTAGAAAGTGATAAGATTCACCCCTCAAAGTGTAGAGATGATTAACAACTCTAACGGGCTTAACCAAACTAAAATTAATCGGATAAATACGAGGGTTTGAGCGAATAAATTCAACGTATTATATATTTAGAATGCAACCTCTAGTTGGAATACATAAAATCATAAATACTCATTTATAAGTATATAAATGATTCACATAAATTCATAGTTATAAATCCATAACTATATGTTTTCAAATTCCTATAATATTATAGAGACGTTTCGTATTATTGCTCGACACATCGCCACATAAAATCGTAAAACGATGTGCGTATATATATTTACATATATACCACGTAAAAAATAATAAATATAATTGCCACATAAAATGACAAAACGTTTTCGTGAAATCATAAAATATAATTTATATAAAATTATAAATTATATACATTCAAGTTGGTTAATCGACGTCTAGACTCATGTGAGTGTCATAACTATTATAGTTAACCGAAGTAACGGAGGTTATCAAAATATAACACAAGTTATTAACGGAGTTAGCCTGGGAAATTTCCGGTTGTCACATCATCCCCTTGTTAAGGAATTTTCGTCCCGAAAATTGCCTTAAGTTGCTACGGTTTATGTGGAAGGAAAAGAAAAATTTTAGGGTTGCCACATCATCCCCTTGTTAAGGAAATGTCTACCAAAATTTAACTCATACCTTGATAAGATGTTGAGGTTTGATCAAATAAGTGAGGATATTTCTTCCTCATCTGATCTTCTTGTTCCCAAGTGAACTCCGGTCCACGCTTAGATTGCCATCTCACTTTGACGATGGGAATTTTACTTCGTTTCAGTGTTTTCTCCTCACGTCCCATGATTTCCATGGGTGTCCGATGAATGGCAGTTGTTCATCAATTTGCAGTTCTTCTAATGGAACTATAAGAGTGTCATCAGCTAAACATTTTCTCAAGTTTGAAACGTGAAACACGTTGTGTACTCCATCCAATTCAGGAGGTAGATTTAAACGGTAAGCCACTGGACCAATGCTTTCGGTGATCTCGAATGGTCCTACATAGCGAGGATTTAACTTCGCGCGCTTTCCAAAGCGTACAACGCCTTTCCAAGGTGAGACTTTCAACAGTACTTTGTCGCCAACTTTGAATTCCAAAGGCCTTCGGCGTTTATCTGCATAACTCTTTTGTCTATCTCTTGCCGCTTTCATGCGGTTTCTGATTTGCACGATTCTATATGTGGTCTCGTGCACTAGTTCAGGTCTAGTGAGTTGGCTCTCACCGACCTCGGCCCAACAGATCAGCGATCTGCATTTTCGTCCGTAAAGGGCCTCAAATGGAGCGGCTCCAATACTGGTGTGGTAGCTGTTGTTATAGGAAAATTCAACCAGCGGTAGATGCGTTTCCCAATTTTTTCCGAAGTCGAGCACACATGCTCTAAGCATATCCTCAAGAGTTTGGATGGTACGTTCAGTCTGTCCATCTGTTTGAGGATGATACGTGGTACTCATATCTAAGTGAGTGCCCATTGCTGCTTGTAAGGATCTACAAAAGTTTGAAGCAAACCTAGGGTCTTGGTCAGAGATGATAGATAAAGGCACTCCGTGAAGCTTGAAAATCTCCTTGAGGTATATCTTTGCAAGTTTCTCTGTTTTGTCACTTTCCTTGATAGCTAGGAAATGAACGGATTTTGTTAATCGGTCAACGATAACCCAAACCATATCGCTACCGCCAGAAGAACGGGGCAATCCCGTGATGAAATCCATCGAGATTTCTTCCCATTTCCATTTAGGAATTTTAGGTTGTTGCAGTATTACTGCTGGCTTTTGATGTTCCGTTTTGACCATTGCGCACGTCAAGCACTTGCTAACATATCTAGCGATGTCAGCTTTCCTATTGGGCCACCAATATAACCCTTTTAAGTCTTGATACATTTTGTCTGAACCTGGATGAATTGAATAACGGGACTTGTGGGCCTCGTCCATCACTAGTTCTCCAAGGTTTCCATGGAGAGGTACCCATATACGGTCCTTATAATAACGAAGTCCATCGAACTTAACTTCAGAAGTTCCATCGACGTCACGTAATGATTCAGACATGAAATTTTCCTCCTTTAGGGCGTTAATTGGAGAGCTCGAACCCTTCTTGGTTTGACATGCTCTTTCTACTCAAGGCATCGGCCACCACGTTGGCCTTGCCTGGATGATACTTTATTGCTAGATCGTAGTCGTTTAGCAATTCGACCCACCTACGTTGCCTCATGTTGAGTTCCTTCTGTTCGAATATGTGTTGGACGCTCTTGTGATCAGTGAACATCGTACACTTGGTACCGTATAAGTAGTGTCTCCAAAATTTCAAGTCAAATACAACAACGCCCAACTCTAAGTCGTGAGTTGTGTAATTCTTCTCATGGGACTTTAGTTGCCTTGACCAGTATGCGATGACTTTACCTCTTTACATTAAAACACATTCGAGTCCCTGGATTGACGCGTCACAATAGACCTCAAAGTCGTCAATCCCATCAGGTAAAGATAATATAGGTGCAGTACAAAGTTTCTCTTTCAGATTTTGGAAGTCTGTCTCTTCCTTGTCACCCCATCTGTACTGACCCCTTTGTGCGTAAGAGCGGTCAGTGGTTGAGCTAACTGAGAAAATCCCTTTATAAAACGATGGTAGTAACCCGCTAAACCTAGGAATTGGCGAATTTCCGTAGGAGCTCTAGGGGTAGAACAACTTTTAATTGCCTCAACTTTGGCTGGATCAACATGGATACCTTGTTCGTTAACGATGTGACCCAGAAATTGAACCTCTCGGATCCAAAAATCGCACTTAGAGAATTTCGCATAGAGTTGTTCTTTCTTTAACAATTCTAAGATTAACCGCAGATGTTCCTCGTGTTCTTCCTTTGTCTTAGAGTAGGTGAGGATGTCATCGATGAAAACTATGACGAATTTATCCAGATAGGGTTTGCACACCCAGTTCATGAGATCCATGAACACGGTTGGTGCATTTGTCAACCCGAAAGGCATGACCAAGAATTCATAATGGCCATAGCGTGTTCTGAAGGCTGTCTTTTCTATGTCCTCCCCACGGACTCAAAATCTTGGAATAGTAACTGGATCCTTGAAGCTGGTCAAAGAGATCGCCTATTCGTGGAAGAGGGTATCGCTTCTTAATAGTGACCTTGTTGAGTTCGCGGTAATCAATACACATCCTAAACGTGTCATCCTTCTTCTTGACGAATAATACTGGTGCTCCCCATGGTGACGAGCTAGGTCTAATAAAACCCTTATCTAATAGTTCTTGCAGCTGTGTGGATAGCTCATTTAATTCGTTCACCGCTAGACGATATGGTGCACGCGCGATCGGAGCTGCTCCTGGAGCAAGGTTAATCCCAAATTCTACTTGCCGATGCGGAGGAAGGCCATGTAATTCCTTAGGAAATACCTCTAGGTAATCACGTACGATTGGAAAGTCTTCAATTTTTCTCTCCACCCTGGTTTGGTCCGTAACTGTGGCCAGGATTGCCACGTGTCCTTTCCGAAGACACTTTTGCGCTTTAAGGTATGATATGATTCCGGAGACAGCACCTCCCTTTTCGCCCTGAATCGAGAGTACTTCTCCTCCTGCTACGGGTATTCTTATGACTTTTTCTTGACAGACGATTTCCGCCTGATGTTTGGATAGCCAATCCATGCCCACTATGACGTCAAAACTATCGATGGTAAAAGGCATAAGGTCTATACTTAGTTTATGACTAGATAGTTCTAATGTGCAGTTTTCAACCAAGTGAGTGGTGTCAAGAAGCTTACCATTTTCTAATTCAACCGTATACCTAGCTTTTAGTGGAGTTTGAGTAGCCTTAATCAACTTACAGAACTTAGTCGAGATAAAACTTTTCTCAGCACCAGTATCAAATAAGACATTTGCGAAGTAGTTGTTTAGAAGAAACTTATCGGTAATGACGTTGGCATCATTTCTTGCTTCACCAGAACCCATCACGAAAGCTCGCCCTTTGGTGCCATCTCCACCGTTTCTACCACCATCACCGCCGTTGTTATTGTTGTTGCGAACATTGTTGTTGTTGTTACTAGAGTCGTCATCTCTCTTTCTTTTCCCATCTAGGGCAGTTTTGGGGACCTTTCTGGGTGGCAAAGTTCCTTGCTCTATGGCCTGGTCAGTCAGCTTATGGGCCAACCTGATAGCACTCTGCACATTTGCAGGGTTTGAGGCAGTAACCATCCCCTTGATCTATGGAGCTAACCCATCCACGTACCTTTCAATCCTTTTGAAGTCAGCAACAACCATCGTAGGACAGAGCACCGCGTACTCATGGTAGCAAGCGGTGTACTCTTCAGCCTCAGAACTTACCATATCAAAGTTCTGGAACTCACCTTCCAACCTTTTGACCTGGTCGCGAGGACAGTACTCCTCCATGATGTCATCCTTGAATTCCTGCCAAGTTATAGCATTCACTGCGTTGAGCCCCAGCATTTGGATTTGCGCGTTCCACCAAGTGAGGGCAGCTCCCTCGAGTGTAGCAGTTATGAAATTTACCCGATTCGCAACTAGGCAGTTACACATTGAGAACACCTTTTCTGATTTCTCGAGCCATCGTAGCAGACCCACGGCTCCTTCATCACCCTTAAATGTGAGCGGCTTACAATCCATGTAAGTTTTAAAGGTGCACTGAGCTGGGCCTGGATTTGTTTCATGAAATTATTTTAGAGAACAATTTCTGAGAGTGAGAGAAAGAAAAAAAATATAGTCAATTATTCGTCTGTTTTACTGACCATCGTTGTTGTTCCCTTGCGCTTGAGCCGCATCGAGTGCTGCCGCAATGTTTTCATTTATCAAAGCTTGGATCTAAGCTGCTGTTTGTTTGCCATGTAAAACATTCCAATGATTAATATACCCAATATTAATTTCATTATATGCGTTAGCACGCATTCAATCAAATAATTAATATATCCAATATTAATTTCATTAAGCACTAAACAATTATTCATGCACCCATCCATCACATGACATAATTTTTAGAAACACATTTGAAAAATGAAGATGTAATATCCATTAAAAAATTTAAATCCAACCATGATGTATCTCAGTATTTGAAACATTCAAAATAAAATGAACACCCAGTCAATTTTATTCGAAGTAACAAAATAAAAGATAAAGAAGACAGATTAGATCAAGGATCAATAACATCTGGTTCTTCCTCCATGTCCTCTTGAGGCTCCTCCTCAAAAGGTTCCTCTTCGAAGGGTTCCTCCTCTTCTTCCTGAACAGTAGCACCTTGAACCTGCAGGGCTGCCATTTGAGCTTGGAGGGCGGCGACCTGTGCCGCAAGTGCCGCGTTGGAATTTTGGAGTGCTGCATTAGAATGTTGGAGTGCAGTAATCTGATGTTGTGCTTGATGAAGTCCATGCTCCAAATCTGCTGGATTGGTCGCGACTCAAACTTAGTGACCCTGTCACGGATACCCATTACCCTCTGAGACAAGTTGTAGTGGTAGGTATCTCGCTCCCTCTGATCAGCCCGCAATCGCTCGATTTCTCTATCGCGTGTGCGATTGCTGATGGAATTTTGTCTGGTTTCTCCAAGAGTGTTGTCATTGGCTGCTATCAATCCCGTAATGACCCGCTTCATATCAAAGGGTAGGTCAACCCTGTCTGGCACATGAAACATATCAAGCAACCGATATGTTGTCGGATTCAACCAGCTATAATCGTCTGGTGAACACCTATCAGGACGTATGTGTTGATCCCGAAGGAAGTCCATTATTATGTACCCAGGCTGCTCAGGCTCGCGGCCTTGTTGGTTGGAGGATGATGATTGTTCATTGGCAATTTTCTTTCCCTTACCCCTCGTGTTGTCGTGTGGTGCCATACTGTCAGAACCCAGACAGACACAAACAAAAGAAAAACAAACTAATGTGAGTAATCGATTTTTGGCACGCGAAAAGAAAATGTTTTTGGGAATTGTTGTAACTAATGTTCAAAAATAGTTACTGTTTAGAATTTTTGAACATTCTAGTTCTCTGCAACCAAGGGCTCTGATACCAATCTGTCACACCCCCAATTTCCACTAACGGAGTTTTACCGTGTGGGTGTGAGCTAGACCAGGACCTGAGTCATTAGTTACATCAAACATAAGTTAAGGGTTTAAAATGTAAATATATTTCCAAACGGGAAATATCAAAACCAGAGTTAAAGTTTAGCGGAAGCTCATAAAAGTCAAGTTGAGCGAACAAGCGCCCGATAAGTAAATACTAGTTCAAGTTGAAAAGATTTAAAAAACAAATTCCCAAAATAAAAGGTTTTAGCCAACATACGTGCCCAAAAATCAGATTCTCCTAACGTCCTGCAAAGCATGCATAAGAGCAAGTGTCAACTAATCTTGGTGAGTTCACATAAGCACATAAGTATATCTAGTATAATTATGCAGTACGAATACAACAGTCTTTATTCGTATGTAAGTATGTATATTACAAGTACAATCCATATCGTAGGTAGCGAGCCTAAGTTCATGTCACTAAAACGTTCGCAACCGAAGCTGACCAATTAGTTGTAGGAATAATCCTTACGTGGTTTGCCTTCCCCGTGTCTACTCGATCACAGTAAGTTAGGCTGACATTGTCCTCAGTCCGACCGCCAGTCGGGTGGTGCATCTCGTGCCCGCTGAGTGGGGTTTGTCAGACCCCTGTAGTACTACCCAATATCCCCTCGCTATTTGCTATTAACGGTTCGATAAGTAAGGACTTGAAAGATAAAGCATTTTACGTGAACATGTGATATATACTGGATTTCTACTTTAATCATACATAAACGGTGTTGTGTTATCACCCTAACCCGGGTGTAACGTATTTGCGTGGGTTATCATCCAAAATCGGACGTAATGTAAGAGGTTGTGTAACTCACCTTAGGGTGCGCTGCTACAATTTAGTAAGACTCCGAGTCTTGAGTAACTACCAAGTACCTATTGATTTTACATACGTAAGTGTGTGTCCGCACATGAGTAACATAGCCTAGACGACCGTGTTAAATCAAGTAATTCCAAATACGACGTAGGTAACAATTTCAATACGTGATGAAAATCATTTGTTCGAAAGTAGTCACAAATGACATTTAATCGAGGACACAAAGATTTACGAAAATTAATGTGCGTATGTTATCCCAAATAATAAATGTGGAGATCATCGGGTAAATATATATATTCGTAAATATAAATATCGAGGCGTAGTCAAAAGTGTGAAAAATAAAACGTCAAATATATATATTTATGTGTCGTGTCAACATTCAAGAGTTTAAAGAAAAATCTGTAAAACATACGTATATATATATGTACGTGACAATAAATCAAGTATATATATGTTTCTACGTTTTAAAACTAATTTATATTAATATAGATGAAACCATCAAGTTTTTAATTCATTTAAATCATAATGTTTTCATTAAATAAATATTCAACGAGTACCCTAACGGTGTCTATGGAAGCTTTACGAGTCAAGGTTTTATAGACATGTAATAGTATTTTTGAGTTTTAGACCAAATGACGTTTAAAATCACTAAAAAGAAACAAAACAACAAAAAGTGGTGGTCACAGGACTCGAACCTGTGACCTCAAGGTTTAAAGGGTTGGACAATGACCACTGGGGAAGTGGCCTGTTTGTTAACAGCCTTGGAGAACATTACTTTTTATGCGCTATACGACACCAGTACTAATTCAGAAGCAAAGCAGGATAAACTGAAAAAAAATGGAGCTAGCCAGGTTTCGAACCCAGGACCTCTCTGTCCCACGCAAGCGCCCTAACCAACTGCGCTAGCCGGCGATGATCCTGATATCTAGTATCTATAATACATAACCAGTTCCCATCCCTCATCATCATCTTCCCCACAACTCCGGTGGCCGGAGTTTTATTCCGGTCACCGGAAAATCGCGAATCCATAAACAAACTGAATAGAAATGCGCGATTTACATAGAGAAGTTATTACCTCGAATCAAAGATGAGTTTTGATGTGTTTTTCGAGCCGAAATGAAACCCAAACATTGAACGCAAACACCGAGCACAGTTACGATTCGCACTACCGTCAACACTTGGTTGTTCCTCAGGGCTACACGATCATAATGGGTGTTGAATGGTGGTGATCCGGTGAATCTTTTTGGCCGGAATTCGAGTTCACCGGAACTTAAAAAAAAAAGAAAAAAAAGTGAAGGAAACGAGAAACAGCTTCAATGGACCGAACGATGAAGAGTCAAATGAAATTCAGTTTTCCTCTAATGATTACAAGGTGCGACTGATCGATTGGGTTGAAACCGTTCGTGGACACTGATTGCGAATTTAAGAATGAAGTCGGTTACGTTCGTTGTTGTTTAATTCTTTTCCAATCAAGTTTTACGGAATTGCAAGGATGGTCCCTCACTATATTACCTTATGAGAAAACAAGTTTAAAAATTACACAACAGATCCCTCCATGTTATGTTTAGTTAAAGAAGGTTAGAAAATGATAAGATTCACCCCTCAAAGTGTAGAGATGATTAACAACTCTAACGGGCTTAACCAAACTAATATTAATCGGATAAATACGAGGGTTTGAGCGAATAAAATCAACGTATTATATATTTAGAATGCAACCTCTAGTTGGAATACATAAAATCATAAATACTCATTTATAATTATATAAATGATTCACATAAATTCATAGTTATAAATTCATAACTATATGTTTTCAAATTCCTATAAAATTATAGAGACGTTTCGTATTATTGCTCGACACATCGCCACATAAAATCGCAAAATGATGTGCGTATATATATTTACATATATACCACGTAAAAAATAATAAATATAATTGCCACATAAAATGAGAAAACGTTTTCGTGAAATCATAAAATATAATTTATATAAAATTATAAATTATATACATTCAAGTTGGTTAATCGACGTCTAGACTCATGTGCAGTGCTCATAACTATTATAGTTAACCGAAGTAACAGACGTTATCAAAATATAACACAAGTTATTAACGGAGTTAGCCTGGGAAATTGCTTGTTGTCACATCATCCCCTTGTTAAGGAATTTTCGTCCCGAAAATTGCCTTAAGTTGCTACGGTTTTTGTGGAAGGAAAAGAAAAATTTTAGGGTTGCCACATCATCCCCTTGTTAAGGAAATTTTGTCCCAAAATTTAACTCATACCTTGATAAGATGTTGAGGTTTGATCAAATAAATGAGGATATTTCTTCCTCATCTGATCTTCTCGTTCCCACGTGAACTCCGGTCCACGCTTAGATTGCCATCTCACTTTGTCGATGGGAATTTTACTTCGTTTCAGTGTTTTCTCCTCACGTCCCATGATTTCCACGGGTTGTCCGATGAATCGCACCTGTTCATCAATTTGCAATTCTTCTAATGGAACTATAAGAGTGTCATCAGCTAAACATTTTCTCAAGTTTGAAACGTGAAACACTTTGTGTACTCCATCTAATTCAGGAGGTAGATTTAAAAGGTAAGCCACCGGACCAATGCTTTCGGTGATCTCGAATGGTCCTACATAGCGAGGATTTAACTTCTCGCGCTTTCCAAAGCGTACAACGCCTTTCCAAGCACTACGTCAAAATTCACCTTTGGCCACGGAAAAAAACCGTGACAAAAGGTGTTTGGTCACGTTTTTTTTTTCATTCCAACCGACACAATAGGTGCCGTGACCATATGTACCCTACGGCCACGTTACAATATCAGTGGCTGAAGCCACCTATAAGCGTGGCTAAAGGGTACCAATATTTGTTGTTGTAATCAAACAATTCTTCAGAAAAGCGTGGCCAAAGGGTCCCAACGGCCACATGTGTTTGGTTAATGTGGCCTTTGGTATTTTATGGTCACGTATATTCGTGTTTTAGCCACATACATTATAAAAATACGTGGCCAAAGGGTTGCTGAAATCATACATTTTGTCACAGTACGCGTGGCCAAAGGGTGGCAACGGCCACGTTAAAATATCAAAAGCGTGGCCTTTGGTATTATATGGTCACGTATATTTGTGTTTTAGCCACATATGTTATAAAAAACATGGCCAAATGGGTTGCTGAAATTATAACTTTTGTCCCAATACGCGTGGCCAAAGGGTGGCAACCGCCACGTTAAAATATGAATAGCGTGGCCTTTGGTATTATATGGTCACGTATATTTGTGTTTTAGCCACATATGATATGAAAAACGTGGCCAAATGGGTTGCAGAAATCATAAATTTTGTCCCAATAAGCGTGGCCAAAGGGTGGCAACGGCCACATTAAAATATAAAAAGTGTGGCCTTTGGTATTATATGGTCACGTATATTTATGTTTTAGCCACATATATTTGGAAAAAGAAAGTGGCCAAAGGGTAGTTGAAATCATACATTGTGTCTCAATACGAGTGGCCAAAGGGTGGCAACGGCCACGTTAAGATATAAAAAACATGGCCTTTGGTATTATATGGTCACGTATATTTGTGTTTTAGCCACATATAATTGGGAAAAAAAAAAGTGGCCAAAGGGTAGTTGAAATCAGATAATTTGTCCCAATAAGCGTGGCTAAATGGTGGCAACGGCCACGTTAAAATATAAAAAGTGTGGCCTTTGGTATTATATATATGGTCACATATATTTTCTTAATTACAATTAATTATATATTAATTAATTAGTATAGAGAAACCTTAAAAATCATATATTATAATTAAAAATTAATGTACATACACTAATCACGACGCTGTTCAAAAAGATAACATACGACACTAATCAAAGTTTAATTTCTATAATAATTTCTTGTCCGTGCTGATCAGCTGCTTCTGCTGGTGCCGTGTGATTTTTCTATTTATCAGATTTTGATTCAGCTGGTTTGGTGTTACGTACACTTTCGTAATCTTTGATTTCCCCTGGAAACATATATGACAAATAAAACCGATCATATATATATATATATATATATATATATATATATATATATATATATATAGTTAATTAATTAGCGGATACGATTAATTAATGTAGTAATTACCTGTGGTTGTTCCAGTACTCTTTGAACCGTAGAATGATCAACCGGCTGTGATCTATCTGACTTGTTATTAGAATGAAGGATCATTCGGTTCATCGGCCATGCAATAATATATTTATTTTCAACCTCCGAAAGCGTTGTTTTATCATCTACTGGGAATGGTAAAAATGTTGCACCCTTTTTGACCTGATAAACTTTAATTCTACGGCAACCAGGAGGTAATGGACTTCCATGAATCTTCTCATCTTTTTGTTTTGGTAATAATTCAGCCATTCCCACGACGTTTAGTGGATCCCCCTCCATGTGCAACGTCGCAGTTTGGCTCCCCTGATCAGAAGTGACATAATAATAATAATAATAATAATAATAATAATAATAATAATAATAATAATAATAATAATAATAATAATAATAATAATAATAATAATAATAATAATAATATTAATTATAGCATATATATAAACAATTAATTAATTAAAGTAAAAAATAGAATACAAAAATTGTGGTATATACTAATCTATATACCTCTTGGATTACTGGCTGCAGATCGATAGCAGCTGCAATGGCATCATAATTATTTGGTTTTTCCAACTGATGATCACTCTTCTTAGGAGGTACTTTACAAGCTGCAGGTTTTACTGGTTTTGCATGTCTCTTATTCTTTTCCTAAATTAACACCATGTAATTAACTGATTAGTAACATATATATTAATTAACGATAACGTCAAAGCGATTTGTCAAATTTCTAAATTAATTATATATATATATATATATATATATATATTATATATATATATATACCACTTCCTGCTCTGATGCCCCAGCAGCACTGGCTGCAGCAGCTGCTGCTTCTGTCATTTTTCTCTTTCTCACCTAAAGACAGCATCAGCATTTAATTAAATGATCATAGAGCAATTAGTTATAAGGGAAGTACACAACTGTGTAAATTAAAATAGTTACCCTTTCCTTTTGCGAAGCTGTTGTAGATGGAGGAGTGTGTTGTGATAGAGTCGCAGAAGTGACCTACAATTCAATTAATTAATAAAATCATATCGATCATAACCGGCTAAACATTAGTTAACTATCCAGATAACCATTCGGATGAAGTACAAACTTATCATAGCCGGCACAGTTAATTATTAATTATATTCCGGAACAACTCTAACTATCATGATGAACTTTAACTATCCTGATGAACTTTACCTATACTGGTGAACTTTAACTATCCGGATGAACTATAACCAACACGGTGAACTATAACTAGGGACGCATGTTCATCCAGATGAACTAGAATCTTCCGGATCAACTCTAACTATCCCGATGAACTCTAACTATCCTGATGAACTTTTTACTATCCTGATGAACCTTACCTATCCTGAGGAACTTTAACTATCCGGATGAACTCTAACTATCCGGATGAACTATAAGTAGAGACGCATGTTCATCCAGATGAACTAGAATCTTCCAGATCAACTCAAATTCAGAACTGTTTCAAATCCGTACCTTATCGGCCGACCTTTGAGATAATTGAGTAGATTGTTTCCGCGATGTATTGTGCGCAGAATTGATCATGTCCTACGTACAATTAATTCAATTAGTTAATTAATTAATAAATATGCGCTCAAGGGAGATTGGTCGTATCAGCAATAATATTTAATTGATCGATAAAAAGTAAAGTATATATAATATACTTAATTATAGGTATGTATATATATATAGTTTGTCCCTTACAGAATTTACCGCTTTATGAACTTGTTTATCTTGAATCACGGCCTCCATAAGCGCCGTAAGCTTATCAATTTTATCATCCTGTGATTTAACCATATCAGTGAGGCGCTCAACCTCTTGATCCTTTTTCTCACGCATGTGTCTTTCGTTTTTTAGTTCCGCCTCAAGTTTTTCGATCCGTTCTTTCGATCGCCCTTTTGGAGCACCCTGCCAATATCCACGGGAAGTCACTCCATACCCAATACCTTTTAGGTATCCACCCCTTTCCTTGCCAAGGACCAATGTCAGGGCATCCGTTCCCGGTTCTACGGTCACAGATCCCGCATTTATCTTTGTTTCATTCTCGGCCTGCAGTAATATAATTTAGTTAATTTAATGAGGTGCTCTTAATTTTTAACATGTGAATAATTAGGTATATATATAGCAATTAAACTTACTATATCATCTGCTACGCCCTTCACCACAGGCGTTTTGTATTCCCCCTCTTTATTTACCCTTCCTTTCCTCCACATAAACGATCGAGAGGGGAATTCATCAACTGCTATTTCTTTGTTTTGTACCTTGTATTATAATAATAATATATATCAGACTTGAAACATACATTGCACGTTCTTAACCATGACTGGGTGTAACACACTTAGCTTATTACCAGTTTTTCTCTCAGAAAGACGTATCCTCCCCGCCCCATTGAATGATCATAAGTATAATTTGCTCGAACCTCTTTTCCAATCTTTGACGCAGCCTTTCCAACAGAACAGTAGGATATATAATTATAATCTCATTAATTAACACTTATTAGCTTAATTAATGAAATATGCAGTTTGAATTGAATAAAAACCTCGAATTCTTCAGATCTTGTATATGCTACAAATCTGTCCCAGTCTTCTTTTTTCACAATAGTGCGATACATCTTTGGAACTTTCTCAAGCACGGTGGGTTTTGCTAGGTTGGGACGAATGTGTTTTTCCAACATATTTCTTCTAAAACTCCTTAGCAACCCACCAAGCCGTACCATTATTGCTCTCCTTCGACAGTCATCAATTTTGAAATATTTCTGAAAAAATAACATATGACAGGATATTTTAGTCACATGGAATTTAATAACAAACCTAATATGAGAAAATGTTTAATCTGTTTCATAACCTGAATCGCTGCCCACATTTTGTTCTTGTCCTCTTTTGGCACCTTCCTCCATTCTAGATGTAACAGCCCAGACCCGTCGCACCAAGATATTGTCCGCTTTGGCAGCCGGCATGCCCTCAGGCATCCGCCCCTCACGGATTTAAAACGCGTCTTGGTAGGGGAGGTATCCACACCCTTATAAAGGCATGCTTAGTTCCCCTCCCCACCAATGTGGGATGTTACAATCCTCCCCCCTTAGGGGACCAGCGTCCTCGCTGGCACACTGGCCGACGACCGGCTCTGATACCATCTGTAACAGCCCAGACCCGTCGCACCAAGATATTGTCCGCTTTGGCAGCCGGCATGCCCTCAGGCATCCGCCCCTCACGGATTTAAAACGCGTCTTGGTAGGGGAGGTATCCACACCCTTATAAAGGCATGCTTAGTTCCCTTCCCCACCAATGTGGGATGTTACACTAGATACCTCAATCCAACCCCTGCCCTTACAATGTCTCCCATAAAACTCGAAAATTTTGCTCTATGTTCCCCGCCAACCCTTCCCAGCGCATCAAATGTTAATGGCCATTTTTGCTCACCATTTTTCTCAAATCTGGCACGCCACTTTACCAACCGCGTCATCCCCCTCTTGTTTGCTTGGGGAGCAGAGGCTTCCCCATTCTCATTGTCGACTTGGGTATCATTGTCGACTACTTGGGTATCAACTTGGGCATCAATGTTTTCCATGTCCTCTTCACCCGAATAATCGTCAATATTGGTATCCATTTCCTCTTCATTATCCGAATAATCGCCATTGTTATACATTCCCTCTTCTTCCGAATAATATTCATTGTCATATGCTTCACCTTCAATGTCCATTGTTAAATCAGATGAATCCTGTAGATGACAGTGAAATAAATAGAGAATTAATGAAATAAATGCGATGGAATAATTAAGATGAAATAATTGAGATGAAAATGATCTACTGAAGATGATAGTGAAATTAATATATACTGACGGGAATTAGGTAGTGATCTTCTGAAGATGATAGTGTGATGAATCCGGAACTGATCAATGAATTAGGTAGATGAACTTTTAGTGATATGGAAGAAGAGAGTAATGAATCGTTTTGGTGATAAAATTTTGGTTAGAGGGAATTGAATAAGAACTGATCAATGAATTTTGGGAAATTTGAAAAATGGTGGGAAGTAATTTGGGGATTAATAAGATCGATCCGGGTGAAAACATCTCAGCTAATAAGGACGTGACAGCATTTATCGGATTTAATATAAACTCAATTAATACGATTTGCGTTAATATTTATCTTGAATTTTAAAGAGTTAAAATGGACTCAAAAAGTTAAAACCACCAAACCACAGGGACGCAAATCATATTTAACTTTATTTTAACCATGCTTATTGGTTACATACACACCTTACTGGGACTCATTGGTCCCAACCGGCCCTCGTTTCCCCTAAACACACCTTATTGGGTCTCATTGGTCCTAAACACAACTTATTTGTTACCTACACACATTATTGGGCCATCATTGGTCCTAAACATGATTATTGGTTACATACACACCTTACTGGGACTCATTGGTCCCAACTGGCCCTCGTTTCCCCTAAACACACCTTATTGGGACTCATTGGTCCTAAACATGCTTATTGGTTACATACACACCTTATTGGGCCATCATTGGTCCTAAAGATGCCTATTGGTTAAATACACACCTTATTGGGACTCATTGGTCCCAACTGACCCTCGTTTCCCCTAAACACACCCTACTGGGACTCATTGGTCCCAACTGGCCCTAGTTTCCCCTAAACACACCTTATTGGGTCTCATTGGTCCTAAACACAACTTATTTGTTACATACACACCTTATTGGGCCATCATTGCTCCTAAACATGCTTATTGGTTACATACACACCTTACTGGGACTCATCAGTCCCAACTGGCCCTCGTTTCCCCTAAACACACCTTATTGGGACTCATTGGTCCTAAACATGCTTATTGGTTACATACACACCTTATTGGGCCATCATTGGTCCTAAACATGCCTATTGGTTACATACACACCTTATTGGGACTCATTGGTCCCAACTGACCCTCGTTTCCCCTAAACACACCCTACTGGGACTCATTGGTCTTAAACATGCTTATTGGTTACATACACACCTTATTGGGCCATCATTGGTCCTAAACATGCGTATTGGTTACATACACACCTTACTGGGACTCATTGGTCCCCACTGGCCCTCGTTTCCCGTAAACACACCTTATTGGGTCTCATTGGTCCTAAACACAACTTATTTGTTACATACACACTTTATTGGGCGATCATTGGTCCTAAACATGCTTATTGGTTACATACACACCTTACTGGGACTCATTGGTCCCAACTGGCCCTCGTTTCCCCTAAACACACCTTATTGGGTCTCATTGGTCCTAAACACAACTTATTTGTTACATACACACATTATTGGGCCATCATTGGTCCTAAACATGCTTATTGGTTACATACACACCTTACTGGGACTCATTGGTCCCAACTGGCCCTCGTTTCCCCTAAACACACCTTATTAGGTCTCATTGGTCCTAAACACAACTTATTTGTTACATACACACCTTATTGGGCCATCATTGGTCCTAAACATGCTTATTGGTTACATACACACCTTACTGGGACTCATTGGTCTCAACTGACCCTCGTTTCCCCTAAACACACCTTATTGGGACTCATTGGTCCTCAACACAACTTATTGGTTACATACACACCTTATTGGGCCATCATTGCTTCTAAACACAACTTATTGTTTACTTACACACCTTATTGGGACTCATTGGTCCTAAACACATCAAATTGACCCATTTGACCCCAAATTGACCCATTATTTAATTTTTATCTTTAATATTTTTATATAATTTATTTAGAATTATTATTCCCCAAAATTTAAGGGCGCGTTTAGTTGTGGAAAACAGGGGGTGTTTTCCATTTCTGTTTTCCAAGAAAACAAGGAAAACAGAAAACGCGTTCAAATTGTATTTTTTAGAAAACGTTTTCTAGGAAAACAGAAAATAGTGTTTTCTAAATTTTAACTAAAAATGGAAAACACTTTTTTTACTGTTTTCTGTTTTCTGTTTTCTGTTTTCTATTTTTGTTTTCCAAATATATACAAAAGAAAATGGGCGTTCATTTTTCAGGGTTTATACGCACAACCGCTCGACCTCTCCTCCGTTACCTCCGTCGCCGGAAATCTAATGAAATGCTTTCTAGTTTTCTAATTTTGAAAATGAAAATTCCATCTTTCAAATTTGAACATGTTTTCTGTTTTTTGTGTTTAGGGTTTTTGATCGTCTCTGCATTAGTTGTTGATCGGATTGCAATTGTTGATCAGATTGATTTAATAAACAAAAATAGATAAACAAGTATATAACAAAAAGTGAATTTCATACTACTGATTCTAATTCCATACACAAAATTGTTTCCTAATTTACATGTTCATTCCTAAAAAAAACAGAGCAGTTGCGGGTTGAGGTTCACGGGAACCTAGATTCCATCTCCTCCATCAACTCCAAATGGCTACTCATTGCTTCTTGCCTCTGTTGAACCAACATTTGAAGCTTGGCATCGGAGACGCGTATCTCTTCCATCAGAAAAGTTGCCATCTGGTATCTTGATGGACTTGGTGGCTCTGTAAGCACTTGGTTGAGCAGGGCCATCAGAAAAGTTGCCATCTGGTACAAAAATTATTTTCACACGTTCTCCAAGTTAATTAATTAAACTGAAATTCCTACACGATACCATAGGTCTTATTTGATTAATTTCAAAATTACCCACTGAGTTCATGAGGATTGAGGGAAGATGAACTAGAGTTCTTCAGGATTATAAAGAGTTATTCAGTAATAGAACCGAATGAACTAGAGTTCCTCAGGATCAAGAGTAATTATTCAGTAACAGACTGAGTAGTGAGTTAGAAGCTAATTTTTGTTTTAATTTATTTAAATATGATTCTAACTGGGCCCGCTAAATTTTAAAAGAGGCGGGGTAAATTAGAGCGAACTCAATTGAAAATTTCACATATCAATCGACAGAATTTTCCCTCCGTCCTATTACTTCTCCAATAAACAGGTTCACAGTAAAGATTATTGAAAAGGATTTTCAGTATTGATCGTTTTTAATCATCTTAATTTGTTGTTGTATCTGTTAGCAAAACAAACATGGATAAGTCTTGGATGAAAACCAGTAGAACCACGCAATCATATGCCGATGGAGTTAAATCATTCTAAATGTTTGCAGTTACCAATTTGGAGAGTAATGAAATTCCATGTCCCTGTGTTAATTGTCTAAACCATTACTCTTTTAATGTTGATGATGTAGAATTTCATTTGTTTTCAAAGGGATTCGATCAGACTTATAGAAGGTGGATTAAACATGGAGAGATAGACGAGCCCGCAGGAGAGGAGCTTCACACGGAATCATTTTTCGATTCCGGAGTGCCATTGGATGCAGCCGAAACAATAAAAATGGTTAGAGCTACTGAAGAAAATTTCGATGAGGACCATGAAAAGTTTCAAGAACGACTCATGGATGCTGAGAAGCCTCTGTATGAAGGATGCCATACCTTCACAAAGTTATCTGCCTTGGTTCAAGTACTGAACTTGAAGACTAAGCATGGAGGATCAGATAAATTTTTTAATGAACTTTTAGTTTTGCTGAAACAGATGCTACCTGAAGGTAATGAGATTGTGAAGAATACATATGAGGCCAAGAAGATTTTGAAGTCAATGGGTGCAGGGTACACCAAGATACATGTGTGTATCAATGATTGTATTCTCTACAGGAAGGAGAACAAGGACCTAACTGTATGTCCAACTTGTGGTGAGTCCAGGTGGAAGGTGGATGAGAGGACTAAGAAACTATACGACAATACTCCTACAAAGGTAATGTGGTATTTCCCCATCATTCCAAGATTGAAACGACTGTTTCAAGTGAAAACCACAGCGGAGGATCTAAGATGGCATGCCACCAGTTCCAAAACACCCGGTGTGTTACGACACCCATCCGATTCACCGGCATGGAAAGCCATCGATGACAAATATCCCGAAATCGCTGACGATCCTAGAAGTCTTCGTCTTGGCATTTCAACTGATGGGGTCGACGTAAATAGAGGTAACATAAATCACAGTGTGTGGCCGGTTCTATCTGTCATTTACAACCTTCCACCATGGTTGTGTATGAAAAGAAAGTTCATCATGCTTTCGTTATTAATATCGGGAGCGCCTGGAAACGATATTGATGTGTTTTTGGAACCATTAATTGATGACTTAGAGCTGTTATTCGAGGCAGGTGTGGAAACATATGATGCGTATGCGCAAGAACAGTTTACTATGCGTGCAGTTGTTTTATGGACGATTAATGACTACCCTGCACTTGGTACACTTTGTGGTTGCCCGTACAGTGGATTCCATGGTTGTGTGGTATGTCGGGAACAAACTAAATGCATTAGGCTTCCTTTCTCAGCCAAGCAGTGTTATGCTGGTCACAGAAGATATCTACCATATACGCATGCCTTCCGAAAGCAAACAGAGGCCTTCAATGGTAAACAAGAGTTGGAAGTTGCTGCTGATCCTATGACCGGAGAACAGATATACAACGAAGTTCAACATATCAGGAACAAATGAGGAAAGGGATTAAGGTGTACTGATTCAGAAATCCAAGAGACCTCAACCGGAAGAGGGGGGAAGATTGATAAGAGAAAAAGAAAGAACAAAGAGAAGTCACCATATTGGAAGAAATTCAATATATGGTTTCGAAGACTTAGATACAGGAGGCGTAATAGTGTCCAACATTGCATTGATTTCATGCATATTGAAAAGAATGTGGCTGAGAGTCTTGTTGGAACTCTGCTCAACCTTCCCGGAAAGACGAAGGATGGACTGAATGCGAGAAAGGATCTGAACTTTTTGGGGTTAAGACCAGAGTTGCAGCCTAAACAGAACAAGAACAACATAGTACTTCCTGCAGCGTGTTACACGTTACAAAAAGATGAAAAGGAAAACTTTTGTGACACGTTGTATAACTTGAAGGTTCCACAAGGCTATTGTTCTAACTTTTCTAGTTTGGTTAGTCTAAAGGACAAGAAACTTGTGGGGCTCAAGTCACATGACTATCATATGCTGATGCAACAGTTTCTGCCAATTCCAATTCGGTCTGTCATGCCTGAACCGACAAGATATGCTATTATATGGCTCTGTTTTTTTTTCAAATCAATATGCAGCAAAGAGATCAACGTCGAAGAGCTAGACAAATTGCAAGCAGATCTTTGTGTCACACTATGCCTGCTTGAGAAATATTTCCCGCCATCATTTTTTGATGTTATGCTTCATTTGACGGTGCACCTTACTAGGGAGGTAAAATTATGTGGCCCAATATGCTTTCGATGGATGTATCCATTTGAAAGGTGTATGAAGGTAATTAAGGGCCACGTGAGAAACAAAACTTATCCAAAAGGGTGCATTGCTGAGGAGAACATCGTAGAAGAAACGATTGAGTTTCTCAGCGAATACCAAAAAAACATCACAACTATTGGTGTTCCAACTAAAAAGCATAGCAGTGCGGATGGAAGTCCTGGGTCAGTTGGTAGATCAGTTGAAGTCTCTCCAGAGCTCCTATCGAAAGCGCATTTATTTATGTTGCTAAATACGCCTGAAATTGAGCATTATATCGAGTAAGTAATTTAGATTATTAACCTTTTTTTATCTGTTTAATTAATTATAAACTCTTATAGATAACTTCAATTCATGTAATTGCAGAGAACACATGAAATTTTTGGAAAAGGAACATCCTGGTAGTAGACTAAATGACCTGACTAAGAAGCAGAGCACACCATTTGGTAAATGGTTACGCAACAAGGTCAGCTAAATTTGCTTATTGCTTTAATTCCGGATGAACTGTAACTTTCCTGAACAACTGACCTGAGTTGTCCGGAACAACTCTATTTTCTATCCGGATGAACTATAACCTTCCTGGTGAACTGAAACTATTTTCTTATAGTTTTAATTCCGGATGAACTGTAACTTTCCGGAACAACTGACCTGAGTTGTCCGGAATAACTCTATTTTCTATCCGGATGAACTATAACCTTCCTGGTGAACTGGAACTATTTTTCTTATAGTTTTAATTTCGGATGAACTGTAACTTTCCGGAACAACTGACCTGAGTTGTCCGGAATAACTCTATTTTCTATCCGGATGAACTATAACCTTCCTGGTGAACTGAAACTATTTTTCTTATAGTTTTAATTCCGGATGAACTGTAACTTTCCGGAACAACTGACCTGAGTTGTCCGGAATAACTCTATTTTCTATCCGGATGAACTATAACCTTCCTGGTGAACTGAAACTATTTTTCTTATAGTTTTAATTCCGGATGAACTGTAACTTTCCGGAACAACTGACCTGAGTTGTCCGGAACAACTTTATTTTATTTTTGGAAGAGCTATAATCTTCCTATTCCTAATGAACTCTCCTGATGAACCTACTATGAATTTCAGGTTGAAAAGGAGATGGCGGAGTCCCCAGAAACTATATCAGAGACCGTTAGGTGGATTTCACATGGTCCGCACAGAAGCGTGAGGAAATATGAAGTATATAACGTCAATGCCTATTCATTTCGTACAAAATCTCGAGACGGTAGGGTTTACCAGAACAGCGGGGTTGGTGTAGAGGTAAATGACATGCACATCTCTAACGAGGTCTTAACCTATGGAAAAAAACCTTACTATGGGGTTTTAAAAGAGATATGGCTACTAGATTACCATATGAAAACCATCCCTCTATTTATGTGCGACTGGGTTGAGAATACACAGGGGGTCAAAAAAGATAGTCTTGGTTACACTTTTGTCAACCTTAAAAGACTAGGTCACAAGGAGGACCCGTTCATTTTCGCGTCACAAGCACAACAGTTGTTTTACGTCAAAGACCAGCTGGATAAAAAACTGCATATTGTCTTTATGACACCTCCCAGAAATTACAGAGATTATTATGAAGACGATGCCAATGAAGAATTTAGTACGGTAGTTTTTCCTCACAACGATAATGTATTGCCATCCGTAGATACACGTCACAATGTTTACCATAGAGCTGACTGTACTGGAATGATATTACGAAAAACCACCGATTAATTGATCATCATTGTAATGTTTTTGAATCTTAGCAAACTACAGTATCAACAATATTTGTTTTTTTTCTTTATGTATTCTGGAATATATATTATGGATCTTAATTTTGAGTCAAGTGTTTCCTTTTTTTGATTGTGCCTGCAGGTCTCCTCTCTTTGACCAAACCAGAGTCAATAAAAGTCAAAAATAAACAAACAAAATCAACTGCTGCTTTAACAAACACAATTACATACATAATCCAAAGGGTATGATTCCATTAATACATTGATCTATAAAATTACAACTGAAAAACTACTAACTTAAAAGGGAGAAGAAGCGACTGAAGAAAAATCCCTCTTTGCTGCTCACATTCACTTGCTTCTGATCAAGTGAAAAGAGAGAACAAGTCCCTCTTTGCTTTCTCACATGCAATTGCTTATGATCAACTGAAAATGGTGAAGAAGTGGCTGAAGATAAATCGGGTTCATGGGGCCAAAAGGGAGAAGAAGTGGCCGAAGAAAAATTAGGCTCGTGGGGCCAAAAGGGAGAGAAGCACCTGAAGAATACAAGTCCTGCAAACCTCAACATGTGCCCTTACTGCTGACTGTTATAAAATTACACAATAACTTAAAATCTGCTCTCAGTAAAGCATTTGTATGAACCATTAGAGACTCCTCGTCTCCATGGTTTCCACAATAACTTAAAATCTGCTCGCAGGAGATACAGAGTGCAATCTTTCCCTGCAAAAGAAAAAATTACCAAATCAGAGACGAAAATTTCAATCGAATTTCAGTGGTGAAGATGATAACTTACCGTTTTCCACATACGGATGACGCCAATTCCACATTTTTTTCCGTCGATGATGGACGAAAAATAGAGAGAGAAAGACTGGGAGAAAAGGGTCATGGTGGAGATGATGATGAAAACTGATACAGAGATAGTATATATCGATACTCGAGGGGTGTGGTAGATGGAGATTTGAAAGATAAAGTAAATGAAATAGTAATGATTACAAGCGCCGTACACTGTTGGTATTCTTCTTTTAGCCACCTAAAATTAATATACCGTGACCATTTGTCATAATTTGTCACGCAACCAATGTTTAATATGAGTGGCCATATCACAAGATAATAAAACATGGTAAACATATATAACCATCATATATTCAATTATAACTACTAATATTATAACTAAAAATAAACATATAAAACATTGTTCTTAATTTGTTCATAAATTAACTAAACCCTGATTAATCATCCGGATCACTGCAATCTTCGGATATGTATCCTGAACTTGCATCGTCATCATCATGATCATCATCATCATCATCTTCTTCATCTTCTTCATCTTCTTCATCTGCTTCATCTGCTTCTTCATGATCTTCTTCATCATCTTCTTCATCTTCTTCTTCATCTTCTTCTTCGGGTTCATTGAATTTTGTATCAAGGACACGAAATAATTTCGCTGTCTCAACATGGTAGGCAAAACAATTAGGAATCTTCTGCGCATGGAGTTGCTTCAGGATGTTCTAATCATTGTGTTTAATCACAGATTTGTGGGACTTGAAGGATCTTATTCTCCTGTTACTGTAAACCAAAAAAATACGGTTATGCTTCACATACCAGTAATTAAGGGAGCATTGATTATCAGCCATTTGATATAAGAATTGGTGTAAACGAATTGGTGTAGAGAATTTGAGATCAAGAAAGGGATGGCGGTAAAAAGGAAAATAACAATGATGATGATATATAGGGTAGCAGATTTTAACCCGCTCGAATTAATTGGTACAACTGAAAAAAGCGCGTTGTTTTAGAGGGAAACAAATCTTCTCTTTTTCGCCACGCGTTTAATATTACCGTGACCATAAAATAGATTTTTGTCACTCACAACCTACCATTTAGTCACGGTTAATATATGTGGCCATAGGTAATAGATTTTTGTCACTCACAACCTACCGTGACCATTAATCATCTAATATTTAGTCACAAAACCTAATAACAGTGGCCATATGTACTAGCTTTTAGCCACATAACTAAGTAAAAAAGCGTAGCCATTGCTCACATTTAGCCACGCATAAATAGTTTTGTTTTCTTTTAATTTACTAAGTAATAAAATCTACTCTTCCGTCACATAACATTATTTAAGCGTGGCCATACATTCCTTTTTGGTCACACGAATAAAAAATCATAAAAATTCCGTGGCCGTTTGGTGCATTTCGCCACTCTTTTTTTAAGTGTGACAAATAAGTGCCACATGTTTTTGTAAAACAGTGGCTAAAGCCACTGCACCTGATTGTTGTTGTCACATAAACAAAAAAATACGTGGCTAAAAGGGTCCAAAGGCTATATATTTGGCCACGGGTACAAAATATGTGTGGCTAAAACGAGAATTTCTTACCTTTGGCCACGCTTTTTTCAAAACAGTGGCTATGCATTATAAAAAAAACCGTGGCCGAAGCCACTTTTTGACGTAGTGAAGGTGAGACTTTCAACAGTACTTTGTTGCCGGACACTATCTTTCCTGGCAAACCATACCAACACACTATCTGCTCCCAGACGAAGTTGATAACTTGTTTACCGGTGATTGTGGCGACCGCTTTTACTTCTGGCCATTTGGTGAAGTAGTCGACTGCAACTATAAGAAACTCGATTCGACCTGGTGCCTCTGGGAATGGTCCGATGATGTCGATGCCCCATTTGTAAAGGGGCCATGGGGATGTTACCGGTATGAGGTTGTGCTTTGGCACACGCTGTACGCTTGCATGCATTTGGCAGCCCCGACATTTTTGTATTTCTTTCTCGGTGTCGGTGTACTGTCGGTCAGTAATAACCCATTGTCATCATACGGGTTACTATCGACCGAGGGCCGGAGTGCGTGCCGCAGATTCCCTCATGAATTTCTTTTATAACGTAGTTGCCTTCTTCTGGTGTCAGACACGTTAGCAGCGGCTGTAGGTATGACTTCTTGTAAAGTTTCTCATTATGAAGAATGTATTGTTGGGCTTGGGCCTTCAGCTTTGCTATTTCTAGTGAGGATTTAGGGAGGGTACCATTTAGTAGGTAGTCTCGGATTGGTGTTATCCAACTGTTGGAGACTACTGTGTCGGTTTCTAGCACCTCCTTGCGTTGGTCAGTCCAACTGTGAATGATCTCGACCGGCACTTGTTTTGTTAAGTGGGAAGTGATCCAACGACCAGAAACATCATGGCTTTAAGTGTAATTCGTGTTCACCGAGTTCGATAGCCCACTTTGCGAACCGGCCTAATGTTTCTGGTCGTTGGATCACTTCCCGAAGGGGTAGTTTGTGAGCACCATGATCCTGTAAGCCTGAAAGTATCGGCACAGGCGCCGAGCAGTGTGGATTAGAGCTAATAATAATTTTTCAATTTTGGTGTACCTGGTTTCAGGGTCCTTCATTGCTCGGCTCACAAAATAGACCGGAACTTGTTGGTCGGCTCGCTCGGTGCACATGACCGAGCTTATGGCTTCGGTACTGGTAGAGAGGTAGAGCACCACCACTTCACCTATTGCCGGCGCGGTGACCGGTGTAAGAGCTGTGAGTCTTTGCTTCAGTTCTAGGAATGCTTTGTCGGCTTCTTCAGTCCAGAGGAACTATTTTTTATCTGTGACTTGCTTTAAAGTTCGGAAGAAGGGCATCGATCTTTCTGCTAATTTGGAGATGAAATGGTGGAGGGCAGCTAGTCGACCGTTTAAGCATTGGAGCTCCTTCAGGCACTATGGTGCCTTCATCTGCATGATGGCTTTGGTTTTTTTCAGGGTTGGCCATGATGTTTTGGTCCGTGACTATGTCCCCCAAGAATTTGCCCTGTTTCATTCCGAAAGAGCATTTTGCTGGGTTAAGCTTCATATTAACGGCTCTAAGACGCCCAAACATTTCCTCAATGTCACTGATCATTGTTTCTTCTGTTCCACTCTTCATGACCAAGTCGTCTACGTAGGCTTCCATGTTCCGGCCGATTTGTGGGTCAAAGACTTGGTCGATCAATCTTTGGTACGTAACTCCGGCTTTTTACAAACCGAAGGGCATCTTTCGGTAAGAAAAAATGCCCTTGTCAGTATGGAAGGTTGTCTTTTCTTCGTCTTGTCGGGCCATCTTGATCTGGTGGTAACCTCTATATGCGTCGAGGAAGCACTTGTAGGTGTAGCCTGACAGGGCATCCACTTTCGCATCTATAGCCGGCAGGGGGTAATAGTCCTTCGGGCATGCAATTATTGAGGTTGCTGAAGTCGACACACATTCTCCATGAGCCATCAGACTTGGCTACCATGACTGGGTTGGCGATCCAGGTGTGCCACTTGACCTCCCGTAGGATTCCTGCCTTTACTAACTTCGTTACTTCTTCACATACTGCCTTGCTTCGGTCCCGAGCCATGCCTCTCTTTGCCTAATTCACTGGTCGTTGCTTTGGGTTGACCTTCAAGAGATGCTCAGTGATCTCTCTTGGTACACATGTCATGTCGGTCGGTGTCCAGGCGAACACATCTGTGCTGTTGCGTTTCAAATTGTACAATTTCTCGCGTGTCGGATAGGATAGCTCGGGGCCGATGGTGACTAGTTGGTCAGGGTATTCCTTGTTTACCTTCCATTTGTTTTGGGCTGCTTCCTCTGTGACATCGGCTGTGAGGTCGCAGTCAGATTGGACGGATCAAACAGTTTCTATGCCGACCCTAGTTGGGAACTTCATTAGACCGTGTGCCGTAGAGACGACACAGCCGAACTGGTAGATCGTCGGTCGACCGAAAAGGATGTTGTATCATGAAGGTCGGCCGACCACGAGAAAGGTTACTTCATCGGTTCTTGTGTGCGATCCGTCAGATAAGGTTACCGGCAGAGTAATTTCCCCCTCGGGGAAGACCATGTCTCCACTGAAGCCGACTAATGAAGTTTGTAAGGATCGGAGTTGTTTCTTATATGGGTCAGCAGCTTGAAGAAACATGCCTTGTACATTATGTCCGAAGCGCTCCCCCCATCGATGTACGTTCGTGTATATCATGGCCGCCTACCTCGGTAATGATGACTATCGGGCTGAGTGTCGGCGCGACCGTGTCTAACACCGAGAAAGAAATTGGCCTGTTGGCCTAACTCTCCCTTTTGAGCTTCGTCTTCTTTCTACGAGAAGCGTGTATCATTAGGATCGGGGCATTGTCGTTTTTCTTCTCTTTCTTGTTCTTCTACTCCTTGATTTCTTTCAGCAGGTGTGCTAGCTGCCCTGTTTTTACTGCATGGGCAATCTCTTTCTTTAACTGATGACACTCATCTGTATTGTGACCTCTATCTAGGTGGAAGTCACAATACTTGTCCATGTTTCGGTTGGTCGTGTTGGAGCCCATTGTACGTGGTTTGCCGAACTGTCGGCTTGCATCTTCTGTCTACAATATCTCCCTGGGGGTTTTTGTTAAGTTTGGGTATTCTCTTTTGTCGTGCCTTTGGTTAGAGGGAGACGGTCGCTCGTAAGGCGTGAAGCCAGAGTGTCGACAATCGTCTCGGTTTCCTCTATCTCCACCTGACTACCAGGGTCGGCGAGAGTCTCTGTTGTGCTGTTGTCGGCCATGTGACCTTTGTTGTCCGACTGATGATTTGTCTCGGAGTTGTACTGCCTCCTCTCCTCTGATGAAGGCTTCGGTCCGATCGAAAGCTTCCAAGATTGTCACAGGAACTCTGGCACTCATTTCCTTGATTAACTGCCTCGTCCTTAGGCCATGGATAAAGGCTGAAATTTTTTGTCTCTCATCGGCATGGCCGATGGTCAGGGAATCGGTTTTATACCTTTTTAGGAAGGTTCGCAGAGACTCCTGATCTCCCTGTCGGATGTTGTGTAGCTCGATAGGGTCTTTTGTGCATTTCTTCTACTGGCTAAAATGTTTGGAAAATACCTGCTTTAACTGGACGTAGCTATCGATCGAGCCATCGGGGAGGGAGTTGAACCATACTCTGGTCGGGCCCGAGAGGGTCTGCACAAACATCTTGCACCATACAGGGATGGACCATTTTCTATACTCGCAGCCGAATTGAAGGCGTGTAAGTGATCTTCGGGGTCGGTGCTGCCATCATACGTCTTTACCATGCTTGGAAGCTTTGTCTTTGGCGGGCACTCGAAGCTTTCTATTCTTTCGGTGAACTTGATTTCCTCCTCCGGGATGTAAGGCAGAGAGAAGTCATCGGCATTGTTGTCTTTCGGCTCTTCTGTCCTTGTCACTAGAATTTCGACCCGTGCGTGTAGCTATGGCCGAGGGTCTGTGCTTTGGTTTACCGGGGGTGTCGGACCCGACAGGTGTGGCGGCATGCCATACGGTGGGTATAGGGGCATCTGATAAGCCGGTGCTCCATCCGGATTCATGAATGGTGGGTAGGGGTAGAACTGGTGGCCCGGGAATGGCATCGGATGTTGCTGGTTGAATGGGAACGGTATTGGACCCGAGGCATTGGGTGTCGGTATGGATCCTGCTTCGATGACCGAGGCCGGTGTTGACATTGTGTGTCTCAGTGTCTGAGTCGACACCGCCGTGCTGCTGGTTACGACGGCTGTCGGTCCAGCCCGGCTAACGTCCTCCCCCTGTGGCGGCGGCATTTCGTCATTGATGATGGGGTCTTCGTCATCGTAAGACAGCTGCACGCGTATACCTTTTGCTCTTTCGGTTGCTACGTGCTCGTTCAGCATCTGTCGGAGATGTAGGAAGTTTTGGCTCACCAGCTCCGGTGTGAGCGTTAGGGTTTGGGAGTCGGTTGTACTGGACGATCCGGCTGTGTTCTTTCCACCCGGGGTGATGAAGTCTTCCTCGGGATTCTGTTCACTACGATATCCAGACATTATGCGAGTTGTATTAAGGACCGTGCAGATGGCGCCAATGTAGAATCGGGCTACCACGAGTAGTCAGATAGACCGGGGTCTAGGACGAACTACACTGATAGGTCGACTAAAAGGATGAGAGAACAGCAAGCCTTCGGTTAGATGGGTCTCGGCTCGGCTGATATCTGCAAATCAAAGAAACACCATTGTTCTTGGAGAGCAGGACTGGTGTCCTGTGACCAAGCTTGCGCGTGAGAATAAGTATGCGTTTTGAGAGATTAAATGTAATCAAGTCGAAGCTAAGCGCATTGAATGAAATCTAACCTGGTGGTTGGGGTGTATTTATAACCCTCAACCTTTGTCTTGTTTCGTTATTAATGCTAATTGCCTAAAGGAGGTATGTTGCAGGTCCGCGTCATGGACTGTGCCAAACTCCTGCAGTACACGTTTTGGGTAATCGCATTAATTAGGGAGTCAGGTCGGGTGTCGGCACGCCGACCTGCTTATTGTGAGAGCGTTGGTCTGTGGTGTCCGTCTTGGACTTGTCGTGCTCGAGTGTCGGCTATTGTTTGTATCGTTTAGCCAATACTTAGCGGATGGTCGGTCGACCCCCTTCAGGGTCGACCTGTGTTACATGCTGTGTGTCGGCCTTGATGAGGTTCGACTAACTTCTATGTATTGTCTGTCGGCCAGCAGGTTGCGAGGCCGACACTCTTGACTTGTGTGATGTCTCGGGTTGGATGTGTGCGTCTATCTCCTTGTGACGTCATCCTAACCGGACATACGTCATCATGACGAAAAGGTAAGGTATGTGAAATACCAATGAATCAATTTACGTTTACGTAATGCTTATTTACTTACGATTGTAATCCTTGTTCATGCGAATTACCCTTGTTCATGCGAATTACGATATTATTGTTATTCACATTATATATTTATATAAAAAAGAACCAATTTTTCATTCATTTATCTATACTAGTATACTATATATAAAACATTTGAGATGAATATAAATGTCATTTTTTATTTATTTTAAGAGATTAAGGGGTAATATGATCATTTAGGCTGGTTATTTTGGCGGTAAATTTTGTGCAGATATAGGTACATTCAAGAAATCTGCCGTCGTCAAGAGCATTTCATCTAGTCATCTCAATCTACTCTCTAGGTTCATCGCAAGCCAGCCAAAAGGTCAAATTCACCTATGATTTTTCCAAAATCAAGAACCCTGAAATCATTTCTTTCAACTTCTAAAAATCCCTTATTCTTCGACTTCTAAAAACCCTAATTGTTCTACTTGCATGAGAAATGATCATCAAGATTTCTTGAAGTATCTACACATTTATAGCATAGAAATAATTACTTGTGTGTGATAGTGAAAAACATGTTTCGTAGTCTAAATGATAGCTCGATGGTATTTGTTAGAAAAGAAAGTCAAAAGGTAAATCAGAGGGTTCTAGGGGGTATGGGACAGTTCATCATTTCCAAATTTAGTTTCAATCTCCCTCTGTCACAGTTATTTGACAGTTATGAAATTTAAAGCATTCCTTGTATCCGTCTATGAAGTCTCTATAAATTGTAGTACTCTTTCAATGTAATTCATCAAGTAATTATGCAATATACAATTCCCTTTGATCCCATACAGTTTTCATGGTATCAGAGCAGTGTTTTTGATACATGGTCATCATTTACCCTTTCCCTGTCCTATTCTGTTCAAAGTCCAACCATGTCAGACTCAGGAATTCATAAAGATGACCTGAGTGTACAAATTGCAAACCTCATAAAAACCGGCCTTAACTCCCAACCTCAAAATCTAAAACAAAACTTATCCGAATGGTTTGAAAATCAATCTCAAACTCAATAGCCAAAATTATGCCTTGTGGACTCGAATGATGCGAGTCACTATACGAGGAAAATCAAAAGCCCTTTTAAACCATCTAACCACAAACCCACCAAGTACAACTGATGAAGGATATGAGCAATGGGAGCAAGACGACTTGGTCGTATTCTCATGGCTAATTCAAAATATAGAACCAGAAATTGCAAGCAACCTTACCGAGTTTCCCACAGCCGAAACGCTATGGGATGCCTTGGTGGTCACATATAGCAGTGGTAAGGACAAATTACAGACTTTTAATCTTCATGTCGAAGCCAACGAGATGAAACAGAATCAAATTCCTCTAGAAAATTTTTGGATAGCATTGCAAGGGATATGGGGTGATAAATACAGAATAGACCCAAATCTCATGAAGTGCTCAGAGGACATCAAAACATACAACAAAATCAGGTAAAAAAAACTCTTTCAATTTTTAAATGTTTTAGATCGAAAGTATGATCCTATCAAACGGGAAATACTTCGATGGGATCCCCTTCCCTCTGCCGAGGGAGCCTACTCGGCTGTTAGAAAAGAAACGGCTCACCAATACATCCTAGGGGCTGTTTCGAGTGATGTCTCTTCACAACACGGTGTGGCTGTGGGATTAGTTGTTACCGAACCAAAAAAATAACATGAAGGTGTAGGGTTTATGTCAAAAGGACATCGCCGAATGGAACTGTTGGGAAGGAGAATCGGTCCACCAACGAAGGAGGATAAAAGTCACCTGAAATGCTCCCACTGTGGAATGTCTAAACATACTAAAGAACAGGGCTTTAAGATAGTCGGATATCCCAAATGGTGGACTGACGGCCATAAACGAAACTGGAGCATCGAGCCAGAAAAGGGCAAGGTCGCCGCTGCCATGAGCAATAACGATGCTACCAACAGTGACCGCGGAAACCGTGAAGACTTTGGAACATCCGGTGGCGGCGGATTTGGTGGAATAGCGACAGTTGCTCAAGAAGAAGACGACTCTTCGACAGGTATTGGGGCTGAGGATTTATTCTCAGACCCCCATTACTTTTTAACCCTAAGTCATGATGTGCTTTTAAAAGAACAGGTCCTACCCCTAGAAAAGAAAAATGACAAATGAAACTCATGATAAGCTAAATCCAACGTGTAGAGAAAAGAATTTTAATAATTACCATTTAGTCCCTGAAATTTTGGGTAAGGTTAATATGGCTCAAAATATATGTAAAAACCAAGATAAATCTTGGATTTTTGACTGTGGGGCAACCGACACTATGACCTATGAAATTTCAGATTTTATCTCATCCTCGAAACCGAGAAAAACACACATCCAAGCTGCAAATGGGGGGACGATGGATGTGCAAAATGGGGGGACTATAGAAATTTTACCAAACTTGAAACTTTCTAATTGTCTATATGTTCCTTCATTATCATATAAGTTGCTCTCAATAAGTCATGTAACAAAAGAGCTTAATTGCACCGTCGTAATGCATCCGACATTTTGTTTGTTACAGGATATCAGTACGGGGGTGATCATTGGACGTGGCACTGAGCGACAAGGGTTATATTTTGTGGATGAAGTGACTCAAAGTGGTAGTGTGATGCTAGCTCATGGAACAAAAAATCGAGAAGCATGGCTATGGCATGGAAGATTAGGACATCCATCTACCGATTATTTGCATGTTTTATTTCCAAAGTTGTTTTCTTCTAAAACTTTTTCGGATTGTGATACTTGTGTGCTTGCCAAGACTCATAGACAAACTTTTAAACCAAACAACACTAGGGTGGAATTTCCATTTTCACTTATCCATGCGGATGTTTGGGGCCCGGCCCCAATAAATGGAGGGCAAAATTTTCGTTTTTTCCTTCTATTTGTGGATGATTACACTAGGATGACTTGGATCTATTTCCTTAGCGCCAAATCAGAAATTTTTGAAAAATTCACTATCTTTTATGCTATGATTCAAACCCAATTTCAAAAGCCCATTCAAATTCTTAGATCTGATAATGGAGGAGAGTTTGTCAACACACACATGAAACAATTTCTTGAATCTAAAGGAATAATCCATCAAACCTCTTGTGCCCACACACCTGAACAAAATGGAGTGGTAGAACGAAATAACCGAATCCTTCTTGAAATCACTAAGGCTCTTCTTATTGAATCTAAAGTTCCTAAAATTTTTGGCCTGAAGCCCTAGCCACTGCCACTTACCTTATCAACCGTCTTCCAACCAAGATTCTTAAACTAAAAACTCCATTACAAGTTCTTTCCGAATTTACCAAAGTCCCACCGGCGCTTACACTCCAACCACGAATATTTGGGTGTTCTTTGTTTATCCATATACCTAAAGTCCATAGAACCAAACTTGATCCATGTGCCGAGAAATGTGTGTTTGTTGGCCATGGAGTGAATCAAAAGGGATATAGGTGTTACAATCTAAATAGAAAACATATGTATACAACCATGAATTGTAACTTTCTTGAGACAGAGTATTTTTATACTACCCAGAGCAGCGGTCAGGGGGGAGGAGAATTAGACATGCTGGGTTGGCTTCAATACGCCCCGTCGTCAGAAGAATATAATCACAGTACCATAAATGAGTCGCCTTCAGATTCCACCTAAGGCAATGACTCTATCATCAGTGCAACTACGTCTGAAACTCCTCCGAATCTGATATCCGAGGTAAGTAACACAACCGAGTCACATGAAGATCCTATTACTAACAATAGTCATGAGACACCATGCGGTGAACAAGGAGAGTCACCACCGAGTTCCAAAGAAATAAAGGAGAGATATGTTCTTCCACCCAGAGCAAATAGAGGAATCCCTCCAAAACGGTACTCTCCAGAAAAACAATTTAAAGGTGCAAGGTACCCCATGGCAAATATAGCCATTGGAAACCTATCACAGGAAGCTAAAGCTTTTGCGACGGCCTTGTGCATGGAAGATATTCCAAACACAGCTGAACAAGCAATGAGCTCAAAGAAATGGAAATAAGCCATGGAGTATGAGATGGAAGCCTTAATGAAAAATGATACTTGGGAAAAGTGTTCTCTTCTTGTAGGAAAAAAACCTGTAGGATGTCGATGGCTATTCACAATCAAACATAAACCAGATGGGACTATCGAAAGATATAAAGCTCGCCTGGTTGCTAAAGGGTATACCCAAACATATGGGATTGACTACTCAGAAACGTTTCCCCGGTTGCCAAGTTTGACACAATAAGGGTACTCTTCTCTGTAGCTGCTAATAAGGGATGGCCTCTCCATCAGTTCGACATCAAAAATGCTTTCCTGCACGGTGAACTAAAGGAAGAAGTCTATATGGAAGCACCACCCGGATTCAAAGAAGGCTTTAAGAAACGCGAAGTATGCTGATTGAAACGGTCATTATATGGTCTCAAGCAATCTCCTCGGGCGTGGTTTGGAAAATTTACATTAGCCATGAAGAGATATGGATTCAAACAGAGCAACGCGGACCACACCTTATTCCTTAAACGGAATGGTGATAAGGTGACATGTTTGATCATCTATGTTGATGATATGATTATCACCGGAGATGATGAGGAAGAAATGTTAAAATTGAAGGAAAACCTGTTTAGGGAATTCGAGATGAAAGACCTAGGAAGACTTAAATACTTCCTTGGAATAGATGTACTTAGATCGAAAAGGGGCATCTTTATATGCCAGAAAAAATACGTCCTTGATTTTTTGGCTGAAACTGGAATGTTAGAGTGCAAACCTGCAGAGACCCCTATAATGGTGAACCATAGACTTCACATGGTAGAAGGTGAAGAGTTAGCGGACAAGGAAATGTATCAAAGAATGGTTGGAAAATTAATATATTTTCTCACACTCGACCAGACATTGCTTATGCGGTAGGGGTGGTGAGCAAATTCATGCATGAACCCCAGGTAACTCATATGGAAGCCGTGCGAAGAATCATCGAACATCTCAAAGGTACAACAGGACATGGGGTTCTGTTCATACCAAATGGGAATCTTGAAATTCAAGGATACACCGATGCTGACTGGGTGGGAGATAAAGGAGACAGACGATCAACCTCAGGCTATTTCACAATGGTAGGTGGAAATATGGTCACGTGGAGGAGCAAGAAACAAAAAGTAGTCGCCTTGTCTAGTGCAAAAGCTGAATTTCGAGGAATTGCACGTGGGTTAGCCGAAATATTGTGGATACATAAGCTCTTAAAAGAGATTGGATTTCAACCAACTCAGACTAGTAAGATCATGTGTGACAATGAAGCTGCAATTCAAATATCTGAAAATTCAGTTCAACACGATCGAACGAAGCATGTGGAATTAGACAGACACTTCATCAAGGAGAAACTCGAGGCAGGTATAATTGAGCTTATGTTCGTCAGATCAAAGATTAATTGGCAGATATATTGACAAAAGCCGTGAATGGAAAAATATTCAGTGAATGCCTCATCAAGTTAAGCATTGGGAATCCTATTGCTTAACTTGAGGGGGAGTGTTAGAAAAGAAAGTCAAAAGGTAAATCAGAGGGTTCTAGGGGGTATGGGACAGTTCATCATTTTCAAAATTAGTTTCAATCTCCATCTGTCACAGTTATTTGACAGGTATGAAATTTAAAGCATTCCTTGTATCCATCTATGAAGTCTTTATAAATTGTAGTACTCTTTCAATGTAATTCATCAAGTAATTATGCAATATACAATTCCCTTTGATCCCATACAGCTTTTCAGTATTGGGTGGGGGGACTTGAGACCTTAAGGTATTGGATTCAAAACTGAATGTAAGCAAAAATACTCCTCGAGTTAGAGACATGGGTACTCACAGAAATAACCGAATTTCCTCCAGAATTGGAGATGAGTATATAAAGAGACGATGCTGTTAAACCCAAGCATATCATTCAAAAAAATAAATCTAAATGATTATCAAGCTCTCTTGAAATATCTACACATTTATAGCATAGAAATAATTACAAAGAAAAGAATAACCGAATAACAAAGCATAATACGTATACCATTTAATGTCCGTCTTTTGTTTTTTTTACTGGCTAAAATCAAGATACCTGCACTTTACAAGATTTAAACTCACAACCTCTTGATTGGAAAGCTACCACTTTACCACTAAGTTGTATCTTTGGGACGTCCCCCTTTTACCTAACTCTTTATTTTGTGAATGTTTTTCTTTTTTTTCATTTTGAACCTTTTTTGGTTTCAATTCCCGACTGCCCCAAATCTTATGGAACAATTTAGTTCATTTTCGGAACGTTATGAAAACATAGGTCGCTTTTCCTACAACGTTCACTTTTCCTTGTGTATTTTGAGAATATTTTGTTAACTAACACGTCTTCTTTGCAGATGGATTTCTTACAAGCGTAAAGTTCAATGGATCCCTGGACTACTTAACTTATGCTGGATAGAACTTCACACTGCTCATCGGTGCTTTTTGAGAAATAACTTTAAAACAAAGAATTTCAACATAATTATGGAATGGAGAGTACAACCTCTTGGATACTTGAGTGGGTCGGTTAACACCAATGGCTGCTTATAACCACTTAAACAATGCATGGCATCACGCATCGAGGATGGCTATAAAGAAGTCTGAAAGAGAGGGAAGTCGTATGATTTGTTCGTTTATTGTTTTGTTTCATGCTATTGTTTATAAATTAAACTCGAACGTAACATATTTATGAAACTTGTGACCCCAAATAGTTGTAACATATTTACGAAACTTGTGACCCCAAATAGTTGTAACATATTTACGAAACTTGTGACCCCAAATAATGCACCTAGAGGTTTGTTTATCTTTGATCAACCGACCTTTTTTTATGTATACATATAAAGTAGGTCATAATCTAAATGTTCTTCTGAGATTCATGACTTCTTTAAATTCTTAGACGAAGTGCATAAATGTTAAGTAACGTTAATTTTATATGAAGCGGAGTCATATTACGGCCCAAAACACCTCGAATTGTAGCTATTGTGATTTATAGAACTAGTCAAACGCTTAGAACTGCCAAAGGCATAAATTAGGAGAAATCATACAAATTTTATAATTTAGTGAATAAGTTAGCTATGGTTGAGATTTAACATTTTCTTGTAAGCAAGCTAACTTAATATGTTGAAACTTATTAAAATGTAAACTGACATGCTTTGGTGGACCCACACATAGTGACACAACTCACAAGGATGAAGAAGATATCCAACCAGTGAAACCGAGCTGGTCCGATCCAAGAAGCCCGCTAAAATTAGTAGTCTGTTCAGTTCACAGTTCTCCTTTTGACATATAGTATGTGTATAGTATGCGTTAATGTATGAAAGAGTGTGCATTTCTCGGGTCGAATTGTGGAACCCAAGGAACCGACCCCGCTAAGCCAGTTTAATCCGACCCTTATTAACAGTTCAGTTGTTGATTTCAGTATTTGTCATTTCCTGGTTCTGGTCCAGTTCGGTGCAGGTATGACACAATAGTCACCCCTACCCACAGATGTAAGGACCACAGTAGTGGAATCAGGAATGAGAGCCAGGAGACATTACAAGGAAGTGTAGTATAGGAGGATACAAACAACACAAGACTAGTCTGTTCGAATCTATAAATCGAGACGATATAGCAAACAGTAGAGACTCTAAGTCTCTAAAGAGTTCATTCTGTTCGATTGACAAATATATATATATACACATAGTTGTATCGTATTATATTGTATCATATGAATTTGAGCCAAAGAATATTTATGGCACACTTATGCTGGTGCAAAACTCCATGGACTGCTTAATACGTGCAACCAAACCGAAAGGCATATAGTCATGACTGTATAAGATTTTGTACTAACGTACCTGTAAACTTCACGCCCTTTGTCAATCGTCTCTTTATGAACAACATCTGCCTTCCTTTTCACACCTGTAGATAACTGATCCAAGAAAAAGTCCAAGAAGGATCTAACGGTTGCAAATGTCACCCTTCCAGTCACATCAAGAACAAGGCTTCTGTTACTTGGGACTGCTAAAGTTGAAGAAATCTTGCTCAAAAACCCGTCATTCTGGCTTTTTCTGGACTTAATTCCATTTAAAACCAGTTCTTTCCCACTGGGATTTGAAATCACTTGGTGAGAAGTCTTGACTAGTGTCTCTATGGCACCGTTGCAAAATGTAGATAACATATCTTTAACTTTTTCTTCATGATTAGGATTGGTTAAACCCGATAAGATCTGATCATACGGATTGACATCCATCGTTTTGTCAAGGTAAACCGTCACCAATGTGCTCACAAACTGCTGAATACAATCCCCAATTAGTTTCTTGCACCGTTCTTCCGCTATCACATCTACCCACTTTTGGACCGAACTCGAAGTACCTAGATCATGCTCGTTACTAACCTCCCTGCCGGTGTAAATTGCCATAACCATATTCTTAGCGAAACTCCCAGCGACAACAGAAACAAAACCAGATCCAGCTGGCGAAAACAGTTTATCCAACGCTCGATCCGAAAAACTGTTATTTAGATCACCTTTTCTAGCCCCAACCCTGTAACCTCTCAAAATCCCCAAAGTCAAAGCTCGTGTAACACTAACAATTGACTCTGAAAACTCGTTGGATTTTGTAATCTTTGACAATTGCCTCAAACTATTAGGGATTTCGTCAGAATCAGATTGTATAAATTCTTTCAAATCCTTAGAAACAACTCCTATAGTCTCAGCAGAATCACCTAGTAATTCAGCAACTGAAGCTAACGCACCTAAAACCTTGAAAAATCTCTCCCTCTTCTTCACCACAGAAGGTAAGTTATAAACCCTAAACGCACCATAAGTTGAAAACCCTAAAGCTGCGATGAAGATTATCCATTTTTTCCGCTTTTCGGTGTAATTCAAACTCTTCTCCACCAGATCCAAATCCATATAACCAATCATCCAATTAAATCGAATAAAATTTGGTCAAAGATTCCTTCGATAAAAAAAAAGAGCTGAACAACTGAAATTCGTAATCGACTTAGGGTCTTCAATCGCAGATAAAGGTGAACATATGAATTCGAAGAATCACATATAGATACAACTAGACGTATAAGTATATGTGTGGAAGTATGTGCGAATTACGAACCTTGAGAGCAGACAGAGGGAGAAAGAGTTGCGGAATCTTGCGTCGTCGAGTTTGATTAACGCCGCTGAATCACCTGATCTCATCCACTCCGAAAATTCGGTGTGTAACTGTTTATACTCGGGTAAATTCCACTTTAACTACCTATACTTTCGAAACTTTAAAAATTGGCCCCTATGTTGTTTACAAAGGGGATTACACACTTTTAATATGTTTTTTTTAAAGCGATTATCTGAGTCTCCATGTGACGAGATTTCAATCATTTTTAGTTATTTGACATTTCAGGTTTAAATAAAAAATCCCTCATAGACGAAAAACCCAAACAAGTGGTAACCCTCCGACGCAGACGTCATGGCTCGATCCGACAACCTCTCCTAGAAGAAGTCACCCGGTAGCCATTAAGCCAGAAGGTCAGTGTACATTAGCTTAAGGGGCTGTTTGTTTACCTCTTAATGAGGTCTAAACTTAATGGAATGTCATTTTTCGGCTCAGATATTTTGTTAAGGGGTGTTTGGTTGGTTACCTCTTATTCTGTAACAAAATTAAGCAAATTGAATAAGGGTCTTACAAACTTGCTTAAACATTCAGAAACAAAAAAAAAACAAGTCACGAGACCCTCCCCCCCCCCCCGTGCTCTCCTACGCCGACAAAAAAAAAACAAGGTTGCTCCCCTCCGTCCGGCGACCTCCCTGCCGCCATCGATCGCCGGTGACCTCCCAGCCCCTCCATCTCCGGCGACCACCCAGCGCCGCTCCCCTACGTCCGGCGGCAGCAGCCTCCGTGCTCCATTCTCCAAGTAAGTTTTTTTTAGGGTTTTGTTCAAAATCTATATATTTGTCTACAAATTGTTGTTGTTTTATGCTCTAAATCAGTCATTTGTACTTGTATCCATGCTTGAATATAGTTTTCCCTAAATTTTATTTGTTTTTCTCAAAATCTAGGGTTTTTTTTTTAGATGTTTGTTTAATTCTATTGTTCATTGTATATCCTTTAGTATGATTGCTCTCGAATGCCACAGTTTTCAAGTTATATTTCATTCAGAGATCAAACCAAACAGCACTTAACTGATTCAGAATCCCTTATTCTTAACTGATTCAGAATCTCTTATTCTTAATAATTCAGCACTTATGCTTCAGTTTCTACCAAACAGCCCCTAAGAGTATTACTCAACCATGTTGTTTCTGCCACCGCATTAGCGACCCCTCGGTATTCAGCCTCCGCACTGGACCGAGAAACAGTGGCTTAACGCTTTGAAGACCAAGACAGTAAATTATTACCCATAAAAATGCAGTATCCAGACGTGGAACGACGAGAATCCGGGCAACCGGCCCAATCGGCATCGGAGTAGGCTGTCAGGGATCTAGCTGGTGTCGGGACAATCTGTAAGCCGAAATGGAGAGTACCACTGACATACCGTAGGATCCGTTTCAGAAAATGAAAGTGTGGTTCCCGGGGCTGATGCATGAAGAGACAAACCTGTTGAACAACATACGTTATATCAGGCCTCGTAAAGGTCAAATACTGTAAGGCACCTGCAAGAGCCCGGTAGTGGGAGCCATCAGGGAGCAATTCTCCGGCAGTTGCACTAAGTTTTGATGAGGGTTCAACCGGGGTGGTACAAGGCTTGCAGTTCGTCATTCCGGCCCGATGAAGAATGTCTTTGGCATAAGCAACTCTTACTCTACTTCACGTCCCAATTAAGGCTCGAAACTAGGAGTATACACATTTGTTACTAAGTTAAGCTAATAGATTCTTACAATGTACTTAGCTAGTGGAATTCACCACAGTCCGGATAGTTGCCGGTTTCACGACCGGACTGAATGTGAAATGAGAAAGTTGTCTCTTATTACATGAAATCAAAAACTGTGAAGAAAGTAAATGAAGGATAGTATCGCCCGGGTGTCCGAGGCGATTGTGCCAATGATCAGAGGTAGCAGCGGTAAGAACGACGGGAGACTCCGGTGTAGTGAAAGGATAAAGTTCCCCGGAGCTATTGTGGCGTGAAAGCGGGGTTCCATTCTTGAGATCCTTCACAGTAAAACCATATGGGTCAAATTCCACAGAAGTTTGATTATCAATTGTAAACTTACGAACAGACAACAAATTTTTAATGACATTGGGTGTAAACAGAATGTTATTAAGGGTATAAGAATGATTAGGAATGGGGTGAGTTGTGTTGCCAGATCCATGAACAGGTAAAGTTTGGCCATTCCCAACAAATATATTCTTCACAGGTGTAAATGATAATGGGGTAGATATTTTACCTGGATCGGACGTGAGATGAGAAGATGCCCCAGAATCCATATACCAAGTCGGGTCATTGGCGCCAAGATGAACCTGCTCCATTGTTTTAGCTAATTCCTGTGGGCTGAAATCATTAACAGCAGCAAAGGATGGGGCCGGCCCAGTTGATGGTCCGTAATACATATGTGAAGGCCCAGCAAATGATTGGTAGTGGGCTGGAGAGTTGTTCCAGCGATTTGGGGGTGGGGCAGGTTGAGTAGGGTACGGCGAGGGGGGAGGGGTCCATGGCTGCCATTGTTTTGGCCAGGAGCCGGCAGGTGGTGGCGAAGGTTGCAGGTTTTGTTGAGACCCGCGTGGTTGAACCCTGTTATTGCGTCCTTTAGGACGATTGTGTTGAGACCCACGTCCATTCCTTTGGCCGGTATTTCCGATGTGATTTGGCCGGTTGTTACCATCTCCAAAGGGATTAAGTCGGTGCGTGGCGGCGGTGTGGCTGTTGCGATCGGCAGAAGGAGCCACCAGAACCGAAGCTTGCGGGTTTTGACGAGCATTCAACCGGAGTTATTCCAGTTGTAACATGTTGCGTGCGGTATCCCATGTGGGTGAACTCTGGTTGATGAATGCTCCTACCATGTCAAATTCCGAGGGAAGACCTCGGACAAGTTGAAGAACCAAACGTGATTCTTGAACCGGGTGGTCCACATCAGCTAGTTGTTGGGCAAGATCCTTGAGTTTTTGACAATAAACATCAAGGTTCGCACAGGAGGCCAACGTAAGATTGGAGAATTCCTGTTCGAGTGCCGCCGCCCTCGACCCCTTGTTGTTTAAGAAAATTGCTTTTACCTTATTCCAAGCATCGAGTGCGGTGGTGTCTGTATCCATCACCCGGGTCAGCAGTTCATCGGACAACGTGCTGTAGATCCACTGTCGCACCAGGGCATCGATCTCGAGCCACTGCGTATAACCCTCATCGTCTTCTTTCGGTGGAGCGGTACCGTCGATGTGGTTCATGACTTTGTAAGCGACGGCTTGCACTTTGAATAGCTTTGTCCACAAGGAATACGTGATTTTGACACCGTCAAGAACTCGCACCTTGAGTTGGATATTAGTGACGCCATAGGCAGGGTGTAAAGGTGTGGGTTTGGGGTCGGATGAGACATCCCCATTCTTGTTGGTGTTGGTTTCAACCATTGAATGAGAAGGCACCGGAGATTAGGGGACAATGGGGCTGGCGGCAGGGAGAAAAAAATGAAGAGGCTGTGATACCATAAAAGTGTTTTAGGGTAATTGATTTCGTCAGTTGCATTATGAACAATATCCCTATATATAGGGAGAGTACAAGGGATCTTAATAAGGCAAGTATCTATACAAATCAACTATTCTATGGAGGAGATATATCAAATATAATACAAGAATACTATACGCTAATAAAAAATTATAGTTACATTAGCTTGAACGTATATTCGTTAACTCTAGATGTACAAAGTCTCAGTTCAATCTCTAAGTTGGTATACAATCCCGATATTACAGAGCCACTCAAAGTGGAGTAACACATGATGAACGTTTGAGTTTAATAGGTGATCCTCTTAAACCAAGATGTCTAAGCTAAATGTATCTATTAAGCTTTTAAATACTCAAACATTAGTCTTAACAAATGACAATAATCATTAATTAACCTTGCTTGTTTGAACTTTGAAGGGTTTGTGTTCATTGTTTAATATTTTTCTTAATACTACATTTATAGTTCACGATTGGGGTGTTTATCCCATCTAGTTATACTCAAATGCACGATTAATTGAATGTTATTTATCATAAGGTGAAAAGTCGAGGTACCGAATCTGCCTTTAAGCTAAAAGAAAAGGTTAATAATACAACTTTCTCGCACTTGTTTGGTCGAAGTATGTTTTCTTACTTCTTGGATTACGTTTGAACATTGAATTGGTATAATATGCGGATATGGATGACGATTGCAATCGAGATTAAGGGCCACAACAATAATTCAAGCCGCCTGAGGGACCCTACTCAAAAACTAACCCTTACCATCGTGATATCATATCTAGGGGTGTTCAATAATATCCGAGTCCGGATCCGTATTTGAATTTTCCGAAATTCCGTACCCGAATTGTCCGAAATTCCGTACCCAAATTTTCCAAAAATTTCAGATATCCGGAATTTCGGATACCAAAACTCGGATATCCGAATTTTCGAACTTGGACTTGGAATTTAGTTTTTAAATATTTTGGAAGTATCGGGTACCCGGATATCCGAAAGTTTTAGTAAATTAAAATTTATTTTATATAAAAAAATAAGAATTAGGGTTATGTTTTGTTAGGTTATTGAATTCATCGCGTCTACGTTCCACACTTCACTCCCCTTCCCGTTGCCACATTCCACGGCCCTCCATCCATTGCATCTCCAGCCTCCACGGCGACGGCGCCACTCCTTCGCCCTCCGGCCTCCGCCTTACAGCAGTACAGCCTCCAGCCTCCGCCCTACAGCTTCCACTCCTCCGCCCTCCAGCCTCCCCCCTCCACTCCTCCATTCTTGTTTGCGTGTAAAGCCGTTTTCGTCTATTCCTCTAGCCTCCGCCGCTCCTTCTCAATTTCATAGTCGATGAATGACGACTGTTTGTGTTGAAATCTGTTTGCGGTATTCTCGTCAAAACTCAAAAGGTAAAGCTGTTTGCGATATTCCGTTTCAATTTCATATTTGTCTATGTAATTGCTTAGCTATTTGAGTTTCAATTTCAATTTCATAGTTGATGAATTTATGATATATCTGTTTCAATTTCATAGTTGATGAATATATGATATATGTGTTTTGTAGGAATTAACCGTGGAACAATACAATTTTATTGATGAAACGGTTGAGGAATCTTCCGACAATTGAGGTATATAAATCTACATATTTTAGCATATAATTTGTGTACATAAAATTCATTTATGAGATTATTATTTTTAATGTGAGAATTGCATTTATATGATTTTTTTTTTGAAGTAAGAAGCAAGGCAGTGAAGCAGCAGGCTAGCAAGCAGCGTCCCAGGTAGCAGCAGCAAAAATTATGAACTTTTTTCCAAATTAGAAGGCAAACGGTAGCAGCAGATAGCCGACTAGTGCGATTATTATTATTAACTTTTTTTTTGTGTGTGAAGGTGGTGGATCAAGTTTGAATTGCATTAAGACAGGTTAAATAAAGGATGTTTCTAATAGCAAAGTTGGAATGAAAGATGTTTATGCGATATCGCGATTAATATTATCTAATATGTTTGTTTTTTGGTTAATTTGATTTGTATTTGCAAGACTTGAACCATGTTTATTTCTTTTGTCGTATTTTTAGTTCGAACTTAGGCAACAAAAAAAGTGGGAACACGTTTATGTCTATTTAAATTTGAATTTTTTTTTTTAAAAAAAAATCATTTTCGGATACCGATTAACTTTCCAAGTCCAAGTCCGAGATTTCGGATACCCGGAATTCCGAGTATCCAAAATTTCGGACGTGGACTTGGAAACCGAAATCCAAATTCCAAAATTTTCGGGTACCCAAAATTCGGATATCCGAAAGCCCGGGTACCCGGTTTTGAACACCCCTAATCATATCGTTACTAAAGATATTATATATAAGTTGGACCGTAATACAGCGCGAATTCATCGGTAAAGATCCATTTCGATAGAAAGAAGCTCGGGATGGATGTTTTGGAGTTCTGGAGGCTCGGAAACACTGTCCACATTTATCATGACGAGACTTTTGGTAGTATTAGTGAACATGTTGGACAATTGATATTTTATGAATAAACTAAACTATATTAATTTGTGGGGGTTTCAAACTAAGACTCAAACTATGTATTTATAGACTCTGTAGGTCCGAGATCAAACCAAGAACACGATATCTAATCACAAATGAGTGCGGAAACCTCGTGAGTGATTGATTCAAGAAACAAGTAGAAGAAATAGATTAGATCTAAGGTAAAGATCTAATCTTGAATGAGAAATACTACTTGTTGAAGCTGATCGTAAACACAAGATGAACACAGAAATCGTAAACAGTGATTAGAAAAGCTTGAATAAATCATAAACATGAGGTGGTATTTATACCACCTCTTACAAGTACATGGGCCAATCATAAACTCTAAATAAGCCCAATCATAAACAAATAATCGGCCCACATGGCCTATAAAACAAACTAAACAAAGCCCAAAACTAATGTGCATGCCTCTAATAAACATAGCCCAACAATCTTTCCCTAGGCATGAATCATTATACCACTTACGGCAGCAGCAGATCGAACCTGAAAGTATTCTGAACGTTGTTCGACCACCATCCATTCGCCACAATCCGGTTAGCTGAACCATGGAAGATCCCCACCCTAATAGCGTTTTCCATATCATTCTCATCTCCGAGAATAGGTTGGGAGGCCAGCAGCTTGATGTCTCTCTCTCCAAATCTTAGCAAATCAACCGGATCGTAGAAGCGAAATTGCCTCATCCTTTTGCAGAGCACCACCACCTCATGAGTTGTTGGATCATAACACCAACAGTCAAAGTTTTTGACCAGTGTACCGTCCTCAATCTCATCCAACATGTTGATTACTCTTGTGCGCTTGGTAGGTGGTCTCCTTGCTTCTCCTATGGGCTCTCCAGTTACTGGGTCAGTTTCAGTCTCGACCCACCTCACCTGCTTCAGCTCGAAGTTTGCAAAGTTATCTTCTAGATGGCTCAGCAAATTGTTTCTAATAAGATCTCCTTCAGGGCTGTTCCATCTGTTGATGTAAGGAGCTCTCAGCAGGCTTCTAATCTCAGGCTCAGTCCAGGTATGAAATTGAGCACGTGTTCTGTAGTATTCCACTGGACTGTAGCCGTCACGGATTACGGCAAATAAGTTTCTTCTCTGAATCATAGTGCCAGCACAGAATGGGTTCACGACTCCCTCTTTTGTCTATTGAGCTTTCACCCACATCAATGGTGTATTGAGTGGGGGCTGGACCTTGGAAAAATTCTCTAAACCAGTTGTCGTGGCCTTCAGGCGCTTTGGAGATGACCCTTCCACCTCGGGCATAATCAGACATTGCAATGGAGTCATCTCCATCATCTTCCTGAGCAGCACTGGTACCTTGAGCTCCTTGAGATGAGCTTTGACCTGCGGCACCTGAAGCGTTGGACTCCACAACACTCTTTAAACCAGTAAATTTCTTCTTTAAGTCCATCAGGGCCTCATAAAGATACTTCATTCTGTTCTTGTCTGCCACCTCCTTCTCTTGTAATCTTCTGTTTTCAGCCTGGAGAGCTTTTATCTCATTCTCTCTGATTCTGTTCTGAGACATCAGAAAATTAATATGAGGATCAGCGCTTATCCTCATTTCGATTGGGAGCTCAGCAGCTTGGAATGGACGAAAGCTAGGCATAACGGTTGGTGGCAGGCTTGTTCACAGTTGAGACGCTCATTCTCACTGGACTTGGTATAACAACAGTGTTGTCAACTTCCAGAGATTGCCTTTCTTCACCGAACAGGGCTACGTTCGGTCAGAAGAGGACCTTCAGTCTGTACTTGGGCATGTTGAACTTCAGCAGTTTGTGCAGGGTTTATACTTCTTGAGTAGGTTGACTATTGAGAGCTAGACTCTGATGGATGGACCATTAACAGACTTGAGCCAGTCTTTGTAAATTTGAACCTTACGCTTCTTGGATCAGTCTTCTTCCTTGGAGATGGTTCACGAGCAGGGATGGGTTCTTCAAGAACATCCTCCACATTCAGACTCAGCTCGGGAGGAGTTGCATCGCTGCCTGAAGATCATGAGCATGTCATCCCTTGATCTCTTCTGACTAATGGGTCCCAAATTCCCATATATGTCATCATCATCAACATTTTCATAAGTTGGGAAGATGTCGTCCATAATGTTTTCTTCATCCGAAGGGATCACCTCATCTTCTTCTTGCACATTAACAGCTGGAGTTACTGTTATGTCTTGATCTTCTGCAACTAGATGCATTAACAGTTGGCACATCGGCTTCTGGCTCAGGCTCTTCAAACTCTTGTTCCCTGGCCACCTCGGGAAATGCACCCCTCTTTACCCATTCAAGTCTTCCTTGAAAACTGTTTTTACCCTTTCTATCTTGGGTTTGTAGACCAAATACCCCACAATCCATCACTTTTATGTCCAACTTTTCTACCCTTTCTTCAATCACTGGGTATTTCTTCATGACCACCATTTGTACAAACCTTGGTGTCATCAGGAACTGTTCTCTGGCGCTTAGGTCAGCATTGCCTATCCAATCTAATAACATCATCTTGGAGAAATTGAAGTTCCAATCCAAGGCCAATGCGACGAATGCAGTTCCATGAAGCTTGTTAAGCTGATCGAAGCTTGTTCTTTTGCCCAGAAAAGATTTCTGCATGTAATGCGCCAGGCATCTCCAGTAATGCGGCAACAGCTTCTTAAAGATAGGCGGGAATTTTCCTTCATAACCCATGGATTGAGCACCCGCCAAAACAACTTCCTTTGAATATTCAATCGGATCGATAGCACGATCATTGATGTTCAGCCCTTTTCTGATGTCATCCTCCTTAATCACAATCTCCCTGTTCTGAATCCTTGCAGTAATTGTTGTTTTATCTGCATCAGCTCTAGCAGAACCCCAGAACTCCCTCACCAGCATCTCATCAATAAGCACATTCGTCCTCAGGGCATGGTTTATCTTGCAAGTATTCATCCCGGCTACCAGAGAATAAAATAGTTCCATATGCTTCTCCGGAGGATCTTCAAGATATGCTGGAATGCAATGATCCGGTTCGAACTTAATCTCTTCGTCGAGCATCTCGTCTGCCATCTGAGAAAGACAAGACACATGTATCAGATTTGTTCGTGAAAGAGCAATTAAGTTTATTAACCCTTGTCAAAGTTTAATTGAAAAACAAATTTTACTTTTGAAGTTCACAAAATTTCAATTTAAACTTTAGGGAAAATAATTGATTTAAACTCACGCTCACCAAAATTCACAAACACCATTAATTTTTATCTTAAGTTCAAAGAGATTCAAAAAAAAAATTAAGTGTTTATGATTTTAATTTTCAATTTAAGTGTGTTTACGATCCTTAAAACATGTTTAGGATCCGATAGTTGGGTTTACGATTTTAAAAATGAGTTCACGATCGGGTTCAAGCTCGGTTCAATCGGAAACACATAGCCCAGTCGTAAACTCCTAAAGCCCGATCGTAAACGGGTTCGTAAACTCTGATCGGAAACTCCGATCGTAAACACCGAGTCGTAAACTCGAACGGTTATCGTCTTCAAGTGTCGATCGTAAACGTAGCAAGCCACCATTGTTGAACCTGCAAAAACCTCGTAAACGCATTAAAGCACAATAAACACTCAAATAAACCATCATCAACTACCTTCTAACTGTTTCAAACAAGAAACCAACTTCAAAATCACTCGTAATCGACTCGAACACAGTGAAGGGAGACGATGATCTCGAGTTAGGGCTCAGATCGTAAAAACCGTGAATAGATCGACGAGAACTTGAGGAAACAGTCGATTGAGAAGGGGTTCTTGGTCGGAATCCGTTTGCGAGGTCGATGGTGTACACGGATTGTTCAGCGGAGGTCGGAGGCAGGTTGGATTGGGATTCCGGCGAGTGGCGGTGGCGGTTAGGGTTTCACAGGGCGGTGGTCGTAAACGCAGAGGGAATGGGAGGATCGTAAATGGTAAAAAATGAATCGGAAACATGGTTTTGATTAAAAAAATGTTACACTAAGGCCCCTCATGTTTCAAAATTATTTTATAACCACCCCAATCCTCTTAAAAATAATGTTAATTCTCTAAAAAAGTTAACTTTGAAGAATTTGAGAATTTTACGAAGCTTCCCCTCAGACTCAAACCCCGAGTATCTGATCATGATCATAAAATTAAAAATTAAACTTTAAACACATAAAGACTTAAAAATATTTAAAAAAATTTAAAACAGATAAAATGCCTCAAAATATTTACAGACTTACCTCAGAAATGTTAACCATTTACTTACCTGGTGCTGGTAATTTTCATTGATAATATTTGACGAGTCTTTGACTGAGGAACCCTTTTCAGCTTCCGTTACTTGACGCTCTAGACAATTGCCAGGTGATTTGAACACATAAACTCACATCCAGTTAAGTGCTTAAATATGGTACAATTTTACCGATATGTTTAACCGTCCCCACACCCAATTTTTCATAGCAAAACCTACCCGACCTCAGAGTTTATTGAGGATTCACAAACCCCCAACTTGAGGAACCATGCAACACTGCTTTGACTACCACTTATTTCTATTTTCATGAATTATCGGTTGGTGATCAGGTCGGCCGCATAAGCACGCAGAGAAGACCAACAGAATAATTTTCTTTTCTTTTCTTTTCTTTTTCCTTTCTTTTTCACAAGTTTTCAATTTTTTGAATTCTTTTTCTTTTTCTTTTTCTTTTTCTGTGGTGTTGTCATTTACAGTATAAGCATGGCGTGTGAGAGAGTGAATACTAGGTAATTACCACTCTCAACCCATTTTTGCCGGGACTCAGTTTTTTAAACCATGTAGACTAGGATGGGAAACTAAACATTTATAGAGTTTAGGATTACTGCACTTACATAGATGGTCATAGTTTTGGTTGAGCTTACCGACATATCATCTTTGAGCAGTCTTTCACATCAGCCTTACACGTGTCAGTCTCCGACCGTCTTTGAACATTTTTGCACGTCCTATCAAAAGACATCATAAAAACTTTTTAGTTCAACCAGCACCATTTCTTCCCCTGTTTTTGTGAGACTTTTGAAATAAGACTCAGTTTTTCAATCATTTTTCATTTTTTTTAAATAACATAAGACTTTGTACAAAAACAAAATGATCAGATCATTCCTCGAAGGCAATCATCTTTAGGCCTTCAACACATGATTCAAAATTTGGACGAGGAAGGGGCTTTGTAAAAATGTCCGACACATTCTGATCGGAGCTTACCTTTTGAAGCTGAATTAACTCCCGATCATAGCAATCACGAATAAAATGTACCTTTATGTCTATATGCTTGGTTTTGGAATGTTGGACGGGATTTTTTACAATTTCCAGAGCAGCAGCGTTATCACAAAAGATAGGAGTGTTAACGAATTCCATACCGTAATCTGTGAGCTGATTTTGGATCCATACTACCTGTGAGGTACCGGCAGATGCTGCCACGTATTCAGCTTCGGCAGTTGATTTTGATACGGTATGCTGCTTTTTGCTCTGCCAAGAAATGAGCCTATCTCCCAGGTACTGACATCCTCCAGTAGTAGATTTCCTGTCAAGGTCACTACCTCCATAATCACTGTCAGTAAAAGCATACAATTGAAAATCAGTGTTCTTTGGGTACCAAAGACCAAGCCTAGGCTTGCCCTTCAGATACCTAAAGATACGCTTAACAGCAGATAAATGTGAAAGTTTAGGATTAGCCTGATAGCGTGCACACACACAAACTGCATGCATGATGTCTGGCCTGCTGGCTGTCAAGTACATAAGTGATCCAATCATCGACCGATACTAGAATTCACTCACTGATTCCCCATTGAGATCAGCTGACAAAAGTGGTCTGGATGCCATGGGAGTGGAAATGGGCTTGCAATCCTGCATCTTGAATTTCTCCAGAATCTCATTCACATACTTTGCCTGATGAATAAGAATTCCCGATTCATCCTGTTTTACTTGTAATGCAAGAAAGAAACTCATCTCCCCTTGGTCACTCATTTCAAACTTCTTCCTCATAATCTCTTCAAATTCAGTGCACAATTCCTCGTTTGTTGACCCGTAGATAATGTCATCTACATAAACTTGCACCATGATTATGTCCTCCTTCACCCTCTTCCTAAACAACGTTTGATCAACCACTCCTCTTGTGTATCCATTCTCCACCAAGTGATTGGACAGAGTTTCATACCAGGTGCGCGGAGCTTGATGCAAACCATACAAGGCTTTATCCAGCAGATAAACATGGTCTGGATTTTCCTCATCTATGAACCCTGGTGGTTGAGTTACATAAACCTCTTCATTCATCTCTGCATAAAGGAAGGCAGTCTTCACATCCATCTGATGTACCGTAAAATTGAGATACGTTGCCACAGCAAGAAAGATCCGAATTGCTTCCAATCTAGCCACCGGAGCGTATACCTCATCATAGTCAATCCCATGAACTTGCCTGTGCCCTTGTACTATCAATCTCGCCTTGTTTCTGACAATTATTCCGGTGTCATCCTTTTTGTTCTTATATAACCACCTCGTAGGAATAACCTTCTTGTCTTCTGGCCTCTTCACAAGTCGCCACACTCCCAGCTTTGAGAACTGATTCAATTCATTGTGCATGGCCTCCATCCAATTTGGATCTTTGAGAGCAACCATCACATTAGGAGGCTCAATCTGGGAAATGAAACAGGAAAACATGCAGAAGTTAATGTTTCCCGTGCGGCTTCTAGTGGTGACTCCTGCTGTCACTGGCCCAACCACGTTACTGAGTGGATGATCTCTGTTTATTCTACTCTCTTGGACATCAGGCACTGAAGCAGTAACAGGCAGGTTAGTATTAATAATATTATCAGACATACCTGGGCCTTGAGAATTCACTAGAGCATCGTGTGTTCCTGAACATTCTGGAACATTTGCATTAGAATTTCGTGAAGTTTCTGCCGATGCTCTTTCCACATGTGGCCTCACTTCAGAACTAGGAGCAATGATATCTTCTTCTTCTCCCAGATTGTGGAAAACATTGGAGAAGTTGAAACCTTCAAACAGTGATCCGTAGTCAAAGACCCAATCTGGTCCAGTACCCGCATCGGTTGGATTATCCTCCATCCAATCCACATCAAAGGTTTCGATAATCAATTTGGTGGTTTTGTTGTATACGCGATAAGCACTATTTGCTGAGTAACCGACAAAATAGCACTCATCAGCTTTGGCTTCGAATTTCCCTACATCGGACTGAATTAGCACCGTGCATGGACACCCGAAGGTCTTGAAGTACCCCACCCTCGGCTTTTCTCCATAAACAATCTGATATGGAGTCTTCTCATGTCGCTTGTTCAGAAGTACTCTATTTTGCACATAACAAGCTGTATTCACCGCTTCAGCCCAAAAGAAGATTGGTAGTTTAGCTTCACACATCATTGTTCTTGCTGCTTCAATGAGTGTCCTATTCCTTCTTTCTGCAACTCCATTCTGTTGTGGTGTGTAGGGAGCACTGAACTGCCTTTCAATACCCTTCTCACCACAGAACATGTTTAACTCTGCATTCTTGAATTCTGTTCCATTGTCAGTTCTTATACCCTTCACTCTCTTGTTCAGCTGGTTTTCTAAAAGTGTGACGAACTGTTTTACAAGGGCCGGAGTTTCGTACTTGTTTGATAAAAAGAAGACCCAAGTAAATCGCGAGTAGTCATCCACTATTACGAGACAATAAGAAAACTTGCTGATGCTTTGTACCTGCATGGGACCAAAAAGATCCATATGTAAGAGTTGAAGAACAGATGAGACAGAATTTACAACCTTTGGACGGTGTGGCAACTTGTGCTCCTTCCCCTTAGCACAAGCCACACATTTCTCCACAGACGAGAAATCTTTGATTGGTAAATTTCTAACGTGCTCTCCTTTAGCCAGCTTAGACAGATTCTTCATATTGGCATGCCCCAGGCGACGATGCCATAATAACGCTAGATTCTCATTCTGCTTGGAGATAAGACAGGCTTCTTCAGTAGCTGGAGGTTTGCCCAAATTCAACTGATAAGAATTTCCTATTCTTGGAGTACGCATCAAGATGCACTCCTCTGGAATTTTGATACCTGGCTTGAGGATGATGCATTCCTTCTTGTTGAACAGGACTGAAAATTCTCTATCACACATTTGCGACACACTGAGCAAACTGTGAGATAGTTCCTCCACATAGTGCACGTCAGAAAAAGTCAAGCTTCCACTCTTCACAACCCCTTTCTTACTGATTCTTCCACCTACCCCACCTGCAAAAGATACTCCTCCGCCATTGAAGTCTTGTACCTCTTCCAAAAGGGATAAGTCTCCGGTCATGTGTCGGGAGCAAACGCTATCAACATACCAGAGATTGTCGATAGTTCTACTTGGCTGTCCCTACAAAAATCAGAAATCAGTGAGATTCAGGTACCCAGGCCATAACAGATCTGGGCACTCCTTTGGAGTCAGTGTAATTAACCATTTGAAGGACCATTTCTGGTTTTGGTTCAGATACATTCACATTTTGAATGTTGACTTTTGGTCTCCAGTTAGGTTGCTTTTGAGATTTAGAACTGCTAGCAGAGTTCTTTGCTGGTGACGGTTTCTTTGATGGAGATGTGACCTTTTTACCTTTTGACTTAACAATAGGTGTCCACTCAAGTTTCAATTTAGTATAAACCATTTGTTTTGTTTGAGTGACATCTTTTGGTTTTTCAATAACTGCTTTGCCCTTCGGTTTAGCAACATGGTTGACTTTAGGCACTTGTTTCTCAAAAGGTTTTGTTTTCATTTTGTCTTTTCTTTGATAAACTCCCTTAGGTTTGTAAGATGAGTTTGGAGGTCTAGTCACATTCCACTTTTCTTCAACATGCTTTGTCATCGGAGCTTTTGTGTTCAAAACCTTAGACTGTTCAGTCTTCATTGGTTCTAAACTCTGCTTCCCCTTAGACAAAGCTTGTTGTTTTTGGTTTTTGTTTTCTCCTGCCATCATTTTCTGCAACATACTGGTCCGTGGGTTTTGCGGACAGTATGGTTGATAAGGTCTATTTAAGCAATTTGCAGCAAAATGTCCTGGCTTTCCACATTGAAAACAATTCATAGGTTTAGGCCCATTTACATGACTACACAAATATGAACGTCTTGGGTACGATGATTTCCACTCTGGCTTATCATCCCATTTGTGTATAACATGTTTTGTATCCTTTTCAGGTTGTGTGATCAAACAAAATTGTTCTGATTTAGACTTGTTTGTCCTAATAAAAGCCGACACAACCTGAGGATAAGTCGCAAAGTCTTTGGGTTTAGTCTCACGTCCTACTTTAGTGTTAGGCACACGAATTTTAAAACCATGAATTTCATTACTAGAATTTGAAACATGTTTTAAGGACTTGGACACAACTAATTGCATAGACCTAGACTCATTCAATTCAGACACTGATGCCAGTACATCATCTTTAGGTAAATCAGAAACTACACTACTCGACACATGACACTGTTTAACTCTCAAACATTCTGCATCCTTCCCAGATACATCTTCAATACCTACTTCATCTGCACATGAAACAAAACTATCAGCAGGTCCAACATCATTGTTTAATGACTCCTGGGAAGTACTTGATTCACAAGTGTCTGTCACAGTTTTATCCTGATTACCCAACCCATAAGACATGTGTTTCTCATTTTCTATTTCCTGAGGGGTCATAGGTGTCACTCCTACCAGAACACTATCTAAGGGAGGTCCTATCTCATGTGTTCCTGATTCAGATCTGTCTATCTGATCCTCCTCAAAGATTATTCCTATTATGTCTCTAGAGTTATCTTGAAGAACATTGTTCTTACTTGTGTCTGGGAAACTAATTCCTATTCCACCCTTGTCCTTTCCCATTCTAACATCAGTTATACAGGAGTTCAAAGATTTTCTAGCCTCAAACATTCTTTTGCTTTTCGTTTGATTCATATCAAATTTAACCTGCAACTCATTGTACTTATGTGTGATCTCATCTACCTGATTCCTAAGCTCAGCTATTTCTAACTTAGCATTGTCATACAGGAGAGTTTTCTCAGTTGCCAGTTTTTGATATTTTACTATGTCTAGCTTTTGTGCTTTAACCTTCTCCTCATTTTTCTGCCATCTACCCTTAAATGAACTCCTCTCGCACTTTATCTCAAACAATTCTATCTGATAATTTTTACATATTTGTCTAAGACCAGGAATTATACGAGCACAAGTGGGATCAGAACATACCTTGAGGTTTTCAGCTTCAGCAACGAAGGCTTCCTTATCTTCCACAGGAGTTTCATCAGTAACAACAAAAGCGTGCTCTTCCTCTTCATCCCTTTCCATAGCAGCAATCATTGCATGAGACCTGCTAAACTCTTTCAATTGAGGTGTCCAATCATAACCTCCTCCTTCCTGAACAACCAGAGCCTTTTCTTCTCCCTTTCCTTTGACCTCAGCAGCATTCTTCTCTTCGACCTTCTCTCTCTTAGGCTTAGTGCACTCCCTAGCAAAATGCCCGTACTCATCACAATTGTAGCACCTCAGCTTGCTTTTGTCAAACCCCATCCTTATCTTGTCTTGATCTTTCCAGACGTTTCTCCCAGTCTTTGCCATGAACTTCTTTGCTCTGAAGACCGCCATTGCCATTTGCCATGAGACATCCAACATCTCAACATCTTCAGGATTTATCTGGTTTAGCTCACCCGATAACATATCAGTTGGCACAAGGGTTCCGGCCATGAGAGCATGGTAACTGTTCATAAAACCCATACCGAGAGCAAAATTGGGATCATTTGTATCATCAGGGTTGACGCCTCCACTTGAACTTCCTTGAGGTTGTGCCACAAAGGCAGTTGACTTTGCGACCGAGCTTGTTCCACTCCCAGTTGACTTCCCCTCATGCTTAGCCTCCACATCTTCTGACAACAGAGCTTGATTTAGTTTCCCCGCCAAACTGAGAGAGCTTATATGGTTCAACTCTCTCTGCTTGTCATCGATTAGCTTGGACTTGAGTTTGTTGATTAACTCATCAAGAGATAGTTCACTCAGTTTGTTGTTGTCCTTAATGATAGAGATATTGGTGTTCCAAGATTTGGGTAAACTATTCAACAGTTTCAGATTCTTGTCTTCCTTGTCTGGTTCAACATTATAGCTGGACATTTCAGCCATCAGAGATACAAACCTCTGCACCTGTGCTTCAAAAGATTCACCTTGTACATGGTTGAACATATTAAACTTTTGCTTCAGCATTTGCTTGCGGCTTGCCTTTATGTCAGGATTCCCTTCATAAGCCACAACCAAAGCATTCCAGAGTTCCTTAGCGGTCTTGCAGTGTTTAAATCCTTGAGCAATATCTGGTGTTAATGCCATAGTCATGATGGCAAAAGCTCTTTCCGCTTTGTTGCATCTTTCCCAATCATCATCATCATACTCATCTTCCGTCTTGACCTTCCCTGCATTAACTCCTTCTGCGTGAGTAGGTGTGAATGGTCCATGAATTACTGCCCTCCAGAGTCTTAGGTCAACACTCTTCAAGTGATTTTCAAATTGATATTTCCATTCCAAAAAGTTATCCGCCGAGGTGAGTCTAGGTGGGCGAGTGATGGATCCAATCTCAAAATCCAACTTCTGATACATACTTGGTTCGAAATCCATTTCGTAAGCTTAGGGAACCTAAAACTAATGTCCAAATGTCCAAACAAATGAGATTACGATCAAAAACCCCTGATTACGATCGCAAACAGTTGATTACGATCGTGAACGCCGATTACGATCCAATCAAAAACCGTAAACACCAAACCCGATTAAGAAAATCGTAAACCCTGATTACGATTGTCGATTACGACTCCGAATGTCGTGAACACTTGTTTCCGATTAGAGCCAATCGTAAACACAAATTACGATCCGAAGAAATCGTAAACTCCGATTACGACTCCGAGATTTCGATAACACAGAATCGTAAACTCCAATTACGACCAAGAAAAGTCGTAAACACCTATTTCCGGATCGTAAACTCGATAAAAAAGCAATCTTGAAATCGTAAACCCACAACTGATGAATATCTTCAAACCACGCAGTCGTAAACACCAACTAAACCCAGAAAACCGATCGGAAACTCGAAGAACAGCAGTAGCAGAACTCGTAAACTCCAAAAACCCTTTGAATCTTCAAAAACTCGAACTATAACCCAGAAAACAGCTTGAATCAATATCGTGTGAGCCTCGAATCACTGATTCTTGGCTCTGATACCAATTGTAGGTCCGAGATCAAACCAAGAACACGATATCTAATCACAAATGAGTGCGGAAACCTCGTGAGTGATTGATTCAAGAAACAAGTAGAAGAAATAGATTAGATCTAAGGTAAAGATCTAATCTTGAATGAGAAATACTACTTGTTGAAGCTGATCGTAAACACAAGATGAACACAGAAATCGTAAACAGTGATTAGAAAAGCTTGAATAAATCATAAACATGAGGTGGTATTTATACCACCTCTTACAAGTACATGGGTCAATCATAAACTCTAAATAAGCCCAATCATAAACAAATAATCGGCCCAGATGGCCTATAAAACAAACTAAACAAAGCCCTAAACTAATGTTCATGCCTCTAATAAACATAGCCCAACAGACTCCATTGGCTCCTAATTTGACTCAAACTTTAACTTGGTAACAAGAAATAATACTAATAAAATAACCCAAAATACATATCTAAAACTTCCACCGAACTATAAGTCTTCAACTTTGCTTTTAACCCTTCAACTTTGATACATTTGTCAATTAAGTAACCCTTTTACTTAAAATATATTAAGATTATACCATTCATTCTCCCCTTTAATCCTAATATGTACCTCCGAGATCCATAATTCCAAATAATACCCGTAACTTATTTCACTTCGATCTTTGGATCGTTTACCTCGTCTTCTTTCTTTTGATCCAACCATCGGTCACATACACCCTCATCTTCATTCGATCCACTCGATTTCACCATTACCATCTCGTTTATCATCATCATAATAATTACTATCATTATCTTCACACCCATCTCAACTGTTCTTTCAATCGAATTCACTCCATGGACAAAATAAAGTAATAAAACCTTAATATTTACTTTTCTCTTTCTTTGAAGTTCGAACCACACGACAAATTAATATTCAATTTTCCCCATGAGCACCTATAGGTCCGAAAATCAACCAATCACGATATCCTAATCACAAACGAGTGCGGAATCCTCGTATGTGATTGATTCAAGAAGAATGTAGAAGAAATAGATTTGATCTAAGATAATGATCAAATCTTGAATGCAAAACACTACAAACTTGAAGCTATAGAAATCTGATCGGAAACACTAAAGTGAGAGAGAAATCGTAAATGTATATTCCAAAAGCTTAATCATAAACACAAATAAGAGAGGTATTTATACTACCTCTTACAAAACCTAGGGCCAATCATAAACACAATTGGCCCAATCATAAACTCAAAGAAATCGGCCCACATGGCCTAAAACATAAACTAACAAAGCCCAAAACTAATGTTCATGCCTCTAATAAATATAGCCCAACAATCTTCCCCTAGGCATGAATCATTAGACTATCTACGGCAGCTGGAGATCGAATCTGAAAGTGTTCTGCGCATTGTTTGACCACCATCCATTTTCCACGATCCGATTAGCCGTTCCATGAAAGATCCCCACCCTTATAGCATTTTCCATATCATTCTCATCACCGAGAATAGGTTGGGAGGCGAGGAGCTTGATGTCTCTTTCTCCAAATCTCAGTAGATCAACTGGATCGTAGAAACGGAATTGCCTCAATCTCTTGCAGAGCACCACCACCTCGTGAGTTGTTGGATCATAACACCAACAGTCAAAGTTTTTGACTAGGGTACCGTCTTCGATCTCATCCAACATATTGATCACTCTAGTGCGCTTGGTGGGTGGCCTCCTTGCTTCTCCTATCGACTCTCCAGTCACTGGGTCAGTTCCAGACTCGACCCATCTCACTTGCTTCAGCTCAAAGTTTGCAAAATTGTTCTCTAATTGGCATATCAGGTTGTTTCGAATAAGATCTCCTTCGGTGCTATTCCATCTGTTGATGTATGGAGCTCTTAGCAAAATTCTAATCTCAGGCTCAGTCCAGGTATGAAATTGGGCACGTGTTCTGTAGTATTCCACTGGACTGTAGCCGTCACGGATTACGGCAAACAACTTCTTCTCCGTGTCATAGTGCCAGCACAGAATGGCTTCACGACTTCCCCTTTTATCTATTGAGCTTTCACCAACATCAATGGTGTATTGAGTGGGGGCTGGTCCTTGAAAGAATTCTTTAAACCAGTTGTCATGGCCTTCTGGCGCTTTGGAGATGACCCTTCCACTTCGGGCATAATCTGACATTTCAATAGTGTCATCTCCATCATCAACACTCACTGCTTCTGCACCTTGCACTCCTTGAGATGTACCTTGACCAGGGGCACCTGAAGCATTTGATTCCACAACATTTTTCAGATCACCAAACTTCTTCTTCAGGTCCATCAAAGTCTCATACAGGTATTTCATTCTATTCTTGTCCGCCACCTCCTTATCTTTCAGTTTTCTGTTCTCAGCCTGGAGTGCTTTTATCTCTGACTCCCTAATTCTGTTCTATGACATCAGAAAGTTTATGTGAGGGTCTGCACTTATCCTCATCTCAATAGGTAGCTCAGCAGCTTGAAGTGGGCGGAAGCTTGGAATAACAGTTGGTGGCAAGCTTGTTCCACTAGAAACACTAATTCTGACAGGGCTGGGTATAACAACAGTGTTATCAACCTCCATAGTTTGCCTTTCTTCATGAAAAGGGCTACGTTCATTCAGAGGAGGGCTTTCAGTCTGAGCCTGGGCAGGTTGATCTTCAACACTTGGAACTGTCGATTCTTCTTGAGCAGCTTGACTTTGAGAACTAGACTCAGTTGGATGGACCATTAACAGACTTGAGCTAGTCTTTGTGAACTTGAATCAGATACTTCTTGGATCTATCTTCTTTCTGGGAGATGGTTCACGAAAGGGGACTGGCTCTTCGAGCATTTCATTCACATTGAACTGCACATCCAACTCATGAGGGATGGAATCACAACTGGAAGATGAATTCAGGACATCTCTTGATCTTTTCAGATTTATTGGCTCCAAGTCTCCATAGATATCATCATCCATATTTCCTTGATTAGCAAAAATGTCGTCCATAACATTCTCTTCATCTGAAGGTATCACCACATCTTCTTCTTGCACATTCACAGCCGGAGTTGCTGTTATATCTTGATCTTCAGCAACAAATGCATTTACAGTTGGCACATCGGCTTCAGGTTCAGGTTCTTCAACCTCTTGTTCCCTTGCCACCTCGGGAAATGCACCCCTCTTGACCCAATCAAGCCTTCCCTGAAAGCTGTTTTTACCCTTTCTGTCTTGGGTCTGTAGTCCAAATACACCACAATCCATTACCTTAATATCCAGTTTTTCCACCCTCTCTTCAATCCTGGGATATTTCTTCATGACCACCATCTATACGAATCTTGGTGTCATCAAGAACTGTTCTCGGGCGCTCAAGTCAGCATTGCCTATCCAGTCTAATAGCATCATCTTGGAGAAGTTGAAGTTCCAGTCCAAGGCCAATGCGACAAAAGAAGTTCCATGAAGTTTGTTGAGCTGATCAAAGCTAGTTCTCTTGCCCAGAAATGATTTCTGCATATAGTGTGCCAGACACCTCCAGTAGTGCGGCAGCAACTTCTTAAAAATGGGCGGAAACTTTTCTTCATACCCCATAGATTGAGCACCCGCTAAAACAACTTCCTTGGGATACTCAATCGGATCAACAGCTCGATCATTGATGTTCAGCCCTTTCCTGATATCTTCTTCCAGAATCACTACTTGTCTGTTCTGAACAGTTGCGGTAATACTTGTCTTATCAGCATTTGCTCTCGCTGTTCCCCAGAACTCCCTTACAAGCTGCTTGTCGATCAGCACACTTGTTCTCAGAGCGTGATTTATCTTGCATACATTCATCCCGGCCACCAGTGAATAAAATAACTCCATATGCTTCTCTGGTGGGTCTTCAAGATACGCCGGGATGCAGTGATCACTTTCAAACTTTATCTCTTCATCCAGCATGTCGTCTGCCATCTGAGAAAGACAAGACACATGTATCAGACTTGTTCGTTAAAGTGCAATTAAGTTTATTAACCCTTGTCGAAGTTCAATTGAAAATCAAATTTTACTTTTGAAGTTCACAAAATTTTAATTCAAACTTTTAGGGAAAATAATTGATTTACCGTCACAGATTGACAAACACACTTAATTTATACTTAAACTGATCAGTTTTGATGAGAAAATTAAGTGTATAGTCTTTATAATGTGATTACAATCCAAAACATGTGTTTACGATATTTTAATCGAGTTCACGATTGGTTCTATTATGGCCCAATCGTGAACGCCAAGTCCAATCGTAATCTCCATATTACTCCGAAGCCCGATCGTAAACTTCTTTTGTCGTATACTAGGGTCGTAAACATCGAATCAGGGAACATGGAATCGTAAACGATGATCGTAAACGAAAATCGTAAACAGTCAACAGTCGTCTTGTTCACAACGATGATCGTAAACGCCGAAAACCTCCATTAACAAACCTGCAACATACTCGTAAACACGTTAAAACCCATCAAGAACGAATAATGAAAGTTTATTACTACCTTGAAAGCGATTCTAACACAAATCTGGCTTTAAATCTTGCAAACACGACTTCGAACTCAGCAAAAACACGAGTTAGGGCTTATAGCACAAAAATCGTGAATAGATTACTGAAATCTTGGTAAACTAGATGATTGTGGTGTGTTTCTTGGTCGGAAATGGATTGCGAGGGAGATGGTGAGGTCTGATTTCACAGGGGTGGTCGGAGATGGTCGGGAACAAGTTTCCGGTGAGGGTAGCGGCGGGGCTAGGGTTTTTCTCGACGGAGATCATAAATGGGAGAGAGAGAGAAAATGTAGATCGTAAATGAAAAATGAATCGTAAATGGGGTTTTGTTTGATGAAAATTTTCATTTTACCCCCTCAAGTCTTGAAAGTCATACAAAACACTCCCAAACCTCAAAAAGATATTAATTCTCTTAAAAATGTTAACTTTGAGAAACTTTGAGAATTTACGAAACTTCCCCTCAGAGTCAAACCCCGAGTATCTGATCATGATCATAAAATAATATTTAAGAAGATAAATTTTAAACATTTAAAGACTTGAAAGATAAGCTAAGCTATAAATCAAATACAACCTAATTACAGGAATAAAAATTTACTTGCCTCGAAGCTGATGTAAATTTATGGATCAAACCAGACACATCTTTAACTGAGGAACCCTTTTTAGCTTCCGTTACTCGACGCTCTAAACGATTTTTCAAAAATTTTGAAACCATATAAACTCACATCCAGTTAAAACATTTTAAGTGCTTAATTGTGGTACATAATTACCGACATGTTTAACCGTCCCCACACCTAATTGTTCATAGCAAAACCTACCCAACCTCAGAGTTTATTGAGGATTCACAAACCCCCAACTTGAGGAACCATCCAACACCGTCATGACAAACACTTATTTATTTAATTATCAGTTGGTGATCAGGTCGGCCGCATAAGCACGCAAAGAAGACCAAAAATAATTACTTTATTGATTTTTCATTTTTCTTTTTCTTTTCATTTTTTCTTTATCTTTTCATTTTTCTTTTTCATTTTTCTTTTTCTTTTCATTTTTCTGTGATGTTGTCATAATAGCATAAACATGGCGTGTGAGAGAGTGAATACTAGGTGAATACCACTCTCAACCCGTTTTTGCTAGGACTCAGTCTTTTAAAATATGTAAACTAGGATGGAAAACTAAACATATATAAGAGTTAAGTTTACTGCACTTACATGGATGATCATAGTTTTTTGATTTAGCTTACCGAACATCATCTTTGAGACGTCTTTCACTTCTGCCTTACACGTGTCAGTCTCCGATTGTCATGGAAATTTATATCACTTCCTACCAACTCAAGGCAAACAAAAGACATCATAAAAACCACAAACAAATATTTTTTAGATTTTCTGAAACAACGATATTTCTTCCCCTGTTTTTATGAGGCTTTTGAAAGATAGACACACATTTTTTTTTAAAAAAAAAAATTTACAAGGAAGTTTTATCAGATCATTCCTCGAAGGCAATCATCCTTAGGCCTTCGACACACATTTCAAAATTGGGGCGAGGTAGGGGTTTTGTGAAAATATCAGACACATTCTGGTCTGAGCTCACCTTTTGGAGCTGAATTAACTCCCGATCATAACAGTCACGAATAAAATGTACCTTTATGTCTATGTGCTTTGGTTTTGAATGATGAACGGGGTTTTTCACAATTTCTAGAGCAGCAGCATTATCACAAAAGATAGGAGTGTTAACGAATTCCATACCGTAATCAGTGAGCTGATTTTGTATCCATACTACCTGTGAGCATCCAGCGGATGCTGCCACGTATTCAGCTTCTGCAGTTGATTTTGAGACGGTATGCTGCTTTTTGCTCTGCCAAGAAATGAGTCGATCTCCCAGATACTGACATCCACCAGTTGTTGACTTCCGGTCAAGATCACTCCCTCCATAATTACTGTCAGTATATGCAAACAATTGGAAATAAGTGTTCTTTGGGTACCAAAGTCCAAGCCTAGGCCTGCCCTTTAGATACCTAAAAATACGTTTAACAGCAATTAAATGTGAAAGTTTAGGATTAGCCTGATAGCGGGCACACAGACACACTGCATGCATAATATCCGGCCTGCTTGCTGTCAAGTACATAAGTGATCCAATCATCGAGCGATACATGAATTCACTCACTGGCTCCCCATCTGCATCTGCTGTCAGTAGAGGTCTGGATGCCATGGGAGTTGAGATAGGCTTGGAGTCTTGCATCTTGAACTTTTCTAGAATCTCATTCACATATTTTGCTTGGTGAACAAGAATCCCAGATTCATCTTGTTTTACTTGCAAGTCTAGGAAGAAGCTCATCTCTCCCTGATCGCTCATTTCAAATTTCTTTCTCATTATCTCTTGAAACTCGGTGCATAATTCTTCGTTTGTTGACCCGTAGATAATGTCATCTACATAAACCTGCACCATGATGATGTCATCCTTCACCCTTTTCCTAAACAGCGTCTGATCAACCACTCCTCTTGAGTAACCATTCTCCACCAGATGAGTTGACAGTGTCTCGTACCACGTGCGAGGAGCTTGATGTAGTCCATACAAAGCCTTATCCAGAAGATACACATGATCTGGATACTCCTCATCTACAAACCCCGGTGGTTGAGTCACATAAACTTCTTCATTCATTTCTGCATATAGAAATGCTGTCTTAACATCCATCTGGCAAACCGTGAAGTTTAGAAATGATGCCACTGCTAGAAATATCCGAATAGCCTCCAATCTTGCCACGGGTGCATACACTTCATCATAGTCAATTCCATGAATTTGCCTGTGGCCTTGAACAATCAACCGTGCCTTGTTTCTGACAATTATACCCGTGTCATCCTTCTTGTTCTTATATAGCCAACGAGTGGGTATAACTTTCTTATCCTCTGGCCTTTCCACTAGACGCCACACTCCCAGCTTAGAAAACTGATTAAGTTCATTGTGCATGGCCTCTATCCAACATGGATCTCTGAGAGCAACCATCACATTAGGAGGCTCAATCTGGGATATGAAGCACGAATACATGCAGAAATTAATGTCTCCCGTGCGGCTTCTAGTGGTGACACCTGCTGAAACTGGCCCAAGTATATTGCTAATTGGATGGTCTTTGATGATCCTTGATACTTGAACATCTGGCACAGCAACAGAAACAGGCAGGTTAGAATTAACAATATTATCATTCATACCTTGGTTTGGAGAAACTTCTGAATCAGCATCTTTAGTTCCCGAAGATCCTGGAGCAACTGTATTGACATTTGTGGGAACTGCATCTGGCGCTTTCTCAGCAACCTTTTCAACATGAGCCCTTGATTCAGATGATTGTGCAATAATGTCTTCTTCTTCACCCAATTGATGGAAGACATTTGAAAAATTGAACCCTTCAAACATCATCCCATAGTCAAAAATCCAATTCGGTCCACTCCCTGCATTTGTAGGATTGTCTTCAAGCCAGTCCACGTTATATGCCTCGATGATAACTTTTGTGGTTTTGTTGTAGACACGATAGGCACTATTTGCAGAATAACCCACGAAATAACACTCGTCGGCCTTTGCTTCGAATTTCCCAACATCGGACTGAATCAGAACCGTGCAAGGACACCCGAGAGTCTTGAAATATCCCACAGTTGGCTTCTCTTTGTAAACAATCTCATAGGGAGTCTTCTCATGACGCTTGTTTAACAGAACACGATTCTGCACATAACAGGCCGTATTGACCGCTTCAGCCCAAAAGAAGATTGGAAATTTAGCTTCACACATCATTGTCCTTGCTGCTTCAATGAGTGTCCTGTTTCTTCTCTCAGCGACTCCATTCTGTTGCGGAGTATAGGGCGCACTAAATTGTCTCTCTATCCCCTTTTCTCCACAGAACATATTCAACTCAGCATTTTTGAATTCTGTTCCGTTGTCCGTTCTGATAGCCTTGACCTTCTCGTTCAGCTGATTCTCTATAAGCGTGACAAACTGCTTCACTAAGATCGGAGTTTCATACTTGTTTGATAAGAAGAAGACCCAAGTGAATCGTGAGTAGTCATCCACAATCACGAGACAGTAAGAGAATTTGCTGATGCTTTGAACTTGCATTGGCCCAAATAAATCCATATGAAGAAGTTGCAACAAGGATGACATTGAATTTGCTATCTTCGGACGGTGTGGCAACTTGTGCTGCTTCCCCTTCGCACAAGCCACACATTTTTCCACAATAGAGAAATCTTTGATAGGCAGTTTTCTGACATGTTCTCCCTTTGCAAGCTTTGTCAAATTCTTCATGTTAGCATGCCCCAGACGCCTATGCCACAAAAGAGCTAAGTTCTCATTTTGTTTGGATATGAGGCAGGCTTCTTCTGAAATTGGGGGTTGACCCATATTAAGCTAATAAGAGTTTGCTCTTCTCGGAGTACGCATCAAGATGCACTCCTCTGGAATCTTCACACCAGGCTTGAGAATTATGCACTCCTTGCGGTTGAACAACACAGAGTAGTCTCTATCACAAATCTGAGAGACACTCAGAAGACTGTGTGACAGCTCCTCCACATAGTGTACGTCAGAAAACGATAAATTACCACTTCTCACCACTCCTTTCTTGCTTATCCTTCCACCCACACCACCTGCAAATGATACACCTCCCCCATTGAAGTCTTCCACATCTTCCAAAAGGGATAAATCTCCGGTCATATGTCGGGAGCAACCGCTATCAACGTACCAGAGATTGTTGATAGATCTTCTTGGCCGTCCCTACACAAATCAGAGATCAGTGAGATTCAGGTACCCAGGCCATAACAGATCTGGGCACACCTTTGGAATCAATGTAATTAACTAATTGGAGGGTCATTTCTTGCTTTTCAGGTACATTCACATTTTGAATGCTGACTTTTGGTTTCCAGGTGGTGTCTTTCTGTGGTTTAAACACATTTGATGAGTTCTTCCCAGACTCAGGTTTCTTTTTCGGAGATGTGGCATTTTTACCAGATGGCTTTTTAACCGGTGTCCACTCAAGTTTCAGTCTTGTGTAAACCAGTTGTTTTGTTTGAGTGAAATCTTTTTGTTTTAAAGCCTGTTGCTCAACATTTGCTTTTCCATTAGGTTTATTAACTCTTTTGACTTCAGTCATTTGTTTCTTAACAAATTCTGGTTTTATCTTATCATTTCTTTTATAAACTCCTTTTGATGCATAAGTTGGTTTTGGAGTTTTGGCCACATTCCATTTTTCAACAACAGGCTTTGTCACAGGTGCCTTTGTGTTTGAAACCTTAGACTGTTGAGTCTTCATTGGTTCCAAGAACTGCTTCCCCTTAAACAAAGCTTGTTGCTTCTGCTTTTGCTTTTCTCCTGTCATCATTTTCTCCAACATACTAGTCCGTGGGTTTTGCGGATAGTATGGTTGAAATTAGCAGCAAAGTGTCCTGGTTTTCCACATTGAAAACAGTTCATGAGTCTAGGTCCATTGACATGACTACAGAGGTATGAACGTCTTGGGTAAGACGACTTCCACTCTGGCTTATCATCCCATTTGTGTATAACACGTTTCGTATCTTTTTCTAGTTGTGTAATTAAACAAAATTGCTCTGACTTAGTCTTGTTTGTTCTATTGAAAGCCGACACAACCTGGGGATAAGCTACAAAGTCTTTGGGCTTAGTCTCACGACCTACTTTAGTGTTAGGCACACGAATTTTAAAACCATCAACTTTTTCATTGGAATTAGAAAGATGTTTTGACAACACAGATACAACTACTTGTTTTGACTTGGACGTATTAAGTTCTGACACAGATGCCAGAACATCGTCCTTGGGTAAATTAAGACTAGAACTACTAGACACATGACATTCATTGACTTTCAAACATTCAGCATCCTCCCCTGACACATCTTCAATACCTACTTCATCTGCACATGAAACAAAGCCATCAGCAGGTTCAACACTATTGTTTAATGATTCATGGGACGGACCTGATTTACTAGTGGATGCCATTGTTTCATTCTGTTTACCCAACCCATAGATCATGTGTTTCTCATTTTCAAATTCCTGATCAGTCATAGGTGTCACTCCAACTAGAACACTATCTAACGGAGGTCCTATCTCATGTGTTCCTACTTCAGACCGATCAACCTGATCCTCCTCTAAGATTATTCCTATTATATCTCTAGTTCTATCCTGAGGAACATCATTCTTGCTTTTGTCTGAGAAGCTAATTCCCATTCCACCTTTGTCTTTTCCTATTCTAACATCAGTTATGCAGGTGTTCAAAGACTTACTGGCCTCTAGCATTCTCTTGCTTCTCATATGATTCATGTCAAGTTTTACCTGCAACTCATTGTTCTTATGTTTAAGTTCATCTAGCTGCTTACTTAGTTCAGCTATTTCTAACTTAGCATTGTCATACAACAGAGCTTTCTCAGTGGCAAGTTTTTGATATTTCACTATGTCTAATTTCTGTGCTTTAACCTTTTCCTCATTCTTCTGCCATCTACCCTTAAAGGAACTCCTCTCGCATTTTATCTCAAACAATTCTAACTGATAATTTTTACAGATTTTTCTAAGTCCAGGAATTATACGAGCACAAGTGGGATCAGGACATACCTTATCGTTATCAGTCTCAGCAGCAAAGGCTTCCTTGTCATCCACTGGAGTTTCTTCAGGTTTCTCATCAGTCACAACAAAAGCATGCTCTTTCTCTTCATCCCTTTCCATAGTAGCAACCATTGCATGTGACAAGCTAAACTCTTTCAACTGAGGTGTCCAATCATATCCACCTCCTTCCTGCACGACCAAAGCACTCGACTCAGCCTTTCCCTTTCCATCACCTGCTTTCCTTTCTTCTGTTCTTTCTTTCCTCGGCTTTGTGCACTCTCTTGCAAAATGCCCATACTCGTCACAGTTGTAGCACCTCAGCTTGCTTTTGTCAAACCCCATCCTGATCTTATCTTGGTCCTTCCACACATTCCTCCCAGTCTTTGCCATGAACTTCTTAGCTCTGAAAACAGCCATTGCCATCTGCCAAGAGACGTCCAACATCTCTACATCTTCTGGATTTATCTGATTCAGTTCACCCGACAGCATCTCAGTTGGCACTAAAGTTCCTGCCATGAGAGCATGATAGCTGTTCATAAAGCCCATACCGAGGGCAAAGTTAGGATCATTCGTAGCATCAGGGTTGACACCACCACTTGAACTCGCATGAGGTTGTGCCACAAATGCAGTTGACTTTGTGACAGAGCTTGGTCCACTTCCAGCTGACTTTCCATCTTGCTTAGAAACAACTTCTTCAGACAACAGGGCTTGGTTCAATTTTTCCCGCCAAGCTAAGGGAGCTTATATGGTTCAATTCTCTCTGCTTGTCATCAATGAGCTTTGACTTCAATTTGTTGATCATATCATCAAGAGATAGCTCACTCAGCTTGTTGTTGTCCTTAATGATGGAAATGTTGGTATTCCAGGATTTGGGCAGACTATTCAGCAGTTTCAGATTCTTATCTTCCAGATCCGGTTCAACACCATAGCTTGACATTTCGGCCATCAGAGACACGAACCTTTGCACCTGTGCTTCGAAGGATTCACCCTGAATGTGGTTGAACAAATTGAATTTCTGCTTTAGCATTTGCTTGCGGCTTGCCTTAATGTCCGGATTTCCCTCATATGCCACAATCAAAGCATTCCAGAGTTGCTTGGCAGTCTTGCAGTGCTTAAATCCTTGTGCAATGTCTGGTGTAAGTGCCATAGTCATAATTGCAAATGCCCTCTCAGCTTTGTTGCATCTTTCCCAATCATCATCATCATATTCGTCTTCCGTTTTAGCTTTACCTGCATTGGTTCCTTCTGGATGTGTAGGTGTGTGTGGCCCATGAATTACCGCTCTCCAGAGTCTGAGATCAACACTCTTCAAGTGGTTTTCAAACCTATATTTCCATTCCAGAAAGTTATCCGCCGATGTTAGTCTAGGTGGACGAGTGATGGATCCAATCTCAAAATCCAACTTCTGATACATACTTGGTTCGAAATCCATTACGAAAGCTTAGGGAACTTAAATCTAAAGTCCAAATGTCCAACACAAATGATTATGATTACACAAAACTTGATTACGATCGTAAAAGCTTGATTACGATCGTGAACACCAGATTACGATCCAACCAAAATCGTAAACACAGAAACCGACAGAGAAAATCGTAAACTCGATTACGATCACCTGATTACGATAACCACAAGTCGTAAACGCCCGATTCCGATCCAAAAATGTCGTAAACTTCAATTACGATCAAGTACGATCGTAAACGCGATACTCCGGATCTTAAACACGATAAAAAAGTGATATTGAACTCGTAAACTCGATTACGATGAAGATCTTCAACCGAAACAGTTGTAAACACCAAGTAACCCAGAAACACCAATCGGAAACACGAAGAACAGCAGCAGCAGAACTCGTAAACACCAACACAGCCTTCAAATCTTCAAAAACCAACACTTTAATCCAGAAAACAACTTGAATCAATATCGTGAGAGCCTCGAATCACAGATTCTTAGCTCTGATACCAATTGTAGGTCCGAAAATCAACCAATCACGATATCCTAATCACAAACGAGTGCGGAATCCTCGTATGTGATTGATTCAAGAAGAATGTAGAAGAAATAGATTTGATCTAAGATAATGATCAAATCTTGAATGCAAAACACTACAAACTTGAAGCTATAGAAATCTGATCGGAAACACTAAAGTGAGAGAGAAATCGTAAATGTATATTCCAAAAGCTTAATCATAAACACAAATAAGAGAGGTATTTATACTACCTCTTACAAAACCTAGGGCCAATCATAAACACAATTGGCCCAATCATAAACTCAAAGAAATCGGCCCACATGGCCTAAAACATAAACTAACAAAGCCCAAAACTAATGTTCATGCCTCTAATAAATATAGCCCAACAGCACCAGACTCCAAATTAACTTACCTGAATATATACCTTCAAATAAAAGAGTATTAAAACAAAAGGTTAATTCTTCCCTGTTTCTTCATACGGAAGTGTGATGCCCACTCCCAGACTTAGCTCTAGAAGGGGCCACTCATCGGATTTACTCATGAACACAAGGTAATAACAGAGATAACTAAGCAGCGGAAATTTCAAACTTTTATTTATATGCCAAGTACTACAAAGTAAGTGAGATAATTTACATAAGGAAATACTAACTATTACTACGTTTTATATCTATAACTATGCCAGCTCGCCAAAACCTTCCTTCTCCGATAGCTTGCCCGTCTAATCCCTTATCACAAGGGCCTTCTCATAACTAGTCGAAGCCTCACCCTGACCTGACATACATACATTTTTGGAAAAAGGTCAGCTTATGCTGGTGAGTTTTATATATTAAAAGCTTTACCTCGGCATGAGGTTTAAAACCCTTGGACCTACAAGATCCTTTTTTCACAGACATTTATCAAGTATAATATATATCATAATTATATAACACGTAATATTCCTTAACAGGAAACACCCCCTATAAAACCATTTATCCCGCTAACCCTTCCTACAACCCCAACATCTATTACAAGTGTAAACCCTGCTAATATATAAGCAGAGAAACCATCTTTGCCGACTTCCGAGTTTACCCCTCTAGGGTATTCCCAATAACGGCCAGTCGTCCCGCTTTCCCCTATTTGCCAACTGTTGAGTTTACCCTTCTAGAGCATTCCCTGTAACGGACAGTTGCACCGCCTTCCCCTATTTGCTTACTGCCGAGTTTACCCTTCTAGAGCATTCCCTATAACGGACAATAGCTTTTCTCCCCTTCTATTTGTAGTGGTCTCCAATCCCTTTGAGCAACACTACCTCCTAACTCCCCCCTGTACTACTACCTGCCCCTAATTAAATACCCAAGTGACTTAGGGTTACTAGTAAACAGCGATAATGTCTTCATATACTGCAACAAGTGGACATCCCCCAATTTACCATTGGTGTATGTATACAGGATGTACCAGCGGCGTATCCTCCACACTTTCAATATACCGGGTAACTAATATTACCATGCTTGTATACAGGATGTACCAACGGGCGTATCCACCACATAATAATATAGCAAATGCATCACCTGTTCTCATATAATCATACATATTCACTATAATGTTTACTAATAATTCCTTTATCACTTGACTATTTAAAAGTAACCATAGCACATATCATATCACAGTCATTATAATTACGTTATAATACGTACAAAAGATTTAACATCATTTTCATAGCATATCATATATATATTTATCTATATATATTATCCCAAAAGCCTTTTAACAGTTTATCAATTCAAAATATTTCACGTATATGCATTTCCATAACAGTCCACGTATGTATATCAATTCAATAACAGTTTAACAGTTCAATATACCCATTAACAATTAGCACCTAGCAGTTTGATATATATATATATATATATATATATATATATATATATATATATATTCATTCAAAGGCAATTCAACACTTTAACACTCCAACAGTTCAGATAGGCAACATTTCAGTCATAATTCATTTAAATGCATTTTATAACATTTGTATGTATATCAGCCCAAAAACATTTAAAACATTTAAAATATTCAAGAGTGGACTCATAGAACTCACCTTATCTCTTTAACTCATTTACTTGGACGGAACTTCCGCAACGATTCCCGATTTAACCTAATTTGCGTATCGTATGGCGTTAACGCAAGGCTTTATACAATAAACACTTCCTATGTTTATTTTAATATCTTATTATCTTAATAATATTCAATTATTAAGTTTATCCCCTTTTAAAGGTCAAAATGACCAAAATGCCCTTTAGGCAGTTATCCTTTTCTTTTAACAATAATATGAAGACGCGCATTCCTATAAGTAAACACTTACCCCAGGATCGCCCAGGGAGGTATGCCAGGTCCCAGTTGGAATTTATGCGACATCCCCGCTTTGCCAGAAACCACAGAGTACAGGCACTTACCTTTCCGGTCCGCACGAACTTCTAAATATCCGATTAACTCGGTATCTTTAATACTCTATTACTTATCGATTTTAAACCCATATATGTTTATTAAATATATATACATGTTACCATACCAAAAATCGAGTCCCCATACCCTTCGGATTATTTTATATTAAATAATCATGTTTAGAAACCCTAATTTCCCGTTTTTCTCATCTCTTTATCAAAACTCATTTTTATTCAAAACTGACTTAGGGTATTATCCATTATAATATTTTATAATATCCTTTAAAAGCTCAAAGCTTAATTCAACATCGTTTAGTCAATTTGGGCAGAATAACGTTATGAAAACCCTAATTTTGACCCGTTTACAAAACCCATACCAAACCTTTACCAATTCTGAAATAAACTTAGGCCTTTCTTTAAATACATTATTTTAGGATTACCTACAAAAATTGAGGCCCTAATTCCCACCCGATCACCCAATTTTGACAAAACAAGGTTATGAACCCTAATTTTTATGCATTTTTAGAAATCATACTTAGAAGAAATATTATCAAAAACTGAAAGAGGTTATTTTACACCATACCTAGAGTAGCTCAACTGCAGAAAATCACCCTTTAACTCCTCACCATTTGAGAAAATTTTACCGACGAAGTTGCTGGTTCGAATAAGGGGTTTTAGGTGATGTTTTGATGAAATTGTGAGGATCTAAGGCCGGATTCGACCTCTATATATACCCATTAGTTGCGCCTTGATGCCTAGAAACATACCTTAGTGACTGATCATTCAAAAACGACGCGTGGATTGCTCAATCGTGAGCTCCAAGTCGAAAACGTGGCCAAACTCGGACCTGAATCAAAGCTGCTGCTGTCATCGTGCCTTCGCGTATCGCGCCGAGTTGAGGTGAGGGTTGCCCGACACGCGAGCTGCCCCATTTCAGGCCAGTTTTGGTATTTTGTCATTTTTAGCCCTTAACTTCTATTTAATTGCACTTTCACCCCCCCAAACTTCTACCCTTTTATTATTTTATGCACTAAAACATTATGGGACATATTTCTAACATTTTCTATGGTTCGGGATACGTTCGATCATGTATATACTTACATATATATTTTTTTATATATATTTATATTTTCCACAAACTTACGTTTTAGCCCCTCTAACTTTACATACTTATCATTTCATGTCCCGAATTACTTTAGGATATATTTATAATACTTTATAAGCCTCGGGGTACTTATAATAATTATAAACATGTATAATATCCGTAAGTATTTATAACTTTACATAAATTACTCTTTTAGCCCTTATACTTTTCCGTTAACTATTTAACATGCATTTTCACATGTTTAACTAATTAAACACGTATTTCCACATATATATTCATCAAATGAATATTTCACATGCATCCATACTATTCAAGCATATTTTTACACATGTATTTAATATAAGGTAATTACGTAAAGGTATTTTTTCCCGGTTATTAATCATTCCTATCATATAAACGTTTGGCTACGTTTTTCATGCTAACATCATTATATATCAATTATCTTTGATATAAAACACGTATCTACCTCATTTACTTATTTCATTTAATTAACACGTATATTACCCACGTAATATTATCATTTATCGATTTAAAACATACATTTCCTACCCGTTTCATCATGTTTAGCTACCTAACATATATATCACATGTATTATTTAGTCACGCATTTCTCAAATTTCGGGATGCTACAGGAAGCAGAAGAGTTTTTGACTTTTTCCTCACCAATCACAATTCACAATCACTTTTCCTTTCAACCTCCACACCTAAGTGGCAAGAACATGTTCTTCTGTTACGTAGTACTAGCCAAACGTTGCAACTTCTTCTTCAAGATTGCAACAATAACTCCGGTCATCGCCCACTTGTGACGGTCACAAATTCACACAAAATTTGTTTTGATCTTCTCCTCTACTACCATTTCACACGGATTTTTTGATTCACACAGAATCACTGATTCACACAGAATCTCAAACACCTCTTTGTCACACAAACTAGTTTACCAAGAACTTCAACTCGTCACAATTCTCCCTTCGACTTCACATAAAAATCAGGATGATCACACAGATCTGGGTCTTCTTTCTCCGATCACACAGGTTTCTTCTTCCTCCACAACTCACAGAGTCCGTTCTTCTTCCTTGACTAAATCTGGTCGCTAAAACATCTTAGTTGTAGATTCTGGTTGCTAATTTGCAGTTTCGTCGCTGATTGGAAGATCTCCAATCTGGTCGCTGATCTATGATCTCATCACTAAACTTTTAATTCGTCGCTAATCTCGTCGCTGATCTTCACTGTCGTTGCTAAAACCAAATTTTGGTCGCAAATTTTCGCCGCTAATTGTTATTGTTGTCACGAAAGCAGAATCGAGTCGCAAATTTTTTTGTCGTAACTGAACCACTTCTACACACAATACGAACACCGGGTTCTCCTCTTCACAGGGGTTTTGTTCAACCCGTTCTACGTCCTCTGATCCCACGATACGAGCCTTATGCTTTGATACCAATTGTTGGACAATTAATATTTGATGAATAAACTAAACTTTATTAATTTGTGGTGTTTCAAACTAAAGACTTAAACTATGTATTTATAGACTTCATTAGACTTCTAATTTGACTCAAACTCTAACTTGGATAACAAGAAAATAATACTAATAAATAACCTAAAATACATATCTAAAACTTCCAACGAACTGTAAGTGTTCAACTTTGCTTTTATCCTCTTCAACTTTGATACATTTGCCAAGTAACCCTTTTACTTATAATATATTAGGATTATACCCTTGCGAACATTCTCGTATCCAAACCATTTACCCTGAGTTGTTTATGTTGGACGATTCTCCTAACGTGATAATGTAAATATAACATAAACGTAAGGCTTACCTTATGGCGCAACAACATCAGTCTTGATTGTAGAAGATACCTTGATTGAGTTTCCGTTTAGGGTGTATAGTTAGGATGGTGATTAGGTGGATGGTGGTCCACGATTATGAGAGAGGGAGAAATAAGGTCACCGATTTTGTATGGAGTGACAGAGTGGTGTTTGGTCTCTCCCTAATGCCTCTGTTTATACACCTAAGGGGAAACCCTAGTTATGTAAATAAGGATAGTTACCTCCATCGAATAAATGCCTATTAGGAAACTTAGGGGGGGGGGGGTTATTTAGGTCAATAATCTTGTAAGTATAAATGGAACTTGGGCCACAAGTTAAACAAAGTCTAACGGTTTAAAAATCAAAGGGTCTGTAGCCTAGTGATATCAAGGTTTTAAGGAGTCGTGTCATTTTATAACTAGTTAAGAGTTCGAGTCTGATTGTGGATAAATATGTAGATTTTTATAAGTTAGATTCAAGGGTTTCTTAAATGTTTTGAAGAATTAAGTTATTTATAAAACTTTTTTTGAAATTGTTGCTTGAAAATTTTGATAATTTCAAAGAATCACTCACACCCGCTATGTTTTACCAACATATGCTTCAGTTGTAAAGTTGGTACCACCCCAACAACAGCAAAAAAAATATTCCTTTTGAAACCCTTAATTTCAAAACTAAAGTGATCAAGAAGTTTATGGGAGTGACATAAAAGTCGTTCTCGAGTCCCCATTACTAGCCTCAGTGATTCCCTAATTCACAAGAAGTCAAAGCCATGGACTCAAAAAGAAGAGATCATACTTGCAAAAGTTTGCATACATTGCTCTAAAGACATGGATAAAGGAATGAATAAAGACAAGACGGGTTTGGAAACAAGTTATTAATTATTTTGGGATGTGTTATAATTATTGTGTTTTATGGACGTATAATGAAGAGTTAATTACGATTTGCGTCCATGAGGTTTGGTGACTTTTGCTACTTGAGTCGAAATGTTTAAAAATTTTAATATCATAGTTTGATGTATGCAATCCTTAACCTTTTGAGTCCTCATGACTAACGAAGTTAAAATTTTCTATTAACTTAAGGGCATTTCAGTCATTTTACATATGAGGGACTATTACTGTAATTTATAGGATTTTAAAGGACTAGATATGTAAATTGAAAATGCCCCTCAAATAGAAAATGTACCCTTCTGTATACCATGCAACTTTCCGGACACCCTTCCATCTCCGGCAACCCATTTCAAGTAATGAAAATCGGTAACCTGTGACTGTCAATCTCCTCGAAAATCTTCTCAAACCCAAGTAAAAAATAATTCATCATATAACTCCTCCAACCCCTTAACCCCCCCCCCCCCCCCCAAAATCGTTACTTTTCCTTTAAATTTTTTGAACCCTTAGTAAAACCAAATGCCATTGCCGCTGTCAATAGTGACGAGAGCTCTCCGGATCCAAATCGATAATCGAGTATAGCTAGATCCATTTTTATGTGGTTTTATGAAGGTTTGAATGATCCAGCATGAACACGTTGATGATGAAAAACGAGGATGAACTGTGAATTATGAAGTGATTCAAGCTTGAATGGAATATAAAATTGATTACATTTAGACTCATACATCAAATCCAAATAGAATGCATTTAAGTTTGATCTCTATCGATGAAAAATCAAAAATCTGTTGTGGATGAAGCTTGAACGAAGAACAACGAAGAACAACGAAGAACTTGTAGATGTAATGTGACATCCTATAAGGATCAAAACGATTCCTCACGCGATATTTGATCCAATCAAGACCGTGTGGAATCCGACTTGATTGATGATTCAAGAAACAATCAATAATAATAACGAAACAATAGATTAAATAATGAGAAAGAACACAAACCGAGATTGGAGAAAACACTTTTAATATCACTGAATGTAATTCACAAATTCGAAATTCTCTATGGAGAATTTCGAGAACACCCTACTCACCTTCACCTTGGATCAACAACACTATTCTAGTAATCTAAAGGTTCTATTTATAGGAGATGCTTAACTTGTAAAACAAATCACCTCCTAACCCTAGATCACTTACAAAATTCGGCCCATACACATGCATAACCGAATGGACCCCTTGAACCCAATAAACCCACAATAGTTAGCCCAAATACAATTATCTACTATCCCAAAATACATCTAATGCAAAAGCCTCAATTTTCTAGGTCTCTACAATCTTTTCCTAGGCTTTAGCATTAGATGTCTTCTAAATCCTGAATCTTCTTGAAGTTTGCACCGATGTAGGAGCATACCACAGCTTTTCCTTAACAATCCTGGCAACTCCTCTAGTGTAGACTCTAGCATACTGCTCATTCTTTGGAATGCACTCAATCTTATTTCTGCTTAACACCATGGTGTCTTTTTTATAAAATCAGAGCAGATCATGTACTTCCATCACGCTCATAGTCTTTGACTGGAAAATGATTTTGGCTTCACAAGTGTATTCACTATATGCCCATGTCTGAAAATCATCCAAGCAACCTTCAAGATGTCTAAGTGGAAGAGGAATAGTGTTAGCCTTCTATATAGGAGGATAGAACACATTTGAAAACTTCTTCTTGGAATTCTTCTCATACACCTCCCGGTACTTCTTTGTATAAGAATTTTTATGTGGAAAGTCATCGAAGTTTTTGAACTTGCTCAGAACAGCTTTCTTCAATTTCATGTAGAAATGATCAGCATACTCATTCTTTGACGTGTTGAAGAAAGGTGCATGATATAACTTGGTCAAATCCACCGTCGTCCATGAATAGAATTGTGTACAGCAACTGTAGTATTCCAATGGACACGACCCTCTTCTTCTTACCACAAACATGTGCTTCTCTCCATCAAACATTAATGACTTAGGTTCCCAAGTAACTCCTCTCTTGTCATGATAATGGTCACCAAGTTTAATTAAATACCTCTCAGGAGGATATGCAAAGGTCTTGGCTTCCCAACTTCCATCAAATTCAGTAGCTGGCACAACCATATAGTCCCAATCTCTTATATCATTCTCCTTATCAGCATCTTCAGGAAGAATGGAACCTAATGCAGGTACATCAGGAATATCAGCTTCAAATGAGAAATCTCTGTTGACCTTCTTCTGATTTTGCAGCTCGGTATTGTGTACCTTTTGAATATCAAGCAACTCAGCAATCACCTCATTCTGGGCTTCATTTTGGGCTTTGAGCACATCAATCTCAGATTTTAGCTCTCTTTAAAGCCTATACTCTGTTGTCTCTACTGCTTTCCCTTTAGCTCCAGTGCTAGTAGTAAGAGGCACTCTTGGGCCCAATCGTCTCCTTCTTAGGTCATTTAAGGCTTCAGTAAGGTGTTGTGTAGCAACCTTGATATGTTTAGTCATATCTTTTGTAACAGAAGTACTAAGGGGAGGATCCTCTGTAGCTTTCCGTTTTCTAGTCAATCGTTCTTAAATAATCTCAGTCTCTTCTTCTTCGACTTCTATATCATCAGGATATGTGCCATAGTCGATATTAGCATCATGATCATCAAAATGCAGAGCTTCAATCTGTACATCTTCGAAGTCAAATACATATGCCCACTCATCACTATCAGATAATTCAGTAACAGGGTTTTCTGAAGCAGGCAGGTTGTGTTCTTCTTCAATAACATCATTTCTCTGAGGGGGGGGGGGGGGACCTCTTCTCTGGCAATCTCAGCAAATTCCCCAAACTTGTTTCCAAAGGGGACCTTATCGGATAGCTTCTTCTTGGGATTGATTATCGGAAAAATATCAATTCCCATAGGATTTGTATCATGTGTGCACCAGACTTTCTCAAATTCAGATATTCGGTGTCCAATGCCAGTTGAATAAATCTTGGAACTGCAACAAATTTCGTGTCCCTCTTCACTACAGCCTTGATATCTTTAAAAATCATTTTGGACTAGTTAAACTTTAACCTTCTGACAAGTGACACCATTGCATGGGTATGTACTTGATTTAGTTGGTCCGTAGAGCTCTTCTTTGCAATGACACACTTCTGCAGATAGTGCGCCAGCATTCTCCAGTAAGGCGGGATAAGAGCTTTCATGGTTATTGGAGACTCAGTGTTATAACCCATTTCCCTCAAGTACTGGGTCACAGTCTCTTTATCCAGAGCAATAGGATCTGATGCTTCATCTTTCAGTCTCAGAGCCTGTCGAAAGTTTTCTTCAGTCAGTATCACCCTTCTATACTCAATTTCAGCAAGTATCTGTTTGTCATCCTTTGATATAATAGCAGTCTTCCAGAATTCTTGCTACATCCTTTTGCAAATAACTGGATTAGCACTCAAGGCATAATGCAAACAACATTTCTTCAACCCTTCAATCAAAGATTTGTACTTCTCCCTGTAGTCAACGGGTGGATCCAGTAGGTATGCCACAATATTGTGATCCTTCACGAACTCTAAATCCCTGCAATCACACAAAAGATAAACCAAAACAAGCAAATATCTATTAGATACCACAATGACATAATTCAACCCTTAGAGTTTTAGGGTTTTGAATTTTCTCGAAAAACGGGCAGCATAACAGCTTGAAACATAACGAATCCATGTGAAACACATCATCATGTACCTTTTCAATCGAAAAGCTAGGTTTTCGATTGAAAAGCCTCCTTCTGATCGAAAAGCAACTATGTTACCGAAAGCCCCGATCGAAAAGCCTATTGATGCCGATAAAACTGATCGAAAAGTAGACATCACGATCGAAAATTACTTAGCTTGATCGAAAAGCCTCGAATTATCGAGACTCTCGATCGAGAAGCCTATGCTCCGATCGAAAAGTGTAGAAATTTGATCGAAAAGCCCCTAGCTCGATCGGAAACCCACGTATTACCGAGGTCCCCGATCAGAAAGGGCCTGGGACTGATCAAAAAGCATCTCGGCCTGATAAAAAAGTCCCTGAATCCGATCGAAAAGTCCTTCTTCATATCAAACCTGCAACTCAACACAATAGCACGTATTCAAGTGTTTTGATACTTGATTTCATCCACAAACATATGCAAACATGATAGATCAAATCGTGGGGAGTCTTCTGATGTCGCTTGTTTATAAGAACCCTGTTTTGTACATAACGGGCTATTTTGAGTGCTTCTGCCCAGAATATTGTGGGCAATTTGGAATCGCACAACATCGTGTGAGCGGCTTTAATTAAAGATATGTTGCGTCGTTCAGCCACTCCATTTTGCTGCGAAGTATATGGTGCACTGTACTGATGCTTGATTCCCTTTTCTGCGCAAAACTCATCAATAACTTGATTCTTGAATTCTGTCCCGTTGTCGCTTCTGATTGACTTCACTTTCAGGTTAAGCTTGTTTTCAATGAGATTGATAAAGGCCTTCAACTCCTCTACAACATCACTTTTCTTGTGCAAGAAAAAAACTCAACTGAAGCGTGAAAAATCATCAGTAATAACTAAACAAAAAGCACAACGATTAAGACTTAACATACTGACTAGACCAAAGAGGTCCATGTGAAGCAGTTCTAACACTAAGGAGATTTTGTTGAACATCTTTGGTTTGTGTGGTCGTTTGTGCGGCTTCCCCTTAGCACATGCCAGACATGTCTCCTTTACCATGAACTCTTTAATGGGAAGGTCTTTGACAAGTCCTCCTCTTGCAAGGCGGTTCAGATTTTTCAATTTCGTGTGGCCCAAGCGTCTATGCCACAACTAAGCATGGTTCTCAGCTGTCTTTGATAGAAGGCATGCCACCTCAGTTGTAGGTGGTTTTTGCATGTTGAGGACATATGAGTTCCGATATCTTGGAGTTCGCATCAACACCCAATCATCAGGGATGGAGTATCCAGTTTGAGAATTAAGCATTCTTTTTTGTTGAAAAGCACGGGATACTCCCGATCACAAATTTGTAACACACTTAAGAGACTGTGCTTTAGTTGCTCTACATAATTGACTTCATGAAAGCTGAGACATCCATTTCTGACTGTGCCTTTCTAGCTGATGTAACCTCCAACTCCTCCGGCGAACGACACATATCCTCCATCAAATTTCTCTAAGTCTTGTAGCAGAGATATGTCACACGTCATATGCCTGGAACAACCACTGTCAATATACCAAAGATTGTTAACAGTCCTCCTTGCCTGTTCCTACATTCAAAGGAGATCAATTAGTTTTGGGTACCCAGGCCTTAATGGGTCTGGGTAAAGTTGGGCTGTTTTTGGTTGGACTACGTATGTCTTTGTTGTTGACCTTTCTTGGCTAGTGATTCTCTTTCCCAAGTACCTGAGGACCTTTCGGTAGATTTTTATTATCATTTTTATTTTCAAATTTAACCTCTTGAATATGTTTGGAGTGCTTTTTATACACTCCAGTAGGCTTAAAAGACAGGTTTACCACCTCTGGCACATTCCCCCTGTCATCCTTTCGCCAGGCAGTTGATTTTGACAAACTAACTGGTTTTGGATGGATGGGTGGCTTAGGAAAACTGACATGTTTTAAGACAGATTTTGAACATCCAACAGATTTTGGAATCCAGGCACGTCTAAGAGGACTGAAAGACCTAGAAAAGTTTACTGATTTCTGAAAAGAGTGACCCACTTTAGCTGCTTTGAAATCAGTTTTTGTTTGCTGTTTAGGTGACTTGGGCTTTTGATTCACTTTGTATACCTGTAGTTGTTGAGGTACAGGCTTCTGATGGACCCTCTTAGGATAATAGGGCTCATACGGTCTGTGCAAGCAATTTCTTGCCACGTGTCCAGGCTTTCCACACACATGACAAGATTTCTTCTTGGGATACGTGGAAGCCTGTGGTTGGTTTCGCCCAGTTGATTGCCAAGAGGGTTTTGAACAACTTTTATGAATCCAATGGGTTCAACCTTTTGGCTTGGTAGTTAAAATGTACTCCCACTGTATCGGTCTATATTGGCCATATGCAGAATTGACTTCTGGGTACGGGACGAAATCATGAGGTTTGGCGTCTCGTACTTTCTGCACATTTTTCACAACAACATCATTTTTAAATTTACAATTTTTCATACTAAACACACCATCACTTGTGGGTTTAGAACCAGCAACCCGTGGTCCCTTACCTCTTCATAAGATTTTAACCGTTGTTAAAGGTTTCACCGGATTTGCATCACATTTACCAAAGTTAAAAGCATCACACACAGAAGTTTTATCAAACAAAACAGACTCAGAAGTTTTTGACACGAACTCAACAAACAATTCAAATTTTTCCCAGTCAAAGTTTTATAAAAAAACATTATAATTTGAAGTCTTTGAACTCTTAGGACACTCCTTTTGATCCGTTACTCCTGCTTCTTTATTACATTTATCTGCACAACAGGTAGAGATTGTCAGTATTGTTAGAAACAGGAGCAGAGATTTTAATAGGACATGCAACAAGTTTCCTATCAATTTCAGCCTTAACTTCTAAAGTGGTTTGAGAGGTTTTATGAACAAAAATCATTTCATGCATCAACTAGCTTCCAACATCTTAGAAACAATTTTATCAGTACGCTCAATATTAGTTTGAGAAGTTCCTAATTTGACTCTTAGTTCCTCTACCTCTTTAGTTAAAGTTTCAACTTTGGTGTTAGAAATCCTAAGGTAGGTTCCCTTATCGCTCAGTCGACTTTCTAAGCTCGTAATGTTAAATTTAATGGCCTCAAATTTCTCCCTAAATATTCTAGCCTTATCTTTATATTCCATAAAGTCTCTGGCAGTTGATTCATGATTTAGGGTTTCATTGATGAACTTACATTCCCAATCTTTACATTCTTTAAGAACAGTCTGACATTTAGAATTGAAACATACCTCATGATTGCTAAGAGCTAGCTTCAGAACCTGGTATGATGTTAGCCATGAAGGCATGATGATCAGATTTGGCTGCTTGTTTCAGATTCTTCTTCAGAAAGGAGGGCCACATATTCAAGGCTCAGGTTCAGATCTTCTACTTGAGTAGTCCAATCATATCCTGGTGTATGTTGAACCACCAGTGCCCTGTCATTATTCACAACATCCTTCTTTATCCCTTCATTCCTTTCTTCAGCTGCTGTACCATCCCTTTTCCAACTTTGGTTCTGTGCATTCTCTAGCATAGTGGCCATACTCGTTGCAGTTGTAGCACCTCAGGTTTGCCTTCTCTATAGGAGGATAGAACACATTTGAAAACTTCTTCTTGGAATTCTTCTCATACACCTCTCGGTACTTCTTTGTATAAGAATTTTTATGTGGAAAGTCATCGAAGTTTTTGAACTTGCTCAGAACAGCTTTCTTCAATTTCTTATAGAAATGATCAGCATACTCATTCTTTGACGTGTTGAAGAAAGGTGCATGATATAACTTGGTCAAATTCACCGTCGTCCATGAATAGAATTGTGTACAGCAACTGTAGTATTCCAATGGACACGACCCTCTTCTTCTTACCACAAACATGTGCTTCTCTCCATCAAACATTAATGACTTAGGTTCCCAAGTAACTCCTCTCTTGTCATGATAATGGTCACCAAGTTGAATTAAATACCTCTCAGGAGGATATGCAAAGGTCTTGGCTTCCCAACTTCCATCAAATTCAGTAGCTGGCACAGCCATATAGTCCCAATCTCTTATATCATTCTCCTTATCAGCATATTCAGGAAGAATGGAACCTAATGCAGGTACATCAGGAATATCAGCTTCAAAATGAGAATTCTCTGTTGACCTTCTTCTGATTTTGCAGCTCGGTATTGTGCACCTTTTGTATATCAAGCAACTCAGCAATCACCTCATTCTGGGCTTCATTTTGGGCTTTGAGCACATCAATCTCAGATTTTAGCTCTCTTTAAATCCTATCCTGTGTTGTCTCTACTGCTTTCCCTTTATCTTGATCTGTGGATTGTGTGGAGGAAGACGATTGACCAGCTCCAGTGCTAGTAGTAAGAGGCACTCTTGGGCCCAATCGTCTCCTTCTTGGGTCATTTAAGGCTTTAGTAAGGTGTTGTGTAGCAACCTTGATATGTTTAGTCATATCTTTTGTAACAGAAGTACTAAGGGGAGGATCCTCTGTAGCTTTCCGTTTTCTAGTCAGTCGTTCTTCAATAATCTTAGTCTCTTCTTCTTCGACTTCTATATCATCAGGATATGTCACCAGAATTTCTCAAATTCAGATATTCGGTGTCCAATGCCAGTTGAATAAATCTTGGAACTGCAACAAATTTCTTGTCTCTCTTCACTATAGCCTTGATATCTTTAAAAATCATTCTGGACTAGTTAAACTTTAACTCTCTGACAAGTGACACCATTGCATGCGTATGTACTTGATTTAGTTGGTCCGTAGAGCTCTTCTTTGCAATGACACACTTCTACAGATAGTGTGCCAGCATTCTCCAGTAAGGTGGGATAAGAGCTTTCATAGTTATTGGAGGCTCAGTGTTATAACCCATTTCCCTCAAGTACTGGGTCACAGTATCTTTATCCAAAGCAATAGGATCCGATGCTTCATCTTTCAGTCTCAGAGCCTGTCGGAAGTTTTCTTCAGTCAGTATCACCCTTGTATTCTGAATTATCAGCAAGTATCTGTTTGTCATCCTTTGATATAATAGCATTCCAGAATTCTTGCTGCATCCTTTTGCAAATAACTGGATTAGCACTGAAGGCATAATGCAAACAACATTTCTTCAACCCTTCAATTAAAGATTTGTACTTCTCCCTGTAGTCAACGGGTGGATCCAGTAGGTATGCCACAATATTGTGATCCTTCACGAACTCTAAATCCCTGCAATCACACAAAAGATAAACCAAAACAAGCAAATATCTATTAGATACCACAATGACATAATTCAACCCTTAGAGTTTTAGGGTTTTGAATTTTCTCGAAAAACGGGCAGCATAACGGCTTGAAACATAACGAATCCATGTGAAACACATCATCATGTACCTTTTCAATCGAAAAGCTAGGTTTTCGATCGAAAAGCCTCCTTCTGATCGAAAAGCAACTATGTTACCGAAAGCCCCGATCGAAAAGCCTATTAATTGGCTGGCAAAGATGTTAAATGTCTTCAATCTTTGAAATTCTTCTTCTTGACTGGCTGGCAAAGATGTTGATGAAGATTCTTTCCGCAAAAATCTTCAATGGGTTTCATGACGGGCACTTGGGACTTCCTCTTGATCAGCATCAGCTCGAACTTCTTGAAATGAACAAGTTAATGAGATGGAGGATTCTCATTGACTTGCTTCTTTTGAAAGAACTGGTTCTTGCTGAATCTTCGGTAATTGTCTTGAATCTCAAAAACTAGAGGGTAAAATTTTGAAAACCTCTAACTGTGAAGAACTTGATTGTTGATCTTCAAACTTAATGATCTCTGACTGCTCTCTGTATCATTTTCTTTATCAAAGATTGACTTGAAATCTTCAGCTTCCCCTAAACTTGTGAGCATTTTCTTTGAAAGACTTTTGAAGCTTTTGGAAACTTGTAAAGACACCAACAACTTCCCCTGAACAGTTGCTTTTCAGATGGAAGTCTTGTCCGGCTGGTTCTTTAACTTTGAGCAGCAGCAGCATCAGCAGAATCTTTCTATCATCAACCTGTCTGACACACATTTGAAAAAATACACTCCACCAGACATTTGATGACCGGTCTTTGGGTTAGAAGGTAATTATCATCTGTTCAGTTGATTCAAATTAACATTATTTTAACCAAAAACCCTAATATAGATTACGGGTTTTCTATAAAACTTCCCCTGAACCCAAGACCTCTAAAGACTTCCGCTTAGCTGATAACTTCCCCTCAGCTAAGGACTTCCCCTGAGATAATACATATTATCTTCGAGTTCCCTTCAGATACTATGTATTATGGCAAGTATATAGATTACGGGTTTTCTATAAAACTTCCCCTGAACCCAAGACCTCTAAAGACTTCCCCTTAGCTGATAACTTCCCCTCAGCTAAGGACTTCCCTTGAGATAATACATATTATCTTCGAGTTCCCTTCAGATACTATGTATTATGGAAGTCTTTTCATTAGATAATAAGTATCATCCTCGAGTTTCCTTCGGATAATACTTATTATCCTCTCTCCTTCCCCTAAAAATTTGTCAAGATCTGCAGGGGGCATACTGTCATGCAACAAAACCCATGAAAACACATTTTGACTTCTCAAATTAACCTGACCAAGACGTAAACACAACCAAAAAGAACTTAAAGACTCACACATGAAAGATAAAAATAAACAAATACTTACCAATATCAAACATGAGAAAGTTTACAAGGGATCAAAGTGTATGAATCTGACTGAGGAACCCTTTTCAGCTTCAGTTACTCGACTAGTCCAGGTGATTGCTAGTATGTTTGTCCGCTTTAAACTCAGACCCGTTCAAACCCAACCAAATGCGTCATGCTTAAAAGATTACTAATTACCAGCATGTTTAATCGTCCCCACACCCAATTGTACATAGCAAAACCTACCCAACCTCAGAGTTTATTGAGGATTCACAAACCCCCAACTTGAGGAACCATGCAACACCGTTATGACTACCACTTATTTCTTTAATCATCAGTCGGTGATCAGGTCGGCCGAATAAGCACGCAAAGAAGACCAAACTGAATGATTAGTTTTCATTTTCTTTTTCATTTCTTTTTCTTTTCTTTTCTTTTCATTATGTGGTGTAGTCATGACAGCAGAAACATGGCATGTGAGAGAGTGACTACTAGGTATAATTACCACTCTCAACCCGTTTTTGCTGGGATTCAGTTTTTTTAAACCATGCAAACTGAGATGAGAAACTAAACATATATATTTTAAGTTCATTGCACTTACATTGGTGGTCATAAGATTAGGTCGAGCCTACCGAGCATATCACCGTGGAGCTTGCTTTTCACTTCCGCTTTACACGTGTCAGTCATCTCCAATCCGGCCATATTTCACTTCTCATAGCTTTCTTAGAAACAAAACACAAACAATAAAAAATTGAAAAGCACACTATTTTTGAGGGGTCAACTTTTTCTTCATCTTTACATTTCTTCCCCTTGCTTTTTGATTTTTAATGTCACAACTTTTGTGAACATCATTCATTTTTTTTATAATTTTTTTATTATTATTTTTTTATATAATATTTTTTTATATGTTTTTAATAATAACACACACACACCACACAAACAGAACAAATAAAGACACACACATCAGGCCAAGCTAACCTTCAAAGTATTGATTTGAACATTTTTAGAAGAATGGGTTTTATAGCATGCATACCTCATTGTTTTTTTTTTAAATTGAACAACCAAGCACCAACTGAAAGTTTTAAGGAATTTGGTTTGACACAAACACCCTTTACCGCTTCATCAAACAAAAAACCAAGTTAAGAACAATACCTTTCATGCTGAATTTGACATTTTACCTCTCAAGGAAACATATCCTCCATAAAAAATTGCTTGTCATGACATGAAGATACGTCTCCTAAACTGTGCCTGGAACAATCACTTATCAACAAACAAATTAATAATAAAAATGTTAGTGATAATCCTCCTTGACTGTTCCTGCACATAGTGAGAGATTAGTTAGCCAATGGTACCCAGGCCATTGTTTTTCTGGGTACACCTGAGGAATCAATAAAAGATACTTCTTGTAAGAACATCCCCTTTGAGAAATCAGGAAGTTGGGATGGAGCTGCCTTGATTTTTGGTTTCCAAGTTCCAGGTGATTTAATATTTATTTTAGTCACTTTTTGAGTTGTGACTTTAGGTATTTCAACCTTCTTCGTTTTAGATTCATTTTTCAAAACAGTTTATGTTTTAGTCACCTTTGGAGTTGTGACTTTAGGTATTTCAACCTTCTTCATTTTAGAATCATTTTTTAAAATAGTTTTAGTTACCTTGGGAGGGGTAACTATAGGTTTTTCAGACTTTGGTTGTTTTGAAAACGGTTTCTTCACCTGTTTTTGGAAAGTTTGGTAACTTGGAAAGCTGTTGTTTTGATTTAAAGATTTTCTTTCAGCTTTGGCAGTGCCCCAATGTTGATCAGAGGGTTTAACCTTAGGAGTAACAGTCTTCATTGCCTTAGGTTTCTGCACCATCATCGGCTTAGACTTCACAGACTCCTGAGATGAAACCCTTTGAGTTTTTGGATAATAGGGTTCATAGGGGCGATAAAGACAGTTTCTAGCAATATGACCAGCGATGCCACAATTAAAGCAAGTCTGCTTCTTTAGATAGAAGTCAGACGTGTACCCAATTATCTTTGGTGGCTGATATGGAGCCGGTTTGCCTTGTGTCTGCTTCTTTGCTTTGTCTGCAGCTTCAGATTTGACTTTTTGCTGGTTCCTCGAAGCCTGTGTTGAACCTGTCTTTACTGTCTTCGTGCTTCCTTGATTCTTTGACGTTGAAGCACCATTCTTGCAATTACAACGACAACTGCATGATCCAATTGAAGAAATGGGAGACACAGCTACTCCATTGAGTTTTTCATTCTTCACTCCAGCTGTTGGTTTCATACTCGGATGCTTGATGGTGATCTTTGGCCTCTCAACTTCAGCTTTACTTATTACTCCATCAGTTATTCCCTTGAACTTGGAGGAGAAGGATGGCAAGTCATATCCAATATCTGGTTCTTGGTCAAACATTTATCCAGATGTCATAAAGATCTTCCCCTCAGGCCGTGTCGTCAAGATCACCTTTTCCCTTTTGACTTCGTCAATTACTTTGAAGTATGGGGTTTCAATTTTAGGGTATGGTTTCAACTCTATCCCAGCATCATCAGACTTAGAGTTATGACACCTGTCATATTTCTGGCACTCAGCATCATTGTCTGATATATCCTCTACTCTCCCTTCACCATAAGTCATGTTTGCTTCATTATCAATTTCTTCTTGAGTCAATGGTGTAGTTCCAACCAAGACACTATCAATAGGAGGAGCAGCTTCTTTATAATCATACTTGGTTCGTTCAATTTGATCCTCACTAAGAAGTATTCCTATAATGTCTCTAGGAACTGGTGGAGGAATAATGCTCTTTGCAGACAGAGACTTATCAGACTTTTCTGACCCAAACCCAGTTTTATCTTTCCCAACTTGACCAGTTACAACAGCATGTGACAATTCCTTTCCAGCATCTAGCATTCGCTGATTTCTTTCCTGATTGCAATCATACTTGACCCGCAGCTCATCATATTTTTGTTGTAGTTCAGTTAATTTCTGTGTCAGCTCAGATATCTCAATCCTAGCTCGATCATGTAAAATAGTCTTCTCCATTGCTAGCTTTTGATATTTCTCAATGTCTAGTTTTTGGGCTTTTACTTTCTCTTCACTCTTTTCCCACCTACCTTTAAATGAACTCCTAGAACATTGCATATCAAAAAGTTCGATTTCAGCATTTTTCCAGAGTTGTCTTAAGCCAGGAATTAATCGAGCACAAGTAGGATTGGGGCATATCTTAGTTTCATCAACTTCAGCTGCGAAAGCATCCTTGTTCTCAACCATATTCTTTTCTTCAACCACTGAACTCATTTTCTTTCTTTAGATATGCAGCTTCTGAAAACTTTGAAAAATTAGCAAAAACGGCAAAAGTACTAATCAAGGAATAGTGCCAAAAACTTAAAACGCGAAAACGGAGGCCTTCGGAGTGGAATTTGGGGGTCCAAATGAGCTCCCCTAGACATTAGTCAGGGGTAATTCTGGGGCTTGTCACGAACGTCGTGTTAAAATTTGAGCTTCTAACTCCAAACGAGTCAAAAGTTATGTCCGTTTCCGTGAAGGTGTGAAATATTGACTTTTTGCCGCAAACTAGTTTCCGATCGTAAACCCTGTTTCCGATCGTAAACAGTGATCGTAAACACCCCGAGTCGTAAACCCAATTGTAAACTCCTCCGGATCGTAAACTCGATCGTAAACACCTCTGGGTCGTAAACAGAGTCGTAAACACCTCCGGATCGTAAACTCGATCGTAAACACCTAAAAACGGATCTTAAAGTCGTAAACACTTAAAAATCGGATCTTGAAGTCGTAAACACTAAACTGATGAAGAAAACTGATCGTAAACACCAAGAGCAGCCCATAAATTTATCGTAAACACCAAGAACAGCCCAGAAATTTCAGAAAACTCGATCGTAAACCTGAAAAACTCAAGAAAACTAGCAAAAATTGTTAGATCTTCTTGAATCAATATCGTGAGAACCGCGAAACACTCGTTTCTTGGCTCTGATACCAATTGTTAGTCCCGAAACAACAATCGCTCACGATATCTAACTAATCTAAACGTGCTGAATCCGGTTAGATTAGTGATTCAAGAAAGAGAAGAGAATAAATCGAAGAAAACGATGATTAAAACATGAAAAACCTGATCTTTGCACACAAGATGAACTTGTCGGGTAGAAATAAGAAATCGTAAACTGATCTCTCTCTCTAGTTTACGATTACGATCGTAAACTCCCTTGCTCTCTCTCTAAAATCGTAATCTCCAAGGGTTTTCCAATGAGGAGGTCTAGTGGGGTATATATAGTCCCCCATTGGGTTTACTATTGGGCCCCTTGTGGATCATAAACCCAATAGTAAACCCAAGCCCAATCATAAACTAGCCTATGATTCTAATGAAACCTTCTAAGCCCAGCCCAACTAATTTAATATTACAAGCCTCATAATCTAGCCTCTACACTTGGGCTTTTAATTCACTTTGTATACCTGTAGTTGTTGAGGTACAGGCTTCTGATGGACCCTCTTAAGATAATAGGGCTCATACGGTCTGTGCAAGCAATTTCTTGCCACGTGTCCAGGCTTTCCACACACATGACAAGATTACATCTTGGGATACGTGGGAGCCTGTGGTTGGTTTCGCCCAGTGGATTGCCAAGAGGGTTTTGAACAATTATTATGAATCCAATGGGTTCAACCTTTTGGCTTGGTAGTTAAAATGTACTCCCACTGTATCGGTCTGTATTGGTCATATGCAGAATTGACTTCTGGTTACGGGACGAAATCATGAGGTTTGCCGTCTCGTACTTTCTGCACATTTTTCACAACAACATCATTTTTAAATTCACAATTTTTCATACTATACACACCATCACTTGTGGGTTTGGAACCAGCAACCCGTGGTCCCTTACCTCTTCATAAGATTTTAACCGTTGTTAAAGGTTTCACCGGATTTGCATCACATTTACCAAAGTTAAAAGCATCACACACAGAAGTTTTTGACACGAACTCAACAAACGATTCAAATTTTTCCCAGTCAAAGTTTTTATAAAAAACATTATAATTTGAAGTCTTTGAAATCTTAGGACACTCCTTTTGATCCGTTACTCCTGCTTCTTTATTACATTTATCTGGACAACAGTTAGAATTGTCAGTATTGTTAGAAATAGGAGCAGAGATTTTAATAGGACATGCAACAAGTTTCCTATCAATTTCAGCCTTAACTTCTAAAGTGGTTTGAGAGGTTTTATGAACAGAAATCATTTCATGCATCAACGGCATAAGAACCGTGTGTGTGGATTTTTCATCCTTTTCATCAGAACCAAGACCTAAACCAGAATTATCTTTGACATGCCTTATTCTGACATCGGTGTTATAAAACAAGGAACTAGCTTCCAACATCTTAGAAACAATTTTATCAGTACGCTCAATCTTAGTTTGAGAAGTTCCTAATTTGGCTCTTAGTTCCTCTACCTCTTTGGTTAAAGTTTCAACTTTGGTGTTAGCAATCCTAAGGTAGGTTCCCTTATCGCTCAGTCGACTTTCTAAGCTCGTAATGTCTAATTGAATGGCCTCAAATTTATCCCTAAATATTCTAGCCTTATCTTTATATTCCATAAAGTCTCTGGCAGTTGATTCATGATTTAGGGTTTCATTGATGAACTTACATTCCCAATCTTTACATTCTTTAAGAACAGTCTGACATTTAGAATTGAAACATACCTCATGATTGCTAGAGCTGGCTTCAGAACCTGGTATGATGTTAGCCATGAAGGCATGATGATCAGATTTGGCTGCTTCCTTTTCAGATTCTTCTTCAGCAAGGAGGGCCACATATTCAAGGCTCAGGTTCAGATCTTATACTTGAGTAGTCCAATCATATCCTGGTGTATGTTAAACCACCAGTGCCGTGTCATTATTCAAAGCATCCTTCTTTATCCCTTCCTTCCTTTCTTCAGCTGTTGTACCATCCCTTTTCCAACTTTGGTTCTGTGCATTCTCTAGCATAGTGGCCATACTCGTTGCAGTTGTAGCACCTCAGGTTTGCCTTGTTGAAGGTAAGCTTAATCCCTTTACCTCCATTCCAATCTCTATTTCCAGTCTTTGCCATGAACTGTTTTGCACGTAAAGCAGACATCCCCATTTGATAGGAGATATCCATGTGTTCCAGATCTTCCGGATTAACTTGATTCACATCATCCAGTGTCAAATCAGTAGGCAGTAAGGAGCCTGCCACTAATGCCTGATAGCAACTCATGATACCCAGACCAAGAACAAAGCTAGGATCTTTGGTTAGATTATTTATATCTAAAGAAATCAAGTTGGATGAACCTGATGAGCTGGCCCCTAGGGCTTGAGACACAAAATCCGTCTGATTGGTGATTGCACTGCTTTGACATGTGGTTGGTTGTGATATGTGTTGGATTTAGGTGTCCAGACCCGACTAAATCAAGTACCCGACCCGATCAAGACCCGTAAGAGTTACACCGAAGGCAACGGGTTTTAAAGTCCGCTTACCTATACAACCGGCAAATTCGCAGAAAAATTAATAATTGGTTTATTAACTGGTTTAATAAATAAATAAATAAATAAATAAATAAATAAATAAATAAATAAATAAGCGACAAAAGACGTTAAATATTATTTACGTCTAGGATGAAGATTAACGAATCGATTAATTTAACGAATATTCGTTAAGTCTCGGTAATCGACAATTATTTTATCACGTTTAAAATATGTCGTGTGACTAAAAGGTTCGATCATGGATTAATTTAAATCAAGGGACCTATCGGAAAATTAATCAGTATATATATATATATATATGATTAAGGGAGGCGAAACCCTAATCCTCCACAAGAGAATTTTCGGCCCCTCCGTCCCCTCTCTCGAGTCCGACGCCACCCCATCGCCGTCGCTCTTCCCTTTTTGTTTCCGGCGATCCGTTTCTCTTTCGATCGCTAGAACTATTAATCCGTTGATCACTTTTGGCCGTGTTCCACTTCTCTGTCGAACCGCCGCCACTAATCTGAGAAACCCTAGCCACCGCCGTGCCGCCTTCGAGAGTCCGTCGTCACCGCCGAGTTCGTCTGCTGCCGCCGTAGTCGCGATCGCCGCCGTAGCCCCTGCCGAGCCGCCACAGCAACCGCGACCACCGCCGCTACCGCGTCTCACTCCCGCCGCCGTCGAGCCGGGCGTCGCCTCCCTCTCCGTCGCTCGCTCACCGGCCGACCTCATCGCCACAAACCGCCGTCACACAGCGTGTTCGCCCGTCGTCCGCAAACCCTAGTTCGTGCCCGATCCGGCGTACGTGATTTTCTCGGTGCTCGAATCACCGCGTGGTAAATCCGTAACCACGAGGATTATTCGATTCGCCTGTCGAATCGTAACCTGCGAAACCCTAGCGTCACCCGTTGACTTTCGAGTCTCGAACGTCGGTTTGAATCACTGCTCAGGTATATCTAAACTCGTCATTAGTTTAGATTTATTTATTTAATATTGGTTGTATCGCGTTTTGTTTTAACGCGTTTGGTGTTTGTGCGTTTTGGTGATTGTCGAATCCTGTTGAATATGGTTTACGTTATTAAACTAGTTTTTCGTGTTCGTAAATTAAATCATGTTTAAGTTGCGTATTAAATTAATTGTTAATTTAATTATCTTGAATTTAATTTACTAATTACTCGGTAATTGACTTAATAATTTTTCGTCATAAATAATTATTCAAAAAAAAAAATTTGTCATTACCGGGAACCCGAATACCATTGTCCAGTGATTTCATCAACCTGGTGCATTTGATTTCATCAAGACAAGCTTAGAATGCGAGGTTTTCATATCCTATCAAAGCTATAATGCCTTGAGCGTCTATCGTACTCATTATGAGACAACGCACGACATAACGGTAGTTCACAAAGTCTTATGACTTTGAACCACCGACCTCAAGAATATTAAATCAAGTCGAACTGAATAGAGATCGCCGTTTCAATCTTCAACCATGTGAACAAATCAATCCTCTGCCTCATGCAGACGTTTGTTCATACAAGTTCGAATCACCAGCTAAATTGCTACAAGAGTAATCACTTGCTGATTACGACGATTGTAGAATGGTTACACCATTCCTGGTGCACATTACCATTAGATATACATGTGCATACCTACACATATCTTAGAAGTCTTAGACTACACTCGTTGTACTCAGGGGCGCAGCTTTTAAGGGGCGGGAGGGGGCGCCCGACCCCCTGAATTTATTTTTGCGATGTAGGGGGTATATAATTTTCGTGTAGAAAATTTTGATATACTCCGGTTTCGACCCCCCATTTACCCAAAAATTGACGTTAGGAAAAAATAATTAGATCCCGACCCCCCAATTAATTTTTTCAAGCTTCGCCACTGGTTGTACTCATGTGTGTTTGAATCCGACATGCACTAAGTGTTTAGTACAAGGATTAACAGTTTCATCTTGAAACCGACAAGCACAAGACTAATGACTTGCCACAACAATAGCCCTTAGTATTTTGCAACCAAAATGCCCCTTCACACATCACTTGCATAACTAACTTCCAATCCAAGACCGGAATCTTACGAAGATGGAATTTAGTAATTACATGTCCAAAGCTAGATCTTTAAATATCTAAAGAAAGGTGATTCTGATAGTTCGTATGGTAACCTTACTTGAATAAGGAAACATCCTCTAACATCGAACCCGAGAGTCCGATATAATAAATCATCGTCTCGATCATCATGAGACACTTTCAAACAATCATAGACGAAAGCATCTCCATGCTATCAAACTCTGAAATGACCTTGTCAATCGTCTTTACACTTATGAGTGAGTCATAACATCTGGATATTGAGCGTTCAATTTTCATACCACATGCTACGAGATCGAACAATTTCGATCTTGAAAACGAAATTTAATTGCCACGATTAATTCGTGCAAGTCAATGTCCAAACGGTTTGAAAGAAGGATAATAATAGGAATGTCAGTCTGCCTAAAGCAAGTGGGAGCATTGCCACTGATCCTTACCGGAATAATGATCAAATGTCGATCAGAAGATCATTTAAATTTACTGGACTAAATTTAAATGACACCTCAATTAACTTAAAGTTTCAAGATTAAAATTAAGTATTGATCACATTATGGCTGAGCAACCACATATACGATCAATCTCTTGAAACAATTCGAATCATACTAAATATGATACGAAATAAATCCAATAATCAGATATTGCATGGAGTGTCGTAGTAAAGAATTACACGACGACATTAGATGGAAAATCACATCATCACTATCAAACACTAATGAAATGAAATATATGTTCATTAACAGAGTACTGATTATACTCGTTGAACATTAATAGCCACCTTAATTGAATCTGAACTAGGAATGCAATGAAACAATCAAAGGGTGAATTCGATTCTAAAATAGTTAATTAACATGCTCAAGTGATAACACAGTCGTACATGTGCTTACCAGGGGCACTACATTATCACAAGTTTGATTCACTTACGAAGTCTCATTGCTCAAGAGAAACACTAAAACTTAACAAACAACTAAGGTTGGCAATCATAAAATGAAACTCCAGGACATGGTTACAAATTCATAAGTTCAATAATCAGGTTAGATCAGTGAAATGATGCTATTGCATAGCACGTGAATTCTGCACCATATCGATGTTCGAATTTAGTGTTGGATGTCGAACACTAACGTTTGCACCATAGAATTCGACCTCCTCTAAGCTGTTAGATGAAAGTCTGAATTCTGCGTAACGTGTTCGAATTTTATACGTTTTACTATCCATGAATATTCTGTTAACATTCTAAAAGTCTTTAGTAGAACAGACATTGTGGGAGTAAAGCCTGAAGTGAGACTATTCTGACTCTGGACTCAAACTGTTGACGATCCAGACTCACAAGGCCTCATCAGAGAATAACGTCGGGACGTAACTCGCATCAAATTGTCTTCATGGATTTAATCATAAGACAATTTTGATTAATGGTATAATCGACAGCATCCTTCGACCTGAGATACATGAGCGACCTCCTGTCTGCTAAAGAACATTCTTTGATTGTAGCTTAACGCGGTCGCGTAACTGCCAGCCATAACGTTTACTTTTGGGAATGGATCTGAAGCTTAGTGGGAGCTGTATGTAGTCAATATGGGATTCTGTACTCTTGCATTAATAATGCAACAGCTTGACATCGTGGGCCCTCTCGTTAGTTCCAAGTGTTAAGTGTAAGGCATTACCCAAACTTACTATGTGTTTGATTGGACCACTTCGAACAGTAAAATGAGAAATACAATGATCGAACACGGAAGAGAATGAATAAATCCATGTCTCTAGTTCGATTGATGTCTCTTACAGAAAGGATCTGATGACTTTACAAATACCATAAGTCTAAACTATATCACGAGTTTGTTGATATGTCTTGGTTATTTGACTTGAAGTGTCATGACTGGTTGGGACATCCAGGTGTAGCTAGAGCACCCCTGAGTGTTTCTTGATTTATAGTCGCGCTCAGTCCAAGTGGGAGACTGTTGGATTTAGGTGTCCAGACCCAACAAAATCAAGTACCCGACCCGGTCAAGACCCGTAAGAGTTACACCGAAGGCAACGGGTTTTATAGTCGGCTTACCTATATAACCGGCAAATTCGCAGAAGAATTAATTATTTGTTTATTAACCTGGTTTAATAAATTAATTAATTAATTAATTAAGCGACAAAAGACGTTAAATATTATTTACGTCTAGGATGAAGATTAACGAATCGATTAATTTAACGAATATTCGTTAAGTCTCGGTAATCGATAATTATTTTAACACGTATATGTCGTGTGACTAAAAGGTTCGATCATGGATTAATATAAATCGAGGGACCTATCAGAAAATTAATCAGATATATATATCTGATTAAGGGAGGTGAAACCCTAATCCTCCACAACAGAATTTTTGGCCCCTCCCTCCCCTCTCTCGAATCCGACGCCACCCCACCGCCGTCGCTCTTCCCTTTTTGTTTCCGGCGATCCGTTTCTCTTTAGATCGCTAGAACTATTAATCCGTTGATCACTTTTGGTCGTGTTCCACTTCTCTGTCAAACCACCGCCACAAAGCCGAGAAACCCTAGCCGCCGCCGTGGTACCTTCGTGAGTCCGCCGCTGCCGCCGAGTTCGTCTATCGCCGTCGTAGCCGTGATCGCTGCCGCAGCAACCGCGACCACCGCCACTACCCCGTCGCACTGCCGCCGCCGCCCGAGCCGGCCGCCGCCTCCCTCTCCATCGCCCACTCACCGGCCGACCTCATCACCGCGAACCGCCGTCACACGGCGTGTTCGCCCGTCGTCTGCAAACCCTAGTTCGCGCTCGATCCGACGTACGTGATTTTTTTGGTGCTCGAGTCACCGCGTGGTAAATCCGTAACCGCGATGATTGTTCGATTCACCTGTCGAATCGTAACCTGCGAAACCCTAGCGTCACCCGTTGACTTTCGGTGTCTCAAACGTCTGTTTGAATCACTGCTCAGGTATATCTAAACTCGTCGTTAGTTTAGATTTATTTATTTAAAATTGGTTGTATCGCGTTTTGTTTTAACGCGTTTGGTGTTTGCGCGTTTTGGTGATTGTCGAATCCTGTTGAGTATGGTTTACGTTAATAAACTGGTTTTTCGTGTTCGTAAATTAAATCGTTTTTCCGCTGCGTATAAAATTAATTGCGAATTTAATTATCTTGAATTTAATTTACTAATTACTAGGTAATTGACTTAATAAATTTTCGTCATAAATAATTATTCAAAAAAAATTGTCATTACCAGGAACCCGAATACCACTGTCGTAACCCTACAATATGAAGGCTTGGTTAACTTGATTCATCAAAGCTCCATTTCCAAGCTTTCTAGCTCTCTTCTGTTTCTTTTCTTTATAGGCTCTTATTGTTGACATTAGCTCACTCAGTGGTGAAGTTGCCATTTACACTGTCTTCTCAATCAACTCTATGGTGCTGTCCCAGTTTGGTGAGTGGATTTACCAACTTCTTGTTCACCTCGACCTGTGTATAAGTAACCCCCACGTCTTTCATTGCAGTAACAATCTTGATGAACCTCTGCAGTTGGGTCTCTATGTTCTCACCAGGCACATAGCTAATTTCATTGAATTGCTCTCTGAGATTTTCCCGTTGAGACTCTTTTATCTCAGCATTGCTTTCATAAGCAGCAATGAGGGCATCCCAGAGTGTTTTAGCAGAATTAAATTCTTCAAATGCCTCTGCAACTTCAGGGGATAATGCCAAGGTTAATGCAGCCCGTGCCTTCCTGTCTCGTTTAACCTTTTCCTAGTCAGCCTCTATCCATTCAGCCTTAGGTTTGGGTGCTCCCTCCTCACCGGCTGCAAGAGTAGTCTTCGGAATGAAGACACCCACTTTAACAGATCGCATAATCTTAGGGTCATTGTATTTGACGTAATTCACGAATCAATATTTCCAGCTCATGAAATCTTTCCCAGACATCAGACGAGGAGGTCTGGTGTGGGTGCCAATCTTGGTATCCATTTCCAGAGTGGTGCTGGACAATCCTGATATATCATAAGCCCTCGCAAAAAGGAGAGAAACAATGGTTAATGTTTGAAACTAGGGTTTACGATCGAAAATAGGTTTCCAATCTAAATGAGGCTTTTCGGTCGAGTGTGTAACATCCCAAATTTTTAAATAAATAATTCAATTCCCGTTAACGTCTAGTCGAGTTAATTTAGAAACAAATAACCCCTAAGGTAGTGGAACCCATTTCTATGGAAACTTAGGGGGTATAATGTGTAGAATTGTATTATGGTTAATATAAAACATAATGTTGAATCTAGAGGGACCAGAAGTGTAATTAACTAAACATGATTAAAACAAAATAGAAGAAGAGATGGGGAGGTCGCAGGTAGCGACCTGGAGTTCGACCAAAACCCCTCCCCCTCTTCTTTGGATCAAATTCTGCAATTACCAAGCTTAAGGCTGCGATTTCTGGCTATAGTCTTGGGATTGGAAGTGTGATTCTCCCTCTATTCACATTATTACATCAAGTAAGTGTAACCCCAAACCCTTGCATGTGCAGATGTCGAAATTGGGGTTTAGAAATCTGCAAATTGATGTATGATAATGATGTTTTATGATGTTTAAATCAAGTGTCTACTTGTAGGAACTTAGATTTATGTGAATTTGCGGGTTAAAACCCCTAGCCATTAGATGGAACTCTCATGTTACTCAACTACCTAGTGAGTTGTGAAATTAGTAGTAAACCTTAAAATTCTTTATAGTCAAGATGATTTTGAGGTATGTATATAGTGAAATTGATAAATTGATAATGGGTTTGAAGGGATTCTACCCAAGGCTTAATATTGTAGGTTGAAGACCTAGAAAACTCATGGACCTGAATGCCAATTAATAATGCACACTAGGTGTTTGATATAATGCCTAAGAGAAACCAAAATGTTGGTAAAGCAACTAAAATGCCAGACTTGGAGCTCGAATGTTCTTAGGAAACAATATGCTCAAAGGATGACCCATTATTGTTTGTAATAATGATCCATGGCTATCATGGTTAATGAATGCCTCTATTGACATTGTGTAGTGGATGAAACCGTGTAGGTAGAAATAAACATGGTAATATGCTTGAATCCCAATTATGTGAAAATATGTCATGTGTAGCAATGAATATATGTCATGTGTAGCAATGAAGTCATGTTAATGAAAATGTGATAATAATGCTATAATGATAAAGGTCCTAACCGTGTTAGTGACCCATTAGGTGATCAAGTTGACCAAGGTAACAACTGAAGGTTGGTGGAAGTGGAAGCTCAAGTTTGCGAGGTAACATCGTTTATGTTACAAGTAGTAGTTGTGTAAAATGTGTAATTACCAACCATGGGAATAAACCATGAGCTATTCTAAATGGGTGATGAATGGTTCTAGGAACCATGAAGCCTAATGGCCAAAAGGTTCTCCAATGACCAAATTTGACCACTAGCAAGATTCGGATGAATCACACAACGAATGACAAGTTGCAATGGGCGGAAATGGGGTTTGGAACCCATGCCATGTAACAAATAAAGGAGAATCATAAATGGTTATTGAACCATAGATCATAAATACTAAAATAGTGGTCAAATAAGGCATTAGGAGACACCAAAGGCACGGACCCGCCTTAACGGGTCAAATGGGTACAATAACCCAAAATGGTTAAATGAATAGATAGTGACTCCCTAAAGGCTTTATAATGCATAAAGAGGTTGTCACATGAGTTTAGGATCATAATCCTTTTAAACTGTGTTATGTCCTATTGTAACAAGCACATGAAGTGCATAGAATCCATGCAGGTTAAAAGAATGTATTTGACTCGAGGAATTGAATGATATTTGATGTATGTCAATGGACTACGGTAAGATTAACTTGCACACTGGGGCAAAGCATTAGCCATAAGGGAATGGGTGTCCTAACAGGTCAAACGGGTCGATTAAACCCGTTAGAGCAAAACATGAATTTGATTTAGTTGAGGTATGTTAATATAGATGTAAACATGCTTTAAAAGTGTTTTGTGAGTGTTAAAACACTCGAAAAATAATGGAAAACCTTTTGGTGAAATCTGGTAGAAAACAGGGGAAGAAAGCCAAAATATTGGCTAAGTATGGAACAGGCCGAAAATAGCCAATATTCTGTCAAAAATGGTCCAGCGCGTACCGCCCAGAAATGATTCATTTTGGGCGTACCGCCCCAGAGTGAAAAACCAAAATTTTATTGTTTTTCTTCATTATTTGATATTATACTAAATGGTTATGCAATAGAAGCTCACTATTGAAAGTGAGTATGTTGCAGGTAAGGTCGCTTACTGTGAACTGGGTTGTAGGCGATACGCCTAGAACCCCTTATCCAATTTTAGTTAATGATTGCAAATGTTAACAATGTTTATATATGCTTGTGCCATAGAAACTCACTATTGAAAGTGAGTGAATTGCAGGTAAAAGGGAAGGCTTGAAAGATGCTCATCAAGATTAGAAGGACCGATCACGTGAAGATCCACTAACTCGTTCTGCATTTTGGGTTTATAAAGCATGTAATGATGTTTAATCAGTTATGGATGTCAAACTAGTTATAATATTTTGTAAAGATTAGTCACAGGGTGGCATTTCATGATTGATAAATCATATGTTTGAACGAAATTTTCTGGGACCAACTTTTAACATTATAAACGGTTATGTTTGGCATCAAATTGAACATGAGTGTTACAATTTGGTATCAGAGCCATGGTTTGAGAGAATTAAGTACTTGGGGAGTACTTGAACTCAAACCTTAAGCTCAGGGGAACGGGAAAAGTGATCGGTTCAAGCTTGATGAAGCGTCCAGGCAAGGTACATAACCATAAATTGATTGTTGATATATGTGTTTAATAGGAATAATAGTTCCTATATGCCGGTAAAGGCAGAGTTATTAGCTATCACTCGGGGAAACGCACGGGGAGGTGTTTTCACACCTGAACCGGGAAGTGCGCGAGTGAAGCGTCCCAGGTAGAAATGGGGTAATGCTAAGGCTAGAAACCTCGTATAAACCTGTGGGAAGATATTGGCCACGACCAATATAAAGTATGCATGAGTGAAGTATTTCAGGTAGAAACGAGGTAATGCTAGGGCTATAAACCTCGTATAAACCTACGGGAGGACATTGGCCACGACCAATACGATGTTATAAAAACCTTGCTGCGGGCAAAGGTAAATAAAAGTTGTAAGCTAATGAAAATTTGAACTCTGTAGATCAATGACAGACCATGATAGCGGTGACACTACAGAGGAACAAAGAAGGGAGGCTTTGAGAGCCCAAATATCGGTAAGGCGGGTAGAAACGGGGTAAAGGCTAGACGAGAAACCTCGTATAAACCTGTGGAAAGTTATTGTCCATGACCAATAAAACTAGAAAACCTTGCCAAGGGCAAAGGAATTTGAAATTGATAGGTAATTCTTGAATCCTACTATGTTAGGATCATGTTTTTGCCAAGTAAGAACTATATAATTGATAAGCATGATACAATGGGTGAAGAGAGTTCTAGGGAACCACCACCATGTATCATGTGGTATTTGATCGTAAATGGTTCATTGGAACCATAGATCATAAATGAGATGAATATTTCTCAAGGTAACAAGATAGCATTGCGACAAGTAATTATGTAATGTTGTATCTTGAATAGAAATTTGTTAATGTAACAAGATAGCATTGTGACATATATTTAGGAAATTTTATATCTTGAAACGCGTGGATATTTATGTTCATGTGGGGTAACCTTGCTATAGGTAAGGAAAACCCTAAAAGTGGTCAAATGTGACATGTTGATTTTGCAGGAAAATTGTACCCAAGCAAGTGGATGGATGATGACACATACGACCCCAAAATGCATTGGGCTAGTACTCGAATGTATAATGGGCATATGCTAAGGTACAACCAGGTGGGACTACTCAACCTGGGTTACACTTTGATAAATAGTAATACATACAAATGCGTTTAAATCAAGTCAAATTAAGAGGGTGGACCCATGAGGTCATAAATCAGAATTTGAAATGAAGGGGAAATTGGTGAAGAACGACTCTGTAGGAGCCGTGAAACCAATATAATTAATAGGGAAATTGGCGAAGAACGACTCTGTAGGAGCCGTGAAGCCAATATAATGAAATGGAAATTGGTGAAGAACGACTCTGTAAGAGTCGTGAAGCCAATGTAATGAATGTAGTAATTCGTGAAAAACGACTCTGTAGGAGCCGTGAAACCAACATAACAAATGTGGTAATTGGTGAAGAACAACCCAAGAGGGGGTCGGGAAGCCAATAAATTGAAACCAGGTTACATTTGGGACATCCTTGGATGTACAAAGGTTAATCCTTATATGGAATGGTCATAATCGAAAGATTAACGAATAACCATGGAACCAATGAGTCGAAATGGTCATATGTTTTAATTGATAAAACCATTAAGACGGTTGAATCATGTTTATTATGCAATGACATAAATGGTTAAAGGATATCGAATTTATATAATGCGATTGACTTTAAAGTGACTCGGGATAAACCCAAGTCTAGAATTGATTAAAAATATGAAATGTAAAATGTAATATGGAGAAATGGGTTATTGCATATGCTAGAAAACCCGTAACCCTATGAAATGACTAGACGTTTAACAAAAGGTAAGAAGTAACCTTGTTAAATGCAGTAAAACTCATGTTGTTGAGTCATGTTTATTCCCGCGTAAGTTTTGTATAACTAATAGGGAATTGAAGCTATTAGGTGGGTGATCGACCCAACTTCTTGGGTGAGACCCACAAGCATAGATGATTGTGAAGTAGGGAGGACGCTGGAAGCGACCGTCCCCGAAGATGCACAGAGGATTGCTATGAAAGTAAGTATCCTCAGAATTTTCCAAATAAATGTTGGAATGTAATATGAACAAGTAATTGTTCGAAAGAACCATAACTACATGCTAAAATGTTATGTGGACGATTAATGGTTAGTAATAACCATTTCGATATGTTAAATTGTTTAGAAATGATCCTTAGGGATCATAATGCTGATTATTTGTTGATTGCTACCTAAATGGTTCAAAAGAACCATAGCAACACAAAAATATGTTAATATGCCACGTGTCAAATGAACAATAAATGGTTCATAGGAACCATAACCACAGATTAATGGGTAACCGGATGATAAACAATTCATAGGAATTGTGACAATAGTGATAAGGCAAGACAGATTAAGTCTTGCTAAACGTCATATTGATATGAAATAGCTAAATGACTCTTAGGAGCCATGACTTGATTAAAACGTGTATACTGATGTGCAAATGATTTAAAGGAATCATAATTGAGGTGATAAGTGTTAAAGGCTAGTATACAAGCCAAGAATGGGTCAAATGACGACACGTCGAAATGTAATCCTAAAAAGGGTTAAAGGATGGTATAAATGGCTTTTAGAGTCATAAGAACCATCTAATAAAAATGTACTACATTATTGAATGTGAAATGTAAACGACAAGTGATATGCTAAAACACTTGCAAATATTGTTATACTGCTAAGTATGTGTAGGTACAGCTAAACTGTGCAAGGACACAATTAGTAGGAGGGCTGCGGGACGAGATTCCGACTAGGATTATCGTCGGGGAAAACCCGAGCAAGAAGGCTATATATACACAGATTGTGATGACACTAAGGTTGTGACATGGTCACTAGAACCTTAATTATAAGCGGTAATCGGGCAGTAATGGTTAAAGCTCATGAGGTAACATCTATGCTATGTTACATACTTTATCTATGACTCATAGTTGCTATAGCATCATGAAATGCAAACAGGCTAGAAAAGCAATAAACTTGCCCGTTGTGACAAGTTGTAAAGATGAATAAATAAATGAAGTCTAATAATTAGAGTTAAGCTCTAAATAATCGATGATGAATTGAAACAAGATTACATTGCGTCATTGTTGATGTGAAATGTTGAATCTTGTAGGTAAACATTAATCGAATAGCAATGGTTCAAAGGGACCATACACATGAGCAAATACGTTATTGAATTAATAAATGGGATCATAAAAACCATAGTTATCAGTAAACGTAATTTGTTAACTAAATGGTTCCTGGGAACCATAATCATGTTAAATGAATGATGAACGTTGGCTAAATGGTTCATAGGAATCATGGAAACGTGAAAAATGATCGATTGTTAGATGTTAGCTTGATGGTTCATAGAAACCATAACATAGTTAAATTGTAGTATGAATGAGTTTAATGGTTCGGAAGGAATCATGTTAAATTAAATAAGGAAGGTTGACTATAAATGGTTCAATGGAGCCATAAAATAGTCAAAGTATAGCAACATGGAGGAGAATGGTTCAAGAAAACCATTACGATGTGCCATGAGTTAACTAATCATAAATGGTTCGTAGGAACCATAGATAATTAAGGAAAAACTGGTTAGTAAATGAGGATTGTAAATGATGCCCGAAATATATAGCCCAAGCTAATGGGTCGAACGGGTTGAAATAAATAAATGGTCTATATGAACCATACTAGAATGCAAAAGTGTTGCCTAATGATATTTAGGACTAGTTGAAACCTATGCTAATGGGTCAAATCTGTTAAATGGCTCTAAGGAGCCACAATTGTTAAAGTGCCATATTGTAGGATTTCATGGTGAACCAAAACAAAGTAAATGGTTTGAAAAAAAAATCATGATTTATGAAATCATGAGGTGTGACTATAAATGGTTCATAAGATCCATAAATAGTAAAGAAATTGGTAACAATGGATGTAAATGGGTCATAGGACCCATCATCATGTACCAAAATAAAATGATCATAATTGGTTCGTGGGAACCATGGATCAATGTTAGTCAAAATTGTTATACCAAACACATAAGATTGTGGTAATCTAAAATGTGAAACTCTTGATAGTGGGTACAAAATGGGAGCATATATAGAAAGGGCTCCGACTTGACATGGGAAGTTGGGGATGAGATGCAACGTTACCACCCTCAATTATTCGATACATAAATCGTTTCGGGGACGAAACCCCTTTAAGGGGGGTGGAGTTGTAACATCCCAAATTTTTAAATTAAATCATTTTCCCGCTGCGTATTAAATTAATTATGAATCTAATTATCTTGAAATTTAATTTACTAATTACTAGGTAATTGACTTAATAAATTTTCGTCATAAATAATTATTCAAAAAAAATTATCATTACCAGGAACCCGAATACCACTATCATAACCGTACAATATTTAAGGGGGGTGGAGTTGTAACATCCCAAATTTTTAAATTAAATCATTTTCCCGCTGCGTATTAAATTAATTATGAATCTAATTATCTTGAAATTTAATTTACTAATTACTAGGTAATTGACTTAATAAATTTTCGTCATAAATAATTATTCAAAAAAAATTATCATTACCAGGAACCCGAATACCACTATCATAACCGTACAATATGAAGGCTTGGTTAACTTGATTCATCAAAGCTCCATTTCCAAGCTTTCTAGCTCTCTTCTGTTTCTTTTCTTTATAGGCTCTTATTGTTGACATTAGCTCACTCAGTGGTGAAGTTGCCATTTACACTGTCTTCTTAATCAACTCTATGGTGCTGTCCCAGTTTGGTGAGTGGATTTACCAACTTCTTGTTCACCTCGACCTGTGTATAAGTAACCCCCACATCTTTCATTGCAGTCACAATCTTGATGAACCTCTGCAGTTGGGTCTCTATGTTCTCACCAGGCACATACCTAATTTCATTGAATTGCTCTCTGAGATTTTCCCGTCGAGACTCTTTCATCTCAGCATTACTTTCATAAGCAGCAATAAGGGCATCCTAGAGTGTTTTAGCAGAATTAAATTCTTTAAATGCCTCTGCAACTTCAGGGGACAATGCCAAGGTTAATGCAGCCAGTGCCTTCCTGTCTTGTTTAATCTTTTCCTAGTCAGCCTCTGTCCATTCAGCCTTAGGTTTGGGTGCTCCCTCCTCACCGGCTGCAAGAGTAGTCTTCGGAACGAAGTCACCCACTATAACAGATCGCATAATCTTAGGGTCATTGTATTTGACGTAATTCACGAATCAATATTTCCAGCTCATGAAATCTTTCCCAGACATCAGACGAGGAGGTCTGGTGTTGGTGCCAATCTTGGTATCCATTTCCAGAGTGGCGCTGGACAATCCTGATATATCATAAGCCATCGCAAAAAGGAGAGAAACAATGGTTAATGTTTGAAACTAGGGTTTACGATCGAAAATAGGTTTCCAATCTAAATGAGGCTTTTCGGTCGAGTGTGTAACATCCCAAATTTTAAATAAATAATTCAATTCCCGTTAACGTCTAGTCGAGTTAATTTAGAAACAAATAACCCCTAAGGTAGTGGAACCCATTTCTATGGAAACTTAGGGGGTATAATGTGTAGAATTGTATTATGGTTAATATAAAACATAATGTTGAATCTAGAGGGACCAGAAGTGTAATTAACTAAACATGATTAAAACAAAATAGAAGAAGAGATGGGGAGGTCGCAGGTAGCGACCTGGAGTTCGACCAAAACCCCTCCCCCTCTTCTTTGGATCAAATTCTGCAATTACCAAGCTTAAGGCTGCGATTTCTGGCTATAGTCTTGGGATTGGAAGTGTGATTTTCCCTCTATTCACATCATTGCATCAAGTAAGTGTAACCCAAACCCTTGCATGTGTAGATGTCGAAATTGGGGTTTAGAAATCTGCAAATTGATGTATGATAATGATGTTTTATGATGTTTAAATCAAGTGTCTACTTGTAGGAACTTAGATTTATGTGAATTTGCGGGTTAAAACCCCTAGCCATTAGATGGAACTCTCAAGTTACTCAACTACCTAGTGAGTTGTGAAATTAGTAGTAAACCTTGAAATTCTTTATAGTCAAGATGATTTTGAGGTATGTATATAGTGAAATTGATAAATTGATAATGGGTTTGAAGGGATTCTACCCAAGGCTTAATATTGTAGGTTGAAGACCTAGAAAACTCATGGACATGAATGCCAATTGATAATGCACACTAGGTGTTTGATATAATGCCTAAGAGAAACCAAAATGTTTGTAAAGCAACTAAAATGCCAGACTTGGAGCTCGAATGTTCTTAGGAAACAATATGCTCAAAGGATGACCCATTATTGTTTGTAATAATGATCCATGGCTATCATGGTTAACGAATGCCTCTATTGACATTGTGTAGTGGATGAAACCGTGTAGGTAGAAATAAACATGGTAATATGCTTGAATCCCAATTATGTGAAAATATGTCATGTGTAGCAATGAATATATGTCATGTGTAGCAATGAAGTCATATTAATGAAAATGTGATAATAATGCTATAATGATAAAGGTCCTAACCGTGTTAGTGACCCATTAGGTGATCAAGTTGACCAAGATAACAACTGAAGGTTGGTGGAAGTGGAAGCTCAAGTTTGCGAGGTAACATCGTTTATGTTACAAGTAGTAGTTGTGTAAAATGTGTAATTACCTACCATGGGAATAAACCATGAGCTATTTTAAATAGGTGATGAATGGTTCTAGGAACCATGAAGCCTAATGGCCAAAAGGTTCTCCAATGACCAAATTTGACCACTAGCAAGATTCGGATGAATCACACAACGAATGACAGTTGCAATGGGCGGAAATGGGGTTTAGAACCCATTCCATGTAACAAATAAAGGAGAATCATAAATGGTTATTGAACCATAGATCATAAATACTAAAATGGTGGTCAAATAAGGCATTAGGAGACACCAAAGGAAAGGACCCGCCTTAACGGGTCAAATGGGTACAATAACCCAAAATGGTTAAATGAATAGATAGTGACTCCCTAAAGGCTTTATAATGCATAAAAAGGTTGTCACATGAGTTTAGGATCATAATCCTTTTAAACTGTGTTATATCATATTGTAACAAGCACATAAAGTGCATAGAATCCATGCAGGTTAAAAGAATGTATTTGACTCGAGGAATTGAATGATATTTGATGTATGTCAATGGACTACGGTAAGATTAACTTGCACACTGGGGCAAAGCATTAGCCATAAGGGAATGGGTGTCCTAACAGGTTAAACGGGTCGATTAAACCCGTTAGAGCAAAACATGAATTTGATTTAGTTGAGGTATGTTAATATAGATGTAAACATGCTTTAAAAGTGTTTTGTGAGTGTTAAAACACTTGAAAAATAATGGAAAACCTTTTGGTGAAATCGGGTAGAAAACAGAGGAAGAAAGCCAACATATTGGCTAAGTATGGAACAGGCCGAAAATAGCCAATATTCTATCAAAAATGGTCCAGCGCGTACCGCCCAGAAATGATTCATTTTGGGCGTACCGCCCCAGAATGAAAAACCAAATTTTTATTGTTTTTCTCCATTATTTGATATTGTACTAAATGGTTATGCAATAGAAGCTCACTATTGAAAGTGAGTATGTTGCAGGTAAGGTCGCTTACTGTGAACTGGGTTGTAGGCGATACGCCTAGAACCCCTTATCCAATTTTAGTTAATGATTGCAAAAGTTAACAATGTTTATATATGCTTGTGCCATAGAAACTCACTATTGAAAGTGAGTGAATTGCAGGTAAAAGGGAAGGCTTGAAGGATGCTCATCAAGAATAGAAGGACCGATCACGTGAAGATCCACTAACTCGTTCTGCATTTTGGGTTTATAAAGCATGTAATGATGTTTAATCAGTTATGGATGTCAAACTAGTTATAATATTTTGTAAAGATTAGTCACAAGTGTGGCATTTCATGATTGATAAATCATATGTTTGAACGAAATTTTCTGGGACCAACTTTTAACATTATAAACGGTTATGTTTGGCATCAAATTGAACATGGGTGTTACAGAGTGATTCTGGATCGAAAAAGGGGAATCAAAAAGGGGGTTTTCGAGAAATGTGAGCTTGGGTCGAAAAGATGGATCGAAAAGTGGGTTTTTGATCAAAAGAAGGTTTGGTCGAAAAGGAGTTTTCGATCGGACAGGGTTTTGGATCGAAAATGATGATCGAAAAGTGATTGATCGGAAAGCAAGATCGAAAAGGTTTGATCGAAAAGTCAGCTTTTCGATCGGGCAGAGTTTTGGCTCGATCGAAAAGTGTGGCCAGATTGAGAAGTGCACTTTTCGATTAGGTCAGAACGGGAAAAAGCATCTGACATTGATCAAAAAGGTGTGTTCAAAAAGTATCTTTCGATCGAAAAGTCGATCAAAAAGTACCTGATCGGATCAAAAGGCTAAGAATTTCGATCGATACAGGGACAAAGCCACAGTTTCAATCGAATAGCTTGTAAAACTTGAGCTTCTTGCTTCTGCTACTATCGAAACCTGCACAAAATTGCACAAGCACCTCCGGTTTTGAGCTAAAAACTGAAAATCACACACAAAACTCAAACCTTTAGTCAATAAATCCTTGAATCCGATATCACAAAGTTTCTTGGCTCTAATACCAATTGTAAGGATCAAAACGATTCCTCACGCGATATCTGATCCAATAAAGACCGTGCGGAATCCGGCTTGATTGGTGATTCAAGAAACAATCAATAATAATAACGAAACAATAGATTAAATAATGAGAAAAAACACAAACCATATTGGAGAAAACCCTTTTAATATCACTGATTGCAATTCACAAATTCGAAATTCTCTATGGAGAATTTCGAGAAAACCCTAGTCACCTTCACCTTGGATCAACAACCCTATTCTAGTAATCTAAAGGTTCTATTTATAGGAGATGCTTAACTTGTAAAACAAATCATCTCTTAACCCTAGATCACCTATAAAATTCGGCCCATACACATGCATAACCGAATGGACGCGTTGAACCCAATAAACCCACAATAGTTAGCCCAAATACAATTATCTACTAGCCCAAAATACATATAATGCAAAATCCTAAATTTTCTAGGTCTCTACACATCCCGTAAGTTTCTAGGTCTCAATTTTCACACTTTTACATGCAACGTAATCATAGTCTCGACGTAGCCGTGAATAAATATAGAAACGAATCATGAATGTGATGACTTTTACACGGAATGGTCGCTGGAATTTCAATAATAAAAGACGACTAACTGGACACGTTAACTATTTCCTGTCATATTTGCAATAAAATAAATAACGCTTGACCCCATCATCTTGGAGTCTCATTTTATTTTATTATTTTCATACATATGATTATTTTAATCAATCATTTGTACCTATAACGTTTACACTTTATACGTAAAACTATTTTATTACGAGAAAATAACTAACGTATTTATTTACGAAACATTTTATATTACTAATATGCGTGACACAATATGTAGATACGTTTAGACACCGACATTGAAATCAAGACTTGTGATACAATTCCTACGTAAACAACGATCCATTTTACGTCCAATTCAATTGTAAACAACCTCGTATTCATTCGCGACAAAAATCATTCACATGCATGACGTATATAACGTCCATGCAACCCATCACCTTCGTGTTTTAAACCCATGCAAACCATAACCGTTTGGTACAAACCCGATCAATATTATTTATATTTTTTAACCCGTTTTATTTCTTTTACATTTCACATACAAACCGATTCGTTTTTATTATTTTACGCCGCGATAACCATCCGATTCAAACCCGGTTCTCCTTATTTCTTTTTTTCTTTCTTTCTCGCGACCCAGACGGCGCGAGGGTCGAACCCGCGACCTCTCCGTTATTTTTCTCCCTTCCTCCCCGTCGCGATCTACCTCTCTCTCGTCCCTTTTTCTTTTGCTCGACCCGGGACTCAAAACCCGTCCCTTTTCCCCTTCCTTGGGCGGTCTCCACGCAACAACCAACACCACCACCATAGATTTCTTTTTATATTACTTGTACTATGTTTGACTTTGGTGCTACCAAACACATCAATAGCCAACCCTCCTTCTACCCTATGCCCTCTATGAAAACATAGGAGGATGTTGTCTCATAACCCAACAAAACTATGGACCAAGGGTCCTTGGTTTCCCTCCACTCCGTCTTTCTTTCCCCCTCTCTTTTGGCCGAAAATTCCCAAGCATACACACACACTTGCATTTCAAAATGGATCATGTATATCTTAGTTGTGTGTGTATGTGTATCGGTTTTTAAGGGGACCAAAACCCCTTCCTTTTCCCTCTCTTTTCTCGGCTAAACACAACACACACACAAAACATTTATGCACACAAGTGTTATAACACCTAGCAATCCCAAACACCCCCTACTCTCCATCTCTCTTTCTCTCGTCCCACTCTCTCCCTCTCGGTTTCTTTTACACCGCCACATACACAACCACATCCAAACACTCCCCATTTTATTACACCTTCATATATATTCATCACTAAGAGCCCTAGCCCCCATTTGACATAACACTTTCAAGAGTTCTCTCTTTTGCTCTCTCCCTCCTCAAAACCATAAGTCTATCTCTCTCTCTCTCTCTCTCTCACTCTCTCTCTCTCTCTCTCTCTCTCTCTCTCTACTCTCTCTCTAACTTTCTAGAGTAAACTCTAACTTTCTTTGATGATTCATGGTGCTAGGAAGCTAGAAGATTCAAGTTCCATCATCATAATTTTCGGCCATCACCTCCACCTTGTGAGTTCTAACCTTCACTTTCTTAGTGAAATCTTGTTCAAGTGTTTATATCTAGTTCCTTTTCTCTTAACACTCCATTAGCAAGTCTTGACTACCATTGTTGTCTAAACATGATTTAGTGCCACTAAAGTTTACTAACTTGTAATTATTTCCATGTTTCACCATGAATATTTCTATTATGTACTTATTTTAGTGATTTTCATGCCATATTATGTACAAAACTTAGTATGTTGAAGTTATTACACATCTCTTTTCTTAGAAACCAAAATGAGTAGTTTACTTTGAACATAATGTGCATTTTGTAGCCTAGTTGTGATTTTGGACCCATTTATACATATGACACGTTTTTGAACTCATAACATAGTCAAAATATGTTACTTTGAACATTAGGGAATTTACTTGGACTTAAAACCACCATAGGAACTTTTTATCACTAAAAGTACACTTTAAAACACTAGAAAAATGCATTTAATTACAAATCCGTTTTGACCAGAAAATTAGGACTTTAAAACAGAAATTTATTATGGTTAAACTGTTTCCAAAACATAGCCAAAATACCCCTTAACAAAATACTTGAATTGGGGCACAAACCGGGACTAAAACCGACACCCGACGGACCCGGAAATGTCATTTATGTGAAAACATGCAAATCTGGTCAAAATGAACTTAAGGAGGTGTTTTGTTGATGAAATGTATTTACAAACATTTATGGTGAACTTGGGGACCTAACTATGTCATGAAACGGGCAAACGGGACCAAAACGGCAAAACCGGCTCAAAACCGACAAAACCGGCAAAAATGTGAAAACCGACATATGGAAACTTTTATTCCTAGATTATGGACAGAAAATAATCATATTTTTATTATCCAAATTGATTGCTAACAAACATGGATAAATAACGCGTATTCGACAACTATCGCGAAAACGCTTAATTTTGACTATTATGTCAAATTAACCCAAATTTCCTATGAAAATATACTATTTTAGTACAATAATTATTTCTACAAATATTTATCAGCCTTAATTAATTTTTGGGAATTTTTATATATTTTATTTAACTAAAATATATATTTTACCTAATTTCCAAATAAACGTACAAACGGACACTTCCACCTTGACTTTCCAAATCATTTGAACCCTAAGGCTATCATGACATCAAGACTACCAACCTAATTGGAGTGACTTAGATGTCAATCCAATTATCTGAAATCGAATGTCTTATAATTATTTAGGACAACATTCCCGGTTAACTACATCATCAATTCCGATCATTGAACATGTGAGTTTTTCACGACCCCTTTTCTCTTTAACTGTTTTCAATTACTTGGGGGAGAATTCATATTACTTTTACTATGCTAGAAAATTATACATTGTTAACTTATCTGTTACATGTGCCTTTCGGTTGTCCACACCTATTATTTCATGTTTATTCATGTTATAGCCAAACCCCACTATTAGCTGAATCGAATTAATTATCATGTGAAACGGTAAAGTTTGAATAGATCTATTGGGTTAACGCCCCTAATCTGATTTGGTCGCTCCAATCAAGACTCCGTTGTATTAGTCAAGAGTGGGTAGTCAGTCAGTTTCGGATTTCAGAGTATATGGCAACATTTCAACAAGTCTTATCTGATTTTGTCAACGAATAGCATAAACTATTTTTTTCACAACAACTTTCGTAGCATTTTTACTGTTGGCAACTTTAAACCTGTGAAACTCATCAACAAAATTATTTGTTGACCGTTTTCTTATATGAATTCTCAGGTACTTAACCTCACTGTTGTTATCTGGCTGGACGTGTATGATGATTGTTGCATTTTAGGAACTTTGAGTAAATGGTAGTAGCCGTTGGAGATTTTCTTGGCATAACACCTGACGGTGTCATGTGCTAAAAATCTTTTGAAAACTAATGTTTTGTAAACTTCAAACAATTTGTGTTACTCATTACTTAATTTTCGCTGCATAATGATTTGAAAAATCCAATTTACTCCAAACAAAAGATCAATTCCAAACAGCTCTAGTTGTTAAATCATCTAGAGTACATTCTTGACCTTGACTGTGATAACGCTGGTTCACATCCCGACACGAATTTTACAGGGTGTGACATGTAATTTTCAAAAATGATAAAATCATTACCAAAATCAATTCTGAAACTTGAAATAGATTCGTATTGATTCCCTAAAACTTCTAGAATCGAGAAATAACACTCAAACACTTGAATTCATGTTCAATTTCCAATTCAACACATGAACAGTTTGACTTTTGAAAAGTCAAACTTGAAGAAATCAAGCAATTCAAACCAGAAATTCAATCCATATGTATGTTGAGGACTTCAAACAAGTAATCTTCATCACTGGAAATGGGTTATAATAAGATGAATTTCGTTAGAGAGGGCGATAGGCGTTAAGGTGAAGGGAAGTGAGATCTAAATCAAATTTTGGAGGTTGTTCTTCTTCAACTGGGTTTATTTCTCATAAATTGCTTATTTGGAATCAAGATACGGTTAAAGAAGCTTCTGTCATAGGTCCCAAACTGGTTGTCGAAGGATGGCTTCAGATCAGAGGAGGTGGTGGCTAGTAAGGAGATGGATAGCGATGTATTTAGTTTTTTCAAGAGGGGGAGATGAGGGAAATAGTGAAGAGCGTGTGCTGGAGACTTGAGAAGATAATGACGATAGCCATGGTGACTTCACCATTTCAAAGAGATAATGGAGATAGAAATGGGTGGTGCTTGATGGTGGTTGTTTATAGTAAAGAGAGATTGTGTGACGATGATGAGGTGAGAAAGAAGAAGGTAGATGATGGTTTTTTTATAAATTACAGAATATAGTCCCTTTAAAAATGGTATTGTTAAAGTAGTTTTGAGTTATTACATAAATAACCATTTGTATAAAATGATTGAAATGCCCCTTAAGTTAATAGAAAATTTTAACTCTGTTAATCATGAGGACTCAAATGGTTAAGGATTGCATACGTCAAACTACGATATGAAAATTTTTAAACATTTGGAATCAAGTAGCAAAAATCACCAAACCTTAGGGACGCAAATCGTAATTAACTCTATAATGAAATTGTAAATCTTATGTTTTTTAGGGATGCTTTAATTGGATGTTTTAAATGATAAGTTGACTGTCACAATAATTGTTAAACAACATCGCTCTAGATATGGATATTTTGAATTTTAAGTTAAACTTTGTTTAATTTGGACATTTCCATATCAAATATTAAACTATGATTTTTGTCATTTGTCTTTTCAGTGCTTTATTACTTTTAAACTAAAGAATTATACTTTTTACTAAAATAATTTTAAACTTACTCAAACTCGGTTCGGATTTGATTCGAATTCGAATCACATTGTTCGAATTTGCTTCAAATTCGAATCCTCATCTCATACCCGGATACATGCCTCATGCATGCCCCCTGATGCACACGAGTATATATAAATAATATATGCAAATATGACCTTTAAATTTATAAGACCTAAATTATCTTATAACTACGCATGCACATATAGGAAAGCGGATCTATCGTATGGTAGCATTAAGTACAACTCAGGGTCGACCTAAGGAAGCAATGGTGTAATCAAACTACACCTAACTATTATAATAGGATTCTGGCACAATTCCTAACAACTATTAGAAAGCAAATGGTAGCAATAATGAAACAAATGCGAAATCAAAATAAAGAAACAGATATCATCTAAGACTGATAATTATTCATGCATTACCTATACGTGACATTGAAATAATGTATACTAACTGTCTAATGGATTTATAGTCCCTAAACTCATAAATTAGCAACTAAAACCATAGCCATAATGAAGTATCCACGAATTAATGACATAGCTATAGGACACTATACAGATAATCTAAGACCTGGGAACATAGATTAATCCTACTCTGATTAACCATGATGGACTAATAAGTTATAACCCAATTACATACCATAGCATACGCATTATATTTAGCCACTTCAATATTCCTTTTACCCAAGATATGGAAGCTAAGATTCACGACCGTATATAGAGATATACTTCAATCAATATAGATTATTGAACATGCATAATCACCATTTCCTATCTATGCTCGCTAGAGTTCCTAAACACATATTGAAATCGCTAGATAACAACTAAGGAATATCATCAATTCAATAAGCAGAATACGTCTATCCTACCAACCAAATCAATAACTACTAGGAAAGGATCAAACATATCATTCAACAACACATCTTTAATATGCAAGAGGAATCAAAAATATTATACTCAAATCATTATGTAAAACCTTGTCAATGTCAAATCATAGGTAAAACACTAAATAGATCACATTGTCTTAGACGATATCAAGAGAGTTAGCCTCTCATAGCTAAACTAATGAAAACAACAAAAGTAATGTAAATAAACTTCGTTATAAATGCAAACTAAAGTACTTGATCTCACGAACGATTGGACACCTCCTTGATCTTCTAAGGCTCGAAATCTTGACTTCTAGATTCTGATGTCTTCTGGTAACCGTACTCAATTGGTCTCAAGTGTGTAACCTATTGAAATGACAAAACGAAGGGGTATTTAAAGTTGAAGGTTAGGGTTTCGGAAATGGGTCGTAACGGGTCGTGACATGGTCACGGGCCATGAGCGCCACCATAAATCAACGGATTAGGGTTTCTGGATATGCTCCTGTAACGGCCCGTAATGATTGTAACGGGTCGTGATGTGGAGAAAAAGTAAATCCTCCGAATCTTGAGCAATTTCTCTTCAAATCCTTGTAAAATCTTCAATTATCAGTTTGCCCCCCCCCCCCCCCCTATTTGCCTGTTTATGACATTTCATACCAAAAAAAGGGTAAAATGGACCAATATAATACATAAACCATCAACATTCATGGGTGTTTAACTACTAAAAATATGTGTAGTTTAAAGCACATCAAACATCCCCCCACTTAGACGTTGCTCGTCCCTGAGCAAACCTCTAACTACAACATTACCTTCCCTAACAAAGCTTTTTTTCTAAATGAAGTGATGGATGGTGGTTACAACTCTAAACGATTAAAGACACAAAGGCATAGTTAGTCACATGGGTTAACATTCTCATAATAGACCAAACAAAATAAGTTTTAACAATGAAAAGCATGGACAACAAACACTGTACTTCTTTCCTTAGAACTATTCCTTAACAACCAACCAGACTAACTCACAATGCACATTCCACTCAAGCTTTATATATGGATAACCAGTAAATAATGTGCTAGACTTTATAGTGCTCTCAATTTGCATCACCATGGACTTTCCTTACTATAGGCTTGACAAACGACCGTAATTCAACTAACATTCTAACTAACTTGCAAATCAAGAGGACTTTAGGGCTAAGGTTGTAGTTGGTGTAGGAAATGGAATTGGATTCACAAAGGGTAAAAACTTGGGTGCACAAGATCTGATGGTTACCAAATCAACTAACAAATTGAAACGAAAGAAAATCTTTAAACTCATAGATTTTTTTCTCTTATTCTAAACTTATGAAGAAGAATCTTTAAACTCATAGATTATCTTCTAATAATTAAACAATCATACTTTTTTTTATAATACTCATCGGCACATCATATCTTTTCTTTTTCTTTTTTCCGGGATTATTCTACTAGCATACCAAACAGATAGCTACCCGAAAACAAAGGTAAAAAGAAAAATGGGCTAAGGCTATTGGGCTTAATAAGGTGATCAAACGAAATCGGAATGAGGCTCAATAGGGGTAAACTAAAGGAAATTTGGGTTAGGGTATAGAAATATAGATAGGAACAAATTGAAGGTGTAAAATGTAACATAAGGTTATCCTAGGGTTTGCCTCTGTCATATTTGCTTGTTTCGTAAGCATATCTCGTAACGTATTATACAAGAGTAAAATGTTACATGTGGCACTCTCTATTATTATACAAGAATAAAACTCAAGCTCCTAGTGAGTAGAAAGCTTGTTTAAGGCTAAAAAAATCGCACCATGGAAACGGAATGGAAATAGGGCTTAAGTCTGGTTGATTAACTAGGCTTCCTCCCTCATACTCGTACACTAGAATTGTTGTCTAAGTTTTATCAGGTATAATCTATCCTAAAAAGCAACTTAGGACTTAGCTATGCATAAGGGTCTAAAATACATGCCTAGAGTTGTATAGCAATGAATGGAAGATGGAAAAATCTTTGCTTTGGTCTAGCATACAGAGTTAAGAAGTCTACTTTAGGATCCACAAAATCAGTTGATAGCTTAAGTTTTAGCAGTGTAAAAAAAAGTTTAGCGTGCAAAAAATGTAAAAATTTTGACAATTTTTAAACGAATTTACAATTAAACATGCAAACTACAAACGAGTCTCCCATCCCCCCACTTAAAATCGTACATTGTCCTCAATGTACTTAAGGACACTGCAACACATAAGATAAAATAAAAGGGAAAAGACGAGCCTGACTGCTAGAAGATTGTGGAGTATGGATTCTTCATTAACCCTATTGATTGCTATCCCGTTCATTTTCCTACCAGAACTTCAGTCTTTGATTCTTTTGCTACTTACAATACTCAAAAGAAGAACATTACACGCAAAAGGAAAATAAAGAATTACCCAAAATAAAAATAAAAATAAAACATTTCATTTAGTCAATCAATCATAGTTTTATTGTCATGCCATTATTCAAACAAACAATCAAAAGTAAACAAGTAATCCAAGTCACATAAGAAGTCTAGAACAAAAGATAAGTAAGGAATCATATAGAAAGTATAGACTTCAGCTTTAAGTCTCTTCAGTGTCTGAGTCATCAGTTGGAGAGGTTTCACCGATAGCGGCATACAGATCATCCAAATCATGCTGCTAAATTATTTCTACCATCACAATCGCGCCGATCTTATCTATTATAAGCTGAAGAACGTGAGTGATGCGAGTGAGAGCTTCAATCCTTTGTAATATTTCTCCCTCCATGAGTGTGAGTCTTCCATACAAGATGTTGAAGTTTGGCATGGCCTCGATTTCATCATCATGTTTCATGGGCCTTGCACGATTCATCCGAGAGGAACTAGCTTCCTTGTCATGGCTCCTTGCAGCAGTGACTTCAATCATAGGACGATTGCCTTTCATCTACAAGAAAACAGCGAGACAATAAAATACAAAAGATTGAAATTTTACATGGCGTCACGGCTCGTTACAGGCTAACGAATCGTTCGACCAAGCATTCTGTAAGTACATCGTCATGGCCCGTTACGGGGTAACAGGTCGTATCGGGCAAATTTTTGAAAATTTTCAAAAGAATTTTCCTGACCAGAACCATGTATGATCAAAAAATTAGCCATTAAGTGCGAATTGAATATAGGAACTTGTTGCCATCCCCACACTTAATCCTTTACAATGATCGCAATTCAAGCTTCAAGAATTAAGTGTGTTGATCGTTGAAATGATAAATGGAATGAAGAACATAACAAGGGTAAAGAAACCATTATGCTCAGAATAGCAAAAGGAATTTGAAAAAGAGATTATTCGATTGCATATTTCTTGATAAAAAAGATAGAACGATGAAGAACGATGAATTTTGTACCTTGGATTGATCAAAGATGCCCTAGGAACCATCCAATGCGATTTGGGGTTTTGAAAAGCCGTCTGGAGAATTATATATATAAGTTTCGAATTTAAGTCGGTAACGAGCCGTATCGGGTACACGGGCTGTTAGGTCATTAGTACGTAACGGGCCGTTACAGTGTAACGAGCCATGACGTATCCCGAAACAGAGTTTTTTAAAACTTCCTTTTGTGAAATTTTTAAGCAAGATTGATCAATAGAGGCATTGAAACATAAAGAAAGAATGGATGCAATTGAACAAGTCAATCGAAATGATAGAATTCGAATAAAAACTCAACAAATTTCGACATACGAAAAACGAAAATGAAAACAAACATGAAATAACAGAAATTGGGTTGCCTCCCAAGAAGCGCTAAGTTTTTATAGGGTCTTCAGCCAGACCCACCTTCACTCAAATTTTTAGAGAGTGGAGGTGTGAACGCACCTTCTCATCAGGTGGCTCAATCTTTGGGTTTTTGAAATCAAGGAGTGAGTTGACATGTTCAAGACTCAACAAGCTAGGTACTAGCAATGTTGGTTTAGATGGTACCCCTTGAGGTATTTCAGATAGAATTAGAGGAGGAATTGACTCGTTCGGGTCAGTGGAATGCATAAAGCACACAGTCTCATCTTTATCTTTGAAAATTAACGCCTTGAGTTTGGTCTATGTTGGCGCAAATGAGATTTCTGTTTCACCACTTCTCGGGGAGATATGCTCAGCTTCCATATCGTTCAGTGCCTTGGCAGTAGCCAAAAACGAATGTCCAAGAATGATAGGATGAAATTTATTAACAAGAATGTCAAGCACGATGAAATCTATAGGAAACTCCAGATTCTCAATATCAACTATTACATCTTTGATAACTCCCTTGGAGTTGACATATGACTGGTCAGCCAGTTGAATACTGAGACTTATTGGCTGCAATAGACCTAGCTCGATCTCTTTATATGTGGAATAAGGCATAATGCTTATGCTAGAGCCTAAGTCTGCCAATGCACCTATGGTGGATGAAGATCCAAACCCGCAGGGGCTAATGAAACTTCCCGGATCCTTTCGCTTTCTGGTAGTTCTAAAGTAGTTTTGGTCGAAGTGGCCAAAGGTGATTTCTTGCGATTAGAAGAAAGAAACTTGAGAAAATAGTTGATTAGAATATAACCTTCATAGGAAAGCGGTATGTCTTCTCCATTAGCATCGCGTTCAAGGATGAGATCGAGGAATTGTTGATATTTCCGCTCTCCTTCTATATCCTCCTTGTGATCTTCGTAATATTCCTCCAACTGCTTCTTCTGAAGTGCACGAGTGTGGTCTCTCAGTTGGGCACACTTCTTCTCAAGTGAGTCTTTTTCTAAATCGACAATGGAGATCATGTTGACACTGGCATTAGGGTTCACTTCAGTGTTGCTTGGCAACTCACCCTTATTCCTTTAAGGTAAAAAAATTACTATTTTTTTTAAGCGTCTCTCCATATTTTGGATACTAGCTTGCTGATTTTTTTTATTACAGTATCGTGCTTACTGTCAGCATTCACTAGACTCTGGACTAACTTTTCCAATTTGTCCAATTTTGATGACTCACCTTGGTTATAGTGAGGTGGTCGATAAGGTTGATTGGAGTTATTAAAATTGGAATTTGAGTTTCGCCAGGAGCTACTGGATTGATTACTGTTATCTGAGATGAAAGGTTGACAGTTAGATTGGTCTGACGGCGATCATAAAAGTTATAAGTGGATTCAACCTACTCAGTTAACGTAGCTGCGAAAATCAAACACTTATCCAAGGTATGAGCACTACCACATGCATCACAACCATTAGATTTAGTGGTTAGACGATTCACTTGGCTCGTGAGAGCTTCGATCTTTGCATTTAATGCAGTGACATCATCTATGGCATGAACGCCAGGTTGCTTAGAATTAGAGATTTGGCGACCTCTTGAAGGTTACCAGTCATAGATGGTTGCTGCTAGACTCTTGATTAACGTGATGGCATCAGCCAGAGTTTTGCTAAGAATTGACCCTCCAGATGAGGAATCAACGTCCATACGGGTGGTACTGCTCAACCCGTTATAAAAATACTGAACTTGGAGCCAGGCATCCATGTTGTGATGAGGACATTTGCATAGTAACCCCTTATATCTTTCCCAGGCTTCATGTAAACCTTCCCCTTCGTCTTGGGAAAACGTGGTAATGTTATTTCAAAACGATTAGTTTTCGAGAAAAGGAAGTATTTGACTAAGAACTTCTCAGCCAACTGATCCCATGTAGTGATGGAACCTGCTGGTAGGGTCTTAAGCCAAGTATTGGCATTGCCTACCAGATTGAATGGAAATAAACGAAGCAACACTGCATCGTTTGTTAGACCATCGAGTTTGAATGTGTCACACATTTCGAGAAACATGTCAATGTGCACGCGTGGACACTCATCTGCTAACCCGTGGAATTGCAAAGTGTTCTGAAACATCTGGATGACTCCAGGCTTGATCTCGAACTTCCCTTGAATGGTGGGTCTTGTAATGCTTGATTGCCCTCCTTCGAGTGTTGGCTTCGCGTAATCAGCAATCATACGCTGCGTTGAATCCCCCATCCTTCTTACTTGGTGTATGACGCGTTCAGGATCTTCAAAACTTGAATCAAAAGTGGACGATTCGCACGAGTGGAAATAGCAGAAGATTTTTTTTATTTTTTATTTTTTGGGTTTTTAGATTTTTTTGGTTTTTCTGAAATTTTGAACGAGAAATGCAAAACAGAAAGGAAAGACTACCAAAGCTAACTAATCTAACGAGGTCCAAAATGACGACTGCCTTCCCCGACAACGGCGCCAAAAATCCTTTGATGCACACGAGTATATATAAATAATATATGCAAATATGACCTTTAAATTTATAAGACTATAATCATCTTATAACTACGCATGCACATATAGGAAAGCGAACATATCGTATGGTAGCATTAAAAACAACTCAGGGTCGACCTAAAGAAGCAATGGTGTAATCAAACTAAACTTAATTATTAACATTAGGATTCTGTCACAGTTCCTAACAAGTATTAGAAAGCAAACAAGAAAGCAAATGGTAGCAATAATGAAACAAATGCGAAATCAAAATAAAGAAACATATATCATCTAAGACTGACATTATTCATGCATTACCTAGACCTGACATTGAAATAATGTATACTAACTGTCTAATGGATTTATAGTCGCTAAACTCATAAATCAGCAATTAAAACCACAACCATAATGAAGTATCCACGAAATAATGACCTAGCTATAGGACACTAAACACGTGATCTAAAACCTAGGATCATATACCAATCCTACTCTGATTAACCATGATGGACTAATAAGTTATAACCCAATTACATACCATAACATACGCATTATATTTAGTCACTTCACTATTCTTTTTACCCAAGACATGGAAGCTAAGATTCACGACCAAACATAGAGACATACTTTAATCAAGTATGATTATTGAACATGCATAATCACCATTTCCAATCTAGGCTCGCTAGAGTTCCTAAACACATATTGAAATCGCTAGATAACAACTAAAAAATAGCATCAATTCAATAAGCAGAATACATCTATCCTGCCAACCAAATCAATAACTACTAGGAAAGGATCAAACACATCATTCAACAACACATCATTCAACAACACATCTTTAATATGCAAGAAGAATCATAAAATATTATACTCAAATCATTATGTAAAACCTTGTCGATGTCAAATCATAGGTAAAACACTATATAGATCACAATGTCTTAGACGATATCAAGAGAGTTAGCCTCTCATAGCTAAACTAATGAACACATCAAAAGTAATGTAAATAAACTTCATTATAAATGCAAACCAAAGTAGATCGATGGCCAAATCTTCGAATACTTCTATCTCATGAACGATTGGACACCTCCTTGATCTTCTTAAGGTCGAAATCTTGACTTCTATCTTCTGGTAACCGTACTCAATGGGTCTCAATTGTCCTCAACGTACTTGAGCGCCCCCCCCCCCCCCCCCTGAACTTAGTGGCGCAGGAATGGTTCTCGAAAGTTTTCAAAATCAAATGGTTATCAATTTAACCTAACCCTATACATATACATTATTGATTATGTAGGAGAGGTTCATTTGAAAACCATTTAATTGTGAGAATTTTTTAGAACCATTCTGAGGCACTAGTTATATTTAAGGAAAAATCTTCCCTCATGAATTTGAGTGTTCCCTCTTAAAATGGGTGGCTCGGAAGAATGGTTTTAAAAAGTTCTCAAAATAAAAAGTTCTCAATTTATCCTAACCTTTATTATGTAATTCTATATCTAATTTATTAAATACAGTTATTATGTTTATATAAATAGAAGGCTCGTTTAGGCTCACGAGACTAGTCAAGCTCGATATGAAAAACTTAGGATTGAGCTTGTTCGTTGAACGAGTGATATGTTGTAAACACATCTATATTTTCGTGTAAATTGTGTAATATTTGAGTCGATTTTGAGTAATTTATTTGGCGTTTTAGTGCATTTATAGTTATTTGAGTCCTAATTAAATATTCAGTCATTTTAGTGTATTTTGGTTTGAATTTAGATAATTATTTGAGTCGTGAATTTAATTATGTCAATGTGCTGAAAATTGTTTAATTATATTTGGTTGTAGATTGACATAAGAGTCCAAGGGGATGGTACGACATTACATCTAAGTCGAGGGTTGAAAGGAGTAATTTAATTAGTTCGAAGAACTCGCCTAGAACTACATCTAAGTTGAGAGGCTGAATTGGAAAAGTGGGAAACTAGCATGATGATTAAACGTGAATAATTGGATAGAAGATAAAGAATCATAAGTTACATGTTAATGTTGGAGCAAATGTCACGAGATCACAGATTCAGAATTAGATGGCTAATAGTCTAATACATAATTGGTTTCAAGTTATGCATCTTAACGAATTGGGCGAAGATTAAATGGGGGAGGAATTAGGAAGCCAGATAATTAATTAATTCGAAAGCAGAAGAAGGTACGGACGAAGAAAATAATTCAAATTTGGAAGCAAGCATATAGCCAGGCATACAGGTCACGAAAGTCATAATCTTTAATTCAAAGCAAACAAGCATGCTAAATTATTTTCTTTCTTTTATAATGAATGGTATCTCTGACTTTGTTTTTGTTTCGTCTTGACATCATACATATTGGCTAAACTATTTTTGCTACCTAGGCATTGATGAATAATTGTTGATTAACAATTTTTCTCGATTTATACTATTTAATGTTGGATTAATGTTCATGTAAAGACTTTTATTTAACTGTTTTGATGCATGTGAGTGCCTAGATTAGGTTGTTGGTTGATTGTGTTGGAAACTCAGTAACGATTCGAACACTTGTTCGATCAATTAATTACACTACAGAAACTATAATGAACGATAATACAAATGAAATAGAACAGTAAACGAGAACACTACAGAAATATGATCACGAACAGCAGCAGGATCAGACCCTGCAAAACAGACAAACAAACGAAAGGAACCGGGCTTGTGTTTGACACAATTCCCTTAAACAGATTCGACGTCTGTTCCCAGGGTACACCGGTTCAAAACTGTGTGTACAGCCGGACGAGAATACTTGCCTGAAACGAGACCGGAACGGAGGAGCGGTAGAGATCAGAGCAGCAGCAACAGCAGGACCAAATGTGTGTATTTTCGTGTGTCTATTTCTGCCCCCACACTCGTGTATTTATACACGCAAACGGAGCATACGAAAGGATCATCATTAACTAGTAGTGAATGATCAAATTATGTTCATTAACCAGTAATGAATGATCAGGTTTGGAATGCAAAAGGTTGGTTCAATGAACCAAAAATCTGTTCTAGAAAGGTCTCGAAAAATAGCAAAAACTGGTCATTACATGACCCCCGTTTCGGAGCTGCATTCGTGTCCGCAGGTCGCGCGGGCACGAGTTCAGAATTTCAACCCGAATCACCATTTTTCGCACCCCCCCCTGCGCGAGGATATGAGCCAGAGTAAAACATGACACAAGATATATCAAAGGCTTTGAAATATATCCTTATAAACCAATTCACCTTTTGTTCCCACACCAATGTGGGATAGCTCACATCACATATTCCAAACTTGAACAAAATTTCTTTTGAGATAAACATCTCATTCACACACATTTTCCAACAATCCCCCACATGAATGGAGGTTGATCTCAAAAGCTACTTAATCCCGATCGAATTTCAACAGTTGAATCTTGCATACGATAGGTAGGTGTTACCCTTTGAACCTTCGCTCATGAAACACACTTAGTCTACTAGCTCTGAGTAGGCGGTGATGCCTTTGAACTCGTCTGCCGTTTGTGTAGGCGACAATGTGCTTCACACAAGACTCTCCTTGACAATATCAAGTCCTCATAGTTATGTTCGTTATGGTCATGAACATTAGCCTGGTTCTGCGAGAGCTCTTAGGTATTGTGCCCCCTCTCAATACCCTTCGAAGCGACCCCCACTTCTCTCTCACATAGGTGATTCACCACGTGTGGCTGCCTCAGCTGAATCATTAAAAGCCATAGGCTTAACCTCGTACTTGTCACTTTTAGGAATGGACTAGGAGATGTATCGATTCTAATTATACATCCCCTTCTTAAAGTGCGTGGAGTTATCAATTCTTCCCCCCCACAGTGACCTCACTAGTTCATACAATTAGGTTGTCCTATTGAACTCAGATCTTGGGATCTCCAGTCAACTGAGTTAGGTTTTCCTTCATATGAACTTTAATCTTTCAAGGGCTTCAGTCCCATTCCCATGCACGACTTCTGAACTACCTCTCTACTTAGGCCTTTTGTCAGCGGATCCGCAATATTATCCTTTGACTTCACATAGTCAACAGTGATAATTCCAGTAGAGATTAGTTGTCGTATCGTATTATGTCTACGTCTTATATGTATGTTCTTACCATTATACATTGTGCTATGAGCTCTGCCAATTGCCGATTGGCTATCACAATGTATACATATGGCCGTTGTCGGCTTAGGCCATCTTGGTATATCCTCCATAAACTGACGTAGCCATTCTCCCTCTTCACCAGCTTTATCTAAAGCGATGAATTCTGCTTCCATCGTGGATCTAGCAATAACCGTTTGTTTCGACGATTTCCACGATATGGCTGCACCTCCAAGTGTGAATACATATCCACTCGTTGCTCTGGAATCCTTCGTACCCGATATCCAGTTTGCATCACAGTGTCCTTCAATCACTGCAGGATATCTGGTGTAGTGCAGCGCGTAATCCCTTGTGTACCTTAGGTACCTAAGTAACCTAGTCACACATCTCCAATGAGTTGAACTTGGATTACTCGTGTACCTACTTAGCTTGCTTACGGCATATGCTAAGTCTGGTCTGGTACAACTCATCAAATACATCAAACTGCCAATAATTCTTGAATACTCTAATTGGTTAACAGGTTGTCCTCTGTTCTTAGCTAGATGTTGACTTGTGTCAATGGGAGTTCTAGCTACATTAGAGTCATTTGCATTGAACTTTTCAAGAATTTTATCCACATAGTGGGTTTGTCCTAAAGCAAGTCCACTTTGGGTTCGCGTGATTTTAACTCCCAAAATCACATCTGCTAAACCCATGTCTTTCATATCAAATCTTGCTTTCAAGATGTTCTTTGTTGATTTTATCATTTTGTCATTACTTCCAGCAATGAGCATGTCATCAACGTATAGACACAAGATGACATAACCATCTGGTGTGTCTTTCACATACACACACTTATCACATTCATTGATCTTGAAACCAGAATCACGCATGACATGATCAAACTTTTCATGCCATTGTTTTGGTGCTTGCTTTAGTCCATACAAGGATTTGACCAGTTTACACACTTTCTTTTCTTGTCCAGAGGCTCTAAAGCCCTCTGGTTGTTCCATGTAAATCTCTTCCTCTAGATTTCCATTTAAGAAAGCGGTTTTCACATCCATTTGGTGAACTTCCAAATTTCTAATGGCTGCAATGGCAAGTACCAACCTTATGGAGGTTATTCGAGTTACTGGTGAATACGTGTCAAAGTAATCTAGACCTTCCTTTTGTTTGTATCCTTTGACCACCAGTCTTGCCTTGTACTTTTCTATGGAGCCATCAGGCTTCATCTTCCTCTTGAAGATCCAACGATGACCTAGTGGTTTGCATCCCGGAGGAAGATCCACTAGTTCCCATGTATGGTTTTGTAAAATAGAATCTATTTCACTTTTGATGGCCTCCCTCCATTGAGGTCCTTCTGAGGAAGTTACCGCTTCATGGTATGTTTTGGGCTCACTTTCTACCATGTACGTGTAGAAATCAGGACCAAAAGACTTTTCAGTTCTAGCCCTCTTGCTTCGCCTAGGCTCAACATCTTCTTCCTCAGATTGCTCTTGTTCTTCTGGAGCATGTTCTGGTTCTTCCGGAACATGTTCTAGTTCTTCCGGAATACGTTCTAGTTCTCTCGGAACACGTTCTAGTTCTTCCGGAACTAGATCATCATGAATTGTATTTCCATATTCTTTTATAATGCATGGAAATATATTTTCAAAGAATGAGGCATTCTTTGATTCCATTATCGTTCCTTTGCGAATATCGGGAATCTTGGATTCATGCACAAGGAAGCGATACGCGCTACTGTGATCTGGATATCCAATGAATATACAGTCAACAGTTTTGGGTCCTATCTTTTGAGCCTTAGGTAGTGGAGCAACCACCTTGGCTAGGCACCCCCACACTTTGAGGTATTCGTAGGACGGTTTTCTTTTCCACCATAACTCGTATGGGGTTTCATCTCTTTTCTTATGGGGTATCCTATTCAAAAGATAGTTTGCCGAAAGGATAGCATCCCCCCACAAGTTTTGGTTTACACCAGAACTCACTAGCATGGCACTCACCATTTCTTTCAAGGTTCGATTTTTCCGTTCAGCAATCCCATTTGATTGGGGTGAATATGGTGCAGTGAACTCATGCCTGATTCCGTTTTGCAAACAGAATTCAGCAAATGGTGAGACATACTCACCACCTCTATCACTTCGTACAACCTTGATCTTCCTTTCAAGTTGATTTTCAACTTCAGTTTTATAAGCAATGAAAGCTTCAATTGCCTCGTCTTTACTTTTGAGCAAGTAAACATAACAATACTTCGTGCAATCATCGATAAACGTGATGAAGTATTTAAATCCATTTCTAGTTGGAATGGATTTCAAATCACACACATCTGTGTGGATCATACCGAGAGGTTCAGTGTTTCGTTCAACCGGTTTGAATGATGATCTAGTTAATTTTGCTTCAACACACGTTTCACATTTATAGTTTGAGTCAATATCAAAAGTTGGTATGCTATTCAATTTAATCAAACGACGAATGGAATTAAAGTTAACATGACCAAGTCTACCATGCCACACATTAGAAGACTCAAGCAAATAAGCAGAACTGGTACCAGTCTTATTCATAGCATTGTTAACAACCATTACATTCAGTTTGAACATACCATTGAGGGCATAGCCCTTTCCAACATACACACTATTCTTGGTCAACACGACCTTATCTGACTCAAACACCATTTTGAAACCAAACTTATTCAACAACCACCCAGACACAAGATTCTTACGAATCTCAGGAACATACAACACATTAGTCAAGGTAAGCTCCTTTCCTGATGTCATTTTCAGGATCACATTTCCTTCACCTTTGACTTCAGCAGTGGCAGAGTTACCCATGAAGAGCTTCTCTCCATTAGTAACCTCCTTGAAGGTGTTGAACAAGTTCTTGTCAGCACACACATGGCGGGTGGCTCCGGTGTCAACCCACCATTCCTTGGTATTCGAACCAACCAAGTTAACCTCAGAGATCATCATTGTGAGGTCAGAAATCATGGCAATAAGATTCTCATAATCTTCAACCATATTGGCTTGACGAGAGACATCTTTCTTTGGTTGTCTACATTCATTTGCCCGATGACCTGGCTTGTCACAGTTGTAACATTTGCCATCAAATTTCTTCTTTGCAATCCCACCTTTAGGTTTAAGATTAAACCCTTTTCCTTTGTTCTTCTTCTCAGCCCGTCCTCTATTGTTACCTTTGGAGGATTGGCCATATTCAACAATATTGGCCTTTGCTTGCTCGGGGACATCACTCTTCTTTTGAGCAAGTTTGTTGTCTTCTTCAATACGAAGACGAACCACAAGATCTTCAACAGTCATTTCCTTTCTCTTATGTTTGAGATAATTCTTGAAATCAACCCAGCTTGGTGGCAATTTCTCGATCATGGCAGCAACTTGAAATGTCTCACTAAGTGACATTCCCTCCGCATGAATATCATGAAGAATGATTTGCAATTCTTGGATTTGGCTCATAACAGTTTTTGAGTCAATCATTTTAAAATCCAAGAATTTGGCCACCACAAATTTCTTTGTGCCTGCATCTTCGGTTTTGTATTTCCGTTCCAAAGATTCCCATAGTTCCTTGGCCGTGTTTACTTTACAATACACATTGTAAAGTGAGTCCGCCAAACCATTGAGCACATAGTTCCTGCACAAGAACTCAGAATGCTTCCAAGCTTGAACCGCGCTCACAGATTGAGCATCCATTTCCCCTTCAGACACTTGGGGAGCGATTTCAGTCAAGAACCTCGCAAGGTTCAACGTTGTCAAATAAAACAGCATCTTCTGCTGCCAACGTTTGAAGTTCAGACCGTTGAACTTTTCGGGTTTCTCAGCGTGGCTTGCAACCGCGTTAGGCAACGGTTCGACCATCACTGTGGTAACAGCAACGGAAGAGGTGAACACAGCAGAGACACCAGAGGTCGGTACACCAGAAGTCGGTAAAGGCTGAGATGAGTCCATTCTGAAACGAGACCCACAAGAGAACAGTCAGAAAAATTCGTACACAGAGTGTACACCAATCTGTTTAAGTTTGTTGGAAACTCAGTAACGATTCGAACACTTGTTCGATCAATTAATTACACTACAGAAACTATAATGAACGATAATACAAATGAAATAGAACAGTAAACGAGAACACTACAGAAATATGATCACGAACAGCAGCAGGATCAGACCCTGCAAAACAGACAAACAAACGAAAGGAACCGGGCTTGTGTTTGACACAATTCCCTTAAACAGATTCGACGTCTGTTCCCAGGGTACACCGGTTCAAAACTGTGTGTACAGCCGGACGAGAATACTTGCCTGAAACGAGACCGGAACGGAGGAGCGGTAGAGATCAGAGCAGCAGCAACAGCAGGACCAAATGTGTGTATTTTCGTGTGTCTATTTCTGCCCCCACACTCGTGTATTTATACACGCAAACGGAGCATACGAAAGGATCATCATTAACTAGTAGTGAATGATCAAATTATGTTCATTAACCAGTAATGAATGATCAGGTTTGGAATGCAAAAGGTTGGTTCAATGAACCAAAAATCTGTTCTAGAAAGGTCTCGAAAAATAGCAAAAACTGGTCATTACATGACCCCCGTTTCGGAGCTGCATTCGTGTCCGCAGGTCGCGCGGGCACGAGTTCAGAATTTCAACCCGAATCACCATTTTTCGCACCCCCCCCTGCGCGAGGATATGAGCCAGAGTAAAACATGACACAAGATATATCAAAGGCTTTGAAATATATCCTTATAAACCAATTCACCTTTTGTTCCCACACCAATGTGGGATAGCTCACATCACATATTCCAAACTTGAACAAAATTTCTTTTGAGATAAACATCTCATTCACACACATTTTCCAACAGATTGTTTATTCTGCGTGTAGCCTGTTGAATGTCTTTCAGTTAGGGTTGCATGTTAGGACTGCTTACTGTGTGTTTGTAGTTAGTTTATGATTTGTTTAGCAGTTAATTCATAAGAATAACAATTGATTGGCCTCTTGATCTTGGGGTCTACCTAGCTTAGACAATCCGGGAGATGATAGGCTAGTTGGGTAATCAGGCGTATTAGGATTTTAGGTCAAATTGCATCGGGAGAGGGGTTCCCTAGAGTTTCTAATATTCTTGTCATCTTATGTCAGTACGGGTAGTATAAAAGTTACTACTTACACTTTAGGGCTTCTTAGGGTGTCTGAGATAGAAACAATCCGGAAGGTGATCTATTTGTTCGGGTACTTGAGCATTGTTAGGAACATTCCGGGAGGTGACTAAAGCAACCAGTGAGCGTATCACATTCTTTAGGATTCCCTTTTGCGTCACGTCTAGAGAATGATTTGGGGTCCACTAGAGACTTTGCTTTTGTTCATCTTGACATCATACATATTGGCTAAACTATTTTTGCTACCTAGGCATTGATGAATAATTCTTGATTATCATTTTTTCTCGATTTATACTAATTGATGTTGGATTAATGTTTATGTAAAGACTTTTATTTAACTGTTTTGATGCATGTGAGTGCCTAGATTATGTTGTTGGTTGATTGTTTATTCTGTGTGTAGCCTGTTGAATGTCTTTCAGTTAGGGTTGCATGTTAGGACTGCTTACTGTGTGTTTGTAGTTAGTTTATGGTTTGTTTACCAGTACAATTCATAGGAATAACAATTAATTGGCCTCTTGATCTTGGGGTCTACCTAGCATAGACAATCCGGGAGATGATAGGCTAGTTGGGTAATCGGGCGTATTAGGATTTTAGGTCAAATTGCCTCAAGAGAGGGGTTCACTAGAGTTCCTAATATTCTTATCATCTTATGTCAGTACGGTTAGTATAAAAGTTACTCCTTACACTTTAGGGCTTCTTAGGGTGTTTGGGATAGAAACAATCCGGAAGGTGATCTATTCGTTCGGGTACTTGAGCATTGTTAGGAACATTCCGGGAGGTGACTTAAGCAACCAGTGAGCGTATCACAATCTTTAGGATTACCTTTTGCATCACGCCTAGGGAATGATTTAGGGTCCACTAGGGTTTCTATAGGTTGTTAATCAAGATCCTGGTTCCATCACAATTAGTATAGACGGGGGATACTGATAGTTGCAATTAGGATTCATAGCCTAGGTAGTAATCTTTCGTCATATTTTGTTTCATCTAGTTCCTTAGTCGTCGTTTCGTTTTTTTCTTGGTTTAGTAATTTCCTAGTTATCGGTTGTTAGTTTAATTAGTTAAATTAGTTAATTTAGTTAATTAATTCCTTAAAAAACCAAAATTTCTTAAATTTTCATTTCACTAAGTCCTAGGTTAAGTTTTGTTACATAGTGTTCTTAGGGTTCGATCCTGGTCTTATGTAGCTATACCGTATCCGATAGGTACACTTGTCTAGTGGGTTTGATTGCAATTTAGTTTATTGTTTGTGGGGAGAAGTTATACTCAATTGTTGCATATAGGTTTGTATAATCAGGTGCCTAACCTTTTGAAAGGATTGAAAGTGGCCTGATGTTTGTTTTGATTGAACTTAATTACAAAATAGTTATTTGTGGTTGTCCCATACAATTTATTGCTTTAATGTTATAACCTTTAAAGGTCACCTGATCTGGTTAGTTGGCTTATATACTTGTTAAGTCAAATCTTAACAAAGGTTGATTTGGTTAGTTGGCTTATATACTACTTGTTAAGTCAAATTTTAACAAAGGTTTATTGTAGACACCTTAAAAGCTGTAAAAGCTGTAGAACTGTAGACATTATTCTGGGCATTTGGATCTTTTCATCTGATGTCTATTATTAATTTCTTTTCTTTATTTTTTCTTTATTTATCTCTTTAGCTAATTTTGTACACGAAATAGAGTTATTTCACATGCAAGATAAGGATTTTGTGGTTCTACACTTTTTAAGGTGTATAATGAAACCCCTACGTTTTAATATACAACTTTACCTGGTAAAATTCATGTCAAATAGTAAAACTATTTCGGGGTCAGGGAAATGTCAGATGTGTGAGGATAGATACGGTTCTTCAAGAAGAACCTTGACTCTAAGGCCTCATTTGGTGTCTATCTTGGATGGAATTGGAATTTTGAAGAATTGAAATCCGTTCAAGAACACTATAATGTGTTTGATTTGCAAATTTTTTAATGGAATAAGAATTAAAAAAAAAATTAATTACAAAATTACCCCACCAAATGCATTTCTAGTCTTTTTTTTTTTTGAACGGCCAACAAAATTTTATTAACACGACTACCTAGATGGTAGCCAAAAGTTTACACTAAAACGTCCAAAAGACTTGAAACCAAAGAACTACACCATAATCAAGCCATGCAAAATCGACACCAATCACGCCATTTCACCTTCAGCCTTGACCGATCAAATGCATTCCTAGTCATTTCTCCCCAAACCAAATTACAAAATTAAGCCTAATTAATATACACAGCATCTTTTGGAGTTTCTTATCAAATTTTTTCCAGATCGGTACAGTATATCTTTTAGAGTTTTTCATTAATTTTGTTAGAACGATATAGTGTTTGGTCGTTGATATTTCACCATTGATTTTGGCTATCATCAAATCTTTATTCGATTTTGGCTATCATCAATTTTGAGATTTTGCGATGTTCAACTGTTTCGGTTTTGTGAATCAGTTTTTTTACTGGAACTTGACCCAGTTGGTACCAGGTGTGATCCTCCTTCAAAAGGTCAGGGGGTTCTAATCCTGCAGATGGCAGGTAGATGGAATTTAGGAGTTAGACGTCAAAAAAAAAAAATTGGCTTCTAGGGTTTCGTTTAAAGGTTTCTAACTTCAGTTTTGATTATGCGATGGTTATATAAGCACTCAAGAAAGTGTCGAATTGTCGATGATTCTGTTATGATTCCATCGGTTTATGATTTATAGATTTTAAATCTCCGGTTCAACAACACTGGTTCTGGTAGCAATCAATTTTGATTCTTAAGGTTTTAGTTGATTTACGATTTATGGATTTTGATTCTCCAATGAAATGTTTAGGAATAATTGTTCGAGAGGAAATAAAAAAACAGTACTTGAAGATGGAAGAAGGGGTAGTTTGATAAACATTTCAATGGAAATATTGTTGAAGAAATGTGAAATTCCATAGATCGATGAAATTTATTCCAATTTTTATTTCCAAACTAAACACATTTTTAGATGGAATCCATTTCAATTTCAAATCAATTTCTTCAAATTTCACAAAATAAAGAAAGGATGTACATATTAATATGATTTATCTATACTTGAAAAATTGACTAGGGTCCTACTATACTTACATCCCCATTCTAAAATTACACCCTTATACATCACGTATAGCGTACTAAAAAAACAGAATGTCATAAAATTCAGTAGGTGTGTAGAACAGATCAATACGAGGTTGTCAGTAGAGGGGGCTATATGCCGCGTATAGCTCTATATTGGCTCTAGTGTCGAAAAAACAAAATTTCCTAAAATTCGGGAGGGGAGGGGGGGGGGGGGGGGGAGGTCAGTATTTTTGGTTTTCCCATAGATAACGTATACGCCTATACACCATATATAGAGATGTTGAATTAGAATTTGAAGGTGTGGATATATAATGTCGTTTGACTAAATAAACATGGTTATAAAATTTGCCATAATAAAATATATAGATATTTTTCAAATATATATATATATATATATATATATATTAGTATATATTGTATTATGTTATTATTGATTGTATAGGGGGCTCGGTGTAACATCGTTGTATATATATAGGGGTGTAATATTTCATTATTGAGGGGAAGGATCCCATTCACGAATATGGTATCACAGCCTCAAGTTCCTAAACCTAATTCACAGTCGCCGTCAATTTGATATTCTTCTTCTACGGCATTTTTTTTTCTTCTTCTTGATCACCTTTAAATCTTGTTTGTGATTTCCCAACTATTAATTGTTGCTGCACATGTGGGCACAGCTTTTGAAGGACTAATTTTAATTCTCGTCGGATTCCCTTGCGTCCGACCTCCCTCTTCGTCGCCCCATCTAGTCCACGGACTACTTCCGAGATGACGGATGCCGCCGATGCCGCCGCCCAAGCCGCTGCTCGCCTCAAGATCGAGACAGACAAACTCACGCATTGCTATAGCGTGACAAACATTCTGCTCCGAGTTCGACAACTCGACGGTGTGAAACTTACCTACTCGAATTGGGTCAAGTTGTTTCACATTCATCTTAAGGCCTTTAAGGTCCTTGATCACGTTACAGGTGACACTCAACCAGAAGAAACGGACCCTCTCTTTGCCGTGTGGTCCGAGATCGACTCTCTAATCCTTCAATGGATATATGGTACGTTATCTGATGAATTATTTCCACGGGTTATTGAAAACGACACCACCGCTCGTAAAGCTTGGCTAAAAATTAAAGATCTTTTTCAAAATAACAAAGGCTCACGAGCCGCGGCACTCGAACATGAATTTACCAATCTTACATTAGCCTCTTGTACGAATCTGGAGGAATATTTTCTTAAAATTCATGATTTAGCCGAGCAACTTACCGATGTGGGTCAATCCGTGGATGAGAACCGCAAGGTTCTACAATTGGTTCGAGGTCTTCCTCAAGAGTATGACACCGTGGGCACTCTGATTAATCAACAATCGCCTACGTGGGATGAGGCCCGGAATATGGTATTGTTGGAACAACAACGCATCAAAAGCCGTCAACCTAACCCTACACCCCACCATGTGCTTGCTACTCAATCTAACCCATCCCATGCTCAACCTACGGTCTATACTGGTTCCATGCAAGCCCCTCCAAATTTGGCCCAATCCCACATGCAACAGGTCCAATCTCAGCCTCACTTTGAAGCCCAACCAAGGCCTCATGATTTGGGCCGGAACACATTTCGGGGACGGGGGGGCAGGGGTGGTAACAATCGTAACCGGCGCAACAACAACCGCTATCCTACCCGCTACCCACCACAACACAACTATCCACCATCATATTATCCATCGCCTTCATCCTACCACCCTCCACCGTCACCATATCCATCCTACCCGCCGCCCGCCTCCAACTCTCCCTACCCGCACCCGCCTTGGAACTCTCGGCCACCACCACCTCCCAAACCCATCGGCCAACTACACACAATCCCAACCGGCTTATGATGCGTTAAACCCGACTGATATCGGTCAAGCTTACCAAACTACTCAATTTAACACATATGACCAAGCTTGGGTTATGGACTCGGGTGCCTCGAACCACTTCACTGCCAATCCAGGTATGTTACAGAACTCAATATCAAAATCTTCAATTCCTAGTATTTTTGTTGGCAACGGTCAATCGTTGCCCGTTCTCGGGTCAGGTAATGCTATCCATCACACCCCCACTCAATCCTACCGGCTTAATAATGTTCTCGTCACTCCTCACTTGATTAAAAATTTGGTTTCTGTTAGACAATTTTCTCGTGACAACAATGTTTCAATTGAATTTGACCCCTATGGTTTTTCTTTGAAGGATCTCAAGACTGGCGCCCTGCTTTCCCGCCACTGTAGCTCCGGCGATCTCTACCCGTTCACACCGTCCATGCCCGCTGCAAACGTGTGTGTTTCGGCTCATTCTACTTCCTTTTGGCACAACCGTCTCGGACACCCCGGAGCACATGTCTTGAATTTTTTGTCTAGTCATAATTTTATTCGATGTAATAAAGACAAAACCTTTTCGGTTTGTCACGCGTGTCAGTTGTCTAACAGTAAACGTTTACCTTTTGACGATTCAGTTTCTATTACTTTTGAGCCTTTTGATATTATTCATTGTGATTTATGGACTTCCCCAATTGAAAGCAAATCTGGATATAAATATTATATGATCTTAATTGATAATTTTTCCAATTATATCTGGGTGTATCCTCTTAAATACAAATCAGATACCTTTCCCACTTTTGCTAAATTCCATAAATTAATCCGTACTCAATTTAATAAAAACATTAAATCTTTTCAATGCGATCTTGGTGGAGAATTTGATAATCGAGCGTTTCACGAATTTGCTCAATCCGAGGGACTCGTGTTCCGTTTTTCATGCCCTCAGACTTCTCCACAAAATGGGAAAGCCGAACGGATGATTCGTCGGGTCAACGATATCATTCGTGCCTTGTTAACCCAAGCTCATCTTCCACCCCCCTTTTGGGTTGAAGCCCTCCATACCTCCGCCTACCTTCACAACATTCTTCCCATTAAACGCCTTAATTTCTCAAGCCCAGCCTTTGCTCTCTACCACCGTCACCCCACATATGACCATCTTCGGGCTTTTGGGTGCGCGTGTTATCCAAACCTTTCGGCCACCACTCCTCACAAACTTCATCCCCGATCTGTTCGTTGTATTTTTCTCGGCTATCCCAATAACTTTCGTGGTTATCGGTGTTTTGATCCTTCCACCGGTCGGGTTCACATATCTCGACACGTCATTTTTGACGAGACGGTCTTTCCATTTGCTACACCCACCCCTTCTCCATCTCCCTATGTCGATGACCCTCCTCCCACCACCTCTCACCCTACCCCGCCACCCACCACCGAACCTATACCTCCTGCCCCACATTCGCCACCACTCACCCCACACCCGTCACCACCCACCTCACCAGGTTCGACGTCATCCTCATCTTCCTCGTCTCCCTCCTCGCCGTCGACCACCAACACCCCCTCCTCGTCCTCGGACTCTACCTCGGGTGACTCGGTTCCAAACGTTCACCCCATGACCACTCGTGCCAAGGCGGGTGTCTTCAAACCTATCCAAAAGCTCAATCTGAATACCACCACCTGTCCTACTATCTCTCCCGTTCCTCCGTCCTATACCAAAGCATTACAAGACCCGAACTGGCGCGATGCCATGTCCATGGAATATCAGGCGTTGGTAGATAATGATACTTGGGAACTGGTACCAAGGCCTTCTGGACAACCGGTGATTCGGTGCATATGGTTGTTCAGACATAAGTTTAAGTCCGATGGTTCTCTCGAGCGGTACAAGGCTCGACTTGTTGCCAATGGCAACTCTCAGACGGTGGGTATTGATTGTATGGAGACTTTTAGTCCGGTTGTTAAACCGGCTACCATCCGGACGGTCTTATCATTGGCAGTTTCGCGTTGCTGGCCTATACATCAACTGGATGTTAAGAACGCGTTTTTACATGGGGATCTTGCTGAGACAGTTTACATGAACCAACCCCCGGGGTTTATTGATACATCTTATCCTGATCATGTTTGTCGCTTGAAGCGATCATTATATGGCCTTAAACAGGCTCCCCGGGCTTGGTACACCAGGTTCTCTACGTTCATGATACGTCTGGGGTTTACTAGTAGCAGCTGTGATAACTCTTTGTTTGTCTATCGCCACGGCGGTCACACAGCTTACTTGCTCGTTTATGTGGATGATATTGTTCTCACGGCCTCTGATTCAATGTTTTTGAGACAGGTTATTACTACTCTCTCACAGGAGTTTGCTATGTCTGATTTGGGTCCCCTACATCATTTTCTCGGCATTACGGTCACACGTGACGCTTCTGGACTTTTTCTTCAGCAGTCCCAGTATGCCAGAGACATTTTACAGAGGGCATCTATGGCTTCGTGTAAGCCGTCTGCGACTCCAGTGGACGCCGGGTCTAAGTTGAGTGCCACTGAGGGTCCTCTTATATCTGATAGTACATTATATCGCAGCCTTGCAGGTGCCCTACAGTACTTGACATTTACTCGGCCGGATATTACATATGCGGTTCAGCAGGTTTGTCTGTTTATGCATGCTCCACGCGAGCCTCATTTTCAGTATATGAAACGTATACTGCGCTATATTCAGGGTACTTTGGACTATGGTATTCGGCTCTCTCCCACATCCGATACATCTCTTACGGCTTATTCTGATGCTGATTGGGGGGGATGTCCTGACTCTCGGCGGTCTACATCGGGCTATTGTGTTTTCATGGGCCCGAATCTTTTGTCTTGGTCTTCCAAACGCCAACCTACAGTCTCTAGATCTAGTGCCGAAGCCGAATACAGGGGGGTTGCGAATGCGGTGGCAGAACTTAGTTGGCTACGCAATTTGTTACTTGAGCTACATCTACCGCTTCGGACTTCCTCAGTCGTTTTTTGTGATAATGTCTCCGCAGTATATCTTTCGGGGAATCCAGTACAGCACCAGAGGACGAAGCATGTTGAGATTGATATTCACTTTGTCCGCGAGAAGGTTCGTGTGGGACAGATTCGTGTATTGCATATTCCTGCTGCCTATCAGTATGCCGATATCTTCACAAAGGGACTTCCACGCCCTTTGTTTCAGAGTTTTCGTGACAGTTTGAGCGTCCGTGTTCCTCCCGCTCGAACTGCAGGGGCGTATTAGTATATTAGTATATATTGTATTATGTTATTATTGATTGTATAGGGGGCTCGGTGTAACATCGTTGTATATATATAGGGGTGTAATATTTCATTATTGAGGGGAAGGATCCCATTCACGAATAATATATATATATTAAAATACAAAATTTCTTTCAATGATGTTAATTATAATCTTTTATTAAATGATAATAGATCATATGTCCAACATTTACTTGCAGGCTGACGACTTACATATTTTATTTATTTATGTTCATAGCAAGACTTAGCAGAGTCTGTTTGTTATTAGGTAATGGAATAAACGAGGAAATAGAATGGTCGAGAGAATGAAATAAATCATTAACATTTCATTGTCTTGTTTGGTTACCATGAGAGAATGGAATAAATCATTGTTTCGTATTGTTTGATGGTTAGTAAAAGTGAAGTAATCGAATATATTTCATTAATATTTGGAAAAATGGATTTAAATAATCTTAACTATTGCCTATTGGGCGACAATAATCCCATCATTTTTTTGTAATACACAGTCTTATCTTTATACCCTATTTTAATTAATAAACCTTCCGTTAAATTCACTAACTGCCGTTAGTCTGAGATGACGTGGAATCCTAGTCAGCTGATGATGTGGCCTAAGGAGGGGTAGTATGTGAACTTATAAAGCTAAGGGTTTATTTTATAATTTTGATAACATATCAACCTCCGTTCACCAAATCCACCCCAAAACCCACCACTTTCACCACCTAAAACTACCCCTTTTCCACCACCACCACCACCACATCTCAACCTTCGTCACCGTCGTCGGAAAACCCCCAACCTCCATATCAAAATCCAAACCCTCTCACCACAACTATATCCTTTAACCCACCTCTCAACAACCACCTCCACCTTGCATCCAGACCCATCGGAACCCCGCCACCGACTACATGACAACGCTCGTAGGCGCGACGTTGTGCAGTAACTCAATCGGGATAAGATGAGAAGTAGACGCAGAGATGCGTACCAGTTGAAGCTTTACGGCGGATGGTTGGAAATCAAATCGGAGTTAGGTGGCGGGCGGATGCTCTGATTTCCAGCTCTGGTTTTCGGAGACGTGGTCGCCGGATGCTCTAATTTCCAGCGGATGATTGGAAATCGAATCGGAATTTGGGGGTGGCGGACATCGGTGGTGGCCGGTGGGTCGTGAGTAGAGGTTGAGGGTCAGAGTTTGAGCGTGGTCAGCGGTGGGTCGTGAGGGTTAGGATGAATTTGGGATTGCAGCGTTATTTGGGGAAGAAGGATTTCTTTAATTATGTTTTAATAAGTTACACATATAGTCCCTTCAGTTCTTGTTATTAGGTTATTCGTAGTGGGCGTTATCCTGCATGTTTTTGCAACATGGCGCCCCTCCACAACCCCCTTAGGCGCCATGTTAGCCAAATTGTCCATGGGCGTTACCTACATAACGCCTCCCCCGTCCCATGTTTTTTTCTTATTTCTTTTACTTTTTTCTATTGGTTCTCTAACCCACCACTACACCCCTTACCTCATAACCCCCCATTGCCACGTCATTTGCCACTTGGCACATAACCCCCCAGGGAGAGGGGGTACCATTACGGATAGCCTTAAAATGAAGCCACATCATCAGCTGACTAGGAATCCGGGTCATCTCAGACTAACGGTGGTTAGAGATTTAACGGAAGGTTTATTAAATAAAATAGGGTATAAAAATAAGACTGTTGTATTACAAAAAAAAATGGTGGGATTGTTACCGGCCAATAGACAATAGTTGGGATTATTTAAATCCATTTTCCTTAATATTTCTATATAAAATTAATAAATATGTTTTATATTTATAATTTTCAATGTTTTACTTCTTAAATTTTTTATTTTATTTTTTTATTTTCTAATTTAATTTATATATTTTTATTTATTTGTTTTTTTATTTTTATTTTCTAATTTAATTTTATCTTTATTATTTTTTGTTTTTGGTTTTTATGTATTGTCTTATTTTTATTTGTCATTATTGTATTATTATTATTATTATTTTTATGTTTATATTTTTTTCCTTTTTTTTACATTTTTTCCATAAAGTTTTTTTTAAAAAAAAAATCTAATGGGAAAAAAACTTTTATTCCATTCTTTGAAGGAATAAAAAAATACCAATCCCCCATTGAATGAAGATGTTTAAAAATGGAAGGAATCACATTCCTTATATAGTGGTCCATTCCATTCCAATGTGTTACCAAACATGTCATTTTTTCATTCCGATGTAATGACTCATTTCATTCCACCATATATTCATACATACGAAACGCTACCTTATGGTTATGGTTGGGGAGTGGTAGTTTTGAAAGTTTTGAAAGTTTTGGTTCTAACAAATTAACAAATAGAAGTGTGCCACGTAGGAGACATAAAAAAATAGAAATTTTGAAGAATTTTGAAGAATCTGAAGGGGAGTGATAGATTTTAAAGTTTTAGTGGAAAGTAAAATTTTATTATTTTTATTTACATTAGTTAGTTTTAATTAAATCGCTTTATTATAAAAACATATATTTAAAACTAAAACATTTCTTTAATTCAACCAACGATTACATTTTAGAAAAAAAAAACCCGACCGATTACAATAATAAAAAAACCGAACCACTAGATGAAAAAAAAAACGAATCTCAACAATTTTCAACCGCGATCTATAAATCGCAATCCCATCCATACTTGACCGCGATCTTTCGTTTTTGGTCAAGCTTCACAGCAAATACGCCCCACTTAATTTGTCATGCGGGGTGATAAAGATTTCAACATCGCGTTCGTATTGTTTTTGTTCAAGCACTCACATTTGTGTGTCCATCGCCTCCTTCACCGACCTTTCATGAGCAAGCCTCAACTCCCGCATCTCCAATCGTTCCTTCTTTTTGTCCTCCTTCATCAACTTGAAAGCTTTCACCTCCTCAACCAAACTTGAATTCCCGCTCTACGCGGACTCCACCGATCTCTTCCTCTTACGACTCCGGTCGGTTGGTGTACGTGGATTCATCATTCAAGTCAGGCAAATCGACATTAAAATACCCATCGTTTATAGTTGAGAAATCTCCCACCTCCGTATTTTTTTCCCTTTTCGAGCCATGATGTGCTTTAAATTACACATCTTCTTAGTAGTTAAACACCCACGAATGTTGATGGTTTATGTATTATTTTGGTCCATTTTACCCTTTGTTTGGTGTGAAATGTCATAAACAGGAAAATAAAGGGGGCCAAAGTGATATCTGAAGATTTTACAAGGATTTGAAGAGAAATTGCTCAAGATTCGGAGGATTTGCTTTTTCTCCACGTCACGACCAGTTACAAGCATTACTGGCAGTTACAGGAGCATTTCCAGAAACCCTAATCCGTTAATTTATGGCGGCGCTCATGGCCCGTTACCCCGTCATGAGCCGTTACGCCCTGTTTCCGAGACCCTAAATGAAAACTATAAATACCCAATCATTTCAATATTTAAAGAGGTTAGAGAGTTGACACATGTTACTCATGGTTACAGAGAGATTCCAGAAGATCAAGTTCGAGATTCTAAGCCTTAGAAGATCAAGGAGGTGTCCAATCGTTTGTGCAATCAAAGTATTTGAAGATTTGGCCATCGATTGACTTCGGTTTGCATTTACAATGATGTTTTCATTTGACATTGTTGTTTTCATTAGTTTAGCTATGAGGGGCTAGCTCACTTGATATCGTTTAAGACAATGTGATCTATTTAGTGTTTTACCTATGATTTGACTTTGACAATGTTTACATAATGATTTGAGTATAGTATTTATGATTCCTCTTGCATATTAAAGATGTGTTGTTGAATGATGTGTTTGATCCTTTCCTAGTAGTTTTTTATTTGGTTGGTAGGATAAATGTACTCTGCTTATTAAATTGATGTTATTTCTTAGATGTTATCTAGCGATTTTAATATGTGTTTAGCAACTCTAGCGAGCCTAGATAGGAAATGGTGATTATGCATGTTCAATAATCTATCTTGATTGAAGTATGTCTTCATGTTTGGTCATGAATCTTAGCTTCCATGTCTTGGGTAAAAGGGATAGTGAAGTGACTAGATGTAATGCGTATGTTATGGTATGTAATTGGGTTATAACTTATTAGTCCATCATGGTTAATCAGAATAGGATTGGTCTATGGTCCTAGGTCTTAGATCATGTGTTTGGTGCCTTATAGCTAGGTCATTAATTCGTGGATACTTCGTTATGGTTGTGGTATAATTGCAGATTCATTGTCTAGAGACTTTGTTTCTATTAGACAGTTAATATACAAATGTCAATGTCAGGTCTAGGTAATGCATGAATAGTGATTAGTCTTAGATGATATTTGTTTCTTTATTCTGATTTCATATCTATTTCATTATTGCTGCTATTTGTGTTCATAATTGCTTTCTAATAGTTATTAGGAATGTGACAGAATCCTAATGATAATAATCAGGTTTAGTATGATTACACCGTTGCTCCCTTAGGTCGACCCTGAGTTGTTCTTAATGCTACCATAAGATAGGTTCGCTTTCCTATATGTGCATGCGTATTTATAAGATGATTTACGTCTTATAAATTTAAAGGTCATATTTGCATATATTATTTATATATATACGCGTGTGCATCAAAGGCTTTTTGGCGCCGTTGCCGTGGAAACAAGTCCTCATTCTGGACGTAGATAGATTAGTTAGCTTAAGTAGTCTTTCATTTCGGTTTTGTATTTCTTCGTTCAAAATTTCAGAAAAACCAAAAAATCTTAAAATCCAAAAAAAAATAAATTATGCTGCTATTTCCACTCGTGCGAATCGCCCACTTCCTATTCAAGCATTCGAAGATCCTGAACGCATCATACACCAAACAAGAAAGATGGGGGATGCAGTTCAGCGTACGATCGCTGATTACGTGAAGCCAACACTCGAAGGAGGGAAATCATGCATCACAAGACCCACCATTCAACGCAAGTTCGAGATCAAGCCTGGAGTCATCCAGATGTTTCAGAACACTTCGCAGTTCCACGGGTTAGCAGATGAGTGTCCACACACGCACATTGACACGTTTCTCGAAATGTGTGACACATTCAAGCTCGATATTACTAACGATGCAGTCTTTCTTCGTTTATTTCCATTCACTCTGGCAGGCAGTGCCAAAACTTGGCTTAAGACCTTACCATCATGTTCCATCACTACATGGGATCAGTTGGCTGAGAAGTTCTTAGTCAAATACTTCCCTCTCTCAAAAACTACTCGTCTTCGAAATAACATCACCACATTTTCCCAAGACAAGGGGGAAGGTTTGCATGAAGCCTGGGAGAGATATAAGGGGTTACTACGCAAATGTCCTCATGACAACATGGATGCGTTGCTCCAAGTTCAGTATTTTTACAACGGATTGAGCAGTCCCACCCGTACGCATGTTGATTCCCCATCTGAAGGCTCAATTCTCAGCAAAACTCCGACTGATTCCATCACGTTAATCGAGAGTCTAGCAGCCACAAGCTACGACTGGCAACCTTCAAGAGGTCACTAAATCTCTAATTCCAAACAACCTGGCGTTCATGCCATAGACGATGTCATTGCATTAAATGCAAAGATCGAAGCTCTCACGAGCCAAGTGAATCGTCCAACCACTAAATCCAATGGGTGTGATGCATGTGGTAGTGCTCATACCTTGGATAAGTGTCCAGTTTTCGCATCTACGTTAACTGAGCAGGTTGAATCCACTCATAACATTTATGGTCGCTCGTTAGACCAATCTAATCGTCAACCTTTCAACTCAGATAATAGGAATCAATCCAGTAGCTCCTGTCGAAACTCAAATTTGAATTTTAATAAATCCAATCAACCTTATCGACCACCTCACTACAACCAAGGTGAGCCATCCAAATTGGATAAATTGAAAAAGTTGGTCCAAAGTCTAGTGAATGCCGACAGTAAACACGATACTGAAATAAAACATCAGCAAGTTAGTATCCAAAATATGGAGAGACGCTTAGGGCATATAGCAAGTCTTTTGTCTGAAAGTAAATAAGGATGAGTTGTGATGTGTTGCAAACACATCCGGTTTTCCTAAGTCTTTTGTTATGTATTTGAGTCTAATTGAGTCGGTTTTCATTAGTTTTAGTTATTTTTAGTTAAGTTAGTGTCTTTGGGTCGTTTTTATGTTTTATGCAAGTTTTGCAGGTGTTTAGTAGAATCCCGAGGCCGAGTGTGAAGATGATAAACTTTGAAGAAGAAACTAAAGAGAAGAGCTGAAGATTAGTCTCCAGGCGTATCGCCTGGAGAATTGGAAGTTGCAAGTGATACGCGCGGAAAGAGAAGTCAACAGGAGCTTAAGTCGGTTTGACCGACTAAATTGTCGTGTATCGAGCAGTAGGCGTATCGCCTAGGAAGAACACACCTCCATGCGATACGCTTGGAGGTCTAAAACCCGCAAAAGAAATCATTCGACTATAAAATCACTTTTAGGGTTATGTTTCGGCATTCTTCGACTTACAGACGGCAGAGGATGATCCAGAGGCGATTTTCGAAGTTGAGGAGAGCAGGAATCAAGTGGAGATCAATTGGGGACACCAAATCATCACCAAATCAATCACCCGGTTCCATCTTTACTTTCGGTTTCCAGTTTTTAGTCGATTTACATCATGTATTGCACTGAGATTTCTGATTATATTTATGATTGTGCTGTGAACATGGTGGTTGGCTAGTTACTTTGCCACCACCTAGACTGTTATGATGATTATTTGATATTTGCAACTTAATTTCGGTTTTTAGTTATCTGATTGATGTTCGATAATCTTTTAAATTCCATTGACTTGCTGTGATGTTGCATATATATACTTGATTTAGATTGTTGGTTATTAACTAGATCTTGCTTTGCTTGCGGATGTCTTCCGGTTTGGGTAAAGTAGTTAAATTGTAGGTTATGCTTGCAAATTGACATGATTGCTTGATTGTAGTCATAGGTTTGGTTGATATTTGATAATTTGAATCTTGTGTGTGGCTAGCTAAATAGACTTAAAAGGGTGATAGCTATTGGGTAGTCGGGTTGGTTAATTGCTTAGGATCGAGTTGTCCCAAAAGGAAATTCCCTAGGTCAATTGTCTAGCTTGCTATTCTGAATCATTGCAGTTTGTTAGTGGTAGCTCCGGTTAGCTTAAGGTGCCTTAGATTAGATTCGAGGGTGTTTAGGTTTAGCTGAAGTAGGAAGTACCCAAAAGGTGAACTCTTGTCCGAGCGTAGGATTATCTGTTAGGAAGGACTTAAAAGGTGAACTAACCGCCATCAGGATTTCTTTAACCGAGTTGAGTTGTGAGTGTTGAATAAGAGTCTAGATCTAGGTGGTGCCTTTTTCTCATCTGAAGTTCCCCGAAGTTTCCTGCTTTCGTCTGTTGGTTGCGTTGTTAGTAATTTTAGTTAAATCAAATCTCAAATCAAAAACCCAAAATTACTCAGTATTTCCATTTTCTAGGTCTAGGTTAAGTCTTGTCTATAGAGTGTCCTAGGTTCGATATTCCGGTCTTGCCTTAGCTTTACTATAATCCGACAGGTTCACTGCCTTAGGGTTCGGTTCGGTTTAGGTTATTTCGGTAAAATTAGGTGTGTCTTAGGTCTAGGTTTAGGTTTATTTTATTAGTGTTTTTAGTGTCGTTCCGATCACATCAAGTTTTTGGCGCCGTTGCCGGGGACACTTGGCAATAGTAAGATTAACTTAGGTCGTCGTTAGGAAATTTTGAGTCTTTTCGGTTTTTCCGTGTCTAGAGTCTTAGGATTTCCCTTCTTAAGTCTAGATTTTTAGGTTTAATTTTTCTTTTAGTTTATTTGAGTCGTTTCTCCATTTTATGCCACACACCCGTTCACGAGGTCCTCCTGAGCTTTCACCATTTTCTGATCCCGACGCGGATATTCGTGAACGGTTTCGTCTTCTTCGCACGGAGCTCGAGGCTTTCATCATTTCCACCGCCCATTCCAAACCATCTTCTTCCACACAAACCACACGCGACACCAAACCCATTCCATTCCCCGATTTATCATCCATGGCGGCACGTCGCACCGTCCACGAGCAGGCCAGCGCCGGAGTCACCGAGGCCCGGTTTGCTATCGCTCAGCCTGATATTGCCAACACCGCGAATTGGCAAGTTCCGTCCCACGTCATCAACGCTTTGACGCATTCCATTCAATTCCATGGACGTGAGGACGAAGATGCACCGACGCATATCTCGCGCTTCACTCGAATTTCCAACACGTTCGGACTCACGGGAGTCGCGAACGAAATTATTTATCTGCGTCTGTTCGCATTCTCCCTTACGTCTCTAGCCGCCGAGTGGCTTGAGACGCTTCCGCCAAATTCGATCGCCACCTGGGACGATTTGACTGCTAAATTCCTGAAGAAATATCATCCTCCAGCCAAGGCTGCGCGTACTCGGGAGGAAATCCACTCCTTTCGGATGGATCCCGACGAGCCTTATTCCGCAGCTTACGAGCGATTCAACACTCTTCTGAGTAAATGTCCGCAACACGGGTTGACGGACTGGGCGATCATAGAGAAGTTCTACAATGGACTTCCTTATTCTGTTCAGAAGGAGTTCAACATTTCGGCTGGAGGACATATGATGGAGAAGCTCACAGTTGACGAATGCAAATCACTTTTCGAGAGCTTCGCACTTGCTGAACAGCAGGCACCCGGAGGTCGGAGAGCCACCCTGGCCCCGACTAGATCACTCACACCATCTACATCTACCCGGGGTGTCAATCACATTGGCTCAGAAACCATGCCACCTAGGGAGTTAGAAAACATTTATAAAGCTTTAGAAGAAATCAAACTCCATATCAAAGCCAAATGTGAGCTGTGTAGAGGCGCTCATGACACCCGAGACTGCCCGCTTGCTCCCGCTGAGCAGGTGGACTACATTGGAAACCGAAACCAGTTCGGTAATTCTTTCCAGTCTGGGTGGAGGAGTGGCCAGAATTCAGGATGGCGAGAGGGAGGTAACCCACCTGGTTTTCCACCGAGGAATAACTATGGTGGAGGAGATGACGGGGCTGGTGTTAAGGAGATCAGAGAGCTTATTGCTAACCAGACCCACATCCTGCAGCAGATTGTGGCGAGAGATGAAGGGACGCAGAAGAAGCTAGCTGAGCATGACACGTTACTGAGAAATCAACAAGCTTCGTTCCTGGATTTGCAGAGGTCGGTGGGAGATATCGCGAAGCAACTGAAGGAACTTAATTCCCGTGGAGGTCAATTTTCTGGTAGTACTTACAAAAATCCCAATGCTAATGTCAATGCCATCACTACTAGGAGCGGGAAAGTTGTTCAGAGTCCATCACCGGCGGTTAGTTGATGAGGAGCCGGTTGATGAGGAGATTGTGTTGGAGACGCCTGACGGGAGGGTGCATGAGAGCGTTACGCCAGCAAGTACCGCACCAAACGTCGAGGCTGAGGGAGTGAAGAGACCACCGGATGGAGAGAAGCCGCTGAAGTGGGAGGCGGTGAAGGAGAAGAAAAGAGTTCGTTTTGCGCCTCAGCCGATCACGGCCGATGATTTGAAGCAGGTGCCATACCCTGAGAGGTTGATCCAACAGAAGAACGCGCGTGAGTATGGGCAGTTTTTAGAGCTTCTTAAGCAACTTAGGGTTACATTACCTTTCACTGATGTTATAAAACAAATGCCTAAGTATGCTAAATTTTTAAAAGACATGTTAACTAATAAAAAGAAGCTTGAAAGTTTTTCTGATGTTACACTTGATGCTCAATGCTCCGCCATAGTACAAAATAAATTGCCTGAGAAACTTAATGATCCAGGGACCTTTACAATTCCTTGCTCTTTTGGTGATTCTTCTGTTACACGTGCTTTAGCTGATCTAGGTGCTTCTATCAATGTTATGCCATATTCTGTTTTCATGCACCTAGGATTAGGCGAGTTAGAACCGACTGGGATGACAATTTCTTTGGCAGATAGGTCAGTGGTTAGGCCCAAAGGAATAGTGGAAAATGTGCTTGTTCAAGTTGATAAATTTGTGTTCCCTATAGACTTTGTGGTAGTTGACAGTGCGTATGATGCTAGCTGCCCTTTGATTTTAGGTAGGCCCTTCCTTAGGACTGCCCGGGCGTTAGTTGATGTTTTTGCGGGCACCATCACTCTGAGGGTTGAAGATGAGTCGGTTGAGTTTAAGGTTGGTAGGTCGAGTGACAAGAACAACGAGTCCGTGTACTTTCTAGGATCTTTCATGTCTATGGTGGATAGTTGTGTTAGTTATGTCACTGGTGAGGATTTGGTAGTTGGAAATAGGTTGGAAGGTGAACCGATTGTTGAGGATAAGTGTGGGGAAGATCCCGGGGGGTTAGATGAGCTAATTGATAAGAATGAGCATTTTGACCCGTTAGTAGAACCCGGTGGTGAATTAGTGGTTGGAGAATGTTTGGTAGTTGAGAATGGTTGTAGAAGAGCCACACTTGGTGATATAGGTGAGTTTGATGATAGGATTGTGCTGAATTCAAGTGTGGGGAGGTTAGTTGTGGTTGTTGGTGAAAATGACCCGGAGTTGAGTTTTTTAGCGAAGCTTAGGTTTCTTCCGGGTCGATACAAACATTGGAAGGTTAAGATAGTTGTTGAGAGGAGCTAAAGTTGGTCGCTTTATGGTTTAGGAAGTTAGTAGGAAGTTGGATAGAGGACAACCGGGTGAAAACCGGTAGTTTTGTGACTAGAGATGTGAAATCGAAGCCTCCGGATAGGTTTGGGAGGTTGTTTTCATGATTTGTGCTAATTGATTAAGTGCCCGGTTTGTATAGTATTGTATTTGTGTTTTAATTTCTGCAATTTTTATTTTTCGTGCAGTTTGCGTCTTTTGGGTTTTGTGTTTTTGGTGTTTGCAGGTGATTCTGGAGATTCGGAAATTGGAATAGGGGAATTGTGCAGGTCCAAAGTGCAGGTTTCTGGATAAAAATTTCGACTATGAGACCTGGAGGGACAAGGAAAAAGAGATAGAAAAATTTTGAGGCAATAAGCTCAAAATTCTCTGGAAATCACGCTCCAAGCGTATCGCCTGGAGGTTGGTAGGTTATAGGCGATACGCTTGCATCTTGAAGCGGAGTCGGTTGTATGCAGTTCCAGGCGTATCGCCTGGGAGATGCATGGTTGTAGGCGATACGCCTGGAGGAGGTAAGTCAGAAAAATTTCAATTTACAATTTCTATTTATTATTTCTGTTTACCGGATTTGCGGTGGTTCGTTTGCGGTCGATGTGCTGAGTCTCTGGTGTTTCAGGTGAACACGTTTCAACTTGTTTTATTTTATTTATTTTATTTTTAGTGTGCTTTTATTTTCTGCTTTATTTTTGTTCCATTCCACATTGAGGGCAATGTGTGATTCAAGTGTGGGGATGGGATACTTTCGTATTGAGTCTTTAAAAATTTTAAAATTTGAAAAAATTTGAAAAATTGTTCAAAAATGTCCGAGATTCTGGCTGCAATTTAAATGGAAAATGATAGGTAAAACTGGGAATTGACTGTCTAATTGTGTGCTTAAATGTTAATTAATATAATATTTGGGAAATGTGGTTAAGTATGGTTGAATGGAAAACATTACTAGTCTATGATGTGTCGGTAGGCCCAGCTGACCTAGGAGTAGCTTAAATAGCCTGTGTGTTTATTGTTGTATAAATATGCTAATCAGTCTGCTAGTGGGTTCCCATTTTAGGAGTGATAGGAATACTGAATCTGATGATTAGGAGGAAAGAGACCGCTTTAGGCTAGATACTCTTATGTCCTTAGAATAGTCCATCATGAGCATGTAGTTAATAATTTGGCTAATGCAATTAGAGTGAAGGGGCAAAATACTCATGTACGAACTAAGGATAGTATCTATCCCGTGGTAAGTACCTCTGATGATGTTCCGGATCTCGCGGGCAAAATACTCACGTATGATTTCGGGGGTAAGACCTTGTGAAAGAATACCTCTGATGATGTCCGTTGGTAAGTTAGGTAAAAGTAACCAATTATAAAAAAAATGAAAAAAAATGAAAAAAATGAGAAAAAAAAGAAAAGAAATGATAGTTTAGAGAATAAATGCTCAAGAATTTGCATATATAAATAATTAGTTATTCTTTGGACATCTTAGTATCTGGTTTAAGGGGGGTTGGAGAAAATATATAAAATTTAAATCATTATTACCCTTTGCTTTGACTGAATAAGATTCGGTAGTAGGTTGAACTAGAGCTTTCTTTAGTGGGATCCATAGGCGACTGAACTTATATCTGGTAATTTCATAAACACATGGGGGCGAAAGAAAAGGTTGGTGGTTGGGTTTAGTCGGATAGAAATATCGGCAATCGTAGTTAGTGTGTTAGTACGTTATGGAATGTGGAATTGTATGGTGGCTGTTGAATATTAAATGTTAAATGGTTTAGAAGTCAATTTCCTGGTTGTGATTCCATTGCAGTATTTTTCGAGGACGAAAAAAGAGTCAGTGTGGGGATGTTTGATGTGTTGCAAACACATCCGGTTTTCCTAAGTCTTTTGTTATGTATTTGAGTCTAATTGAGTCGGTTTTCATTAGTTTTAGTTATTTTTAGTTAAGTTAGTGTCTTTGGGTCGTTTTTATGTTTTATGCAAGTTTTGCAGGTGTTTAGTATAATCCCGAGGCCGAGTGTGAAGGTGATAAACTTTGAAGAAGAAAATAAAGAGAAGAGCTGAAGATTGGTCTCCAGGCGTATCGCCTGGAGAATTGGAAGTTGCAAGCGATACGCGCGGAAAGAGAAGTCAACAGGAGCTTAAGTCGGTTTGACCGACTAAATTGTCGTGTATCGAGCAGTAGGCGTATCGCCTAGGAAGAACACACCTCCAAGCGATACGCTTGGAGGTCTAAAACCCGCAAAAGAAGTAATTCGACTATAAAATCACTTTTAGGGTTATGTTTCGGCATTCTTCGACTTCCAGACGACAGAGGACGATCCAGAGGCGATTTTCGAAGTTGAGGAGAGCAGGAATCAAGTGGAGATCAATCGGGGACACCAAATCATCACCAAATCAATCACCCGGTTCCATCTTTACTTTCGGTTTCTAGTTTTTAGTCGATTTACATCATGTATTGCACTGAGATTTCTGATTATATTTATGATTGTGCTGTGAACATGGTGGTTGGCTAGTTACTTTGCCACCACCTAGACTGTTATGATGATTATTTGATATTTGCAACTTAATTTCGGTTTTTAGTTATCTGATTGATGTTCGATAATCTTTTAAATTCCATTGACTTGCTGTGATGTTGCATATATATACTTGATTTAGATTGTTAGTTATTAGCTAGATCTTGCTTTGCTTGCGGATGTCTTCCGGTTTGGGTAAAGTAGTTAAATTGTAGGTTATGCTTGCAAATTGACATGATTGCTTGATTGTAGTCATAGGTTTGGTTGATATTTGATAATTTGAATCTTGTGTGTGGCTAGCTAAATAGACTTAAAAGGGTGATAGCTATTGGGTAGTCGGGTTGGTTAATTGCTTAGGATCGAGTTGTCCCAAAAGGAAATTCCCTAGGTCAATTGTCTAGCTTGCTATTCTGAATCATTGCAGTTTGTTAGTGGTAGCTCCGGTTAGCTTAAGGTGCCTTAGATTAGATTCGAGGGTGTTTAGGTTTAGCTGAAGTAGGAAGTACCCAAAAGGTGAACTCTTGTCCGAGCGTAGGATTATCTGTTAGGAAGGACTTAAAAGGTGAACTAACCGCCATCAGGATTTCTTTAACCGAGTTGAGTTGTGAGTGTTGAATAAGAGTCTAGGTCTAGGTGGTGCCTTTTTCTCATCTGAAGTTCCCCGAAGTTTCCTGCTTTCGTCTGTTGGTTGCGTTGTTAGTAATTTTAGTTAAATCAAATCTCAAATCAAAAACCCAAAATTACTCAGTATTTCCATTTTCTAGGTCTAGGTTAAGTCTTGTCTATAGAGTGTCCTAGGTTCGATATTCCGGTCTTGCCTTAGCTTTACTATAATCCGACAGGTTCACTGCCTTAGGGTTCGGTTCGGTTTAGGTTATTTCGGTAAAATTAGGTGTGTCTTAGGTCTAGGTTTAAGTTTATTTTATTAGTGTTTTTAGTGTCGTTCCGATCACATCAAGTTGCCTAGAAACACTGAAGTGAACCCAAACGCCAGTGTCAACATGATCTCCATCGTCAATTTAGAAAAAGACTCACTTGAGAAGATGCGTGCCCAACTGAGAGACCACACTCGTGCACTTCAGAAGAAGCAGTTAGAGGAATATTATGAAGATCACAAGGAGGATATAGAAGAAGAGCGGGAGTATCATCATGTGACGCCCACTCCCAGTCGTGGCTCCAGGAGGGGTCACGTTTCGGATTTACTCATGAATACATGGTACAACAGAGATAAGTAAGGAGCGGAAATTAAAAACTTTTTATTTATATATAAGCCAAGTACAATAGTAAGGAAGATACGACATAATCTAACCACTAGATCTTATCTATGTGTATTGCGAGTCTACTACCGAGTCCTTTCCTGATAGCTTGCCCATCTATTTAGCCCTCGCTAGAGCCCTTCCCTTGCTACTTTAAACATCACCACTACCTGACAAACATACATAAATTTTTGGAAAGGCCAGCTTACGCTGGTGAGTTCTAAGTATTTAAAACTTTTACCTTTACCGTGAAAGATTACTTCAAACATTTAGGCCTAACGGCCCTTTTTCTTATAAACATTTAATAGGTATAAAACCTAACAGGATTATACCGAAACATTTAAACCTTCAGTATTAAAAATCATTTAATACTCTAATATATACCTCAAACATTTGGGCCTAACAGCCCTTTCCTCATAAACATTTAACATGCATAAAACATAACAGAATTATACAAAACGTTTAACTCATCGGTATTAAAAAATTATTTAATACTCTAAAATACCTTGGGCCTCCGGGACCTATCCTCTGTGCAAAATACGAAACATTATAAGCAAAACCTCTTTTTACTAAGCATTGTCTAACTGGGACTAAGCTTAGTCCATTCGGTTGGCCGTCGCCTCCCGACCTCCTGAGTAATGACCGTCGCTACTCTAGTGGCTTTATATCCACTGCTTGAATTGTACAATTCCCCGACAATCTTGGCTTAGATTAAAACCTTCTTTAAAAACTTCCTCAACATCTTTAAAAAGATTTATCTTTATAAATATCATTGATTATAATCCTTCTAAAAACAATTTAATTATTCAGTACTTATTTTCCTCCTTTTTAAACTTTGCTTCAAAAGTTTAAATTTTTTATTACCCATTCATTATAACCTTCCCGAAAAGAGTTTATAACAGGTAATAACACTTTAAAACAGTTATAGGCATTAAAACATTTCACGTATGTGTATTAACACAAAACACGTAAAAGCATTTAACTCAAATACTTTTCAAGTAAACAGTTGAATATATATCATTGCATGTATATAAGCCCGGAAACATTAAAACATTTAAAAGTGGGCTCATCGAACTCACCTTATTCTCTTAAGCATTAATTCAGACAAAACACCCGCTATGTCTTCCAATTAAACCTAATCGCGTATTGTACGGCGTTAACGCAAGGTTTAATATAATAAACACTTCCTATGTTTATTTTAACGCTTTATTATCTTAATAATGTTCAATTATTAAGTTCATTCATTTTAAAGGTCAAATGACCAAAATGCCCTTTTGGCAGTTATTCTCTTCTTTTAACGATAATATGAAGACGCGCATTCCTATAAGTAAACACTCAATCCGGGATCGCCCAGTGACGTATGCCAAGTCTCAGTTGGGATTTATGCGACACCCCCTCTTTGCAAGAAACCCTAGTGTATAGACGTTTACCCTTCCGGTTCGCACGAACTTCTAAATATCTGATTAACTTGGTATTTATTCATTTATCAATTTTAACTTCATATATAATTAATATATATATATACATATATATATATATATAGGGAGAGGATCATTTGAGAACCAATTGGGTTTTGAGAACTTTTGAGAACCATTCTGAGCCACAAGTTATATATAAGGAAATCCCCCCCCCCCCCCCCCCATGAATTTGAATGCTTCCCCCCTAAAAATTAGTGGCTCATAATGGTTCTCAAAAGTTCTCATTTGAACCTAACCCTATATATATATATATATATACATAGTTCCATACCAAATATCAAGTCCTCATACCCTCCAGATTATTTTATATTAAATAATCATATTTCAAAATCCTAATCTTTCGTTTTTCTCATTTCTATATCAACACTAATTTTTATTCAAACCAGTTTCGAGTATTATCCATTATATCATTTTATAATATTCTTCAAAATATCAGGCCCTAATATAGTCCCGATTGGTTAATTTAGCAAAACCTTCTTTTGAAAACCCTAATTTCAACATTAACACTTTAAATATATTTTAATATATATTAAATATTCTTTAATCCGATAATTAATTTATCGTTAACCTTCGTATTAAATATATACGTTTATATGTATATATTTAATATTTAAATTCATATATTCTTTTAATCAATTTTATTAAAAAAATCGATTAATATTTATATATATATATATATATATATATATATATTCATATATATTTATTCATCTGAAGTACTTTATATCATTTAACTGGCCCTGTTAACATTTTATATAAACTCTAACTTAAAAGTGATATTTGTAATAATAACAAATATTATATAACGTGATTACCTCCCTCAACGGGTCGTGAAACGAGTCCGAATAACCGAGATAATAAATTTGTCCATTTTTGACAAATGAATAGTCCTTCGTGATTAGCTTCTCGCCACGAGTATTTCCCCATTGTCGGTTCGTCATTTGGACCGAGTTAAACCACCGAAAAACTAACCGAAAGTGTAGACGGGTCTTAATATCGGTTTATACCGGGTTTGATTCGACACCCGTTTGCCGCCACCATGGACCACCTTCAACAACCACCATCCACCGCCATCATTCTCCGCTATCCTGGTAGCTCACTATCGTCTCCGTCATCACCCGTCCTCAACCGTACGTCACCGAAACTTCAACTGAAAATCATCGAATACTAAACATAAAACATCATCATCTTTATCGCCGGTTGGACGAGCAGGTCTTCGGAGGAAGAAAGGAATGGTTGCGAGGCCGCCGGGCTGCCGTTGCTCGGTTGTGGTCGTCGGTGGGGGTGGTTTGCTGAGCTCGTCGGAACAGAAGGAGGGTCGAAGGACGTCTTCGGGTGGTGCGGGGTTGTCGGAGTGCTTCAAACATAGAAGAGAATGCAGCTGGGGTTACCGAGGTCGGAGGGAAGCAGGTCGTTGCAGGTTCGCCGGAGGGGAAACAGATTGGCCGGAGGTTAGTCGAACGGAGGGGTGCTCAGGTTTGCTGCCTTCGCGAAGGGGAAGGCGTTGTTGCTGCTTTGTCTTGGTTCTCGCCGGAGGCTGCCGCTGGGTTCATCGGAGAAGGACAGGAGACGGTTGGGTTTCGACGGCAGTGTGACGGGGGTTGGTCGGAGGGATATTTGCTCATCGGAATGTTGAGAGGATGAGGGTTGCGTCGCCGTGTTAGTCGGTCAAAGGGAGAGGCAGAGGAGGAGGAGAGCCGGCGGCTGCTCCTTCTACTTTCTTTCATTCTTTTCTATTTTTCGTATTGTGCATGTGAGTATATATTTGTTTGAATGAATTTCAATTGCTGGTGTATGTATGACACAAGGTGGAGATCACCCGCAGATGCGGCAGGGTTAGCTTCGGATCTTTTATTATTAATTTTTTCGAGCCTTGAAACTACATATATTTAACCGTAAAAAACTTTGAATATAGTGTATAGTCCAAAAACTCAGAAAGTACACAAAGCGACACAACAAAGAAGAGAAGTAAACAAAACAAATAAAGCTTTACTTAACTACTACCTTGCACCAAAAAAGACTTGACTTGGAGAGCTCCATGTTGCACGATGAGACCTAATCAATATAGCCTCAAAAAGAAAAAGAAAAGAAGCATTGGTCAAAAACAAAAAGGAAAGAACAATGGAGAGCTCAATATCATAATGAAAGAGTTGTATACATGCCTATGACCCATTGGTTTATTACTATATTTTGACATTTGGTGCTAAGAAGGGCTGCAAATAAATAGTGTTGTAGACGAATATCCTACCTTTTGTTGAGTGTGCCCCCAATTCTTCCATCTTTTGCATAGAGTTGCCTCTAAAGCATCACACTGCAAAATACCATAAATAATGGGGGAAAATCAAACAAAACAACAAAAAAAAAGGCTAAGCTTGAAAAGTGATTTGTGTATTTGGATTCATCCAAAAACTTACCATTGCATCAGATCACTTGATTTCAGCTTTTCCATTGTTGTTATGATGATTGTTACTTTATTATCATTGTTATCCTTTGAATGCTTATACGTTTCTTCCATAACCACATTATTGTCTTCCATCGACCGTGGGCCTTGTAGGAGTGCAAGAGGAGATTAAATAATAAAAATTCATAAAAAAAGAAGTAACATAAAGATATTTTGAACTAAGTATGTTCTATACCACCAGAATGCAATATGAGTTTAACCTTGTTGTATACTTGTGTTTTAGCTAGTCTCTTGTATCACGTAAGCAATCCACAAAGCAACTAACCTAATAAAACCAAAATACCAAGTCTCAAAGGTTGAAACTTACCTCCCATTTGCAACAGGAGCGATGTAACAAATGAGGAAGATTGATCCACACAAAAGAAAAAAATATCTGAAAACCAAGCGGTTATTCAACACCAGAAGAGTAAAATATAAAACCAAGATTGCAACCTAGGGAAAAACTTGAGAAGATTAACTAACAGAAAGTAAACAAATAAGTCATCTTCCCCATAAATTTATCTTCTTAGCAAAAAAAAATTACCATGATCGTCCATCATTGTATTTTGCCAATTGAAGTGAGAAGATTAACTAATAGAAAGTAAACAAATAAGTCAAAATTACCCTGATTCAGGGGACGAAGAAACCTGAGTTTCAGTAAAGATACATATTCAAATCCGATCTGATTGAACCTTTAACTCAGACAACCTCAGTTATCCTTTGATACAGCCTCAACTTCAGTTGCTTTAACTTTGAAGCCTCATAATGGATGATATGCATGTTTGAGGCTGATGATCCACATTACAAAAGAACATGTTATTTCTTAAAAAGAATGTTAAAATATGTAATGTTGTTACAACAATGAGATGAGAAGTTAGTAATTACATTATAGTTTCTAATTAAAAAAGTAAACTTCGAGTACATGTTATTAGCCTCTTTGATTTCACATCAGCATACCATTTTATGATTGAGGCTGCAAAAACAAACATACAACAGAAGAATAACTCACACAAAGATGTAACACTCACAATGTTGTCCAGTGTAGTCCGTTGTCCAACTATTTTTGTTAAGTGATTTTGTTCTCAAAGAGTTTAAATAACTGATTATCATTCAAGCATGATCCATGAATTTAGGAGGCTTTTGAATAGGCCCATTCATTCAACTCATCACACATCAGTAAATGATTTAACCAAATATATATGCAACATAGCTCAACAAATATGATCATCTAACACCTATTATGAACTCAACTACAAATAAATAATAAACATAATCCTAACTCCATAGAACCATAAATCAGAGTAGATAACAAGAACAAACCTCACTGTGATAATATATGGCAGCCCTTGTACCTAATACAAAATCAACATAAATGTTATAAAAAACCTAAACTGCATCTTCGTTACTAATTATAAATTTATAATCAATCTGCACACGTACGTAGCGTAGATATACACCACTATCAAACTGTAAAGCCCTAAATCTGAGATAAGATAGATACCGAATAAGTGGGGAAAACTCAAATTCACGCCGGTGGTTCCCTGTGCCGGCTCAGCCGGAGGTAATGAGAGTGACGCAAAAGGACGACCGGTACGCTTCTTTATGTCTATGAAAGCCGCAAGAAAAACACCCGCATCTCCCCCAAAATCTGCAAACAAAAGAAACCTATCAACAATAAAAGCCAAATAAAGGGTTTAAAGGGAAAGAAAATTGTGTTCCATGAAGCTTTGGGATCTCCATATGAAGAAGATAAAGAGATTTTTGTATCTCTAAACGGCTCATCTTCCGCCGTTCAAAACAACGATTCTGGATCAGAAACCTCCAAAAAAACGATTCTGGATCATAAACCCAGTTAATCGTACCTAGTAAACCCTGGAAATCTTGAAGGAAAAGTGGATTTGCTTGATGGATGGAGAAGGTTGAAGAACAGGAACATGGGTGAGGAAAAGAGGCGAGGCAGGTGGATATGGGGGGTATGGGTGGTGATGTATCACTGTACCAAAAAGCAGTCAAAAACGTGGGTCAGGAACCATCAAATAAAACTACCCTCAAAGTTCAAAGAAATTACAAAACTGCCATAGTTTTACTATTCATCAACTTACGAATTGTATATATATAATGAGGGTTGATAGGTAAAATTTCTCCACGTAATCTATGACTATTGATTTTGAATGATGAATTAGAATAAATCTGTCAATCGTATATACTTCATACGTACATACATATATAACCTTAAATGTAAAGTTTAGATATTTTCTTTTAATATGATATAATAATAAGTAGGTATTATACCTAGTATTTCAAACTCGTTAAATAATTTAATATTTCGTAACCGGTTCAGATAAATTCTCGAACGTCTAAAATATTGTGGGAGTCTAATAAATATAATCTTTATATTTATTCTTCGGTTATTATACAAACTGGTGAACATTCAGTTATTTGCATGGTAGAGAGCGTGTGTTCAAACGGTGTTGCGGTCATGGTCGTTTCACAGACCGAATACGTCTTCTCGACTGAAATACTTAATAAGTATTATAATAATTATTTATACTTTGATGAGTCGATAAAATCATTTTGAACGGCTGACCGAATTGAATTCGGCTAATATCGCGTAACAGCGGTTACCGATTTCATCGTTTTTCGTGCCGAATATCGCAAATATATTTTATAACGATTCTAAATCAAGTATTTAGCAATACCTGATATTCTACTTTCGCCTCGGTATTATTTTAGTGATGCTCGTGCTTAATTACGGTTTATTACAAATCGGGCCTAAATCACTATTTGACGTTTTCCCGCTTCATTATAACTTGGATTTTCGATCCGTCTGCGCCCACGATCTTTATTTTTCGTTATCTATCATATTCTATAAAGTTCGCCTCTTAACGTTTCCTCGAATGTTGTGTCAAATATTCTTATGCGAATCGCGACGTTTCTCTACGTGTATATATATATATATATATATATATATATATATATATATATATATATAGGGAAAAGATAAATTGGAACCCTTGTTGAGTTGGAGAATCCTTGGAACCCACTTTTTAACCATTGATCAAGTTCATCCAATGGCTCTTATTAAATTTCGAATTTTGATTTAATTATATCCCTTAATTACTTAGCAAAGTTGCTTTTAGGGGTAAAAAGGTAATGTTAACATGATTTTTTTAATTATTACTCAGATTGTCAGTGTACTTCTACAACTACTCTTATCTATTTCCTATATTCATTCAAAATTTTCATCAGATTTCAACCCAAATCTCCTCTCAATTACTCTTGCATCTCAACTAAACCATGAATTTCCTTCAAGATCTGCATTCATCGTCACCGCTGTTAAAGACCGGAACCATCATCTCCTTCAAGATCTGCAACCGGAACTACCACCATCTACTCGCACCGTTCATCGTCACCACTGTTGTCGACCGGAACCATCATCTCCTTCAAGATCTGCAACCGAAGCTACCACCATCTACTCCACCGTCACCGCCACCTCCCACCTCCGTTGTTCCAGATCTGGCGGATTATTATTTGCGCACCGACGAAGTAGGAGCTCCGGGAGCCGCCGCTGTTCGAGCTCCGGTGAGAGCTGCCAACGACCGGACCAGTTTCACAGTTACCCATTTCCATTTCTTTTGCATTTCGCGACCTCAGGTACAATATTCTTGTTTCCCTGTTGCATTTTGTTCCAACTTTCTTTGACCGAGGTTGCATTTGGTTGTTTGTTTGTGTTTGGTTTTTTTGATGTTATGCACAATTATGTTGGTTAATTTTAAGTGGTTTTGCTGGTTGGGGATACAATTGGTATACAATTGATGTTCATTGGATGCGAATTTCTTAAGGTTAGCAAATATATGACAGGAGTTCAGGTTTGATTCGTTTAGGTTAGACATTGTATGTGTTGATGAGAAACCCCTATCCGAGTAGCCCTAATTTTATGCGATTCTCAACTGATTTGGTTTTTCTACTCATCCTTACTTTCCTTTACATGTGTAACTTTTATTGAATATGTAACTTGTTTGATAATGCTACATATGTAACCTTTTAACTTGAATATGTAACTTTTTTAATTTGATTTATAATGCTACATGTAACTTGTTTTATAATGCTACATGTGTAACTTTTATTGAATATGTAACTTGTTTGATAATGCTACATATGTAACTTTTTAACTTGAATATGTAACTTTTTTGATGTTTTTTTTTATTTTTGTTTATATACCATGTGTTAAATGTATATATCAATTAAACTTGTTTCTTGAATTTTTGCTAATTAAAAATCATAAAAGTATGCTAAAGTGTCTTGTTGATATGTTTAAACTTGTTAATAAAAGTTACATATGTAACTTTTATTGTGAATGTTACATATGTAACTTTCTTGATGTTTTTTTAGTTTTTGTTTATATACCATGTGTTATATGCATATATCAATTAAAATTGCTTCTTGATTAAGGATCTTTTATTAGGAAAAAAAATTGCTTCTTGATTTTTTACTAATAAAAGATCCTAAAAAAATTGCTAAAGTGTCTTGTTGATATGTTTAATAGTCCATACAAGTTACATACGTAACTTGTTTGATAATGTTAACATATGTAACTATTTTGATGTTCAAGATGTAACTTGCTTGATGTTTTTTTTTTAATTTTATTTATATACCATGTGTTAAATGCATATATCAATTAAACTTGTTTCTTGATTTTTTTTCCTAATAAAAGATCCTTAAAAGAATGCTAAAGTGTCTTGTTGATATCTTTAATTTTGTTCATACAAGTTACATATGTAACTTGTTTGATAATGTTACATATGTAATTTTTTGTTTGATAACGTTATATATGTAACGTTTTTTGATGTTTTTTATTTTTATTTTTGTCTATATGCCATGTGTTAAATGCTTAACATATATTTCTAATAATATATCTGAGTTATATATGTAGATAAAACTAATGAATTTTGTTTTTCTTTGTAGGTGAATGTATTTTTTTTGTGAAATCTGAATATAATTATCAAGCACTGAAGAATAAATAGTTTTAGATGTTTATGTAGCTTGTTATATAAATTTTTTGACAATTTTTTATTTGTTTTGATATACTTTGTTATATCAAAATGTATATTGTTAATTGTGTTATATTTGGTGTTAACCGTAATGTTTTTTAATTAGGTATATTTGTAAGTTTTTTGCTTTACAACAGATAAAAAAATCTTTTTTTATAATAATTATTTTCAAAATTAACTTGTACTCGCGAATATATATGCCGTTGATTGTAATATTTTTGTTCAGACTCAAAAAAGTTACGTATGTAACATTTCGTACCTGTAAATACGTGTTTTATATTCTTGTGATTTTAAAAACGTTTTAAAAGGTAAAATAAAAAAATCTGCAAAAAGGATAAAGGATGGACAAAAGAGGAGAGAGGAGAGAGAAAAGAAGAGAGAGGAGAGAGGAGAGAGAAAAGAAGTTAGAGGAGAGAGGAGAGAGAATGAGTAATTTACTTTGTTACCCTTTTATCTATGTATATGTGGAGCATTGTGAACCATTGATTTAGGTTCCAAGGATTCTCCAACTTAACAAGGGTTCCAATTAACCTCAACCCTATATATATATATAATGCATTTTAGCTACTTAACAGATATAGCACACGTATATAACTTAAGTAATAAAAGTTTAGGGTGTTACAACTCTACCCCCCTTAAATAAGGTTTCGTCCTCAAAACCTGCTCAAACTGCGATTTAACTCACTAATGAGATCCTCACATTTCACCTTTCTTTCCCGTATTAATCCGAAACCTTTTCTCATGCATCTAATGCATCATATGAACCACCTGGTTCCTAGGCTACAATTGTAGAATCGCAACAAACTCTTTACAATAATCTATCGATTACCTATAAGGTAATACCTCAACTATTCTACCAACGGAATCTTGTTCACAATTAGAATGTGAACCGTATCTCTATAACGGATACTAATTTTTTGTAGACAAGAATTTCTAACGAATAATCTAGCTAACGTTTTGGGAGAATACGTCTCTCAAAATAAAGAAACTCTTCCTTTAATCAATTTCATATTATCTAGGTGGTGTCATAACCTTGCAAATCAATGGCATTACTTGCTTGCCTTCCAAGTAATCTGATTCAGTTTGATCAATTTTTCTTTTTTTTTTCTTTGTTTTTCTCCTTTTTATGGGAGAATATATGGAATATACAAAAAGAATGTGATTTCTTGTTGTTAAAATATGAAAAATCATAAAAAATTGAAAAATTCAAAAATTGAGAAATGTGATCCAAACCCTATGAGAAATGATAGTACATCAGTGTATGATACTGACCATGGATAAATTAGGAAGAAAGGCTATAGGTACTTGTTTGTGTCATTGAATGTGCTAATCAAATCTGATATATGCTTGTATGATATAAATATAAAGCTAGCCTGAAATCTGTGGTGAAACATTGTTCTTGTTTTTGTGTAATGCTGTTACTATCTGAAAATACAAAAATAGAATAAGAGATTGTTCTAGTATATACATGCGTTCTTTTGAAAGATTTAAACTTGTTTGATTTTCTTTATTTTCTCAAACGATCGGACTTTCTCTGCGTCTCCACAAGACCGACCTGATTGTTGTTCGTTTGAGGTTCTGCTTTATTTTTGTTGGTGTTTCGTATGATTCATCGGGCTTTCGCTGCGTATACGGGAGTATCGACCTGATTGCTGTTGAATTATACAACTTCAACTTGTTTTCTCTTTCTTATTTTGTTAAATCCGAGGCCTTATCTGCGTATCGCGATATAGACCTTAAGGTAGACGATTTAATGTTCTGCTTTCTTTTTGCATGAAACACTATGAACAGCTTGTCTCTGTATATAAATTCTGTGATAAATAAGAGATAAATCAAAATATAATAAGTCAGATTATCAATTACTTGAATGTGTGGGTACCATGATTTTTGTGCTTGATGAATGAATACCTAATGTATATCAGAAAGCTATAAAATTGATTTGTATTGGCTGAAATAAACATGAAAATGTTGTATTCGTGAACAACTTGGCTTGCTTGCCGAGTAAACTGAAATTGAAATGTGTCAAGTACATATTACTGATATGATCTCATGTTGCGATCTTTCTCAAAAAAATAGAATTTATCGCATTTAAATTTTGATCTTCTGGTTTATTTCATTTTAGAAAATCTCAAAAAGATTTTTGGTGTGTTTTAGCATAAATTTGAAAAATCAAAAAGATTTTTGGTGTGTTTTTGCATAAATTTAAAAAATCAAAAAGATTTTGATGTGTTTGATATATTTGACAAAATACAAAAAGATTTTGTTTTTGTATTATTTTAGATCAACTGAATACGAAAAATGGCAAATTTTGGTGTTCTGAACCATAATCGAAGCTTGAATCAGTTATCAACATTAAATTGAGTAAAATTGAAAAAAAATGATTTTTGGGGTGAAAATTGTCAAAATCAGAATGTTTTGGGGTTAAAATGTAAATTTCTATGGTACGTTCGTACCAATTGGTACGCTGGGCCGCACCATTGGTCATATAAAAGGGTTGAGGTTGGTACGGTTGAACACAACCTCCGTACCTCCACTTTCTGCCTCTGCAAAGAACCCTAACCTCCATTGAGTGTTTTTCTCTAATTTCTTCCACGATACTTAACTCGCGGTCCGTTACCCCGTCACGAGCCGTTACGCCCTGTTTTCGAAACCCTAAATGAAAACTATAAATACCCAATCATTTCAATGTTTAAAGAGGTTAGAGAGTTGAGACCTGTTACTCACGGCTACAGAGAGATTCCGGAAGATAAAGTTCGAGATTCCAAGCCTTAAAAGATCAAGGAGGTGTCTAATCGTTTGTGCAATAAAAGTATTTGAAGATTTGGCCATCGATCGACTTCAGTTTGCATATATAATGATGTTTTCATTTGATATTGTTGTTTTCATTAGTTTAGCTATAAGAGGCTATCTCTTTTGATATCTTCTAAGACAATGTGATTTATTTAGTGTTTTACCTATGATTTGACATTGACAATGTTTACATAATGATTTGAGTATAGTATTTATGATTCCTCTTTCATATTAAAGATGTGTTGTTGAATGATGTGTTTGATCTTTTCCTAGTAGTTTTTTATTTGGTTGGTAGGATAGACGTATTCTGCTTATTGAATTGATGCTATTTCTTAGTTGTTATCTAACGATTTCAATATGTGTTCAGGAACTCTAGCGAGCCTAGATAGGAAATGGTGATTATGCATGTTTAATAATCTATCTTGATTGATGTATGTCTTCATGTTTGGTCATGAATCTTAGCTTCCATGTCTTGGGTAAAAGGGATAGTGAAGTGACTAGATGTAATGCGTGTGTTATGGTATCTAGTTGGGTTATAATTTATTAGTCCATCATGGTTAATCAGAATATGATTGGTTTATGGTCCTAGGTCTTAGATCATGTGTTTGGTTCCCTAAAGCTAGGTCATTAATTCGTGAATACTTCGTTATGGTTGTGGTTATAATTACAGATTCATTGTCTAGCGACTTTGTTTCTATTAGACAGTTAATATACAAATGTCAATGTCAGGTCAAGGTAATGCATGAATAGTGATTAGTCTTAGATGATATATGTTTCTTTATTCTAATTTCATATCTATTTCATTATTGCTACTATTTGCTTTCATAATTGCTTTCTAATAGTTATTAGGAATTGTGACGGAATCCTAATGATAATAATTAGGTTTAGTATGATTACACCGTTTCTTCCTTAGGTCGATCCCGAGTTGTTCTAAATGCTACCAACGACAGGTCCGCTTTCCTATATGTGCATGCGTAGTTATAAGATGATTTAGCGTAGTTATAAGATGATTTAGGTCTTATAAATTTAAAGGTTATATTTGCATATATTATTTATATATACTGGTGTTGCATCAAGCCATCCCTAACCGAACCACCCGCCTGCGGAGGGGGCTACCATTTTAAATGGTCTTTCATGTCATTCCAACCTTCAACGTTTCTAAAACCCTTCCTCTCATAGATATTTTTGTACTGACTCAACGCCCTACTCATCAAATCCACGTCCGATGATCGACTCGGTCGTGTATAATTCTAAAAATATAAAATATTTATTTTAGTATGTAAGTTAAAAAGTTATACAAAAATAGTTACCAAAAAATACAAAAAAAAAAATCATGTCATTGGTTGGTAAAGACCATTGAAACTGTTATTGAAACTGTTAACCTTCGTTAACATCTTGTGCCACTTGGAGTTTAGTTGGTGGACGGTTCTAGTCGTTCCACCACGTTGTTTGTTCAAGTGTTTAAGACCCACGCCCAAAAACGATCGGATTTTTGTTGATCTCCAATAATCTAGTATTCGGAAGTGTTAAGACATGCCTTTACCAAGCCACCTCTTCTACATTCGGTAGGAAATTTCTCCTTTTTTTTCCACGTTGCATTTCCAAAACAACCTCATCGTCATCCGAGCTCACAAAGTTTTCATCGTCCTCCTCTTCTTCATCATCGACAAAATAATTTTTTTCACGCCGTGGTTAAGGGTAAGGTTGGTTTTCAAAAGGGTTGTATTGTTAAGAATGATATGGGTTTGGGTTTTGGTCGGGTAAAACAAATTGACCCGGTGCCACTTGAACCAACATGTTCGGAGCCGACTGATATGGGTATTGGATGAGTGAATGACCCTTGGGTGAATTGTTTGGATGGCATTGGTTCGTTGTGTGAAACTCGGGGTCGAGTTTTCTTACGGGTTTGAGCGGTTTTTTTTGCGGTTTGGAGGAAGAACTCGTACATTTGTCCATGATCGGTTAATAGAGTGAGTTGGTGAATGTGGGTTTATAGAAATAAAGATGAAGTATAAGAGATTGAGTTGTGAGTGTGGGTTTAAAATTATGAGGGTTGTATATATAGGATGTAAAATGTAAAAAAAAAAAAATTCAAAAAGAATTTTTTTTAACGGCTCCCTGCAACAACCCCCGCCCCTCCCCCCACCCCAACGTTCGAATACATCAAAAAGACCAATGCTCAAACAACTACTTCTAGCCGATTTTAAAGTCGCTGCATGAAGTTTTGGAGTGGCGGCGGTGTAGCCGCTGAAGCCGGGAATTAGGTAAGAAGCAAGGACCGATTGGACAGCGAAAGCTAAGCGACAAAGAGCAGGAATAGGTTTATGAATAAGTAAGAAAGCACCAAATCCTTACTCGAAGAGAGGGAGAGATAGTTTATGATCGAAGACCACGAACTTTAGGAATGAGGTCAGTGCAAAGCAGAAGATGAATTCATTGGTGGAAAGTCAAGGTCAAATCGTGAAAGCAAGGTGAGTCTTAAGTCTACGCAACTAATGGTGGATTAGTGAAGCAACAACGGGTACCATAAAGAACACTCATTATGAATACTATTTTGATATTTATTTTTTTTTAATAAGAAAACATACATCAATAAAATAGTATCCCAAACAAGTGGAAAAACAAGAAAAAAGCATTACCCAAATGAATACCATTAGGACACCCTATGCTCTTTTTATTAACCTGACCAACATCAAATAAAGACCATTAGGACCATCCTATGCTCTTTTTTCGAGATCTATTTCATAACCATAAGAAAATGAGAGCTTTAATGTCTTTTATTATCTTGTGAAAAAGAACATTATTAGGCCTCTTTTAGATGCACCTTGATATTATATGGCTAAAGGTGTTGTTAGACAATTTTTGCATACTGGGCTGGGACACCAAGGATAAAGCAAGTGGGCTGAAGGGTGGTTCCAATTAATAACCCAAAACCGGTTTACTTGGAGTGCAAGTCGGCTAACTTCAAGTAATTCTAATTTTGTTTAATTATGATTTTTTTTTCTATTCTTTGTATAGATAATTTCAAGAGGGTAAGTTGTCTATATAAAGGGGCCAAGTAGGGTTTAGAAAATATGAGAGTTTGTACTAGTTCTTTTAGTTATATATTTTCTAGTAAAAACCTTGGAGGGTTATTCCAAACTACATGCATTCTTGTGTTTCTTTGGTATCGATTCATTGAATTGGCATCAGAGCTTGAAGATCCAAACCGGCATGTGAGGAAAGAGCGAGTACTGTTTGATTGCGAAGGAAAAATAAAGGTGCCTGCATTCAAAGTCTTTGAATCACAGCCACATTAAAAAAACCTTCCTTACCAATCAAGAAAACCCTCTTTGCAAAACTAATTAGCAACCATGACTGATGGTGCGATTCCATCGGTTCAAGTCATGAAGGAAATGAACACAGCTTCTTTAAAAAGCCCTATATTAACAGATACGAATTATACCATATGGAGCAAGCGCATAAAGGTGATTTTTCACATTCATGGTATATGGGAGATGATTGACCCGGAACAAGTGAGGATGCGAAGAAGAATTACATGGCTATCGCACTCCTCTTTGAAGCGTTACCGGAGGAGCAAATCTTGCAAATCGGGAACAACAAAACGATAAAAGAGATGTGGGATGCCGTGAAGGCACGACATGTTGGGGTTGATCGAGTAACTGAAGCACGACTGCAAACTCTAATGTCGGAGTTCGAGAACCTTAATATGAAGGAGAACAGTATCGTAAGCGAGTTCGCGTCCAAAGTCGCTAGTATACCGTCAAGATCAGCAGCCTTCGGATCGGTGATTGAAGAATAACGAATTGTCAAGAAATTGTTGGAATTTATGTGTAAAACGATTATGACAATCGTTACACAAACAGAAACATAATATAAGAATACAAAATAAATTTACGATCTAACCGAATCGAAGACGCAGTGAACCGGATGACTAACTGATGGCTGGAACGATCCCTAAAGTGGACGAAAAGAAAAAGAAGGAACCCGGCTTGTTTGACATAATTCCCTTAAACAGATTCGCCGTCTGTTCCCAGGGTACACCGGTTCGAAGCAGCGTGTACTACCGGACTATGATCCTTTCCTGAAACGAAGATCGGAATGAAGCAGAGCAGTTCAAAGCGTTCAACCAGCAGCAAAATGAGATCGATGTGTGTCTATTGTGTATATATTTCACGAAAATCTCTTCATGTATATATACAAGAAGAGTTCTACCCACCAAAGGTTGTCATAATTATGATCTTAAAGGTTCTCCATTATGATCGTTAATTAACGATCATAAATAGTCGGTTTAGGATGTGAGGAGTCTTTGCCACACCAAAAGGCTAGTCTAGACTTTCCTAGACCCTGGTCAAACGAGTAAAAATTTTCTTCTCTCGGACCCGGGTTTCTGGAGCTGCATTCGTGTCCGCAGGTCGCGCAGGCACGCCTTGGATTTTTAACCCATCGAACCACTTTCTCCACCCCCCCCCCTGCGCGCGCGTAGGTGCCAGAGTAAAACACATCCAAAGCTTTGACAAAGCTTGGATATATGGTCCTTATAAACCAACTCAACCTTTGTTCCCACACCAATGTGGGATAGCCAAACTCATTTGAGATTGACATCTCATTCACACACATTTTCCAACAATCCCCCACATGAATGGAAGTTGATCTCAAAGCAACTTAATCCCGATCGAATTTCAACAGTTGAATCTTGCATACGATAGGTAGGTGTTACCCTTTGAACCTTCGCTCATGAAACACACTTAGTCTACTGGCTCTGAGTAGGCGGTGATGCCTTTGAACTCGTCTGTCGTTTGTGTAGGCGACAATGTGCTTCACACAAGACTCTCCTTGACAATATCAAGTCCTCATAGTTATGTCCGTTATGGTCATGAACATTAGCCTGGTTCTACGAGAGCTCTTAGGTATTGTGCCCCCTCTCAATACCCTTCGAAGCGACCCCACTTCTCTCTCACATAGGTGATTCACCACGTGTGGCTGCCTCAGCTGAATCATTAAAAGCCATAGGCTTAACCTCGTACTTGTCACTTTTAGGAATGGACTAGGAGATGTATCGATTCCAATTATACATCCCCTTCTTAAAGTGCGTGGGTTTATCAAATCTTCCCCCACAGTGACCTCACTAGTTCATACAATTAGGTTGTCCTATTAAACTCAGATCTTGGGATCTCCAGTCAAATGAGTTAGGTTTTCCTTCATATGAACTTAATCTTTCAAGGGCTTCAGTCCCATTCCCATGGACGACCTCCGAACTAACTCTCTACTTAGGCCTTTTGTTAGCGGATCCACAATATTATCCTTTGACTTCACTTAGTCAACAGAGATAATTCCAGTAGAGATTAGTTGTCGTACCGTATTATGTCTACGTCTTGTATGTCTATTCTTACCATTATACATTGTGCTATGAGCTCTGCCAATTGTCGCTTGGCTATCACAATGTATACATATGGCCGTTGCCGGCTTAGGCCATCTTGGTATATTCTCTATAAATTGACGTAGCCATTCTGCATCTTCACCAGCTTTATCTAAGCGATGAATTATGCTTTCATCGTGGATCTAGCAATAACCATATGCTTTTTGAAGATTTCCACGATATGGTTGCACTTCCAAGGGTGAATACATATTCACTCGTTGCTCTGGAATCATCCGTATTAGATATCGCATCAGATATCCAATTTTCTCTGGAATCATTTGTATAAATTATCGTATCAGTTATCCAATTTGCATCACAGTGTCATTCAATCACAACTGGATATTTGTTCTAGTGCAACCCATATTCCATTTGTGTACCTTAGGTACCTAAGTAACCTAATCACACAACTCCAATGAGTTGAACTTGGATTACTCGTGTATCTACTTAGCTTGCTTACAGCGTATACTAAGCCTGGTCTAGTACAACTAATCAGATATATCAGACTGCCAATAATTCTTGAGTACTCCAAACAGGCTCGATTTCCTTTGTTCTTAGCTAGATACTGACGCGTGTCAGTTTGTAGTTCTAGCCACATTAGAGTCATTGCAAAAACCATTTGCAAAAGCTATTTGCCATTCCCATAACTTCTCAATAATTTTAGTCCACAAAGTGGGTTTGACTTTAAACAAGTCCACTTTCAGTTCATGTGTTTTTGAATTTCCAAAACCACATTTGTCATTCCCATGTATTTCATGTCAAATCTTGCATCCAAGACGTCTTGACATTACTTACATCAATGAGCATATCATCTGCATGGGAGCTAGTAGATCTGTAAGGAAAAATAGAGCTTGGAAGATTTCCGGCTGAATTGCCGATTTTACTAGTTCCGGTTGAAGTTGAAGCGGAATTCATACTTCAAGCGGAACAGGCAGTTCAAGCGGAAAGAAGCAGTTTTGTTTCTTAGCGAATATTCCGGGTGAACTCGTTTATCCACCAGATAAAGAGTTCAACCTGACTTTTCTTGAGAAGTCTTTTCAGAAGTCCAATCCTGCAAAAGCTTCTCGTATGCTTCTAAATCTGATTCAAGCCGCTCTCCTAAAGTAGATTGTTGCTGCCAACACGCAAGTCATTCCGATTGTCGATGTTTATTCTTTTGGTAGTTTATATTTGACTTTTATGTTTACGGTCTAGATTAGATCGCATGAGAACAATGACTGTCATTGATCTCATCAGCACTATATATAGCATGTTATCTCTTAGTTTACCATACGGTCATCAATTGTAATAGTGTAGCTTTGAGTTAATGCAAATAGTGCCGAATATTCGATATATCGTTGTTTTTACTATTCTGCAAATCAAGCTTTTACATTATACAAGAGCTTAATATCGCTTAAGTAAAGTGAAATATAACTTTAATTCCGCAGGGTTATATTTGCAAGTAAAGGGCTTAGTTTTAGTTTATTCATAACTAATAACGATCCTACAAGTGGTATCAGAGCTTTGGCTCTCACTTTGAAAACTTTCTGTGCTTCAAAGTCGATACTTTACTTGCTTACTTTACAAGCTTCGTTGTTTTATCTTTCTAAAAGTTTTTCAAAATGAGTGATTTAAGTTTAAGTTGCCCAAATGGCTCCTCCAACAAACCACCAATGTTCACTCCTGATGACTTTGGTACCTGGAAACTCAGGATGGAAGGTTTTGTTAGGATTTTGGACCGTCGTATTTGGAAATCTTTCACTGAAGGACCTTATTTACCAATGGTTTCATCTGCTGATGATGCAGAAGTCAAAATACCTAAGCCATTAGATAAATATGTTGAATCTGACTACACTGCTCTTGAATTTGACCATAAGGCATACTGGACTCTACAGGCTGCACTTCTTAATTCCATTTTAAGTGGGTTTAAAGGATATAAAACTGCATTTGACCTGTGGAATGCCTTAAGTGAAATGTATGAAGGAACCAGTGAAGTAAAAGAAAACAAGAAAGATGTTTTAAAACAAAAATATGAAAACTTTACTTTTAAATCTGGTGAAACAATGACAAACCAGTACTTGAGATTTGTCTCATTGCTCGATGAACTCCAAAAAGTGGATGTCAAACTAGAACAAGTAGATGTGAACAGAAAATTCCTACGTTCCCTGCCTTCTGTGTGGACAGTTTACACTGTAAGCATCAGGGAATGCAAGAATTTGAAAAATATGAGACTCAGTGAACTTCATGGCATACTCAGTGCTTATGAAATGGAACTAGATCTTAAACAAAGCTCATCTTCTGAATCAACTCAGCTGTTCTCATCTGCACTAGTAACCACTGATTTTAACAGTCAAAGGTCATCTAACTCATCATCGTATTCCTCACCTATAGTCAGTTTCCCTGAGACACCTAGGTGTCAAGAGAACTTTTCAAACTCTTTTGAAAGTTCTCACAATGCTCATGTAGCAGCTGACTCTTATCAAGGTTTCATACCTGAAGATCTTGAGTGCATAGGTGCTGATGATTTAGAAGAAATGGATATAATGACCCAACTTGCCATGGTTTCTGTAAGAGCTCAAAGGTTTCATAAAAGGACAGGTAGAACCTACAAGGGAGCAAAAGGTGCTCACATAGGCCTTGACAAAAGCAAAGTCAAATGCTACAACTGTCACCAACTTGGTCACTTTGCAAGAGAATGCTCTCAACCAAGAAGAGAAGGACAGAACCAGAACCATGCTCAAGGGAAAAATCATGGAGGAAGCAACTCAAACAACAACAATTCTGGAAACAACTCAGGTTCACACCCCACCCCACCAAAGCCAACCGGAAGTCAAAACCATCAGAACGTGGTAGCTGCTGTAGCAAATCAAACATCATGTGTTGAATGGGAAGATTTCGTTGCTGAGTTTGAACCCATCAACTATGCTTTAATGGCCAAACAGGACTCCATCACAGATCAGGTAAATTCTATCCCTGAAAAGGTCTTAGAGAATCTATGTAGTCCTGCCTGCATAGAACAAGTGGCAAAATATCGAAATCACAACACTGATTTGATTGATGAAGTTTCAAATTTAAATGAGTTAAAGGAATGTTTTAAGAAAACTGAATCATCTTACATTTCAAAAATTGTAAACTTAACCAAAGAGTATGAACAGTTAAAACAAACCAACTCAGTGTTTGAAACACAGCTTGATGACTTGCTGTTAAAACTTGAAAAATCAAGAAATAAAACCAAAGATGCTAAGGCTGAGGTTGATGTTCTTGAAATCAAGCTGAAAGATGCTTTATTTACTTGTGATAAATTTCAAACAGCAAACAAAAAGGCTGAAAAACTGTGGATGGGAGGGATGTATGGTAAAGCAGGTGTTGGCTATAACTCTGTTTAGCCACCAATTGAATACTCACCTGCAATCAAACCAATTGAAGCCTTAAAATCAGAATGCAAAGTTAGTCTCACAGTTGATGACATTTCATCACAATCCAGTTCTGAAAATACTGTTGAGTCTAATAAAGTTGAGGTCACTGCTGCTAGCACATCTGCTTCAGCTGGCCAATTAAACATTTTGAAACCATCAATTGCTGTTCCTCCACCAACTGTTTATGAACCTAAGGATTCAAAACTTGGAGGAAAGCAACCTGAGCAACCAAAGGGAAGTCAAACTCAAAGGTTTGGTCAAGTAAATTTCAATCAAGTAACCAAAATTGAGTCTCCCAGAAAATTTGAAACCAAAATTGTTGAGTGCATGTACTGTGGTGAACAAGGTCACCTAGCTTCTGTCTGTCAGTTTAACCCAATGAGTAAAGTTAGACCATTTCAAAAACCAAAACCTGTTTTGAAACCAAAAGCTGATTTTCAAAAGAAGCTCACAGGAAGAATTTCACCTGTGAAAAACCACACTTTGAAGCATTTTGGATCTGAATCCAACAGAGTTTTAGTTGGTAATGATAGAAATGGCAGCACATCTGCTTCAGTTGACCAATTAAACATTTTGAAACCATCAATTGCTATTCCTCCACCAACTGTTTATGAACCCAAGGATTCAAAAGTTGGAGGAAAGCAACCTGAGCAACCAAAGGGAAGTCAAACTCAAAGGTTTGGTCAAGTAAACTTTAATCAAGTAACCAAAACTGAGTCTCCCAAGAAATTTGAAACCAAAATTGTTGAGTGCATGTGCTGTGGTGAACAAGGTCACCTAGCTGCTGTCTGTCAGTTTAACCCAATGAGTAAAGTCAGACCATTTCAAAAGCCAAAACCTGTTTTGAAACCAAAAGCCGATTTTCAAAAGAAGCTCACAGGAAGAATCTCACCTGTGAAAAACCACACTTTGAAGCATTTTGGATCTGAATCCAACAGAGTTTTAGTTGGTAATGATAGAAATGGTAGTTTCACCGTTTTAAAGCAAAATCGTTTTTCGGCTGAAGTTCAAGCGGAACATTCTTCCGCTCGAACTCATGTTCAACCGGAAAATAAATTTCAACCCAGATCAGCTACTGCTCCAAAGCAGAGACCTCAAGTTCACTTTGCTGATGGGTTTGAGCATTTTGAACCTCAAGGAAGAAGAAACCCCTCCAGAGGAAAAGTCACATCTAGAGAAAATTTTTTGAAGAAACAGCAAACCCAATCAATTTGAAACTGTATTTGCTAATGGTTCAAGTGGAAATCATTATGTTCCACTTCAGGGGGGAGTTTAAATCAAAGCAAACATTTTCCCCAAAGATTTTCAAAATCACCTGAAAGAACTAAGTTAGTTGATCAAGAAAGTGAAAAACTTAAGAAACTAACTAACAAGCAAAGAAAGTTTAAAGAATATAGGGATAGAAAAATTGCTGCAAAAAGGAACACCAAAGATGAAAGGTCTAGTCAAACAAGTGCTCAGTATGAGAACTTCAGTTTGGACAATGATGATCTGTTAAATGAAGCTCCAGTTGTTAATACTCTGGTACTCAAAGAGTATAGGTATAATGATGCTTATGGCAGACCCAAGACCACTCAGGCTTGGGTCCCCCATAGAAATTAATCATTTCTGATATGTGCAGGTGCAAAATAAAGGCCAGAATAGCCTATGGGTAGTTGACAGTGGTTGCACTTGCCACATGACAGGGAATAAGCACATTCTGGAAAATACAAAAAGAATCAATGGAGGACCAGTTGCCTTTGGAAGCACAAAAGGCCATATCACAGCACAAGGTGATGTGACAAATGGACTGGTAAAATTTGACAAAGTCAATTTTGTTGATACATTGAATTTTAATTTGCTCAGTGTCTCACAAATGTGTGACAAGAACTTAAATTTAATGTTTAATGAGAAAGAGGCAATAGTTCTCAAACCTGGTGTTAAAATTCCTGATGAATTGATAATGCTTAAGGCACCTAGGAGAGATGGACTATACATTCTGGATATGTCAGTGGCTACACCTTCATGTGGCACTGCTTGCTTTGTATCCAAGGCCTCAGTTGACGAATCTGATCTTTGGCATAGGAGGTTAGGTCATGTGAACTACAAGAACATGAACAGAATCGTAAATTTAGGCTTGGTTAAGGGTCTTCCTAACAAGCACTTTATTTGTTCTGAAAACTGTGTGCCATGTCTCAAGGGCAAGCAACACAGAACCTCTTTCAAGCCAAAAGTTGAATCTTCAATCTCAAAACCTCTAGAGCTTTTGCACATGGACTTATTTGGTCCAACTAGAGTAATGAGTCTAGGAAAAAGGTCATACTGCTTTGTTATAATTGATGATTTTTCTAGATATACCTGGGTTTTCTTTCTTAAAACAAAAGATGAAACTGTTGAACTATTGAAAACTCTTGTCATCAATCTAGAAAATCAATCCAATCTTAAAGTCAAAACAATCAGATGTGACAATGGCACAGAATTCAAAAATCATGTTCTGAATTCTTTTTGTGAGGAAAAGGGAATTTTGAGGCAATTTAGTGCTCCTAGAACTCCACAGCAAAACGGTGTTGCTGAAAGGAGAAATAGGACATTGATTGAAACTGCCAGGTTAATGTTGGCAGACTCTAAGCTCCCTGTGATATTTTGGGCTGAAGCAGTGAACACTGCCTGCTATGTCCAAAACAGGATCTTAATTGTCAAGGGAAAGAATAAAACACCTTATGAGCTTTGGAGAAAAAGGAAGCCAAATATTGATTTCTTTAAGCCATTTGGTTGTCCTGTCACTATTTTAATAACCAGTGAATCTTTGCCTAAGTTTGCTGAAAAGGCAGATGAAGGTTATTTTGTTGGCTACTCTGGTGTGTCAAAGGCATTTAGAGTATACAACAAGAGAACTAAAATTGTTGAGGAAACCATAAACGTATCTTTCAATGAAAAATCTGCCAACAATTTTAAGTCTCAGCCAAGCTGGTTATTTGATATTGATGCACTAACTACTGCTTTCAACATAACTGTTGATAAGCCTGTGAGTTCTCTAGTGCAGGAACAAAACTTTAACAGGTCTGCTGATGAGCATTGGAAGAAAAATCAAACTGATAGTGAGAAGTCAATCTTCTTCTCTTCAATGAGTTCTCAACCTGTTTTCCCAAGGAATGACAAGAAACTGACTGAAATAATTCAAATTGAAGAAGAAATTGTTCCGCTTGAAGTTCAAGCTGAACATATTTCTCCGGTTCAAGTTCAACCGGAAAATCAAATTTCGGAAACTGAAGAGAATACTGAATCAGAGTCAAATGAAGCTGGAAACTCACAGTGATAACACATCAAATGAGCTCAATTTAGATCATCTGATCTACAATTCAGATACCAATTCTCTTGAATCAGTTGGAGTTTCAGATCCTATGTCACAATTTGAAAATGTTGAGCTTGATCACAGACTTCCTCAGCTCAACATACCCTCAAATGGAAGAAGCCATGAATTTCCTATGTTCATTGATAGAAGAATCAACAGAGATCATCCAGCGGGAAATATTTATTATTGGAGAAGCTTCAGCCCCAGTGCTGACAAGAAGTAGATCTGCAAATGCAAATATCTGTTTGCATGCTGCATTTTTGTCTCAAGAAGTACCCAAGAAGGTAGCAGATGCCTTAGAAGACAACAGCTGGGTAGAGGCAATGCAAGAAGAACTATTTCAGATAAACAAGCAAAAGGTTTGGGAATTGGTGGATCTGCCTGATGGAGCAGAACCAATTGGAACAAAATGGGTGTTCAGAAACAAGAAAGATGACAGGGGAATTGTTATCAAGAATAAAGCAAGACTGGTTGTGCAAGGCTATGTACAGGAGGAAGGCATTGATTATGATGAAGTCTTTGCACCAGTATCCAGGTTGGAAGCAATCAGAATCTTCCTAGCCTATGCTGCATTTAAAGACTTCCAAGTATATCAAATGGATGTGAAAAGTGCTTTCCTGTATGGCCTCCTGGAACAAGAAGTTTATGTCAATCAACCTCCTGGTTTTGAAGACCCTCGCCATCCGAACAAGGTATGCAAGCTAATCAAAGCTTTGTATGGTCTCAAACAAGCCCCTAGAACCTGGTATGAAACTCTTTCTAACTACCTTCTAGTGAATGGCTACAAGAGAGGAGCAATTGACAAAACTCTTTTTATTAAAACTGTTGGTAATGACATGCTAATGGTACAAATTTATGTTGATGATATTATTTTGGTTCATCTAACACTTTGTTGTGCAAGGAATTTGAAACTTTGATGCAGTCAAAATTTGAAATGAGCTCCATGGGAGAACTAACCTTCTTCCTAGGGCTTCAAGTAAAGCAAACTGCAGATGGAATCTTTCTGAATCAATCAAAGTACATCCAAGACATGCTAAAGAGATTCGACATGTTATCATGCTCAAGTGCCAAGACTCCAATCTCCACTTCCCACAAGTTAACTAATGACTTAAGTGGAAAACCAGTGGATGTGCACATGTATAGAGCAATGATAGGCTCTCTGATGTATCTCACAGCTAGTAGACCTGACATCATGTTCAGTGTTTGCTTATGTGCTAGATATCAATCTTCTCCAAAAGAGTCACACATGCTCGCTGTTAGGCTAAGTGTAGTGGATGGAGCCCCTTGTGGGCGTTATGCGCCATGTGGCGTCCACGTCAGCATGAGGGGCTCCATGGCAAAAGTGGTGTAGTGGGGCTCCATGTATAACCCCCTACCAATCATTACCTAATTATTTATTTAATCATTTTTTATTTAATTTAGTATTAAACATATTAAAAACTAAAATTAAAAAAAAAACAAGACATAAAACTAGAAGATTTTTTTTTAAAAAACAAACTTACAACATTCTAAAAAAAAAAACAAACATGGAAATTAAAAAAAACAAACCTACATTCTTAAAAAAAAAAACATGACAATTAAAAAAAACAAACATCTAAAGGCCATATTCTTTCATGATATCCGCTCGAATTTGCAACGCGAGGCTACGAGCGGGTTCTTCTTCGGGTAGCGGTTGCATGAGCCTCTCCAACGCCTTTTCTTTTTTCCGAGCTTTAACGGCCCGTTTGAAATGGGGCGTAGTTTTGTTGCGAGTACGAGTTGAAGCCGAAGTTTTGATAAGGGAAAGATGGGAAGGATTGTGGCGGGGGCGGCATGTTCGCAACATACGCGAACAAACCATCGTCACGCGGTTGTTGCTCGGGATCGTTTGCTCGTCGCGGGGCTTGGAAGCGTGGGTTTGACGAAGGTCCACCACGGGGAAACATTTTGATTGTAGGTAGAGAGAATTTTATAAAAAGTGAGAGATGGGTGGAGGAGTGTGTATAAAAATTGGATGGAGAGGTTTAATTTATAGTGTTTAAATTAGGTTAAAAAAAAAAAAAAAAAAAAGGGATTTGACCGTTGTCAACGGTCGAAATTTTAAAACACCCAACGTTCACCCGGCGCCATTAACATGGCGCTCTTCCCTTTTTTTTTAAGATGGCGCCCCGGGGGCGGTAGTCGGCGTTATAGGGGCGTTATGGGGCTCCATGGCGCCCCCATGGAGCCCCATTACGGACAGCCTTAAGAGAATTTTCAAGTACCTAAAAGGGCAACCCAAACTGGGCTTGTGGTATCCCAAGACCTCTGACTTCTCTTTCAAAGCATACACAGACAGTGATTATGGAGGATGTGATATAGATAAGAAATCAACATCAGGAGGATGTCAATTTCTAGGAGAAATGCTTGTCTCTTGGCAATGCAAGAAGCAAACATGTGTTTCTACTTCAACTGCAGAGGCTGAGTACATTGCTGCCTCAAGTTGTTGCAGCCAAGTCCTTTGGATCCAAAATCAGATGCTTGATTATGGAATCGTATTCATGGAGACTCCTATTCTTGCAGATAACAACAGTGCAATTTCCATCATCAACAATCCAGTGAAGCACTCCAAGACCAAACACATTGACATAAGGTATCACTTTATTAGAGATTGTGCTGAAAAGAACTTAATCAAATTATTTAAAGTTCACACTGATCATCAACTGGCAGATTTGTTTACAAAAGCTTTCGATGAGGCAAGATTTTTCTACCTCATCACAGCCATTGGGATGATGAACTTTGAATAAAACTTTTCACAACTTTAATAAAAGAAAAGAGATGTGCTCAAAGAGCCCGCCTCTTGATACAAAAAGAAAAAGAAAAAGAAAATCTCTTGTGTTAATTGAAGAATATTTCAGTTCATAGTCAATAACTGTTGTTAAAACTATGAAAAATCGACACAAATTTTCAAAATCTATGTGTTTTGGATTTTCCGGTTCAAGTTCAGGTTCAACCTGAAAGAACAACTCTTGAAATTCACCGGGTGAACTTCAGCCGGAAAAATGCTTTAACTTTGGCGTGGAAACTCGTTTTTGAAAACAATTCTTCCAAGCGGAAAACTTGTCCGCTTAAAGTTCAAACGGAAGAAATTTGGTTTTTACAACAAAGGAGAAAATGAGTTCCGCTTGAATTTCCGGGTCAACAAAGTCAAGGAATCACTTAATTACCCGGAATGCACAATTTTCTAAGCGGATATTCATTTATTTTACCCATTGAATTTTTAACTGTTCAATTCCGAGGTTTCAGTAAATTAATTTTTGGATAAGGGCATGCTTTAACCAGTTGTAATGTATAACCCCTAAAGCACCTGTCCCATCCGTCAATGAACCGTCGATTTACAACCTCTCTCCTCCACGTCATCTCCGAAAAGGTAAAAAGCCCTAAATTACCGTCATTTTCCCTATTTCTCACAACACAACTCAGAAATTACTCCCAAAATCCTCTCAAACCATCTCCGATTAACTCCCACAAAACCGTCGACATTCTCAAATTCCGTCAACAATGGCTCCGAAGGGAAAGGCCAGTGGCAAAAAGCCAGTTGGTGACTCAAAATTTCCGGTAGAACACAACTTAATGGCATATCTTGAACCTCCATCCAAGACTGAAATCTACAATGAAATGATCGAGTTTATCAAAAGTTCTCACCTCCATTATGCGCTCACTGTCGAAGCCGAAATATTTGAAGAGGTGATGGAAGACTTTTGGGTTCACGCTAGGGTTACCGACGAGGCTAGCGGAAGTGGTAAAATTATGTCAACTGTCCAAGGGAAGGAAGTTGAAATTGATGAAGCAAAGGTTCGAAGAATGTTGAAACTGAGGGATGAAGATGGTTACGGCGAGATAGATCAGAAAAGATATCTCCGCCTTTTCAGAAACATTGGTTATGGTGGCTCCCTACATAGCAAAACTATTAAGAAGGGGCAGTTACCATATAAATGGAGATTTCTTGCACACATACTCCTGGTGTGTCTATCTCCAAAGAAGGGAGGTTTTGATGAGCTCTCCGGTGAGCAAGCCTCGGTGAGCAAGCCTCTGCCTTCTACGCTGTGGTCAAGGGTGAGAACTTCAATTTTTCCAAACAAATTTTTCAAGCCCTAAAATCCAATGTTCATTCTGAATATGTATACTTGTATCCCAGATTTTTGACATATATTCTCAAAGAAGAGTACCCCCATATAGTATGGCTTGGTACAATTTTGCACCAAAAACTTCTGAATGAGAAAACATTTTCAAATCTTGCTTTAAACAAATCTCCATTTCTTGGAAGGGATACTGACCACCCCTTACCAATTCCAAGGCAATTTCCTGATGAACCTGCTACAGTAGAGGTTCAACCGGAAATTGTAGGAGTGACTGAGCTCCCTGCTCAAGATGACAGAGCTGTAGACCTAACAGTTTCTGATCCCACATCTGTCCCAGCTTCCTCTTCACTAATAGTTTTTCAAACCAAAAAGAGGAAAGCTTCCACAAACACTTCCACTGCCACCTCCTCATCAAACTCACCTCCTGTCATTTTCAAGAGACAGCGAAAAGTGGTTACTAGGTCTCCTCCACCTAGCACCACCAACCAACCTGAAGCTTCAAACCCCGTTCAAGGCAAAAAGCCTAAACGGAAACTGGTAAATTTGGGATTATCTCTTAGGGATGAACCTTCTGTTGAGGGGGAGTCATTAGAAGCAGATGTAGCTTCCCCATCTGAAAATCTTTCACCCCTACAACCCCTGTCACCTAGGAGTGACAGTGCTCTCAATCTTGGCTTAAATGAAGGTGTTATTAACTCACCTACCACATTACATGAGAACATCCTGATAAGCTAGGACACTGTAGCACTGCAACCCCACTCCTCACCGGAGGTGAATCTCAGTGGTTCTGAAGAGATTCATGCAGAAAGGGATGCTGCTGCCCAAGTATCCCAAGCTGGAGCTTGGTGTCAGCAGTAACATAAATAAGACCCAATCTGCGGCAATCTTCTCTGAATCAGCACCCGGAAGTCCTTCATTGGAACCAAGGGTTGTTGAAACAGCAGAAGAGAATCCCAGGTGCCAAGAAGCCATGGGTACCAATGCTGATCAATCTAGGATTGATAGCTTGGTTATTTCCAAGGATACTGGCAAAAAGCCAGTTGAGGATAGTCTTACACTACATGAATTGACGAAACTGTACATTTCTCTGCAAGCACAGGTTGAAGCTCTAAACTTAACTGTTGCCAAACTGGTTCAAGCTGATCCAATTCCAACTGAAGCAGGTCCTTCAAACCCTACCAGAGATGCTGAAGAAGTTCTTGTAACTGATGAAGCTGATACTGTCAAATTGGGGGAGAAGTTACTGTCAAAACCTGCTATTACTAAAATCGAAGAGGTAGAAAGGATACCGGCTGAAGTAAGAGCCACAGCTTGCCAAAAGATTGGCATTGAGCCTTTTTCTGTTGAAGAGAGTTGGGTGAATATGAAGTGCAGTCAACTGATTGCTATTTCTCCTTTTGAGGACCCCAACCTCACCGAGCTTGTTCAGTCGTCCATGTTGATTGCTGGTGCTCTCCCTGAGCATATCAACATGATCACAACACTTCTGACAGATGTTATTTTTCCGGCTGAAAGAGCCAGTGATCATGTTGTAGGTAACATTGCCTCCACCAGCAAGGCAGCAGTTGATATGGAAGAAAGTATTGCAACTGCAGCAGTTGGCACTATGACTGAAGGAGAAGGAGAAAGTTTGATTGGTGAAGATGAAGGAACCGAGGTACTGGAGATTACTGATAAAGAACCTGAAGTCACCCAACCTCAGGTGGTGACTGATGGTCAATTACTAGTTCAAGCGGAACTTCAACCGGAAGTTCAACCGGTCGTTTCAGGTGAAGGAGATCTGAATGTTCAACCGGAACAACAAATACCAACCTAGGTGGATGTTCAAGGTCCTAGCTCCTCAATTTTTGGGACTGTTGAAACACCTGTGGTTCAACCGGAAGAGCAAAGAAATGAAGAAGCTGAGGATGTGGCTAGATCACTGATAGCCTTAAGGAGTTCAGAGACAGTTCAAACTGAGGAACCTGTTCAAGCTGATATAGCTAGAACCCTTCAACAGGTAACTCAAACTCCTGAAGTTGAGGCTATAGTGAAAATGGTTTAAGATGCCAGAAGGGTTGCTGAGGATGAGAGAATAGCCAGAGAGCTCCAAGAAGAATTTGATCTATACATGCAAAACAATGTGTTTGAAAACCTTCTTGAAGAAGCAAAGACCAGGTCTTTCAACTGGAGGTTAAAGTATTATGATCTGGATACAATGTCTGAAGCTAATAGGCAGAGGTTAATTGCTATTGCCTCTCACTTGCCTACCAAGCTGGTAAAGAATGATGAAAATTACCATCTGTTGAAAAAGATTAAGAGAGCTCTTGTGATTAGAAATTTGAAGAAAGAGGAAGAGCTAGCTCAGATGCAGGTTAAAGGACTTTGCAGCTTGATTGACAAAGTATTTTATGAGCTAAAAGGAGAAATTGCTGCTGTCAATCCAAACCTGGTGATGCCTTCACCATCAGAGCTGGTCTCAGGTACTATAACTGCTAATGTTAAACCTGAAATTGATGATATTGCAGATATACCACCTCCACCTTCATTTATCTACAATCCAAACCCAATGCCTACAACAACTTCATCCATTCTACAGTCACTTCCAATCATACCTTACAAACCTCCACACATCCCCAAGAAGCTTGCTGCTAAACTTGCCAATCCTAAGTTTAGATCATACAACTTCACACCCATCACTCCCTTTAAGAAGAAGCCTCCACCAACTATGGACTTCTCTGACATCTTTCCACCTACTCCACCATCAAGCCCAACTCCCGAAACCAATGAACCACCTCCAAAAACCACCCTGCCTCCACTCACCATAAGAGAACCTTCTTCCACCACCACCAAACCTACTGAAACTCAACCAGGTCCCTCTTCATCTTCTGCCAAAGGCAAAAGGCCTATTGTGCAAGAATCTGCTGGTGATTCTGATGAAGATAGGGAAATTAAGAAGAAAAAGTTGATGCATGCCAGATTTAAAAGAAATCAAAGACAAATGAGAAGAGGCCCTCCCAGCAAAAGAAAAATTGCTAGTTGGACAGTGGATGAAGCCACACTTGATTTCACTTTCACCATGGTCAGCGGCATAACTCAGGTGGTGAATGCTCGCAAGGCAACTTCCCAACTCACCCTGCAACAAATGACTGACATCATTCTAAAGCTCAGAGAAATTATGAACCCTTCAAGAGCAGAGAACATGCTAAGGCTTTTAATTGAGCCTTCTGTGCTGGAATGTGGAATGCTCTATCGAAGCAATTTAGATGATGAATCAGCAGGAGAAGAAGAAGAGCCTACCAGTGAGATCAAATTTATCATTTGGGAAGAAGAAGAGAAGCTCTTCTATGTTCATAGAGCTGATGGCACCTTTACAATCCATGAGTCCATTTCTGTTCAAGAAGAATGGAACGAAATGGACTGGGATTCAATTAAACATGTAAAGGTGACCAAAACAAACACCAAAGAGCTTTCTCAAAATCTTGATGCCAGCATCGGATCTTCTAACAAGTAGGTTGTGGAGAAGAAAATTTTTGGGTACAAGTCAGTTTTGAAGATAAACATTGAAGACAATGAATAATTTGACAGCATCAGCTTAGGGGGAGATTGTAAGGAAAAATAGAGCTTGGAAGATTTCCGGCTGAATTGCCGATTTTACTAGTTCCGGCTGAAGTTGAAGTTGAAGCGGAATTCATACTTCAAGCGGAACAGGCAGTTCAAGCGGAAAGAAGCAGTTTTGTTTCTTAGCGAATATTCCGGGTGAACTCGTTTATCCACCAGATAAAGAGTTCAACCTGACTTTTCTTGAGAAGTCTTTTCAGAAGTCCAATCCTGCAAAAGCTTCTCGTATGCTTCTAAATCTGATTCAAGCCGCTCTCCTAAAGTAGATTGTTGCTGCCAACACGCAAGTCATTCCGATTGTCGATGTTTATTCTTTTGGTAGTTTATATTTGACTTTTATGTTTACGGTCTAGATTAGATCGCATGAGATCAATGGCTGTCATTGATCTCATCAGCACTATATATAGCATGTTATCTCTTAGTTTACCATCACGGTCATCACTTGTAATAGTGTAGCTTTGAGTTAATGCAAATAGTGCCGAATATTCGATATATCGTTGTTTTTACTATTCTGCAAATCAAGCATTTACATTATACAAGAGCTTAATATCGCTTAAGTAAAGTGAAATATAACTTTAATTCCGCAGGGTTATATTTGCAAGTAAAGGGCTTAGTTTTAGTTTATTCATAACTAATAACGATCCTACAGGATCTTTCCCTGGGATGCCAACCACTCAGTTATCATAAACTAGATGGTTCCCACAATTCATCAAACCAACCAAGATAATTTGCACCCAAGATTTATAATCTTAATCTTGCAATAAGTACCCTTTGTGACCACAATATAGTCTTTCCAAGGTGAACACATTCTTATGACTATTGTGTACTACACTTAGTCATATGATTTCAATCTTTATTGCCAAACATATATATCAAATGCAAGCCACCCCCACATTTAAGTGTCATTGGATGGCATCCAAATAGGGTGATGAAAGGTTCTCCCTTTCTCTATGGTTATGCCATTTCAACCATCACACTGGTTGTTTCTCAAATGGTCTCTCTCCCCACACATTGCCTGCACTTTGATAAGCTTTATGTGACATCACTTATGATCACACTTTGAACAATAAATGTATCATTACGATCCATAAGTTCAACTCATTATATATATTAGCTCACGAGTGCTTTAGAGTTGATGTAAGCAACACATGCTTTTCCCATAAGTATGTTCACACAAGCATCTCATACTTAGAATAATTCTAAGTTAACCTCTAGCATAATTCTAGAAATTGTGGAAGACCCACAAGAGTCCGGAACAACCTGTCTGGAAGAACTGCACGATTCCGGAACAACCTATCCGAAGGAGCACACAAGTCCGGAACACCCTGTTCGAAAGAACCAGTGGTCCGGAAGAAATCAAAATTGCTATAGGCGTCGAAAACTAGGTAATATCAACTTTAATGACCTAGTCATTCAAGTTTTCCATAGTTTATATCATGTTCCTTACACCGAATGTAGACTTTCTTTGAACTTTGTCTATACACAAATCCAGTATTGTGTTCATGTGTATCTTGAATATTATAGTTGATTACTCTTAACAGAGCTTCACAATCAACCTAGTGCTAGTCTAGCATGCCTTAGACTGCAATACGTTAGCATGTGAACAGAAGATGCATCATTCTGATTCATCACAGCCTCAATGGATATCACAATATCCGTTTCCCACATTCACACATTCATTTAGACAAATTCGTGAGACTAGACCAATAACATTGTGTACGTCTCATATGTATGTTACAAAACCATACATAACCTATTATTCGGTTTTAGGATCATAACCTATTTGCCTTAGTATCCAAAACACCAATGATACTCGAAGGCCTCATCATGAGCCTTAATTCGATTAAATTTGGTGAGTGCATTCATAACCAATATGAATGAATCCAGAATATAATCAATATTGTTTTGAGATGTAGTCAACCAAATTGACACTCAACAATCCATTACACAAGCAATGTATCATCCCTTGTTTTCTAGAACTATACGTTTTGGGATACTCTCCCAAAATGAACATCACGTCCTCAAATAGTTCAACAACATAGATGTGGTAGGCGCATCTACTTGACCCTCATAAATCTATAAAGATTTATAATCTACAATACCATACATTGTAGTCCATAGTGACATATCAAGCATACGTTTGTCACCATTCACATTTGTGCATTCCTATTATGTGGAACACTACAAGATGTACAAAGTTTGTGTACTTTAATACACTTTATTATCTAACATTATATGGAGGTGTTGCATATATGATTTATATGTTTAATCTTAACTCACAAGTTATACATGTGCAACAGACATCTTGCACTATCTGATTGGAAATAATTTGAATAAACGTTTGTATTGTAAATCTCAAACATCAAAGCAACAAACTATTTTATTAAAATAATTGCAAACGATAAATCATAAACACTTATTCTAAAACAGAACAAAGTCTTATTTAAACCAATTATTTCATAACGAAATAAAGTCTTATTTAATTAAAACATAAAATCATATAGTGTTGCTATCCCCAACACTCTCGTCATCAGATATCTCGATGACCTCTTTAACATCACTCCAAAGAGTTAAGCGATGTAGTCCTCCTACAACAGTTCCTACCGCATGGAAATTAACCGAATTCTGATGACGAAACATCCTCCACGAATTCGTTGATGCAAATAATATCGAGTAACCATCGATATTCAACTTGCTCACAGAGATAACATTCTTCTTGATGCTAGGCACATGGAAAACATCTTCCAGGGTAAGGGTACATCTTGTAGACACTTCTAATTCTACAGTCCCGATCCCAATCGCCTTTCGTTTAGTGCCATCTAGCATCATTATGCGATTTTTGATAGCACGATATTCCTTAAAGGAATAACGATTAGAGCATGCATGAATTGTTGCTCTAGACATTATGAACCACCCTCGGCAGGCAATCACTCGAGTCATTCCTGACATTGAAGGAGTGAATCCTAAGATATTTCTGTGAGTCCTATCTTGAGGTACTCCCTCAGTGGAACTCCACGTACTTATCTCTTCATGTCCTCGTTTCATTTTGAACAAATCTGCTCAAAGCAACAACACCAAGTTGTTATACATCTATATTTTATATAGATATACTTTAATTAAATAAATTTGAAAACAACACCAAGTTGTTTTTCTCAATTGCTATTTCTCACAAGATTAGCAATGAGATTCAACGAATTTTAACACCTTGTTAAATTCTTGTGATGACCCGTTACAAGGGTTGTAAACATAATAGACCAAAACCCTTTTATTAATAAATAATAATAAAATATTAAATTATCAACGTTCATCACCATCTCATCAAGACACGTTCTTAATTCCATCATCAAGACACGTTCTTAATTCCATCATCAAGACACGTTCTTAATTCCATCATCAAGACACGTTCTATATTACAAATTTGCATAAAGTTCGGTTTTAAAAACATCGTCCACTATAGCATTCACGTTGGACAATAATCTTTATAAATCATTTACACGTTTGGTATAAATTGTCCAAATGCAAAACGCACGTTTGAGCCATGACCGACCAAAATTGGAGATAAAAACATTTTAAACAAATTGTTTTAAATCACACAATATGTGAATTTAAAAACATTCTCCAATAACATTCATAAAACGTTTTTATACCAGAATAAACATATATCAAGAAACAATGATTGTTTCAACAATCTAAGAATCTGTTTAAGTTTGTTGGAATTTATGCGTAAAACGATTATGACAATCGTTACACAAACAGAAACATAATATAAGAATACAAAATAAATTTACGATCTAACCGAATCGAAGACGCAGTGAACCGGATGACGAACTGATGGCTGGAACGATCCCTGAAAGTGGACGACAAGAAAAATGAAGGAACCGGGCTTGTGTTTGACACAATTCCCTTAAACAGATTCGCCGTCTGTTCCCAGGGTACACCGGTTCGAAGCAGCGTGTACTGCCGGACTATGATCCTTGCCTGAAACGAAGATCGGAATGAAGCAGAGCAGTTCAAAGCGTTCAACCAGCAGCAAAATGAGATCAATGTGTGTCTATTGTGTATATATTTCATGAAAATCTCTTCATGTATATATACAAGAAGAGTTCTACCCACCAAAGGTTGTCATTATTATGATCTTAAAGGTTCTCCATTATGATCGTTAATTAACGATCATAAATAGTCGGTTTAGGATGTGAGGAGTCTTTGCCACACCAAAAGGCTAGTCTAGACTTTCCTAGACCCTGGTCAAAACGAGTAAAAACTTTCTTCTCTCGGACCCGGGTTTCTGGAGCTGCATTCGTGTCCGCAGGTCGCGCAGGCACGCCTTGGATTTTTAACCCATCGAACCACTTTCTCCACCCCCCCCCCTGCGCGCGCGTAGGTGCCAGAGTAAAACACATCCAAAGCTTTGACAAAGCTTGGATATATGGTCCTTATAAACCAACTCAACCTTTGTTTCCACACCAATGTGGGATAGCCAAACTCATTTGAGATTGACATCTCATTCACACACATTTTCCAACAGAAATTCCTACACGGCATGCCAAGACGCTTCGTGCTTATGGTAGCGTCGTTAGAGCAAATCATAGATCTAAAGACAATCTCGTTGGATGACGTGGTCGGAAGGATGAAAGCTAATTACGAAGAGAGGGTCAAAGATGACGAAGGTTTTAGAAATAAATTGATGTTCTCAAGAGGGGAACCTTCTAAGTCCTATGATCACACAGGAAGAAGGGGAAAGGCACCGGGTCTAGTCAAAATCAGCGGAACAAGGGTCACTAGAAGGATTCAGGTCAATGCTACCATTGTGACAAGTTCGGTCACTTCACGTCAATTTTCACGAAACGAAAGAGAAACAATTAGGAGGTTAATTACACAGAAATTCACATCATCATTGTATATGGTGCAAATTGAAAGCATGTTGTTACATGAAGAAAATCTGCTACCAAAGCGCTACAAGGAAAGTAGTCACGATGTGGTGCTTGGACAATAGGGCTAGCAACCACATGTCGGGAGAACGTAATTACTATAGGCACATCAAAGAAAGAGTCATGGGAAAGGTGGAAATTCAATAATAACTCGTTCGTAGAGATTTAAGGAAAGGGTTCGGTGACGCTAGAAGGCCAAAACGGAGAAAGATTTACTCTCAAGGATACCTATTACATATCAAGCCTCAAAAACACTATCATTAATTAGCCTAGGGTAAGTGACGAAGGACGGGGGTAAAATAGTGATGGAAGAAGAAGTTGCTCTTCATGTTTGACAAAAGAAAACAGTTGTTAATGAAAGTACCAAGGTCACCAAATCGATTTTACAAGACAAACTTGACTAAAGAATCTCAAACCTATCTTCTTTCGAACGTCAATGATGCAAGCTCCTTATGACACACACGAATGGGTCATCATCTGAACTATATATGATGCCTTGAGACTACTAGCTTCAAAACGATATGGTACGTGGCATTCCGAATCTCGCTCGTAGTACTAATCTATGTGATGCATGCTTGGTTGGCAAACAAGTACGGCAAGCTTTTCTGGATCAGATCCAGTTTCGAGCTTCACGTCCACTCCAACTAGTTCATGCCGACTTATGTGGTCCGATAACGTCATGCACACCGGCGGGAAACAGATATATATTCCTGTTGGAAGACGATTTCTCGAGGTATATGTGGAGTTACCTCTTGAAGACCAAATATCAAGCACTCCATGTGTTCAAAACATTCAAGAGTGTAGTCGAATCAGAATTGGGTTACAAGGTTGGTATCCTAAGAATTGATGGGGATTGGGGGGGGGGGGGATTTACTTCCCAAGTTTTTTTTTCAACGTCGATTTCAGATCAGTAACAGGGGCATTACACCACCCATCTGATCATCTCCACTCCTGGGATGAATCTGGCTCACTGTCAGAAAACCCCCTTTGAGGATTAAACCCCTGACCACTCAGTCAGAAACTAAATCCTCCCTAGATACCATTGAGACAATTGCTTGTTGGTATTTACTTCCCAAGTGTTATATTTTGTGTATGTCTTACTATATATGAATTAAAAAAAAATATCGTAAAGGGTTTTTAATTCATATGGTCAATAGTTGTTTTGTGTAAGTTTTAAGCACCATAAAACAGTTTTAAGCACCATAAAACCTCTCGTCCCAAGCCTTTGTTGCAACATCTTATTATTAATCTTTTACCAATCAAAGTGTATAAATAAAATAATAGCTTAAGTGACCACAACTTTACACTTCTTTGTTGGTTGAAATAAACCATTTGCTTGCCAAAATTGAATACCCATAATATATTTGTGAAGTCTACACGTCAAAAACCAATACGTCATAAGGAGCGACAAAAAATATAATCATTAATCAAACAAAACATGTGATATAACTGTTTGGATAATGGATGTCCAGAACTGATAACACCAAGAACCCGACCCGGTTAGACACGTAAAAAGTTATACTGAAGGTAACGAGATAAAAAATCTGCTTACTTGGTTAACCGGTAACTCACGGAAATAAGTAATTAATTTATTAATATTCTTGGTTAATAAACGTTCAATTAATTACGAATCATTATCCTTGCGATAATGTACGGAGAATTAAACGTATTGATTTATCGATTATAAAGCGTTTACGGTGAAAATAATAAATCACATAAATGGTTATTTGAATTTATTAGTTCTTGAGTTTATGACTATTGTATTAATAAACCGGTTTTATTAATTCGTAAACAATGATGGTTCTTTTCGATGAAAGAGATTGACGAGGGGCCTAAAGGAAAATTAGTTGCTTATAAATAAGCAACTAGTGATTAGGGTTTTGTGATCGTAATCTCATTTTGCGCAAAGGAGTCGTCGCTCCACTCCCCTTGCGCTCCCCTCCCTCTCAGCTCTCCCTCTTATCAAGCCACCTCCATCGCCGCCCTCTTCCCTTGTGGAACTTTACCGCAGGCTATCTCCGAGAGAACTCAAGGCGATCCTTTTGTGTGTTGATCGACGACGTCCTCATCACCATCGCCTTCCTTTATCTCCGTCGCCGCCTCCTTGAAGTCGGCCGTCACTTCATCCTAGGGAGCCGCCGCCGTCGTCCCTCCTCCTTGGAGTCGACGCCGCCACCACCCTAGGCCGCCATCGCGACCTAGTTTTCTCCGTTTCACCACGAGCTTTCACCACTCACCGTTATTATCATTGTTACGATTTAGTGAATGCGATCCCTCGTCTTCATAATTGTAGTAATTGCTCCGGCTAAAACCCTGGGTGTCATTGTCGTCTTGATAGATTGGTGCTTGCTAGTCGCCACCATAAACCAAATCGTTGTCGTTTACAACGAATCGGTTTAAGACGCTTCTTGCGATCTACAAAATGATTAGATCAGAACGTCGGATCGGGTTTTCCGTGAAACCCTAGCGTCATCACGTTGTCCCTTGGCGTCTCTAGCGTTTGTTAGAACACCGTGAAGGTATATCTAAGCTCCATTTTACTTTAGATGTTCTATTTCGATTAATGTAATCGTTAGTTATTTTCGCGTTAACCGGTTTAACGCGAAATGGTGTTTGCGTGATTAATTTGGTGATCGTGATCCTGTTGACACGATTTCGACACGAACGGTTTACGTATCTTAATTAGTAAAAGTATTTTATTCCGCTGCGTAAATGGATTACCGGTTTAATCCGTTTTAACTCTTTATTTACTAAACCCGATCGGTAATGTTTAATCAAATGGATAAGTTTTTTTTAACGTCACCGGGCACCCGTAGGGGCGGATTATACATTGTGCCCGCAGTGACCTCGGTCACTGTGGATTTTTCGGCCAGAGGTACCGATTATACGTGTTTTACGATGAATTTTTTTATATATATTAGGTCGGTCACTACTAAAAAAAATTATATATATTGATTCGGTTACCACAATTTTTTTAATGTATAATGTATTTAGTCGGTCCCCATTCTAAAACTATATATAAACATTATGTAATTTACTAAAAAGAAAATCAAGAAATTGATCTTAAGGTAAAATGTTAAAGTGTAGGGTAATTTTGGTAAATATCTTTTTAAAACATAAAATTAATAAAAATAAATAAATAAGTAATTATGTATCTTATCTCCCTTCTAAGGGCATGCGGTATACCGCGTTGTGAGTGGCGTGAAAGGCAATAACGGCGTGAAACACCACCCATCGTTGGCGTGATGGGTCCGTGTGATCATTTCACGTGAAGATTCTAACGGCGTGAAGGGGTGGGGGTTTGGGGCATTGTCCAATCACATTACACCACTTATTTAATTTTTTTTGTTTTTTTGTTTAAACTAAATTAAAAATAACTCACATCACACCACACCATCAAACCATGTATACCACACTTGGTGTTAAAAATAACCATTTTATTTATTAGGTGTGGGTAAAACAAAAACTTCATATTTTTTTTTCAAAAAAACGGATGAGCAACAAAATAGTAAACGTCACAAGGCTTCATTAAGTGAGCCACAAGAGTATATAAATCCATCACAATCAAATTCTGAAACCCACAACCAGAATCAAATCGATCAAGAAGAAAGCCAAAGGCATCCATAATTCTTCTTTAAGGTACTCATCATTTACAGTTTTTATTGTTTGAACCGACTCGACCCGGATTCGATATTTTTCGTTTTTATTGATTGACCCGACCCGTATTCGTTATTTTTTAAATTTTTTGTTTGACCCGACCCGAACCGGACCGCCCGACCCGAACCGGACCGCCAATCCGAACATAGACTTCACATCATAAATTTTTTTTGGGTCACATAACTTTCGGTCACCAAAAAAAAAGAGTCAAGTTCCGCCACTGGTCACCCGTATGCCACCGTACGAAACTCAACAATAACTTCATCTACTTATAGATACTTTTTAAACAAATGAACTTTAGAAATACAAATCAACACGAACCTAATGTAAAAACCTGAAATTCATAACCTTTCAAGATCAATATTTGGGTATGAGATAAGACTAATTTTAAAAATATGAGATTAGATGATACCTGACTCGATGACATATATACTCAGAGCATTCATAATAGAATTCCTAAAATTTTGTGAGTGTAACCCCTAAATTTTAGGGTGTGGTTGTAAATGGTTGTAAGTGGTTGTAAGTGAAGGAGAGAGAAAAAGTTACTGTTCATCCTTAAATTTGAGGGAAAAACTGGTGATTTTGTAAAATTTGATGTTTGATGTGATTGAAAAAGAGAGAAAATGTAATGATAATGGTATAAAAAAGTATTATTTAATTGTGGTTCTGAATGGAAGAGAGAGAAAAAATAATGATAAAAATATAAATTATAGAGATCGAGATGGGGAAGCTGCTGTGAATGCTCTCATACCCGTAAATGTATATCTTTTTAATTTTTATTATCATTTGTTCTCGTGCAATAGAGTAATCTACTAGTCCATAATTTTTTTTAGTTTTATGTCTAATTCCTTGGGTAAAAGAGTTTAAAAAATTAAAAATGTTTGCACTTTAGTGAGGGGGGAGTGAAAGAATTTTGAAGATTTTGAAGATTGGTATTAACCAATAGGAGTGTGTCACGTAAGAGAGAGAAAGAAGTAGAATTTTGAAAGATTTTGAAGGATTTTGAGAGGGAGTGGTGAGGATTATGAAGAATTGTAGGTTAATATATTTTAATGTTTTGAGTTATTTTTATTTTATAATTAATTTTAAAACATTGTATTTATTTTATAAAAACAATACATTTTAAAAAAAAAATACATTTATTTAAAAAAAACATTACATTAATTAAAATAAAAAAGACAATATAATAAAAAAAAAATTACATAAAGTAAATTAAAAAGACATTACATAAAGACTACTCCGCAAGTTCCGCCTCCGTTAAAAAAACCTCGACGTTATCTTCAATGTGCATCTTGATATCATGTCGAAGTTGGAAGTGTGTCTCCGGATCTCGTAACTCTAAAATGATATTCGGATCAATGTTCACATTAACGGGAGGGTCTCTGATATGCACTGATGATATCGCGTTCCCTTCATCCTTTAGAATCATGTTGTTTAAAATAATTACCGCATACATGATTCTTCCAACCTTTTCTCGTGTCATTGCTCGGGCACCCCGTGCGATTATCCTCCACTTACCTTTCAATGTACCAAAAAAACGTTCGACGTCCTGTCTTGCCGCCTTTTGAAGCTTGTTGAAACTTTTGTCAATTAGATCAACCGGATGATGATATGCCTTCAAAAATGTGGACCAAGGTGGGTAGATACCGCCTGCAAGGTAGTATCCCCTCTTGTATTGATGACCGTTAACAACAAATGGACACCTTGGTGCAACCCCATGCATCTCATTAGTAAACAATGGGGATTGGTTCAAAACATTGATATCATTGTTTGAACCTGCAACACCAAAGTGCGTGTGCCAACACCAACGATCCTGTGATGCTATGGCTTCAAGCATGATGGTTGGGTACTTGTGGTCACCCCCGATGAAACTGCCCTCGATATTTTTTGGGGCAATTTCTCCAGTCCCAATGCGTACAGTCAATACTGCCTAACATACCGGGCAAACCATGATACGATCCATGTGCCTGATATAAAAGTTCAATATCGTGGCTGGTTGGGGCACGTAAAAACTCATCTTTATATAAAAGATAAACAGATGTAACAAAATGATCAAGTGTTTCACGTGAGGTTCTCTCGGCCATAGCCGTGAAGCTTTCCTTTCCTCGGGCGTCCATCCCCTCGGCGAAGTAATTGTTGTGCGCTTGTACGTCGGCAACTATCTTAAAAAATAATCGTTTGGACATCCGAAACCTTTCGTTAAACACCGCCTCATTGTAGACCGAATCCTCATTGAAGTAGTGTCTCATAAGTCGGTCTCTAGCTTCGATACGCTGTCGGTGAACATATTGTCTTTGTTGTGGCGGGCGATGTATTTGTTGCTCGTGGGCCGCTACAACTAATTCGAGGAAATTAGTATATTCCTCGTTAGAGTCCGATGAATCTTCGGAACTGGTTGGGAGGTTGGGTACGTTGAATGGAAACCGATCCATTTTGAAATAATACGTGGAGGATAAATGAGAGAATTGTGAGAGAAGGAGGAGTAGTGATGTATATATATATATATATATATATATATATATATATATATATATAGTGTAAATTAAAAGAATTTATTTTTAAATTAAAATAGCCGTTCAACGGCTAGAAAATTTTGGGGAAAAGGAAATGCCGATCGGTAACAGGAAGTTCCGTTGGCAAGTTTTTGCCGATGCCGCTAGGGTGGCGGCGGTGTTGCCGCCCTAGTTTCCGGCGCCGCGGCATGTTTGCCGCCCCACTCCGTCCCCCCTTAGAATTCCAACCGGTAAATTTCAATAACACTAACGATCGACTATACTTTATACATGTTCGTACATCCAATCTATATCTATATATATAATAAAAAGAAAAGCTTTTGGCACCACAATTTGTCATTGGCACCACCACATTCATCCTCAACAATTTTTTCCGCCAATAAACATTGACAAGTGAATCTTCTTATTTTGGATATATATATCCACTATTTATTTATTGTAGCGGATCTTTTAATTTTGGATATATATATCCACTATTTATTTATTGTCTTCTAAATTATTTAATAATTAATTATTTAATTACTTAATTTAATATATTATATAGTTTATTAAATCTATATCCATCTATACTTTATACTATATAATAAACAAAAAGTTTGGTCATAGTTTAATTAATAAAAAAAAAACTTCACATCACGACAAAATTTTGAATTAATCCGTGTAATATAAGGGAATAAAAAACTAGTATGCTATATATAATGAGCAATCGCATACTTCATAGATATTGAATACTATATTACAATTTGATATGAAACTCTCACACCAATACCCGCCACGAACCTTTTCCCCAATGTATTCACTGACATTAACCTCTCAATCATGCTTCTGTTAACTAAAAGCATTCCTAACTTTACTTAAAAATCATCTTCATCTATCTATCTAATTTAACTAAAACTTATAATTTTGAAATTATATATATAACAAAAAGAATTCAAAAGACATAGTTAAGTTTTAGGTTCTTTTAATTAAGCCACAAAAGTTTTTAGATTTTCTAATTTAGCCACAACTTAGGTTTTTGGGTTTTCAACATTGACAAGTAAAGTTTAGTACTTTGACATTTTCTACTCTTAAATTTTACACTTTGTTTTTTTTAATAAAATAGTAAACTTTAAGTTTTCATAGTTTAGTCATACATGTTTTATACTTTTATATTTTCTACCCTCCAACTTTTAAAATTTTTATTTGTTTTAAGTTTTTATTTGTTTTATGTTTTTTGTGGTCTTCTACTTTGGCCACGAGAGTTTCACAATTTAACGTTTTTTGACTTTTGATTTCACATATGTTTCATACTTTTACGTTTTCTACCCTTTAACTTTTAAATTTTTTTTAAAAAGTTTTGTGGTCTTCTACTTTAGCCATGAAATTTTCACAATTTTCCGTTTTTCTATATTCGGTTTTAGTATACTTTAATTGTTTCTTAGACTTTTACTCTTATGCCCTTAACTTTTCTACTTTCGCTTTTAATTTACTTTTATAGTTTTATACTTTCACCACGAGACTTTTAGACTTTTACGTTTTATACCCCTTAACTTTTTTACTTTCGTTTTTTATTAGAGTTTTAGTGTTTTTGACTTTGGCCACGACTTTTTTATAGTCTTATACTTTGACCACATTAAAATTTTTCTTACTTAAACTGACGGGTAATGGATGGTCCGACGCGAAGCTCGGGCGGGTCACCATCCTCTAACTTTTAAACTTTATTTATTTATTTGTTTTGGTTTTTTCGTTTTTTTAGTATACTTTTATGGATTTATACTTTCATCACGAAACTTTTAGACTTTTACGTTTTATACTCCTTAACTTTTCTACTTTCTTTTATTATTATACTTTTAAAGTTTTCGACTTTAGCCACGACTTCTTTATAGTTTTATACTTTAACCACACTAAAACATTTTTTACTTAAACTGCCAGATAAATGGGTGGGCCGCCACGAAGCAAGGACAGACCACCAACTTGTTTTCTATTATCCAAAAACCTTTCATATGTCATTTGTCCAATATGTCCCTAATTCAATAAAATGGTACATTTTTATTTGTTTTTGTTAATTTTATTTTTTATTTGCTTTTTAAACATAACCAATCATAAAATATTATTTTTTAATTTTTTTTAACGGCCAACATATTTTATTAAGGGGCTATTAAGTAACTAAAACCTCAAAAAAAAGTATTTACATGATAACATCCCAAAAAATATCATAGAACACCTCATACAATACATCGGTTACATCATTAACCAACGTCAAATGAAACCCATTGTACCCATTGTAGTTTCCTTTTCTTCATCCTCCTTGATAGCCAAAAATAAGATCTCGTTTTTTACTTCCTCCAATATACCATCAAAACATACCTCCATACCGTTAAAAGTTAGCTTGTTCCTTCCTTATATGGATTTATTTTAGTTTTTCACATAATTTAAGGTGTGGAAATGAAGACAGACACTCCAATGTATAACTGAAAATAAATAAAATGTCCCATTTTTCCTATAATCTTGATTTTTATTACCATAACATTTAGAACTTACAATTACAAAGAGATAGAAGACAAACAGACAACAAGATACGCCGCTAACTACGATATAATTTAAATACGAGGAACGGGATCGATATAGACATTTTAAGTGCTCTTTGGTCTTGATCATGCTTGTGTATTTATTTATGGATAAAGTCTGTTAGAAAAAAAGAAGAATATATTAACCCTTATATACATTTACCAACTTATGGTACAATTTTTAAAACAAAGAGTACAACCCTCCAAAGCATGCATTGTACAACCATTTATGCAATGTGTACAACATATCTTTGCACCCTCTAAATTTGTCTAACTTACAACATTTTATGCTCATTGTACAAGGGATGCTAACCTTGCCTACTTTACCCAGCTTTTGTGACTTTGACTTCTTTTGCCCATGATCATCCATATTCACCCATGCTCCTTCTCTCTGCTACATAAACACGCATCTTCCCTCTCTCTCTCTTCAATTGTTTCTCCGGTTTCTTTATCTCTCTATCCTACGCACAAACGACGATCCAAAACGATGTTTTCCGGTCACATTCCTCCTTCACAGCTACGTGTTGGTCGCTGATTGTGTGGTCTTTGCGATTTGGTGGCTGTTGTGTCGTCGTCGCTAGGTTGTTCCGCTAGATGTAGGGTTTTTATGTCGTTTGTTGGTTGTGGTTGTGTGGTTGTAGTGTGCGAGAGGGTCGCTGATTGTGTGGTCTTTGCGATTTGGTGGCTGTTGTGTCGCCGTCGCTAGGTTGTACCGCTAGATCTAGGGTTTTTATGTCGTTTGTTGGTTGTGGTAGTGTGGTTGTAGTGTGTGAGAGGCTAATTGAAGCGGCGACGTAACGATGTTGGGATTTTCCTGTGCTTTTCAAGCCACTGATGATCTGTGGCAGCGGCGAGTCAAGGATTGTTGTTTTCTTTGCCGCCGTTACCGAGATCTTGATATGAGTTTCGGTCATTTGGTGGTTCTTGCCGGTTTTGTCGCTCTCTCTTTTCAGTTTGGCTATGAACTTCTTTGATAAGATCTGGGTTAATTTAATCCTGATATGTGATGGTCTTTTTATTGGATGGTTATCGTTATTAGCTGGTTTATTGTTGATGTTACTGGATTTGTATCTTTGACTTCAGCTATGAAGGTCTTCGATAAGATCTGGGCTTATTTGTTCTGATCTGTGATGGTTTATTTACTGATTTGTGGCTGCTATGATGTTTCTATATACTGTGTCTAAGGCTATGATGATCATTTCATTGCTCTAGGTTGCTAAATGTTGATTTGTAATCTGAATTGTGGGTTTGAAGCAAATTTAGGTTCACTTTGGCGTGGCAATAGCTTTTGCAGCCATAGGACCATAAATTACAGAATGGGCTATGATGATTAGTCTGTATTGGGGATTTGAAGGTAATTTAGGTTCACTTTGGTGTGTCAATAATTTTTGGAGCCATAGGACCATAAATTACTCTTCTATGACCCTCTATGATGATTTGAGCCTTATGAGTTATCTGTGTTTGCTGAATGCTTATTGTTGATCTGAGCCTTTGTGGTTGTTGAATTCTTATTAATGGTCATCGATGTTTTCCGTTAGTTAACCACGGTTGTAAGTTGTGTTTTATGTTGTATCAGGTATGTAGTATCACTATTCTTTATAAAACTAGCTAGGTAGAGATTTTTTGGGAGTTTGTTTATTTGTTAATGTATTTTTGTTGCCTTTGTTTGTAGACGTGCTCTTCTTACAGTTTTTGATATGGTGAACAAAAAAAAAAAGATTTGGTGGTGGTGTTTAACAGAAAGAAATGCTAGTGCCCAACCAAAAAAGGCATCTGGTGGTGGTGCTTTTTGGTCGCCGAAGATGGAGGACGCAACTAAATGTAAGTTTCTTTCAGCTTTGTTTGTTCAGTTCTTAATAGTTCAAGATTTTTCTCATGTTTAAAATAGGTTTCAACAGACTAAATTGATTTTATATTGTATACTAAGATGAAATAATGCATACAAATAATTGGTGTTTTTTTTAGTTAATTTAGATTTACATTTTGTTTCGCGACTTATGATTATGTGATTGATCGAATGTTCTTAGTTTCATTTAGGTTTTATGAATGCTAATCAGAAATGGTGTAGTTTGTGCTTGATCACATGTATGCATTAAACATAAAACTTGAAATTTGAGCAATTTTCTAAATGTATGCGTTAAAGGTAATGTTTTATCTGATTTGATCTTCGATGGTTTCTGCCTAAATTGTTGCTTTAATTGTTCATGTATTGGTTTAGGGTTTTCTTTGAGATTTCAGGTGTTTGGCCATTGGAGACTAATAGTTGTGACTGTGGATGAGTAAATACCGATGATGCTAAGGTAAAGAAGAAGAAATCAAAGAAAGTGAAAAAAAAAACATAGATTCACGATTGTGAAAGCGGCGACGAAGATTGATGTTGTTGTATTGACTAATTTTTGTTGGATGTGACGGTGAGTTAATTCGTAGTTGTTGTTTCTATAATTCAATGTTCCGCTTTGATTTTTTTCAATATTAAGTTAAATCTCTTATAAATTTATATCACACTAAGAGGATTATATCACACCTATAAATTTAAACTCTTATAAATTTGTAACTTGCTACTTATTTGCAGGAAGAGTACAAATGAATGAGTGGAATCCACATATGCCACTCATGAAAGCATATGAGGCTGCTGAAATCTTTCCAGAAAAAAAGGGTATTAGCTTCTTAAACGGTCTTTAACTTTTTAACTGGTCTTTAACTTTTTAACTGATTATATCTATAATAAAACACTACTAGATCTCAAATGCATATATATAAATAAAGACTGGAACATATGAGACCACTCCTGTAACACTGCAGGCATGCCTTTTCGGATTGAAAATTAAAGCGCTATGAGTTTTCTAGGTGGTATGTTTTAAAAGTGTTTGTATTTCTATCAATGACTAATATGCCATAATATGTGTTTACATGTTACCCACATGAATCATGTTCTATCTTTTGTAGGAGGATTGGAAATTTATTGATATTTTGAGTGGGATTCAGAAGTGAATGCACCATATGTTCCTACATATACCGAGTTCAAGTTGCTTTTGTATTTGTTGCTGCATATTTGAAACAACACTTGCTACATATCTGGAACAACAATGTTTTGTTAACATGGTATGTTATTGTCGATCTATCTTTGTTATGTTTTAGTAATATGAATGTACAATTGTACATCATTTTGGGTGCTTATAAAATTATACATGATGTTTAGGTCTTCACTTTGATATCTGATATATATGTTTTTTTTTATAAAAAAGTTGTATCTAAATACTAATATGAGATAGACCCTCTTTTTATAATCTTATGGTTTAACTAACCGACTTTCTAAAACGGTCTGACTCCGCCGCGAAGCGCGGGTCGACCCACTTATTATAAACATATCACAAGTTAATTTAATCCATTTTAATATAATAACATCTTAACCAAGGGATCTTACAACGTTGCTTAAAAGTAAAACCCAACCCGACCCGACCCACCCCACTCACTCCCCCAGCAGTACCATTAAGGCTATCCGTAATGGGGCGTTATGGGGCAAAAAAAGAGCCTATAACGCCCTTGATAACGCCCCGCCCCACTACGCAGGGGCGTTATGGGGCGTTATCAGGGAAAAAAAAGGGGGAGGGCGTTAGCCAGGTAACGCCGAGAAGGGGGATAAAAGCAATGATTATGGGGCGTTATGGGGGCTTTATCCACTACACCATAAAGCCCCATAAAGCCCCTTGCCCAGTCAGCGTCCACATGGCGCATAATGCCCCTTGTGGGGCTTTATGGGGCTTTAACCATTACACATAGCCTAATAAGCCTCCATAACCTCTGCATTTGCATATTAACACTCCATTGATGCTCCCCAGATCAATCAATTTGCAGGTTATGAACGAGAAGATCACAGAGTCGTACTACTACTACTACTGTTTCTAGTCAATCTCCTTCCCATAGCCATAGCCATAGCTATAGCCATACCTATAGCCATAGCAGCTACGTGTTTCTCTTTCTTCGTCAATCAAATCAAATCACAAATGGAATCTTCACACTCCTATCTTACTCATCGATCAATGTGAAGTTTCGGTTTCATCGCTCTCTCTACGTTTCCTCCACTGACGGCGTGAATTAATTGGCTCTCTACGTAGGTACGTATTCTCAGCATTTTCACAGGTACGTATGCCATTCGTCATTTCCGTACCTTCAAATCCGCTAGTTTATATTCCATTAAAAACTCACAGTTACTGGATTTCTGATCGAAACGTTTTCGGATTAGCTGTTGAGTGATCAGATCTGTGTTTTTGCAGCTAAGGGATGGGGAATTGTCAAGCGGCAGAGGCCGCGACGGTGGTGATTGTGCATCCAGGGTGTAAAATCGAGAGGATCTACTGGTCGGTTAGTGTTCGTGACGTCATGAATTCGAATCCCGGCCACTACGTCGCTCAAGTCCTTAAGTCGCCGGTGGTGAGAACCGATAACGGATTGCCGGTGAAGCAACTCAAGCTTCTCCGGCCAGACAACACTTTGCTTGCTGGCCAAGTTTACCGGCTCGTCCGTTACGAAGGTAACCGTTCAACTACTTCATGATGATATCACCATAATAAATCGTTTGATTATTAATATTTTAATTCACAAACAAGCCTCTCCTCCAATTCTCAGATGTAATGAAAGAATATGCGGCGAAGAAGAGCGTGAAACTCGGGAAGTTGTTGATGGAAATAGGAGTGGTTGAGCCGGTGAAGAAGAAGCCGACGGCTGTTGCTCCGGCGCCGGCGCCGGCGCCAAATATCAGTTCCGTCAAGGTAACAAACAATTAATACCTCACATCATTTACTAGTTCAAACTGCTAATTATGATGCTAAAAGTTTGTTGGAACGGTTACGACATTCATATCCTTTGTGGTCCACGTCCTTTTGATTTTACAAAAGGTAAATAAACCTTATTATGTTCCCAAAAGATCACCACTACATTGAAATCACATGAATTCATAGGTGTTAGAAAATTAGAAAGTGATTACATTCTTTGAAAATTTATCATTACAGCATATATGGCATTATAATTTATAAAGATAGGTTTAAATATTAGATAAACTGGACGGACTAACGGTTTCAAGAAGAGACTAAACTTGCAAATGAGTCTCATTGCTTGGACTGATGACATCACAATTCCCAAGTTAATTAGCATTCGTTTTTCAGATCTTTAAAAGGTTCTTTAATGAATAAAATAATGAAAATAAGCTGTTATCTTGTCATCCTCATATGTGCAATCTTGATATATGTGGGATATTAATAAATATTAAGTAGTGTGATTAGCTCAAACACGGGCACTTATAAACATGCCTTCTATATTAATTTTTTTTTTTTTTTTTTTTTTTTTGAACGGCTAAACTATTACAATCTCCTATTCTAACCCCATAAATCACCAAATAACTGCTAATGCCTGGGTTTGAACCCAGGACCTCCGAGGTAGGCAAAGCCTTACCACCTCCCCCTTGACCACTAGGACAAGGGCTCATTGGCGCCTTCTATATTAATAAGTGGGACTATCTCATTTGATGACTTTCGTTTCTTATTTGGAGGCTTTGGGTAAAAATTTAGGCATGTAATAATTTTGGAGTAAGAGTACTTTACAAAAAATATTAACATTACTTAGAGCATTCACAGCAGCTTCCCCATCCCCATCCCTATAATTTATATTTTTATCATTACTTTTTTTCTCTCTTCCACGAACAACCATAATTAAATAATACCTTTTATACCCCTATCATTACCTTTTCCCTCTCTTTTAATCACATCAAACATCAAATTTTACAAAATCACCAGTTTTTCCCTCAAATTTAATGATGAACAGTAATTTTTTCTCTCTCCTCCACTCACAACCACTTACAACCACACCCTAAAATTTAGGGGTTATACTCACAAAATTTTAGGGATTCTATTGTGAATGCTCTTACAACTCCCTCTCTTCTAATTATATATATCTGTTTAACATGTGATAAAATTAAGTGAAAAATCACAACAATTATCCCAATCGGGCCCCTTCCACTTGGATTGGATTGATGCTTGATCCAAAGAACTTTTTTATACATTTTTTTTTTTACTTTTTTGTTTTGGGATAATGGGGTGTGTAATGGGTGGTTTTGACATATTGCAGAATGGCAATGGTAGTAGCAGAAGAAGAAATGGTGGAGGACAATGGAAACCAGCCTTGAAGAGTATTTCAGAGCTTGATAATTAATTGACTAAGTCTTTTGGTTTCATGTTTCTTTCTGCTCTTGCTGTCAATAAAAACTTAACTACATTTAGGCTATTGTTGAGGTTGTTTTTATATATATAAAAGTTTTATTAGAAAAAACTACATTTAAATATATTAAAAACCATAATCCCTAAACAAAGTATTATTCTGTTATTTCTTATTTAGTTTATTAAATTAAAATTCAAGAACTGTTATAATAAGGGTCCTGCTATTCGCATCGGGTCATTTATTAATCTGCACCGACTCTATGCGGGGCATTGAGGCCTCCACGCCCATTTAAGTCTTAAAATATAATTCATGTTAAATTAACTAGTTTTATTATTTAAAAAAGACAAACGAGCAAAGAGTACGACTAACGAGTAACATATCGTTATATGTTACTCGTTAGTCGTACTCTTTGCTCGTTTGCATTTTTTAAATAATAATACTAGTTATTTGTTACTCGTTACTCGTTTGACTTTTTTAAATAATATTCGTTACTCGTTACTCGTTGCTCGTTTGACATCTCATTAGTAACGAGTAACATATAACGAGTATTATTTTTTTTAAATGTCAAACGACCAACGAGCAAAGAGTAACGAGTAACGAGTATTATTTAAAAAAGTCAAACGAGTAACGAATAACAAATAACTAGTTTTATTATTTAAAAAAGGCAAACGAGCAAAGAGTACGACTAACGAGTAACGAGTATTATTTAAAAAAGTCAAACGAGTAACGAGTAACAAATAACTAGTTTTATTATTTAAAAAAGGCAAACGAGCAAAGAGTACGACTAACGAGTAACATATAACGAGTATTATTTTTTTTAAAAGGTCAAACGAGCAAAGAGTAACAAGTAACGAGTATTATTTAAAAAAGTCTAACGAGTAACATACTCGTTACTCTTTGCTCGTTGCTCGTTTGACATTTTTAAAAAAATAATACTCGTTATATGTTACTCGTTAGTCGTACTCTTTGCTCGTTTGTCTTTTTTAAATAATAAAACTAGTTATTTGTTACTCGTTACTCGTTTGACTTTTTTAAATAATACTCGTTACTCGTTACTCTTTGCTCGTTGCTCGTTTGACATTTAAAAAAAATAATACTCGTTATATCTTACTCGTTAGTCGTACTCTTTGCTCGTTTGCCTTTTTTAAATAATAAAACTAGTTAATTTAACATGAATTTTATTTAAGACTTAAATGGGGCGTGGAGGCCTCAATGCCCCGTTTAGGACCTAAATGGGGCGTGGAGGCCTCAATGCCCCGTTTAGGACCGGTGCAAGGAAAAAATATTTCCGGTGCGAATAGAACAGGGCTATAATAAATCTTCTCTTTGTGTAGTAAATCAAACTATTTCATTAAATAAACTATTTTGATCTACTAAATATAATATTTTTTAAGGCTATGTTTCTCTTTTATATATTTTATCATTTGATAAAAGTATATATAAATATTTTATTTCGTTGGTTTTTTATAGGTGAAAAGTAACATATACAACTCAAGTCAATACGAATGGAAGGCGGGTAACAAGCTGTGCCGTCAACCCTTTTTGAATAGCAAACCCTATACGTATAAAAACAACATATTTCAATCTAGAGCCCACCATATTCTTGTACATGACTTTTTGAATCCGGCTCAACGTTGCCTCTGCCTTCGACTCAAGATGCCCAAAAGTATCAAAAGCGAAGGGAACAAACACATGTTGATTTTAAATGCACGTTTTCTCGTGTTTGTTCATCTTCCCAACAGCCGCTCTGGATGCTGCCTGGCCCGCCGTGAAGGTGTTGGCCCTCAGCCCCATAAGGGAAGAAATCACCGTTAAATCGACACAGGCGTGCTTCCCATTCTGCCACCAAAAAACAAGTATGTATGCCGGCCTGAGGGTTAAGCACCCATCTAAGGGGTTAGACAGGAAGTTAACAGGAGCTTTCTTCCTGGCCGAGATCCCAGCCCGCCTGAAAATGTTAAACAGGACGTCTTGAACCACATCATGTCAGTATTTAAACCCCGGGAGCTCTTTGCTGTGAACAGTGTGCTTCCCGAACGAATCCATACACGCATTGTTGTAGACGGGGCATTTTTCATCCACGGGAAACAGGGGGACCATGAAACGATAATTGAGAATTGCCCGGTATCCGACGGGTGACATGTGTTGCCTCAACCCGTCAATAGGGAGAGCATGGAGGAAATCCTGCGCATGTGGTTGTCGGAGGCATTTCCAAACGACTTTTTGCATGACTGTCATC
>JBCNJP010000027.1:49659329-49696806 GCA_039602395.1 Deinandra increscens subsp. villosa | reverse complement strand
GATATGACAAGCAGGATAAGAACATGTGACGCCCACTCCCAGACTTGGCACCAGGAGGGGTCACTCATCAGATTTACTCATGAACACGTGGCACAACAGAGATAAGCAGCGGAAAATTTAAAACTTTTATTTATTATAAAGCCAAGTACATAAAGTAACTGAGATAATTTACAATCTATTTATATAGCGACTAACTATATCCGTCTTTATTTATCTACAACTAGCCAGCAACTCCAACAGCTCTTCTAATAGCTTGCCCGATCAATCCCTTATCACGAGGGCTCCGCCCTTGCTCCCGGACGTCTCACCTAAACCTGACATACATATGGTTTTGGGAAAAAGGTCAGCTTACGCTGGTGAGTTCTACATTTTAAAAACGTTACCTCGTTTGTGAGGTTAAAACCTTTGAACCTGCAAAATCCCTTTACAACATTTATCAAGTATAACACATAACAAGTTATACATAACATAACATCATAATCATACACGTTTCTCTAGAAAACATCTACCTCAATAACTTTTAACTCCTACGACCTGAATTCCGTACACCTCTATATCTTCTGGTCTCGAATACTGCTCGGGTGACTTTATCGGAAGCCCCCAACCTCAGTACCGACAACCGCTCCATTTCATCTATACCTTCCCGGTCTCGAATACTGCTCAGGTCACTTCATTTGGAAGCCCCCAACCCCAGCAACGACAACCGTCCTACATTCCGTTCTTCCAGTTTCGAATACCGCTCAGGTGACTTCATCTGGAAGACCCCAACCTCAGTATCGACCTCTGTTCACGTAACTTTAACTCTTTAGACGTTCCATTCTATCGAACATCTCCTTAACCACCACAGTACTACTACCCGCCCCTAGTTAGATATCCAGGTGACTCACGTGTGCTAATAAACATGATAATGTACTCATATAATGCAACAACTGAACATCCCCCAATTTACCTAGGTGTATGTATACAGGATGTACCAGCGGCGTATCCTCCACACTTTCGATATGCCGGGTAACTATACTACCATGCTTGTATACAGGATGTACCAGCGGCGTATCCACCACATAATAATATAGCAAATGCATCACCTGTTCTCATATAATCATACATTCTCACTTGTACGTTTATTAACAAACCCTTATCATTTGGATACCTAGTTTCAAAGCAAATATAGCACATAACTCTAATAATCATTTCATATGCATTATTCTATCATCATCATTTCATATATAATACTAACACATATAACTACTTGTAAGCATCTTTATAACATAACACGTATCATTTCAAACAGTTCATCAATTCATCAGTTAAGATAATCAAACTTTCAGATAAAAGCATTTAACTCAAATACTTTTCAAGTAAACAGTTGAACATTGTATGTATATCGGCCCGAAAACATTAAAGTGTTTAAAACATTTATAAGTGGGCTCGCAGAACTCACCTTATTCTTTTAGGCAGTATTTTCAGACAGAACCTCCGTTATTCCTCCGATTAAACCTAATTGCGTATTGTATGACGTTAACGCAAGGTTTAACATAATAAACATATCCTATGTTTATTTATCTATTACATTATCTTAATAATATCTAATTATTAAGGTTTACTTCTATTAAGGTCAAAATGACCAAAATGCCCTTATAGGCATAATATCTCTTTTAATTGATAATATGAAGACGTGCATTCCTATAAGTAGACACTCACTCCGGGATCGCCCAGTGTTGGGATGCCATTGCCCAGATGGGATGGCGACACCCCCGCTATGCCAGAAACCCCAGTGTACAGGCGCCTACCCTTCCGGTCCGCACGAACTTCTAATATCCGATTAACTCGGTATTTTCAATACTTCGTTATTTATTCATTTTAACTTCATATATACTTATTATATATATAAACATGTTACCATACCAAAATTCAAGTCCCCATACCCTCCGGATTATTTTATATTAATTAATCTTATTTAGAAACCCTAAATTCATGAATTTCCCGTTTTATTATCAAAACTCATTTTTAATTCAAACCAACTTAGGGTATTATCCATTATAACATTTTATAATACCCTTTAAAAGATCGAAGCTTAATTCAACATCGTTTAGTCAATTTGGGCAGAGTAACGTTATGAAAACCCTAATTTTGACCCGTTAACAAAACCTTCACAAAACCTTTTCCAATTGTGAAATAAACTTAGGGCTTTCTTAAAACACATCAAATTAGGATTACCTACAAAAATTCAGACCCTAATTCCCACCTGATCACCCGATTTGAGCAGAATAACATCAAGAACCCTAATTTTACATCATTTTTAGAAAGCATATTTAGAACTCGAATTAGCCAAAACTGAAAGAGGTTATTGTTAAGCATACCAAATAAGGGGTGACTGCATAAATTCGGCTTCTAACTCTTCTCCGGTTGCTCGAATTGCTCCGACAAAGTTACTGGCTCGTTTTAGGGTTTTTTGGGTTATATTTCAGTGAATTTGGGAGTTTTAAAGTGAAATCGAAGGCCCTATTTAAACTATTTGATGCGCCTTAACCTCCTAACACGTCCCCAAGTGACGAGGCTTTCCAATTTGACGCGTATGAAGAGAATCGTGAGCTGCAAGTGTGTTAACGTGGCCAAAAACGGACCTGGTGGATTTCTGCTGATCTGGACCATCCTCGCGTATCGCGCAGGACTACTGGGTGTGGCTCGCAATACGCGAGCCACTGGTTTTCCGGCTAGGTTTCACTTTTTTACAATTTAGGCCCTTATCTTTCTATTTTGTGCATTCTAACCCCCTGAACTTCTATCCTTTTATCATTTTATGTACCAAAACCTTAGGGGACATATTTATAACATTTTATAAGGTTTCTAAGGCTCGGGATTCGTACGATAACATATATATACATTTATATATATTTTCTTTATTAATTGCTAAATTACGTTTTAGCCCCTCAAACTTTACAATACTTATCATTTTATGTCATGAATCATGTTAGGACATATCTTTACTTATTTTTAAGCCTCGGGATACTTATATACGTATAATATCCGTATACATTTATAACTTTACAATAATTACACTTTTAGTCCTTTTACTTTTCTGTTAACTATTAAGACACGTATCTATACGTATATATCCATCAATTCACACATGTATCATTATGTTATCCATATAAACACATATTCATCTCATACTTTACCTTCGCTAACATTTAAGACATCCGTTATGCACATTTCATCATATAGGCCATTAAACACGTATTTCTAGCACATGCAATCTATCTAATGCATAGTTTACCACATTTATCAATTAAGCTCACGTATTTATACTATAAACACGTATTTACTATATATAATGTATCTGTGAAATTTTGGGGTGTTACAACTCTACCCCCCTTAAACAGGGTTTCGTCCTCGAAACCTGTTCCATTCCCATCTTAAACATTCATTTCCAACTTTGCCATTCATCTGCATAACATAACCATTCATAACTCGGTAACATTTACTTTGGCGTCTTTGCATCTATCCTAAGGAAAACGTAACCCTAAGCTGTCTACGGTAGCTTGTTTACGGGATCCTTGATAATGCTTTCATACTTTCGGCTAACTTCCTAGAACATAAGTTCTAATGGTTCTAATATCTAAGCATACTGCAGCAAGAAATGGCACACATAACGTATTAAAGCAACGAATAACTATTATCTATGATTTATAACCACTCGAATTACCTGACGAGGTCTGGGGATCACTCTTTATCATTTCCAACATACCATAGGCCCTTGCAGGAGCCGTTCTCGAACCCGTGACATTCCCTGGGATGGCTCGAAGTGGTTTAGGGTTTAATACTAACTTAGGATAGTTTATCCTAAGGTGTCCCGCTTCCCCACATTCGTAACACTTCTTACGTTCTGGGCAATTTCATGAGAAGTGACCTTCCTTGCCGCACGTATAGCATCTAGATGTTCCTAACCTACATTCTCCGAAATGAGTCTTATTGCATTTGTGGCACTTCGGCTTGTCGTCTTTCGAATCATTTTTTAACTTCTTGTGGTGACTCCCGTTGTCCTTCTTTGAAAACTCCGACTCCTTCCTCTTTGTTCCTTCCGGTCTACCGTTTGCACCGAACATCTCGCTGTAGAGATTGGAACTCAAATTCACCGTTGCCTTGAATGTCTTTGGTTCAGTCGCTTTGATCAACACCCTAACTCTACTCGGAAATCCTTGAACGTAACGTTTCACCCTCTCAGCTTCGGGAGTAACTAAGGTAGGTAGCAGTCTCGCCATCGCGTTGAACTTTGAAGTGTATTCCCGATGCGTCATGTTCCCAGCTTCCAACGTCAGAAAACTCCTTTCCAGTTGCTCCAGCTCACCTTTAGGGAAGAAATCTTCTAAGACTAACTTCTTCAGATCGTTCCACTTCATTTCAGCAATGACTCCGTCTTCTTCAGTCTGTTTGATCATCCCCCACCAGTGCAGTGCTTCTGAGACAAACGAGTGGGCGGCATACTTCACGGCTTGGTTCTCACTACACTCACTAATATCTATGACCGCTTCCATCTCATGAATCCACTGGAACGTAGCTAACGCATCTTGATTTCCGTCGAATAAAGGAGGTCTGCAACCGCTAAACGATTTAAACGAACATCCTATTCTAGGTTGTGCAGCTCCAGCACCTCTTCCTGCAGCTCCACCAGCTCCACGGGCTCCACTAGCACCAACTCTCGCAGCTCCTTGAAGTTGAATTAATATATCAGGTAGTGTCGTTTGCATTAAGCGTGTCATCTCTGCCACCATAGCCGCTCTCTGCTCGTTAGTGAATGCATTAGCTCCGGCGTTATTCTCGGGTTCCGCACTCGCACGATCGCCTCTTGCAGCCATTTCCAGATCCTAATTTAAGATGGATGACATTTCAGAATTTGTGTGACGTAGAGTTTCCAAATTTTGAATTCATGATAAGTATATAAGTGCAGGATCCGATACAATTATATATTTACGATGCGTTCAAAACCCAGTTACTCCTAGCACACAATTCCCTAATGTCCACATCTCGCCTCTCTATCTTCATCATCAACTCAAACCGATTCCTAGATTATCTTTCTGAACGTTCTTCTTCTCCTTTCACTTGGCCACACAACGGTTAGTACTTATGGTCTACTTACATGGAAAATACCAAATTGCATTAGCTAATTGCAATCGTGTATTTTTCATATACGCATACCGCAAGTCCCACCTATTATGTTCCTTATGCATACTCGTCCTTACGGGCACAAGCTATCCTGGCTGGCATCTACATTCTTATCTCAACTTACTCTACCTGGAGTCCTAGTTTAAGTTTAGATACCGCGCTTGTACCTAAATCTCTTAAACCAAGGCTCTGATACCAACTTGTGACGCCCACTCCCAGACTTGGCACTAGGAGGGGTCACTCATCGGATTTACTCATGAACACGTGGCACAACAGAGATAAGCAGCGGAAAATTTAAAAATTTTATTTATTATAAAGCCAAGTACGTAAAGTAACTGAGATAATTTACAATCTATTTATATAGCGACTAACTATATCCGTCTTTATTTATCTACAACTAGCCAGCAACTCCAACAGCTCTTCTAATAGCTTGCCCGATCAATCCCTTATCACGAGGGCTCCGCCCTTGCTCCCGGACGTCTCACCTAAACCTGACATACATATGGTTTTGGGAAAAAGGTCAGCTTACGCTGGTGAGTTCTACATTTTAAAAACGTTACCTCGTTTGTGAGGTTAAAACCTTTGAACCTGCAAAATCCCTTTACAACATTTATCAAGTATAACACATAACAAGTTATACATAACATAACATCATAATCATACACGTTTCTCTAGAAAACATCTACCTCAATAACTTTTAACTCCTACGACCTGAATTCCGTACACCTCTATATCTTCTGGTCTCGAATACTGCTCGGGTGACTTTATCGGAAGCCCCCAACCTCAGTACCGACAACCGCTCCATTTCATCTATACCTTCCCGGTCTCGAATACTGCTCAGGTGACTTCATCTGGAAGCCCCCAACCCTAGCAACGACAACCGTCCTACATTCCGTTCTTCCAGTTTCGAATACCGCTCAGGTGACTTCATCTGGAAGCCCCCAACCTCAGTATCGACCTCTGTTCACGTAACTTTAACTCTTTAGACGTTCCATTCTATCGAACATCTCCTTAACCACCACAGTACTACTACCCGCCCCTAGTTAGATATCCAGGTGACTCACGTGTGCTAATAAACATGATAATGTACTCATCTACTGCAACAACTGAACATCCCCCAATTTACCTAGGTGTATGTATACAGGATGTACCAGCGGCGTATCCTCCACACTTTCGATATGCCGGGTAACTATACTACCATGCTTGTATACAGGATGTACCAGCGGCGTATCCACCACATAATAATATAGCAAATGCATCACCTGTTCTCATATAATCATACATTCTCACTTGTACGTTTATTAACAAACCCTTATCATTTGGATACCTAGTTTCAAAGCAAATATAGCACATAACTCTAATAATCATTTCATATGCATTATTCTATCATCATCATTTCATATATAATAATAACACGTATAACTACTTGTAAGCATCTTTATAACATAACACGTATCATTTCAAACAGTTCATCAATTCATCAGTTAAGATAATCAAACTTTCAGATAAAAGCATTTAACTCAAATACTTTTCAAGTAAACAGTTGAACATTGTATGTATATCAGCCCGAAAACATTAAAGCGTTTAAAACATTTATAAGTGGGCTCGCAGAACTCGCCTTATTCTTTTAGGCAGTATTTTCAGACAGAACCTCCGTTATTCCTCCGATTAAACCTAATTGCGTATTATATGACGTTAACGCAAGGTTTAACATAATAAACATATCCTATGTTTATTTATCCATTACATTATCTTAATAATATCTAATTATTAAGGTTTACTTCTATTAAGGTCAAAATGACCAAAATGCCCTTATAGGCATAATATCTCTTTTAATTAATAATATGAAGACGTGCATTCCTATAAGTAGACACTCACTCCGGGATCGCCCAGTGTTGGGATGCCATTGCCCAGATGGGATGGCGACACCCCCGCTATGCCAGAAACCCCAGTGTACTCCTACCCTTCCGGTCCGCACGAACTTCTAATATCCGATTAACTCGGTATTTTCAATACTTCATTATTTATTCATTTTAACTTCATATATACTTATTATATATATAAACATGTTACCATACCAAAATTCAAGTCCCCATACCCTCCGGATTATTTTATATTAATTAATCTTATTTAGAAACCCTAATTTCATGAATTTCCCGTTTTATTATCAAAACTCATTTTTAATTAAAACCAAATTAGGGTATTATCCATTATAACATTTTATAATACCCTTTAAAAGATCAAAGCTTAATTCAACATCGTTTAGTCAATTTGGGCAGAGTAACGTTATGAAAACCCTAATTTTGACCCGTTAACAAAACCTTCACAAAACCTTTTCCAATTGTGAAATAAACTTAGGGCTTTCTTAAAACACATCAAATTAGGATTACCTACAAAAATTCAGACCCTAATTTCCACCCGATCACCCGATTTGAGCAGAATAACATCAAGAACCCTAATTTTACATCATTTTTAGAAAGCATATTTAGAAATCGAATTAGCCAAAACTGAAAGAGGTTAATGTTAAGCATACCAAATAAGGGGTGACTGCAGAAATTCGGCTTCTAACTCTTCTCCGGTTGCTCGAATTGCTCCGACAAAGTTACTGGCTCGTTTTAGGGTTTTTGGGTTATATTTCAGTGAATTTGCGAGTTTTAAAGTGAAATCGAAGGCCCTATTTATACTATTTGATGCGCCTTAACCTCCTAACACGTCCCCAAGTGACGAGGCTTTCCAATTTGACGCGTATGAAGAGAATCGTGAGCTGCAAGTGTGTTAACGTGGCCAAAAACGGACCTGGTGGATTTCTGCTGATCTGGACCATCCTCGCGTATCGCGCAGGACTACTGGGTGTGGCTCGCGATACGCGAGCCACTGGTTTTCCGGCCAGGTTTCACTTTTTTACATTTTAGGCCCTTATCTTTCTATTTTGTGCATTCTAACCCCCTGAACTTCTATCCTTTTATCATTTTATGTACCAAAACCTTAGGGGACATATTTATAACATTTTATAAGGTTTCTAAGGCTCGGGATTCGTACGATAACATATATATACATTTATATATATTTTCTTTATTAATTGCTAAATTACGTTTTAGCCCCTCAAACTTTACAATACTTATCATTTTATGTCATGAATCATGTTAGGACATATCTTTACTTATTTTTAAGCCTCGGGATACTTATATACGTATAATATCCGTATACATTTATAACTTTACAATAATTACACTTTTAGTCCTTTTACTTTTCTGTTAACTATTAAGACACGTATCTATACGTATATATCCATCAATTCACACATGTATCATTATGTTATCCATATAAACACATATTCATCTCATATTTTACCTTCGCTAACATTTAAGACATCCGTTTATGCACATTTCATCATATAGGCCATTAAACACGTATTTCTAGCACATGCAATCTATCTAATGCATAGTTTACCACATTTATCAATTAAGCTCACGTATTTATAATATAAACACGTATTTACTATATATAATGTATCTGTGAAATTTTGGGGTGTTACAGAACAGAAAAACATGGAGTTGCAGTCTCTAATCACCTGAGAATTCAAGAATAAAAAGAGTCAACAGAATTGTTGGTGAGTTTCACAAGTTTAATGACACTGAACTGTTTGAAAATATGTTTGAAAATGTTTGGCTTGTCTTGATATTAGTTTGTTGACACTGTTGTTGTAAAGATCAAGCATGAACCTTGAATTCAAAACTAACTGTTTACCCACTCCTGATGTTCTTCCCCAAGAACACCGAATGACAAGAATAACAAATGTACCCCTTGACTATAACCATGGAGTCATGACTGGAGCGACCAAGTCAGAGTAGGGTCGTCAACCCAAATAGATCTATTCACAAGCTATCGTTTCGAATGAACTAATTGAATCCAATTAATAGTGGGACTTAGGCATATAACATGAATCAACATGAATACACAGATTAGGGAAATGAAAAGAACATGAAATCAGTACGTCTTACAGTTATCATAATATCAGACAAAATGAAGTTTGAAAGGCATTCATTGAATTCTCCCCCAAGATTGGAAAACAGAAATGAAAAAGGGGCCGTGAAGACTCACCTGTTTGAAGGTGGATGACAGATATGTTTGGTTGAACTTAGCCTAGCAAACGTCTACAAAGTAATGTTATGACGTATTAGGGTTTGGCTATCTTGAGTTAGTGAAAGCGTCACTCAATGTTCAAGGTTAAGTCTCGACTGTTGTTACCCGATGGTAATGATGGAAATCCTAGGGCATTATTTATTGTTAAATAAATAATATTGAAGTTGATGGAGTTTATTATTTATTTGAATAAATAATGATTACATATTTATGTTTGAAAAATAATTATTGAATAATATGGATTATTTTTCGTTAAACGTTAGGAAAAATCATAAATATTTAGTTTGCTAAATATTTGTAAGGTTTTGGACCTTTTAAATATAATCCTTCTTTTTAATGTTTCCAAAAATATATGAAGTTATATTTTGGTAAAATTAAGAGTATGGTTTGTCCGGTAGTTAACCGGTTTCGCCGGTTTGACCGTTATGACTTCCTTACGACGTTTTAGGTTTTCCTAACACTTAGGATTTGTTAGTAGACTTGTGTTAATGTGTTTTAGGGTCTTGAGTTGCCAATTCAATCGATGGAAGTTTAACTTGTAAAATCCGACGTTTTCGAGTAACCGAAAGTTACAGTTTTTGTCCGGTTTGTTTATAAAACATGTTTTTCCAACTTTGAACTTTATAAACCATTTTTATATGTCAAAATAAGCATGTTTCATGTTCTGGACCACATCCAATTCTCATCCGAAAATAAGTTATAATTTTTACCGAAAAGTCGTAGTTACGATATTTAACCGCTTTGTTTTCAAGCACTTAACTTTTCAAATCATTTTATATGTTTGGAAGGACATCCTTGGCAGCCCTAATAGTACATTACAATTCCTAAGTGGTCACACATTTGTTACAAGGTTTTAACTTAATTTATCACGAAAATAAATGATATTTTGTCACCGAAAATTCCATATATACATTTCCTTGGAGTTTTATGTTTTAGATCCTTGGTCAACACTTTTATAAGTTTAAAATCATACTTAGATAACTTTGGTTCTAGTTTTGGAATCAAAACTATAAGTGTCTAAAAGGTTGGAAAAATTGTATATTTTCTTAAGGTGACAACATTTTATGACACGCAGAATTGTGTGTCATCTCTGATCAGCTTTTGTAAAATGTATATTTTTCATAAAAATCCGATTTCCATCATTTTGTTCTTACATTTTACACCAAGTTAAGTGTTCCAAACTATTTTTAACTCCCATGAACTAGTAGTTGTCTAATTTGGTCATCAAAGTGGCATTTTTAACAAATCATACAAGTTATATATATATTGTGGTCAAATAATCTCTTTAACATAAACTAGTTTCCATCACAAGCACATAACCATACTAACATACATGTTTGCTAGCAAGTCATACAACAACCAAATCAAGACTTATTCATGAACATGACATGTGACATTTAAATATGAAATATTTATAGAATTTAAACAAAGGAAGTAAGTTTCCTCACTTGGAGTTTTCCGGATCGGTAATGACGATAATGGGTTGTTGAACTAAGCTTCCGGTTGAGCTCCAAACCCAACCTTGATCTTGAATGTGAAAGAAATGGTGATGAAAGATCAAGAGTTTGTCATGGATTTTGACAAGAAAAACAAAGGGTTAGTTTTGATGTTCTTGAAAGTTTAGAAAGAAATGATGAAAGAAAGATGATGAAATAGAAGTTGTTGATGGTTTACCTTGATCAAAGAATGTGATTAGAAGTTAGAATGCAAGGTGGTTGATGGTGGAAAGTGGTGGTTGCGGTGGTATTTAGAGAGCCGAGAGAGAGAGAAAGAGAGAGATTAGAGAGAAGTGTGTGTTTCTCTTGAATGTTGTAAGTGAGAAATGAGAGGTTAAGTGTTATAAAGGGTAGTTACGTGGTGACTTGGGTTTGGTTCAAATGAACCGAAAATGAAGGTGGTTCGGTGGTGGCTAGAACTGAAAACAAGAAGAAAAAGAGAGAGGTTAAGAGGGGCTTGAACCACATATGCTTCTCTTGTGATTATGGGTTTGAAATTTGAATCAATGTGTGGTTGTGGGGTGTATGGAATCCGGCCAAGAGAGAGGGGAACAAGGAGGACAAGGTGGTGGCTAAGGGAACAAACATGTTGGGTGTGTAAGAGGTTACAAGTATTACCCAATGGATCTTGGGTTTGTAGTGTACTCTCCCAACATCCTTGTTTAATATCAAGATGGCATAAACTAATCAAAGGTTTAAGTTGGTTTGGTTACATGTACAATTAGTTAGAGGATTGGTTAGGGAATTTTGATTGAGTTTGTACATGGGCCGGTTTGTTTAAAAAAACAAGAAGAAAGAAAAGAGGGGAGCCGTAGGCTCGAACCCGGGAAAAGAAGAAGAAAGGAAACGGGCTTCGGCCCGAAAAAAGAAAAGTGGGCTCGGGTGCGGTCTCGGCCCAAAAGGAAAAGAGAGGGAGTAATGGGCTTCGGCCCAAACCGAGAAGGAAGAAGGATGGGCCGGCGGGCCGGGCTAACGGGCCGAGGAAGGGAAACGGGCCGAGGGAAAGAAAAAGAGAAAGAGATTGGGCCGTAGGCCCATTGGGCTTTCTGGGCCGAACCGGGTCTCGAGTTGGGTCGGGTTGAGTCCGGTTTGGTCCTACGAGTCCAATGAAACTTCGTTTGAGCGAAAACGATGTCCAGAATGAAAAATGGATTTTTGACGTGAAACGAGTAAACGTAACAATAAAAATATTGTTTTGTCGCGGACGTTTTTTGGATAATTGGAATGTCACTTGTCATGCTTTGGCTTTTATTGTTTTAGTGCACATACGACGTACTCCAAGTTTGAATTAAAATGTTTGCTCGACGTGAGCGGGTTTCGTTTGGAATGTTCACGAAATTTGTTTGACGGAAATAGATAGTTTGAAGGAAAAATAAATTGTTTGAAGTTGAAATGGTTTTAGAATCAAAACCAAATTATTGTTTGACTAAAATGGTCGTTTGAATAAACGACGTGTTTGAAATACGTTTTTCATTACGTAATGGTTAGAAAAATATAAAATAGTCATTTTATATTTAGATTACACAAAATCATGTTTATGAATTTCTTGTTATTGAAGTTCCATTTTGAACAGTGGCGGAACTTTGGTTGATTTCCATTACGGGTGAATGTTGTCGGACCTAGATTGTCTATGTTTGCACGTAAAGTCATCTAATTTAAACAAATTAGCCTAATGCACATAGGATCACAGTTAATTGCACATAATTAATATATTAAAGTATACCTGGAAAGTACGAGAGCAATTTCAAAGATGATGCTTTTAGACTGGGTTGGTAATGCTGATTTGAGCACCAGAGAGCAATTTCTCAGACTCCAAGGTTTGTGCATATGGTGGTTTTGAAGAAGTATCCAATGATTCAAGAGAGGGTTGAGAAGCTAGATATAAAGTTCATGGATAACAGTGTGTTTGGTCTCCAAACCCAAGATAGAAGGGGAAATAGCACTTTTCAAGGAAGGCTTAAGTGGACTAAAAGAGGTGCTTTCCCCGAGGTTGCAAGGGAACAAGATGAAGAATCAGAACCCGAACCTGATGTGTCTCCAGTCAATGTATATGTGGCTGAAGATCATGATGTTTCAGCAAATGTTCATGTGAATGTTCAGGGAGAACCTGAGAATATACCTTCGGATGAAGAAAATGTGATGGATGACATTTTCCCGGAAAATGAGAATATGACAGACGATATTTATGGGGATCTGGGGCCAATCAGTCACAAGAGAACAAGGGATGACTTGAACTCTTCTTCAAGCAGTGGTTCAATTCCACAAGAGTTAGATGCTGATTTTGCTGTTGATGATGTGCTTACAGAACCTATTCCTGTGCGTGAACCTTCACCGAGAAAGAAAGCTGATCCAAGAACTGTCAGATTTAAATTCCAGAAGACAAGCTCAAGCCTGATGGTGTTTGAATCATCAGGTGCAACTGTTTAAGATGATGAAGTATCTGAGCCTACAAATATTGAGAGCACATTTCAGGGTGATGATCAAGCTGATTTTCAAGAACCAACTCCAACTCATACTGAAAGTCCTATTCTGAATGAACACAACCTAGTTCATGAGGAAAGGCAATTCTTCGATGTGGATAGCACGTTTGTTGAGCCAAGCCCAGTGAGAGTAAACTTTTCTACTGAATCAAGCCAGCCTCCCGTCATACCAAGCTTTCGTCCTTATCCAACACTTGTCGGAGAGAGTGTTCAAACTGGTGATCTCCCCGTAGACCTTCGAATAAGTGTTGATCCTCAAATCAACTTCCTTCTATCTCAAAATAGGAGGAGAGAGGGAGAGATTAAAGAACTGAAGGAAGAAAACAAGAGGTTGAAGGAGAAGGAGAGTAAGAATGAAGCCAATATTAGATTTTTGTATGCAGGATATCTTGAACTGAGGAAGAAGTTGGAAGATTTGAAGGAAGCTGATGGTTCAAACATTCAGAGTTCTTCTCAAGGTGCTCAAATTGCTGATGTAGTGCATGAAGATGAAGGTGATGACACCATTGAGATGTCTAACTATGTTCGAGGAGGAAGATTCATCTCGAAAGCACCAGAAAGCCATGAAAATTGGTTCAAGGATTTCTTCCAGGGACCTCCCCCTAAGTTGTACTCAATTGATGTGGGAGAAAGTGAAATTGAGAAAAGAGGGAGCTGTGAACCTATTCTGTGCTGGCACTACGATGGTGAGAAGAAGTTGTTTGCTGTAATCAAAGATGGCTATAGTCCAGTGGAGTACTACAGAACTCGAGGTCAATTTCACTCCTGGACTGAGACAGAGATGAGAAATTTGCTGAGAGCTCTGTTTATTAACAGATGAATCAATGCACATGGAGACCTTGTTCGTAACAATCTGATGAGCCATCTTGAGGAAAACTTTGCAAATTTTGACCTCAAGCAAACAAGATGTGTTCAGACTGGAACTGACCCTGTTACAAATGAACCTGTAGGAGAAGTGAGGCGACCACCCACCAAGAGAACTTGAGTGATTAACATGTTGGACGAGATTGAAGATGGCACACTTTTGAAAAACTTTGACAATTGGTTTTATGATCCAACAACTCATGAGGTGGTGGTGGTCTGCAAGAAGATGCGAGAATTCCGCTTCTATGATCCAGTTGATCTGCTAAGGTTTGGAGAGTGTGATATCAAGCTCCTGGCCACCCAACCTATTCTTGGTGATGAGCTTGACTTTGAGAATGCTATAAGGGTGGGAATATTTCATGGTTCAGCAAACCGGATTGTAGAGCGTGAATAGTGGTCAAGGAAGGAGTCTCACACCTTCCGTTTTGATTTGCTTCTTCCATAGACTGTTTAATGGTTTATGCCTAGGGGAAGATTGTTGAGCTATACATTATGAGGCATGAACATTAGACTTGGGCTTACATTGGATTGGGCCAGTTATGATTACGATTTAGGCTTGATGGGTCGGTTCTCTTTGGTGGGTTTACGATTATGATTAGGGCTTTTGTAGGGTAGTATTAATACCCATGTAATTGATGTTCAAGACCAGTTGTTGTTTACGATTTTCAGTCTCCCTTGTGTATTTACGATCGTAAACTCCACTCAATAGAAGATTGATTGTTCTCCTTTTAAGATTTGATTGTGTTGCTTTGTTCTTCATCATTAGATCAAGTCTTTTTCATCATCTTCTTATCGAATCTCTCACAAACAAGGTTTCCGCACTTGTTTGTGTTTAAGATATCGTGAACGATTGTTGTTTCGGGACCAACAGGAGGGCAGCATCTAGTATCTTGTGTGACAAAAGGTTCCCTGTGAAATTGAAAGGAAAATTTTAATGGGTGGCGATTCGACTGACATTGTTGTATGGCACGGAATGTTGGGCAATCAAAAAGACTCAAGCGCGAAAGTTACAGACAGCATAGATGAGGATGCTGAGGTGGATGTGTGGCCACACGAGGTTGGACAGGATAAGGAACGAGACGTTTAGAGGTAAACTAGGGGTAGCACGTATCTCGGACAAAATTAGGGAAGGGAGGCTGAGATGGTTCGGGCATGAGAGGTGATGTGTTCGGAACGACTCTAAAAACTACTATAAAAACCTAGACCTAAACCAGACCTAGACACACCTAATTTTACCGAAAATACCTAAACTAGACCGAACCCTAAGGCAAGTGTACCTATCGGATAGTAGAATAGCTAAGGCAAGACCGGATTATCGAACCTAAGGACACTATTCTAGACAAGACTTAACCTAGACCTAAGAAATGGAAATTATGAGTAATTTGAATTGGGTTTTTGAGTTGAGATTTGAATTAACTAAAATTAACTAATCAACGCACAAACAGACAAAAGCAAGAAACTTTGGGAGAATTCAGACGAGAAAAGAGTATCACCTAGACCCTGGAATCCTACTTAATACCTACAACCTCACTCGGAATTGATTGATCTGATGGCGGCTAGTTCACCTTTTAAGTCCTTCCTAGCTACACTTCTAACGCTCGAACAAGGGTTCACCTTTTAAGTCCGTCCCACTTCAATTACCCTAGCCACCCTCGGATATACCTAAGGTGCACCTAGACTAACCGGAGCTACCAATAACTACTATGAATGACACGGAATACCAAGCTAGACAAAACCCTAGGACACTTCCTTTTGAGACAGTGCAACCCTAAAACTTTAACCAACCCAACTACCCGTTAAACCTGTACCTTTTAAGTCTTCAGTTTAGCAGCACATTACAAGTGAATTACCAATCAATTATCAATGCAATAGTCAAGGAACCCTAACTATACTTTAGCAATCAACCCTAAAGTCAACTACTTTAGCTAATCTACCTAAACCGAAAGACATTCGCGGGTAAATTAAGCATCAACAACCAACTAATAATCTACTCGTAACACACACATGCATCAAAACATAATAATCAATGGAATTGAATAAAAGTGCAACATCAATCAATCAATCAAACCGAATAAAGTCATAAACAATAAGTAATCATCCCATTGGGTCTAGGCAATACAATCAAATTAGCCTAGCCTCATGTTACTGTCTAAAATAGTAATAAAGATCTGAACTTTGATAGTAAACATGGCTGAAATTAAGAACAATAAGAACAAAGGATGAAACCCGATAGACCGATGATGATTTGTGTGATGAAACTGATCCACCGATGATTCCTCCTCAATCCTTGGCCTTCTCTGATCTTCAAATCGCCCTTAGTCGCCTCTGAGTTCGTCTGGAAGTCGAAGAATGACGAATACAAACCCTAAAAATCTATTTAAATCGATTAAGTAATCTTTCCGGAATATTAGGCGGTACGCGTATCGCCTACTGCCAAGAATCTTCCAGGCGATACGCATGGAGCTCGATATGCGACAAAATAGTCGGTCAAACCGACTTTAAACTTCGTTGACTCTCTTCCTACGCGCGTATCGCTTGCAACCTCTTACTCCCCAGGCGATACGCCTGGGGACCTTTCTTCAGCCCCCCATCCATATTTTCATCTTCACTTAGCCTCGGGACTTCACATAAAACCTGTAACACTTGGGAAAAACATAAATATTGACCCAAAGACTCAACTTAACTAAAAACAGATAAAACCAAATGAAAACCGACTCAACTAAGCTCAAAAGACTAACAAAAGATAATGAAAAAGGGGATGTGTTTGCAACACATCAAGAGGAGGAGACCGTTGTTGGCACTTGTGATGAGTGTAGAAGGACTAAATGTGCAGGGGAAAAGGAATAGAGGTAGGCCTAAACTAATGTGGGAGGAGCAGATTAGGTATGATTTAGTAGACTTGCACATTTCTGAGAGCATGATCAGTGATAGAGGAGCTTGGCGACGTAGGATAAAGGTTAGGGACTTCTAGGCTTGTCTTTTTTAGGGGCTCCCTTTTCCCGCTCGTGTGCTTGTCTATCTTGCTAATTGTCTTGGGTGTGTGTGTGTGTGTTTTTTTTTTGTTTGTTTTACCTTAACCATAGTTTTTAATTGCACTGGTTGGCTTTCGGGTCTACTTTTGGGTATTTCCTTTTAGTCGAATTTGACTTTGTATATGTGGTAAGTATCTTTATTTGTGGCTTGTTTTTCGTGTTTGGATGTTTTTCGAGTTGGGGGTCTCTTTGGGTGCAACCTCTTTATCCCTCGGGTTAAAGGTAAGGTTTGTCATCTTCCCACCCTCCCCAGACCCTACCCTTTGGGTGAGATTTCACTGGGTATGTTGTTGTTGTTGTTGTTGTTGTTGATGTTCCTGTGATCTTTAGGTCTTCTAAACTGATATTTGTCAGTTTTTTTCGTATCTATAGGTCTCTTTGCATTTATTTCCGTTGTCTGTTATCTTCCTCTGGCAGGTTAGTTTCTTATGTATGTTTGTTTCCTTTCTTAGTGTTTGTTCGTTTCTCTTTGTTGTAGGTTATATTTTCTTTACCTGTAGTCAGTAACTCATTGTTTTTTGAAATTAATGAATCCATTTAACTTTGAAACAAATATGAGATCAAACTTGTTTTTATCTTTACAAAAGATTTATAGATTTAACTTTTAAATCAACTTTTGAAATGTTATTTGATTCAACTTTTTTTTTTAAATCAGTAATTGAATCAACTTTTAAAACCTGAATGTCACATTTGAATAAACTTTTAAAAGAAACTCAGTATTTGATTCAATTTTTGGTCTCTTGAGTTTTACAGTTGCATATGTATATTTGTTTTTATTATTCATGATCATCAGTCGCTTATCTTTGTTTTTTTTTATTTTTTGTCTTTGAGTTTTATTGTGATGTTTGTGTTCTTTGAGTCTCTTTTCAGGTCCTTTTTAATATGTTTGGTGATGGTAATTGTATTTGTCCAAACTGTTTTGCTCTATTTTGGTATGGTGAGCGTTTTTCTTCTTAACCTGCAGCTAAGGCTCCTAAACGTCACGACAGACAAGAGCCAGGTACACTTCTTTCAATTAAAAAAGACACATATAAACACAGACGATACACCATCCAAACGAGCTAAAGAGAAGGAGTGACAGTATTCCAGCAGAAAAAGAATAGTTTTGAGTCAAAAAGCTCCTACATTTTGACTTCGGATATGTCGTATGATAAGAAAACAGACATGACTAGAAGACATTTTGGTAAGCATGACATATAGAGACATTTTCAGTGAAGTTGCAAAGCACAACAGAACTCAGACTACCTTCAAATGTCTCTTTTAGATAAAAAACCACAAGCAAAGGTGAAAGTAAACCTTTTGAAAGCAACTGAAGATCAGGAAGTAACTTGGGTTGTATGGTTGAAAGACGATAACATTTTCACTTTTTCAGTGAAGCTTATATGTAACAAAACTATATATGCAGCTACCAATATGAATCATATGTGTAGCTAAACCAATCTTTTGTACATATTAATGGTATAAAATATCACCAGCTTATGTATAAAATCTCAAATCTGACTAGAAACACTAACTACCCGCTGCAACACGCGGACAAGTTTACTCGTTATAATTAAACTCTCAATGTCAAGGTTTAAACATTGCACCTCCAACTAAGAGACAATAACCTCTATTAAGTGGGCTAATCCCACATTGACAAACAAAAACCTATTATATTTTAACAAACAAAGACATAGAATATATTTTTTTAACAAACAAGCCGAAGTTTGACCACATATCTAAAAACCCCACGTATATAAGAGATTCGTACATGATATATGCCTGCTCATCATTTTTTAGTGGCTAACACACACGTATTTACACTATTATTAAACAACAACTCTCTAAATTTGTATATTACTCTGATTTGAACATGATATATACCAGTTCATCCTTTTTAATGGCTAACACACTTAGGCGTTCCACAACGCTACGCATCAAATGATGCGCACGTCCATGCACGCGTGGAGGTTTTTTTTTTGGTGTTCGTGGGACATGCGAGCATTGTGGAGATTTGTTCGTCATGCGCATTTAGGTGTTTGTCCTTCCCAACGTACGTCCAAAGTGAAGATCCTTTTTTAATTCGTCTCCTCACACACACACACACACACACACACACACATATATATATATATATATATATATATATATATATATATATATATATATATATATATATAGTGTTAGGTTCAAATGAGAACTTTTTATTTTGAGAACTTTTGAGAATTAAATCTCAACCACAAATTTCAGGGGGGGACCACTACAATTCATGGGAGGGGGGATACATGTAATAAACATGTGGCTCAAATTAGTTCTTTTTAATTCTCAAATCAAATTGGTTCTCAAATGATCATCTCCCTATATATATAGAGGAAGGATAAAATGAAAACCTCTCCGAGTTTGAAAAACCGTGAAAACCAAGCTAAGAAATTCGATTTTTGTTCCGATTTTTTTTATGGTGATTCTCTAAATTAAAAAAACATCCTTTATGCAAAAAAAAAATTAAAAAAAACGCCTAGTAAAATTTTTTTTAAAAAATATTTTATAACCGAGGTTACATATGTAACAGTACCCTGTTACATATGTAACCTCGGTTATAAAATATTTTTTTTAAAAAAAATTACTAGGCGTTTTTTTTATTTTTTTGCAACTGTTACATATGTAACCTCGGTTATAAAATATTTAAAAAAAAAACTTTACTAGGCGTTTTTTTTATTTTTTTGCATAAATGGGGCCTTTTTAACTTAGAGAATCACCATAAAAATAGAAACAACAATCGAATTTTTTAGCTTGGTTTTCACGGTTTTCCAAACTCGGAGAGGTTTTCATTATATCTCTCCCATATATATATATATATATATATATATATAGGGTTAGGTTCAAATGAGAACTTTTTCTTTTAAGAACTTTTGAGAACCAATTTGGGCCACTAATTTTCAAGGGGGAAGCATTCAAATTCATGGGGGGGGGGGGGGTTTCATATATATAAACTAGTGGCTAAGATTAGTTCTTTTTAGTTCTCAAACCCAATTAGTTCTCAAATGATCCTCTCCCTATATATATATATATATATATATATATATATATATATATATATATATATATATAGGGAGAGGATCATTTGAGAACCAATTGGGTTTGAGAACTATTCTGAGCCACAAGTTATATATAAGGAACTCCCCCCCATGAATTTGAATGCTTCCCCCCTGAAAATTAGTGGCTCAAAATGGTTCTCAAAAGTTCTCAAAGAAAAAAGTTCTCATTTGAACCTAACCCTATATATATATATATATATATATATATATATATATATATATATATAGGGAGAGGATCATTTGAGAACTAATTGGGTTTGAGAACTAAAAAGAACTAATCTTAGCCACTAGTTTATATATATAGAAAACCCCCCCATGAATTTGAATGCTCCCCCTTGAAAATTAGTGGCCCAAATTGGTTCTCAAAAGTTCTCAAAAGAAAAAGTTCTCATTTGAACCTAACCCTATATATATATATATATATATAATATATGGTATTTGTGGAAAGTGCAGTGTTTTGGTAAAAATCTATTTATGAAAAGAATTTGAAATGATGGCTAAAAAGCTTGATGTGACATGGTGACTATACGCGTTTATGAAAATGATATGTGTTAACGTTGTGGACATCCTTGTGTTAAAGTGCAACTCCCTAAGTTTGTACATTAGCGTGATTAGAACATGAGTCTTCTTAGAGAGTTTGGACGATAACCAACTGACAAATATGTATCTATGATTAGTTTAATGTATATTTTTAAATAAGGTAATAAGTTGGAGTTTGGACGGTTTCGGGCTATAAACCATTTTGGTTAGCATGATGTTTCATTGTGCACGTGCACATGGCTTTAGCACGTGAGCACTTAGTGGAGGTGTGTGTCAGGTGAGGATCTCAATTGCCAGCTGTTTATGTACACGTGCGCTGCCACCTTAATTCAACTCGATAAACTTAAAAAACATAAAAATTCCAGCTTTACTTTTTACTAATTTTATAATACCAAATTACGTAGATATATCTACCCATTAAATTGATATATTCACATATTTCTCATTGTCGTTTCATATGAAACGACCCCAAAACGACTGTTTCAAATAAAACGACCTCAATTCGATTTGTGAAAAAGAGAGCCCTTCTGAATTTTAAGGTTGTTGTCGTCGCGACACGTCACCTCATTTTGCCTGAAACAACCGTTTTGAACAAAACGACCATAGAAATTATGATTCTCTATAACCACTCTTTAGTATTTAATCTAATTAAAAAATTCACACTTGACGAGGCTTGTACCATTAGGCAGGAGGGAATGGTGTATAGTTTGCCGATGGCGCCGGCGGCGTCGCCGGCGAACACCGCCGCCAGGCCTGCGGCGCCGTCAAAACCAAGGTTTGAGAACTACTTTTCGCCGGTGGTTTTGTGAGGTGGGCCAGGGGCATAAAGCCGTTGAACGGCTATAAACTTTAATAAAAATAAAAAAAAAATTAAATAAATTAAACTCTATATATACAAACCACCACCAACTTCTTCAAACACCATCTTACAAACACTCCCAACTTCTTCAAACACCACCCAACTACACCTCCAACTTCTTCAAACCGATGGGTCAAGCCAAGAAAAAAATACGCCCCCGTGTCTTAAACCCACAACAACAAAGTGGTTCGATGCAACCACCATCTTACACCAACTACCCTTTCCATCCACCTTCTCCGGGTATGCCGGTTCAAATCGATTACGGTCGATTCGTTCTCCCCGACTCGAACGTGTTTAGCCAACAACATGTTCGTGAACAACAATACACGTCTTATCATGAAGACAACGTTCATCAACATTACCAAAACCAAGCTGCCAACGACGATGATGATGATGAAGATGATAATGAAGCCGTCCTCGAGACTCAACCTCAAGCAACACAAAATGTTTCGGGTCGATCAAAAGCCGCCCGTGTTAACTGGTCCTCTAACGAAGAGGCAGCTTTGGCAAAAGCTTGGCTAAACATTTCCGAGGACAAGGTTATTGGAAACGCCCAAAAGTCGAGTCGGTTTTGGGCTCGTGTTCTTGACCACTTCAACAAGCAATTTCCACGACCTACACATCGAACCGTAGACCAAGTGAACTCAAAGTGGAACAAGATGCTTACGAAGGTGAACAATTTCAACGGGCTCTACCAACAAATGGTAAATATTTTTTATTACAATTTTTATTAAATTCGTTAGATTGTCGTTTATATATTTTTATTAAAAATGTAGAATCTTTCTCGGGCGAGCGGATCATCGGATGCCGATGTGATCAAGAACGCTCAAACTCAATACAAAAGGCTTTATGAGAAGAAAGGTTTCTCGAACATGGAAGCGTGGAGCATTATGAAGGATCACATCAAGTGGGCGCCTGTTGAGAGGGTTGGTGGTCAATTTGAAGAGTCGTCCTCCAAAAGGACGAAGAACAACGAGTCGGGCCAATACTCAACTTCCAACGAGTCTCCGGCTTTTGACATGCCCGACTTGAATGAAAACAACAATCCATCACCCCCAACTAGGAAGGGGAAGAAGTCGGCCGAGTCCTCGTCTAGCACAAGTTTGGTTGATGAGTTGAGGAATTTCAATCTCATCAAAGAGAAAAAACTTGACCGAGATGATTCGTTCAAGTTGGCTAAAATTGAACGAGAGAGGTCGTTTAAAGTGGCAATGGACAAAATTTCGGATCAAATCGACACTGAAAACTTCAACCGCGACGTGGAGATTTTCACAGCCCCACACGACCACTTGACCGGGTCTTTTTTGCAAATCAAACTCGCCCAGAAAAGAAAGATCGCGGAGATACGTGGTTGGGTTTGTGATTTTTAGTGATGATTATGTAGTGTGTTGTTATTTTAATTAATGTAATGTTTTTTTTAATTAATGTAGTGTTTTTTTAAATAAATCTAGTATTTTATAAAAAATAATTCAAGCTTTAATTTATAAAATATAAAAAGAAATAAATAAAAACATTAAAATAAACCCACCTAGAATTCCTCAAAAACCTCACCACTCCTTCCCAAAATCCTTCAAAATCCTTCAAAATCCTTACTTTTTCTCTCTCCTGCGTGGCACACTCCTATTGGTTCTCCTCCAACTTCATCTACCTCAAAACTTCACCACTCCATCCTCCCTTAGGCATTAGCCTTAAGGGGATCATCAATTCTTACAAAGTATACTAGATTTTACCAGTCGTGTGTTATTATGAATATAATACGGATAAATAAAACAGTTAAATTTTTATAACGCTACGTAAAGAAAATAAAAATAACATAAAGTAAAATGTGTAACAACCCAAACGATTAAAACAAAAAAACTTAGTTACACCCTCAATAAAATGCAAAAGAAACATTACTATATCAATTTGGAAAGAAAAAAAAACTAAAAAGTTAAGACACAAATTAAATATTAATTTCACTATTTTCCTTTTAATTAAAAAAAGTTACACTAACACTACTCTAGTATTAAGGTGGCAAACGGAAAAAAAATTAAATTAAATAATAGTTTCACTATTCATTCGTATTATTAAATTCAATTTTAATATCTTCATATTCTAAAATGTATATATAGAGAATTAATGGGTATTTGTTAGCCGTTTAGAAAAATATATATTGATATACTTATTATTTTGTGAAGGTTTTACTCAATTTTATGTAACCTTTAGAACTTTAGAACAACACAAAAGAGCTTTCACAATACATTCCTTCAAATTATGTGAGTGAAGTCTCTAATATTGCAAAGGTCGAGACTCATAAAAATTAAGTCATTTATCTACTAAAATAATAATTAAATAAATATAATAATAATCTTTTTATTTACATGAGTATCCATATATAAATAAAATAAATGTGAATATAAATGCAATTCAAATAACAAAATGATTTGAACGAGAGTTCTTCAACATGTTTTCTTTGTACTATAGTAAAGTGTAAGAATAAGTAAACGGTTGTGACTGAAGATTCGTGTTTAACACGAGTTCTTTGAAACAAATTCTGAGTTGCTCTTAAGAGAACATACTTATCTCCCAAGTCCCAAGGTACAACAACATAAGAATCAATTGAACACAAACGTGACAAAGAATTTTAAACGGACATTCTATACACACCACCCCATATTCTATCCACACCACTCAAGATGCGGCACATATTCATATATGCGGCATCTTGAATAAGACAAAAGTCCAATCTGGTCAAAGTCAAATGGATTCGATTTACTTCACTTCGAAATACGGCATATAGTACAAAACCCAGCATATTGAGCAACGACGGAAAATACATGTACGAAGATTCTTATTTGTTTGTAACTAAAACACCGCATCTTGTCTTAAATGTAGCATTTTGAATTCTTAGAAATCCTTTAAAGTAAATAAATGAATTAAAGTTATATGTTCTATAACAAATAATAATTAAAATAAGGAAAATTGGAATTAAATAATCCAAGTTATTGGGTATTGACGGATAATAATCCGAGTTCCAATATTGGCCTACAATAATCCTAATTATTTGGGTCTTGGAATTCATTGGGCCGCCGTTAATTTTTCACTAACTCCGTTAGTTGTGTGCTGACGTGGCACATGCCACATCAGCAAGTATGATGCCACATCACCTGCCACGTCAGCAAAAATGATGCCACATCACCTGCCACGTCAGCAAGTACTAGCGGAGTTAGTGAAAAATTAACGGCGGCCCAATGAATTCCAAGACCCAAATAATTGGGATTATTGTAGGCCAATATTGAAACTCGGATTATTATCCGCCAATACCCAATAATTTGGTTTATTTAATTCCAATTTTCCTTAAAATAATAGTAAAATTTTAATAATTAATAAATCCTGAATGTATGATTTTATTTTCCAGGGTTACAATGTTTAATAAAGTTTATTAAAATGTCTCACCTGGTTCAAATTATTTAATCGCTCCTTAATTTATGGAACCGACTTGTTAGACGATTAAAAGCCATCATACTGCACAAGAAACGTAAAACATTACTATTTTAAGATAAATAAATAAATAAATAAATAAATAAATAAATAAATAAATAAATAAAATAGTTGAAGAAACTAAATAGTTACCCGGTTTGATTCTAGAACAAACGTCGGATCAGAAGAAGAATCGTCAATAAAATCATCACTGAAAATGAAGACTAAGTAGGACATCTTAACTGATAATATTTGTCTTTACAAGTTAGACATAGATGATACAACTGGAAATGGTTCGTATTCATACGAATGGATATTACAAAAAAAAATGAATGAGTATTCAACTATTTATAGGCCTCAAAAGGCGGCATATATAACTGGAGGGGCATTTAACAACATGATAAAAAAAAACATCAAAATGCGGCATATGTGACAAAATGCGGCATTTCAAAGCATCTTCGCCTTTAAAGTACGTTTGTGTTTGGAAGTAAAATGCCGCATTTCCTCCAAAATGCAGCGTTTTGTTTTTTTTGTCTTGATCTGAAATGCCGCACTTATTCATATATGCGGCATCTTGGGTGGTGCAAATAGACAAAAGGTGGTGTGGATAGTAGGTCCCATTTTAAATGGTAAATTTGTGTGTAACCTGTGTAGCACAACATTTTCTAGGTAGCTCAATGAACCAGTTGGTACTTCGATTTAGATGTCACCTTTATATGTTCCGAACATCATTTTAATACAAAACGCTAAAAATCAGTAATTTGCGAACAACATTATACGCTCCAAACCATGAAGTACCCAAGTTGAACAACGTAACATAGCATAAGGTAGTTTGGTTCAGCAACAACCTGATATCACAATAAAGAAGGTTATACAAATGACTAAGAACAATTTACGTCTAACCTATTATGGATATCATGATGTTGATACATTAACGAATAAGATGGTGTTCTTATATTTTAGCACCACCCTTAGTAAATGTTTAGGTATAGATATAGTCATGTCCTTTTTTTGCAATGCAAGTCTTTCTTGAACCTTATGGCTATCATAGTACTCTGTGTCGAATAAGAGATACAATGTCAAGTAAAAACCAATATTTATAACATAAGCTAAATAAATGTGATATCCCCTAATCTAATAAGTGAGTATTTTTGTCACATATCATTCTAAGGTTTAATGTTAGGCTCTTTTTCCCATCAAAATCTCTTAGGACCATTAATATTCTTCTATCTATTAAATAAATAATTATTAATTAAATTCTAATAAAAGAATAACTCGTTTTCTAATGTTGGAGTAGCCCACTTGGTAGAGGCTTTGTCTTCTTAGGTGGAGGTCCTGGGTTCAAACTCAGTGAGTGGTGTAAATATTAATTTGCCGTTCAAAAAAAAAAAGAATAACTTTTTTATCCACCATCCTCCCTTCCATCTATTAAGTAAATTAATTTTTAATCAAATCTTATCTTACTATTAGCTTCAATAATTTTTTATCCGTTCTTGCTCATTGCATATTCGTCATTATTCTTTTGATGTTTTGATGTTTAATCTTTCGGTAATTGACAATCAAAAGGAGCATGTCCATACATTTGATTATATTTCTTATTTAACATAGGCTTATGCTAAAGGCTAAAGCTTTTGTAACCTATTGTCCGAAACTTGAATTACCAATTGGAAATCCATGAACAAAAAGTAAACAAAATTTGAGATATAGCTACTCAATCAAAGGACTTACCACAAATAGTATATAAAAATAATGCATGCTCAAAAGGGTAAATGATTGATGATTTTTTATTGGAGACTAAAACAAGTGATCTGTAATGTCTCCTTCAAATCCAACATGCACCATTTCCGTGTGTGTAGTCGTTTGGATAAAAATAATGTTAGGCATCAATTAATTGTGGTGTCGTGGTGGTTGTTTCAAAATTTATGGTTAAACTTGTGGTGTTTATAATTCTCTTTTAAAAAAAATCTTAAAGATTTATGCACCATAGTCTAGGCATTTTCAACCTCAGTAACTAATATGCAACAAGCTTGCTAAGGATTTACATAATGTAAATTCTTTGGTAATAGAAAAATATGGAAAATTAATAATACATATAAAAAATATATTTTTTTTATTTATTTATTTTTTTTGAACAGCATAAAAAATATTTTTTGATATTGCAGAAAAACAAACAGTAACTAACCATTAACATTTCATTTATACATGCAAAGATAAAATGACAACAATTTATAGGCGCATGTGGAACATTGTTGTAATGCATTTTATACATGATATTCTAATGCATTTGATACATGAATGTGACACCCACTCCCAGACTTGGCACCAGGAGGGGTCACGCATCGAATTTCCTCATGAACACATGGTACAACAGAGATAACTAAGCATCGAAAATTAAAAACTTTTCATTTATATATATGCCAAGTACAAAAGTAAGGAAGATAACAACATTCTATAACAATTAGATCTTATCTATGTCTATGCCAGTCTACTATCGAGTCTTTCCTGATAGCTTGCCCACCTACTCTGCCCTCACCAGAACCCTTTCCTTGCAACCTTAAACATCGTCATCACCTAACATACATATGTTTTTAAAGGTCAGCTTACGCTGGTGAGTTCTACGTTTTTCAAAAAGCGTTACCTTTGTCTCGAAAGTTTATTCCAACGCTTGGGCCTAACGGCCCTTTTTTATCAAACATTTATCAAGTACAAAACATAGCAGCATTATACTGTAACTTTAAAACCATTATCCATTTATCAGGTATAAGCATTATACCAAAATATAACCATTAAACATTTATCGGGTGTAAGACATAACAGGGTTATACTAAAACATTTATCTAATTAATCATTTAACCATTTAACCATTTAACAATTTGTCCATTTAACCGTTTAACCGTTTAACCATTAAACCATTTAACATGTATAAGACATAATAATATTATACCACAACATAACATCTTAAATCATAGTAAAAACCATTCAGTACTCAAGTACTTTGGGTCTCCTAGACCCTCTCTTGTGCAAATAATCATTAGGTATAAAACATAAAGGAGTTATACGAAATATTATAAGCAGTCATTTATTTACTAAGCATTTTCTATTGGAACCACGTTAGTTCCTCAGGAAACCGTCGCCACCCGAATACCATTTCAAGATTAGAGCAACCGTCTCTACCCTGGAGAACCGTCATTCCCCGCTTTTAGTTGTACAACCACGATTTCCCTTTTCACTAGACAATATCTGCTTAGATTAAAACCTTTTCAACCTTTTAAACCTTTCAAAATTCCATTTAAATTAACCTTTGTATTTAGACTCATAACATTTTTAACACCAATCCATCACCGGTATATGGAATAAGCATTTTATAAAAATAATGTTATCGGTCTAGTTAAACTTCAGTGAAACCTATACTGGACTGAATCTATAACCTTTCCTATAGTATTACAGGTGTTTATATATATATATATATATATATATATATATATAGGAAGTACCGCATCGTATCCACCATACCTTAAATACAAACGGATATGGTATAGAATCATCCCAGTATAGATTACATCTTACAATCACAACAAGGCCAATAAGATTATATTTACCCGACACTTATTTATATACGCAAGCTTAGAACAAACCTTTACATTTTCCATTTCTCAAAACTTTATTTAAAAGTTTCATTCGTTATATTACCCGTTTATTTTAACCTTTCGAAAACAGTTTATAACAGGTAATCATCATTTATAACAGTTATAAGCCTTAAAACATTTCACATATGTGTATCGGCATAAAATATGTAAAAGGCAATTTAACACATTTCCTTAACATTTCCCATGTATACCATTCCTAAGGGAATTTAGCAATTTAATAGTTTAGGATATTCATCCGTAAATACTATAACAACCTTTTCACGTGTATTTCAAATCAACAGCCATTTAGCAGTTTAATACTATAAAACATTTCATCAATAATCATTTTCATAACATTTCAAGTATATGTCATTCAAAAACCTTTTAACAGTTCTAACACTTAAAGTAGGCAATATTTCAGTTATAAATAATCTGAATATATTTTCATAACATTTGTATGTATATCAACTCGAAAACATTTAAAACATTTAAGAGTGGGCTCATAGAACTCACCTTATTCTCTTAAGCAGTTAATTCAGGCAAAACCTCCGCTATGCCTTCCAATTAAACCTTTTTTTTTAACGGCGAAATAACAAAAACAACTTGCCGGTTAGAAAAACCTAACCGAACAAGAAAAACAAGGTTCAAACATACAATAAAGGATTATCTAGCCAATTGCTAGAGGACATACAAAAGGACTTATTTCTAATAGAGAGCCAGCTATAAGAGAACCGAACAACCGACTCAAACAAAAAATGATCTTTGAGATCATTATGATTAAACACAATATCATTGCGGGTCTTCCAAAGCACCCACCACGTGACGCAAAAAATACCGTCGATCATAGCTTTCCTTTTGGATGAAAAGTTGGCTGCGTCTAGTCTAGACATCATATCATTAGGAGTGCCCTGTAGGTCGAAGTGTATTCCCAGCCAGTTGCGAACGCGAAGCCACAGTGCAGAAGCCACAAAACATTCCCCAAAGATATGGTTTCTTTTTTCCAAATGGGCATCACAAAAAACACATCTAATATTCTCCACCGGAATGTCTTTTTCTATTAGTTTGTCTCTAGTAGGTAACCTGTCACGAATTAGTCTCCACATAAAAACGTTAACTTTTTTCGGGACATTTTTATTCCATCTAGTAACTATATCATTCCCGGGAAGGACTTTCTTTTCAATCTTCTTGCGAACGTGTTTGACCTCAAAATCCAAATTGCCATCAAGGTTCCAATCCCATCCATCTCTAATCGAGCTACCAACAAATGGTTGCAATAATAAACGAAGCTCATTGAATTGCATCTCTTCGACCCCCCCCCCCCCTAATCTCGCGTCTCCAATTCCAAATCCTAATATTACCCACAATTCTATCCGTAATTTTACACTCTTTATAATTCTCAAGAGCATAAAGCCTAGGGAACAAGGTGGATAACTGTTGAGACCCAAACCAAAGATCATCCCAAAAGCTAGTAGAATCTCCTAAACCAACCCTTCTAACAAAAGAATTCCTATTAATAATATCATCTTCATGAAGCTCACTAACACATCTTCTAATCCCGTTCCAAACACCTCCACCCCTAAAATTTGTGGAATCAAACCCCCCCCCCCCCGTCATCCCCGTAAATAGAATCAATAATCTTGACCCAAAGCTGATTTTTGTCTTTTAAGAAACGCCATTTCCATTTTAATAAGAGAGCCCTATTAAGCGCGTCCAAACTCCCAATACTTTACTTAACCCCCCTTTGTCTTTCCCTCCCAAAGCTTCCTCCCAGTTAACCCAATGTAAGTTCCTGTGACCGTCCCCCCCCCCCCCCACCCCAAAAAAAAACGAGCCCGAATATTTTCTAAAGACTTTTTAACAGTTCTGGGTAATCTAAAAATAGAAAGAAAATAAATAGGAAGCGCACCTAGAACCGAAGATATCAGCGTCAGCCGACCACCAAACGAGAGCAGATTAGTTTTCCAATTAGCAAGACGGTTTTTCAGTTTTTCCACAATCGGGTCCCAAGATTTGATCAGATTCATTCTTTCACCCACCGGGATACCCAAATATTTAAAAGGAAGTTTCCCCGCCCCGCATCCCGCAATCCCGGCTATCCTAGCCACCTCAGCCTCGCAAATGCCCACACCAAATACATTACACTTAGCAATATTCACCTTCAAGCCCGACACCGCGAAAAAATCTTTCAGAATTTTTTTAATGCAAGAGATATTACCATCCGACCAATCACCTAAAAAAATGACATCATCTGCATAAAAAAGGTGAGAGACACTAACTTTTTTATTGCCCACTATCGCAGCCTTGTAACACCCACTGTTAACCTCATTCTCTATCATGGCGTGAAGACCTTCCATAGCAATGATAAAGAGAAAAGGAGATAATGGATCTCCTTGACGGAGACCACTCTCGATAGGGAACTCTTTGGAAGGACTACCATTTATCAAAACAGACGACGTGGCGGAGATCAGACATGCACGAATAAGATTAATCCAATCAGCCCCAAAGCCCATCAACGACATTATTTTGAACAAAAAATCCCAGTTAAGAGAATCAAACGCCTTGGCAAAGTCAACTTTGAACATTAAAAGATTTTTCCGTTTAGAGTCATACCACTTCACAATTTCGTTGATCATCAACGAGCCATCCATAATCTGTTTGCCACCAATAAAAGCCGATTGAGTTGGGCTAATGAGAACGTCAATTACCTTAGCCATCCTGTTTGCCAAAATTTTTGCAAGGATCTTGTATTGGACGTTGATAAGACTGATCGGTCTAAAGTCAGAGATTAGAACCGGGTTCTCAACTTTAGGAATTAAGGTAATGAAAGAAGCATTACAACCTTTAGGAATAAACTTTTTCTCAAAAAAATACTTGACAAATTCCATGATATCCGGAAGCAAGATCGCCCAATGATGTTTCACAAACCCGAACGAGAACCCATCCGGTCCAGGAGCTTTAGAACTACCACAATTCCAGACCGCATCTCTAACTTCACCCAAGTCAGGCCTACGGATCAGACCTTGAATTGCCTCAGTTGGAACTTGCCGTAAGCTACTACAAATGTTAGGAAAAGTTGTGCCTACACCAACCTCGAGCCTAGCAAAACGCTTCTGGTGGTAATTAACAAAGACATCTTTTATTTCATTTGGAGAATCAATCCACGTGCCTTCCTGCTTAATACCCCGGATGGAAGCGAGACGTCTCCTTTTTTTCAAGTAAGCGTGGAAGAACTTAGAATTTTCGTCTCCCTCTAAGGACCATTTAGCTTTAATTTTTTGTGACATTTCTTTATTTTTTCTGAAGTCGATATCTTTAATGTCGCGCAGCAGTCCAGTTTTCACGACATTAAGCTCCTGAAGGTTAAATCCAAGCTCCATTTCATTTTCTATTCTCTCCAGTTCCAAACGAAGATGAGCATCAGTTTTTCTTTCCTCCTCAATCCTAGCCGAATTCCAAATTTTAAGACTAGATTTTATCCTCTTGAGCTTATCTCTAAATCTTATAAAAACATCTCTGTGACCCACATACATAGTGTCCTCCCAGGTATCTTTAACAACCTTCTCGTAGCCCGGTAACCCCATCCAAAAGTTAAAGAATTTAAAAGGGATCGGACCAAAATTTTGTTGATTGAGTTTTAAAATTATACGTTTATGATCCGACACCCTTTTGCTAATGACATACCTTAATAAATAAACATTGGACTTTATGATTATCTGTTTGGATGTTATGTTTTGAATTGTAACTTTGAATCATGACTTGCTTATACTTTATGCTATGTTTATGGAAATGGGTTTAATTAAGAATATCGCAACTCGAATTAGTGTTGTGTGCATCTGGATAATCTTCGCGCCCCGACATATTCCGCCGTCGGTTGGGGTGTGACAATCCCTTGCTTGGAAGAAGGTATAAATCTAAACACCCTATGGTTGTTTTAGTTTTGATAGAATGCATACATATTTGGATCCTTGGTTCTTGGGTCTTATAATCAAGTGTTAAAATCGGTTTTAACATCAACTAATCAAAATATACATCAAATAATCAAACTATGGTTTTGATTTTCCGCTGCGTTTTACATTTTAAGGAGTTAAAATGGCTTTGATAAAGTTCTTAAAACCCAACAGTTTGGACATCCGGTGCACAACCTCATTTAATGTTTTGCATCTCTTGAGTGTAAACACTACTGCTGCAAATTCCTTTTCCACTAGGCCTAATCGGTAATGATTGTACCTAGGGGTGTTCAAAAATATCCGAATCCGAATCCGAATCTAAAATATCCGAAATATCCGAAGTTAAAATATCCGAAAATTCGGATATCCGAATTTTCGGATATCCGAAATTCGGATATCCGAATTTTCGGATTCGGATTCGGATATTGATTTTGAACATTTTTGGATATTCGGATATCCGAAAAATATCCGAAATATATATTTTTTAAAATATTAAATTATATATATTATTTAGTTTAACATACTTTAACTTAATAAACCATAAATCTAAAGTTCTAAACTCCGATGTTCACTCTCTTTGCCTCTTTGGAACCCGTCGTCCTCCAAATCTCTACCCTCACTAGCTCATTGTCTTATACCGCCGATTTGTAGTTTGCCATCGAGCTTGTTGCATACGGATTCGAGCTTTAAAATCGAGACATTTTCTATTTTTTGTTGGTGTTTGACTATTTAATGTACTTGTATTAGACTATTTGCTCATTTGGATGTTAATCACTAGTAATTTTAGAGATTGAATGTATTCTTTTTTTTACTTTTTTTTTTGTTTTGAAAATTCGGATATCCAATTCACTATCCGAATCCGTATCCGAAATTTCGGATATCCGAAATTCGGATATCCAAAATTTCGAATACGGATTCGGATATTGAAAATCAACTATCCGAAATTTCGGATATCCGAAATTTCGGATATCCGGTTTTGAACACCCCTAATTGTACCGACGAGTAAGTTAATTTGTCCACTACTTCCTTTCATGTCTGCTACTGGTTAGGATTCCAAAAGGACTTGACATCTTCTTAGTCAACCTAATGGCGTTACGATCCTTGGAAAGTCTTGGCGACTTCCGACGTATTACTGCTTCTGTTTCGAATGAATCTACTAGGGTAATTCTCACGTTTGATCATATGAACTTCCTTTTCGCCAATCTACACACTCAGAATCGTACATATAGCATCCTTCTGATCTATAGCATTTTCTTCTAATGCCTCGTGCATTCTTCTCCACTCCTTGAGAACTTTAGAATGTCATTTATCAGCATGCTTAGCCGTGAGATTTCTGGGTTGTAGGGGCGTTTGTCTTTCCAGTTATCACTACTAATAGCTCGTAATTATCGTTTTGCTTCCGAAAAGCCATCCTCTTTATAGTCTCGCTTTTTATCCTTTAGTTGGCGCTAATCTGACCTTAGATCATCCTTGGGGAATCGTCTTGCTCCTTGTAGCTAGTTGGATGATTTGCTGATCCTTGGCAAAGGATATCTGCTTCTCACCGACAACTTCTTTATCTTCTTGCAGTCTACGCATATCCTTGGCTTCCGTCCTTCTTTTTGAAAATGCTGGAGTATCCTAAGGCGAGGTACTTAACCTAAAGAAATTTCCTTGCTTCAAAGGGAGATAATTGGGATGGTGCTTTTACTTCTGGTGTTGCTTCTGGCGTCGAGTTGATTTTGAAACTCCATTACTTCATCAGATGAGCTGCTCCTTGGATTCTCTGAATAATTTGTTCGGAAATTGAGTCACTGGTACGTTCCTCAGCTTCTTGGTTTCACTTCCGAGTCAATGGAATACGTTGAGTATGACTTACCTCTTGACCCATGAATTTCCATGTCTTGATTACATAAGTAATATTTACTGCTGAGCCATCACGATCTTTGCATACGAAGTTGAGCCTTCCTTCGGTTACAGATGATTTGCGCGTAGCATCCCGTGAGTTAGTTCATTCTCATCTCAACGTTTTCAAAATTTCCTAAAGTTATTGTGAATAACCTAACAGGTAATTTACGCAATCCCTAAGGCCATTTCAGTCTAAAAGGGTCTCCTTGTTCTAAACGTAAGCAAACACATATTACCTACGTAACATAATATTGGAGTCTTAATAAGACATACGTGGGCACGTTATCGATGTACGCATACCTGAAACTACATTGGTTGTAACCTCAGGTTCTGTGATACTAAGAGTCATGACTCCATTCTCTAGAGCTTCGAATGCTCCATCGGCTTCGGTGTTTTTATAACACGTGTGACAATTGGGCTTGTTCACATCTCTTTTCATCTTCAGCAGTTCCTGAGCTTTCATCCTCCTAGGACAGTCCGCTCTGTTGTGTCCTAAATTCCTGTATTCGAAACATTTCTTCAGCTCCGCACACATGTAGAAGAAGTGATCGTCCTGGCCATAATCGTAACAATGGTTTGATCTCCACATGAAATCCTTATGATGACGTTTCTTGCACATCTGGCATATCAGATTTCTTTCTTCAGAAGCTTCCTTAGCCTTCTTGTGGCATCTGTTGTCATTGTCTTCAAGATTTTCTTCAACCTCGGACCGCTTCCGTTTTCCGTTCATCGAGAATCTATTTCTACTAGAAGCTTCTTCGGAACAAGCTCCACTCGTGGCAGCTTCATTAGACATTCTTTTTGTCAAAATCTCCGGAAGTTGATTAGCAATCGATATCAACGTAACCTTCAATGCCTCAACCACTATTTCTAATATGGCAGCTTTCATTTCTTCGCTAAAGGTACTCGTCTTTACATTTTTTACTGACATCGGATTTTGTATCGGATGTTCTATATGCATTCCTAACATAACTATGATCTCTATTCATCTTCTGATCCTGTGATCAAAATAGCCTGACACTTTAGAACTCATGTGACGTGAAGTCTCCAAATTTTGAATTCATGATAATTAGATAAGTACAAGCGCTATACAATTATATAATTATGATGCGTTCAAAACCCAGTTACTCTCATCACAATCATCCTTAATGTTGGTACATGGTTCCTGGTCGTCATGTGAAGTATCAAATATAAGACAAAGTGATGCAAGTTTGTGCTGAGTCGAACTGTAGGCGAACTCCAGTTCGGACTCACACGAACCTGGTCCGAACTTGAGTTCGGCTGATCGGGTTTTTGCATGGAATATTCATTCTATAAATAGCATGTCTTGTATTGAGATTATGACTTCTTGGTTAAATCTTCTATGTGTGTTTCAGGGTAATCTCTTTGTGGTTAATACAAAAGCCTTTGTATTTACTCCTTGTGTTTCTTGTTTAATAGAGATTTTGATACGATTGAGTAGACGATCTACCGTTCACGCACTTTTACTTAATGTCCATACTTATCCTTTCATTCCTTACCGATAATTCTAAAAAAACGGTCCTTTAAACTGCCTTTCTCTAGACATTCTTACAAGTTACTGACCACGTATCTTACTATCAGTCGACCTACCCTGCACTCGGCCACACAACAGTTAAAACCTATAAAATGTTCATTTGGGTAATACCAAATTGCACTAGCTAATTGCAATCAGGAATTCTCTGTACCTATGTTCCTTGTGCAAGATCTTTTCTATGGGCATAACTATCTTGATTGGCATTAACATTCCCTATCTTACCTTACTTTTTCTACCCAGAGTCCTAGTTTAAGTCTAGATATCGTGCTAGTATCTAAATCTCTAACTAAGGCTCTAATACCAACTTGTGACGCCCACTCCCAGACTTGTCACCAGGAGGGGTTACGCATCGGATTTACTCATGAACACATGGTACAACAGAGATAACTAACCAGCGGAAATTAAAAACTTTTCATTTATATATATGCCAAGTACAACAGTAAGGAAGATAACAACATTTTATAACAATTATATCTTATCTATGTCTATGCCAGTCTACTACCGTGTCTTTCCTGATAGCTTGCCCACCTATTATGCCCTCACCAGAACCCTTTCCTTGCTACCTTAAACATCGTCATCACCTGACATACATATGTTTTTAAAGGTCAGCTTACGCTGGTGAGTTCTACGTTTCTCAAAAAGTGTTACCTTTGCCTCGAAAGTTTATTCCAACGCTTGGGCCTAACAGCCCCCTTTTATCAAAGATTTATCCACTATAAAACATAACAAAACTATACTGTAACTTTAAAACCATTATCCTTAAAACATTTATCAGGTATTAGCATTATACCAAAATATAACCATTAAACATTTATCGGGTATAAGAAAAAACAGGGTCATACCAAATCTGTAAAAGGCAATTTAACACATTTCCTTAACATTTCCCATGTATACCATTCCTAAGGGAATTTAGCAATTTAACAGTTTAGGATATTTCATCCGTAAATACTATCACAACCCTTTCACGTGTATTTCAAATCAACCGCCATTTAGCAGTTTAATACTATAAACATTTCATCAATAATCATTTTCTTAACATTTCAAGTATATGTCATTCAAAAACCTTTTAATAGTTCTAACTCTTAAAATAGGCAATATTTCAGTTACAAATAATCTGAATATATTTTGATACTATTTGTATGTATATCAACCCGAAAACATTTAAAACATTTAAGAGTGGGCTCATAGAACTCACCTTATTCTCTTAAGCAGTTAATTCAGGCAAAACCTCCGCTATGCCTTCCAATTAAACCTAATCGCGTATTGTATGGCGTTAACGGAAGGTTTAATATAATAAACACTTCCTATGTTTACTTTAACATCTTATTATCTTAATAATATTCGATTATTAA
>JBCNJP010000027.1:49629996-49658829 GCA_039602395.1 Deinandra increscens subsp. villosa | reverse complement strand
TTTATTCCTTTTAAAATGTCAAAATAACCAAAATGCCCTTTAGGCAGTTATCCTTTTCTTTTAATGATAATACGAAGACGCGCATTCCTATATGTATATGCTCACTCCGGGATCGCCCAGTGAGGTATTCCAGGTCCCAGTTGGGATTTATGCAACACCTCCGCTTTGTCAGAAACCCTGGTGTACAGACGCTTACCCTTCCTGTCCGCACGAACTTCTAAATATCCGATTAACTCGGTATCTTTAATATTTTATCATTTATCCATTTTAACTTCATATATACTTATTATATATGTAAACATGGTATTATACCATAAATAAAGTCCCCATACCCTCCGAATTATTTTATATTAACTAATCTTATTTTGAAACCCTAATTTCCCGTTTTTCTCATTTCTTTATCAAAGCTCATTTTTTATTTGAAACCAACTTATGGTATTATCCATTATAACATTTTATAATATACTTTAAAATATCAAAGCTTAATTCAATACCGTTTACTCGATTTGGGCAGAACAACATTACGAAAACCCTAATTTTGACCCATTAACAAAACCTTTATCAAACCTTTTCCAATTGTGAAATAAACTTAGAGCTTTCTTAAAAAAACATTATTTTAGGGTTACGTACAAAAATTCAGACCCTAATTCCAATCTGATTACCTAATTTTAGCAAAACAAGCTCAAGAACCCTAATTTTTTACATAATTTTAGAAATCATACTTAGACATAAAATTAACAAAAAATGAGATAATTTATTGTTAAGCATACCTAATGAAGCATATCTGTAGAATTTGCGCCTCTAACTCCAAACGAATTGTGCGAATTTAGTAGAAGAAGGTCTCGGTTCATAAGAGGGTTTTCAAGTGGAAATTTCGTGAATTGGTGAAGATTTCGATGAATTGGATCCGCTATTTATAGCTATTAGAGGTGCAGAAGGTTGGGGCAAGTGTCTATGGTGACTAATCAAGAAAAACGACGCGTTATGGCCAACAATTCGGATAAAACGTTAAGAACAAGTTCAAAACGTGGCTGAACTAGCGACCTGTATTTTTTTCTACGTTCAGTTCTCCCTCGCGTATTGCGTAGGATTATGGGGACTCATGCGCGATACGCCTAGCACCATATTTCCGGCCAGATTTGGCTTGTTGTCATTTTTAGTCCCTTAACTCTATTTAATTGCACATTTAGCCCCTGAACTTGTACCCTTTTATTATTTTATGTACTAAAACATTATGGGACATATATCTAATACTTTTAGGGCTCGGATTACGTTCGATAATGTTTATATAAATACGTATATATTTATATATATTCTTACATATATTCCATTAACTTACGTTTTAGCCCTTCTACTTTCATATACTTATTATTTTATGTTCCAACTCATCTTAGAATATATTTCTAATACTTTCTAACCCTCGGAACGTGTATAATAAATATAAATACGTTTAATATGGTATACGTTACGTATTTATTTATTTTTAACAATTCGTTGATTTGTTCTTATTTAGTTTTCTCATGTTTAATTATTCTAACACGTATTCCCACGTATATATTCATTAAATGAATATTTTACATGAATATAAGTTATTAGGATATATATGTATATACTTACACATATATCTAAACATAACGCAATCGCGTAAAGGTATTTTCCTCTGGTTATCATTTATTTCTATCATATCTACTTCTAAACACGTATTTCATTTAGATATCATATATCAATTATCATGGTTGTAAAACACGTATTTATTTCATTTCAGCAATCAACACGTGTATTATTCATATAACCCTACCTTTTATCAATTCATTACTCGTTAACGGGTAAACATGCATTTTTCATATGTTTATCATGTTTAGCTATGTATCTATAAAACATAAACACATATAGCATTTGCAAATCGTTACCTTTTACCCATTTACCAACCCATAAACCATATCAATATACGTTTTAGCTACTTAACACATATAGCACACGTATATAACTTAGGTCATAAAATTTTGGGGTGTCGCAACTCTACCCCCCCCCCCCCCCTTAAATAAGGTTTCGTCCTCAAAACCGGCTCAGACTGTGATTTAACTCATAATGAGATCTTTACCTTTTCACCTTTCTTTCCCTGGATTAATCCGGGACCTTTTCTCATGCATTTAATGCATCCTTATCATACGAACCACCTGGTTCCCAGACTATGATTTTAACATCGCAACAGCTTTTTATGACAATCTACCATTTATCCATATTACCTATAAGGTCATACTTCAACTATTCTATCCACGGAATTTTGTTCCACGTTAAAATGTGGACCGTATAATTTCTATAAAAGATACTAATTCTTTTTAGGCAAAAATTTCTAACGAACAATCTAAATGACGTTTTGGGAGAATACATCTCTCAAAATAAAGGAACTCTTCCTTTAATCAATCTCATATTATCTAGGTGGTGTCATAACTCCTAGCTATATATATAGGGTAGCTTGATTATGAACTTCACTAAGATATACTTCGAAATTCCCCAAGTTTGAAATTTATCGTGAAGCTTCTGCTACTCGAATTTAACCTTCTGTGTACGTTAAACATTTATCCTCCTGCTGCAAGATTTGAACTTTACTTCTGGACATCAATGGTCCCTCACTTGCTCATTTAGTAAGTGATACATATTCATGAATGCTACTGATTCGTTTTCCACAAGGGCCCGTAATACCTCCTGCACGAGACTAATCCTAGTGCCACTTCTGGTTGTATCTCAGGTGTATATATAAGATGTACTGACGGCGTATCCACCACACCTTTGGTACAACTAGAGGCGTACTATTACCAGTCTAGTGTAGGATGACATTACTATTCTAACCACAACAATATCAATATAATTCATGACTATTCATTACTTACTTAAGATAACTAGTTTGTGTTGGACTCGGTCTGCCCAAGACACATACTAGATTGATGTGGCTAGTACGTTATGATCCAAGACGGGTCATACCCAATAACGAGCTAGACAAACACCCAATGGATATTTATTTAGATATGATCAATTAAATAAATATCACTTATAGAAGATAATTAGAAATCGGTTTCGAATTAATCGAACTTGTGTTAAATCATATGGATGATTTAAATTAGAGAAGTATGGCAACAATATTATTTAATTGGTTAAATAAATTGTTACATAAAACATATTTATATGTTACACCATGTTTGTACATGTAACATGTTACATGGGTCAAGTGAAGCATGACCAAATGAATGTGGACAAGGAAATGGACTAGATGCATGGGAGGGAACTTCAAAAGGTTTGAAAACCTTTTCCCCCTCTCTCTCTCTCCTCTTGCACGTTCACCCACCTCCCATTAAGAGGGTGGTTGTGCTTTTTATTTAAACAAGGCATGCAACCTTGTTTAATACACTAGTCCATTGATTACTTGCTTTCTCTACACACTTCTCTCTCTCTCTCTCTCAAAAGCAATAAAATATTCTTGCTCCCAAAATCTGAAAATTAGTTCTAAGATCTTGTTGTATTCGGATTCAACAAGTGGGAGGAAAGAGTTGGTCTTCAAGAAATCCTAGCAACAAAGGTTGCTTGTTGCTTGAGCTCGTGGGTATCACAACCTTGAGGTTTCTCCTTTGAAGCTTGCCTTTCAACCTCATCATCTTCTTCTCAATCTGTAACATTTCGGGTTTTCCGATTTGTCAGATCTGACCTGAATTCATGTAATCAATACCGTGATCGATAATAAATGAAGAGTTATGTTCTCTATGATGTTTTATACCTCCTTTGATGTGATTTGATTCGTTATTATGATTATTGAGTTGATTTGTTCTTATTTCGGATTTTACGCGAACACGTCACTAATAACGTTTAACCGGGAATTCAAGCAATCCGAGCATGTATGAGACTTGTATGTGATACTAGTTAAGCATAAAAGTGAATACAAGCAAGGACGTGTAAGGATTTGAGGTTTATAACGAAAACGGTGAACGTTCGGTAAATCCCGCGCGATTTCGATTACAACCGGGAGATCACGTTTTTGAGTATCGTATATCATATTTGTCATATTTATGAGTCTTATGGTCACTTATGATCACACATGATGTCCTGAGTCATCACACACTTAATCGAGTCACAAATCGTAGGTGAATTGCTTAAAAGTGATACGTACGGCAAAACCGACCAAAATTGCATGTTTTGACCTAATTTGTGTATACATTAGTGATACGTGGCATATTTGTTATCATTTTGAGTGGATCTAAGGTGATGAACATGATGGGACCATTATTTGGGGGATTTGGGAGAAAACGGGACTTGAAAACACCTAAAAACGAAGAACCGAGCACCCGAAACAGCAAATTAGCAAGTTGGTTGTCCGGGGAGGCTCCAGGCGCATCGCCTGGAGCTCCTATGGGTATTAGGCAATACGCCTAGTGCCTGTGTTCCAGCAAAACCCTAGTTAATTCCTTATATAAGCATCATTAGCCACCATGCTCTCCACTTTCAGCCCCCATCAACTCCTAAACGTCCCAAAACCCCTGGAAATCCTCTAAACAAGCCCTAATACCATATTTGAAGATTGAAGCTTGAAGATTGAAGCTTGGATCCTCCCTCTCCACCCCTTTTCTTCATCTTTTCGGTTTACCGGTAAGTGTTGATCCTCAACCCGATTAATCAAGATCTAACCTTTATGACTTCCCAAGGCTAGATCTATGTTCTAAATCATCCCTTCATCTAGATCTATTATTTTTTCTTGGTCCAATATTGCAACTTTATTATGTTTTTGGCCTAGATCTATAATTATGCATGTTCTTAGGGTATAGATCTAGGGTTTTATGCATCAAGACTCGATTTTTATGTTGGTAATTGACTAGATCTGATCTTGCATGCTATTATGTACTAAAATCTATGTCATATGTCATCAAGGTTGCACCTTTATGTTAGATCTAGGATAGATCTATGTACTACATGTGATTTTGGGCTAGATCTAGGGATTTCCTCATCAAGACTCCATTTTTATATTTCAAATGAACTTGATTTACCTCATGAATGATGTTTAGGACCAGATCTATGTGATATTATCATCAAAGTTGGGTTTTTACATGGTAAAATAACTAGATCTCAACATGTGTGTCATCTAGGGTTAGAAATGTGTGTCATAAATCTCAAGATGACATTTTTACTACCTAAGATGTTTAGATCTATGATTTTCTTGGCATGTGAAGTTAGATCTGTATGTAAGGCCATTAAATCATGAACTTTTATGTGTTTAAATGATAGATCTACCCATGAATGCTTAATAGGATTTGTTTTGTAACCGAAAGTTGGTTTTTCATGCTAGATTTGACTAGATCCATGCTAGACTTGGCTAGGTTCATGCTAGATTTAAGTAGATCTATAAATTCTATAATGAATTATGTCAAATCTGGTCTTGTATGATAAACTTGTCAATTACCTTGAATTGTTACCATGAAAATTGATTTTGTTGACTTTTGTTCACCTAGTTTGACTCCCATGATAGTTTGCTAGATTAGGACCATTCAACCTTACTTAGGGCATGGAATTGAACCCAAACTAAGCCCGTACGATATCACTTGAGTAAAACACCAATGAGTCGTGTCTTAGTTGTGTCATGTCGTGTCGGTTTAAGTCACGGATATCACTTTACTTATTTATCTATTTATTTTTGGCTCGATCTCGGTCAATCGTCAAGGTGATCTCCGGACGTGATTTTCACGCATCGCTATCGCTTATCTTTCTTCTCGTTTCACCCGTGAGGTGAGTATTCATAGCCCCTTTTTACTTTATTGTTTTGGGGTGCAACATGTGATGTATCAAACTCTTACTCGATAAATCTTTACTCAAACTCTATGCGATTCTGTGCTCGTATTGTATGATCTTATGTGTTAGACTTGTGTGTTATATGTGGATTGTGCTCATACTCATACTCATACTCATACTCTACGCATGTTATTAACACTAAAAATGTCGGGGTTACGGTGATAGATCTATTGGCTTGACAAGCCCACTTGGCCTGCCTTGGCTTGGGCGCCTTGTGATTGGAAACCTTAATGTCAGGGTTTGATTACGCTCTTATTTGATATAAACATTACTCGTTTATCGCATGTGGACTTACATTACTCACGAATTGCACTACATATTAATCATACACTATTGATAAACCTATGCTTACTCACCAACTCTTGTAGTTGACCTTTATGTTAAACATGTTTCAGGTGCTGCTGTTTGATTCTATCTTTTCCGCTATCATAGGGTTGCATGGGACTTAGACGACCTTAATAAATAAAGATTGGACTTTATGATTATCAGTTTGGATGTTATGTTTTGAATTGTAACTTTGAATCATGACTTGCTTATACTTTATGCTATGTTTATGGAAATGGGTTTAATTAAGAATATCGCAACTCGAATTAGTGTTGTGTGCATCTGGACAATCTTCGCACCCCGACATATTCCACTGTCGGTTGGGGTGTGACAGATTGGTATCAGAGCCATGGCTATAGGGATCTAGGTTATTAGAACTGGTTTGACCTAGACTATTGTCTTAGGTGTCCTGCATGAGTGCCTCATGCACAATGTGCCTATATGCTTTAATTGTCCATTTCTTCTTGATTATGCCCATTTTAACTCTTGTCACAATCTATGATGGTCGACACACACTCATACACGCATCACAAAGGCTTCCTAGCCTCTTCCTTAGAAAATGGTGCCTTACGTACCATTTAGGAAAAATGTGAATTTCTTGATTTTCAACTCTCGTCGGAACTAGGGTTTTAGTGGTAGACATGTAGTAACTGGAAGGGTGAAAGCACCGGTAGTCGGGGTCTCTGTCAAGAAAAGCGTTGCATATAAGCCCTATCAACCGTTGGGCCCGGACGCTCACCTGGGATGCCCCGATGAGAGTGCTGAAACCTATTAGGCCAAAGCATGTCTCTACCACTAGGATCTTAGTCTGATTAGTCACAGTTGTAGCCTCTCAATCAGGAGGTGAGAACCACTCCGATACGATTTATCTCAATTACTTAATTTTGTGGTTTCGCGCGGTTATGTTTAAAATGATTTTTTTTTTGGAACTCTGTTGATTCGAGTCACACGACACAATTCGCTAACACGCACACATACACATATGTATATACACCTATTTGTGTTCAAAACAACATGAACTCTAAATTTGTTTATCGATCACGTCATTTTCTAATCCCTAATCCTTGTTTCTTACATCTCAGAATGTCGATCCATTTCAAAGGGCGTCGTAAGGGCGATAGCGGCCGGAAAATGGCCTCGGTTATCGCAAAACAAATGGCCGAGGTCCTCCCAAACATTGTGGTCCAAATCCAGCAGGGTCTGAACGCTAACCCTGCCAATGCTACTGTTGTTGCTTCTGCTTGTACCTTCAAGCACTTTAACTCGTGTAACCCTCCAAAATTCAAGGGTACTGAGGGCCCCATCGGGTTGCTCTAATGGTTTGAGGGAATGGAGAACACTTTCATTAACAGTGATTGTCCCGATGAGCTGAAAGTCACTCGTGCCACCAGCACTCTGATTGAAAAGGCCCTTACCTGGTGGAACGGGGAAAAGAGGATCCGTGGGCCTGATGATGCCCTAGCTTTGACTTGGGACGAACTCAAGGAAATCATGAGGGAAAAACACTGTCCTCGCAGCGAACTGAAGAAACTTGAGGATGAGTTCCGAGCACTGAAGCAATACAGTGGAGAAAATCAGGAGTATACAGACCGCTTCTATGAGCTGAAAATCTTGGTGCCTGATATCGTCACTCCTGAAATCCGGGCTATCGAAGCCTATGCTGGGGGACTACCTGAGCAAATACAGGATTCTATCTGGACTAGCAATCCTGTGACTCTTGATAGCGTTGTCCGTCTTGCTGCTCGCTTGACCGATAATCATGTCAAAGCGGGTAATCTAAAAAGGAGGAGTTCTAAGAAAGAGTCGGGTACTGAAATGGCCGATCGTGTGGCCGAAAAGGAGTCCAAAGTTGAGTCCTTTGCGGGGAAATTTAACAAGAAGAAGTGAAAGGGCCGAAATTTTGCTGTTACTGCTACTCCTGCAGCACCCGTTGCACCTACACCGCCCGCAAAGAAGGCCTACACTAGGCCCCATCTTCTGTGCAATCGGTGTAACCGTCACCACCCCACTGTTGTTCCTTGCTGGCAGTGCAATAACTGTGGACGTCTTGGGCATCTTATGAACACCTGTCGCCAGCCGATCTGAGCACAACCCATAGCTCAGCATCCTGCCCAGCCTCTGATTGCCCAGTCTCCCATTGTTCAGGTTCAGGTTAGGGCTTGCTACAATTGTGGGTCCACTACCCACCTTCGCAATGCATGCCCAGCCCTTGCTATGGTGCCTCAGCCTGCCGCTAATGCTGCTCGAGGTGCCCCTGCTCGTGCCTTTAACATCAATGCAAATCAGGTTCGAGTTTGATTTACTCCTATCTCATTGATCTCTATCATTTGTTACCATTAACACTAACATGGTTGGTCAATGCTAATCAGGCTCAGGCAAACCAGGAAGTGGTCAATGGTACGTTCCTTATCAATAATCGTTATGCATCTATATTGTTTGATTCTGGTGCGGACCGTAGTTTTGTGTCATTAGAGTTTGAGCCCGTACTTGCTTCTCCCCGTATTATGCTTGATTCTTCATTGTCTGTTGAAATTGCGGACGGTAAACAAGTTGATCTCGATTCGGTGATTCGCGACTGCAAGTTAGACTTCAAGGGTCATATTTTTCCTATCGATCTCATTCATATGCCTCTCAGAAGCTTTGATGTCATCATTGGTATGGATTGGTTATCTAAAAATCGTGTCGAGCTCGTCTGTTTCGATAAGATCATTCGCATTCCCAGTCCGGATGGTCAGTTTTTGTTGATCCATGGCGATAAACCATCTAGTGGGCTTAAGCTAATGTCATGCACTAAAGCCCATAAGTACTTACGCAAGGACTATCCGGCATTCCTGGCACATATTATGGAGGTTCGAGATAAAGAAATGGGAATTGAAGACATCCCGGCCGTGCGAGACTTTCCTGAAGTGTTTCCCGATGATATAGCGGGTCTTCCTCCCGTTCGCCAAGTGGACTTCCGTATTGATCTTGTTCTGGGTGCCACTCCTGTTGCGAAGTCACCCTATCGCCTTGCACCCTCGGAAATGCAAGAGTTGGCCAAACAACTCCAAGAGCTTTCCGACAAAGGGTTCATTCGTCCGAGTTCATCTCCTTGGGGAGCACCTATACTGTTTGTTAAGAAAAAGGATGGCTCCCTTCGCATGTGTATTGATTATCGTGAGCTCAATAAGCTCACGATCAAGAATCGTTATCCTCTGCCTCGTATTGATGACCTCTTCGATCAGCTTCAGGGTGCTTCTTGTTTTTCAAAGATCGATCTTTGTTCCGGGTATCATCAGCTTCGGGTCGCGGAGGAGGATGTTCATAAAACCGCTTTCCGCACCCGTTATGGTCATATTGAGTTCACCATGATGCCCTTCGGTTTGACAAACGCTCCTGCTATATTCATGACCTCATGAATCGCGTTTGCAAACCCTATCTTGACAAATTTGTGATTGTATTCATTGATGATATTCTAATTTACTCCAAGTCAAAGGAAAGCATGGAACCCACTTACGTCTTATGCTGGAGCTTCTGAAGAAGGAACAACTTTACGCCAAATTCTCTAAATGTGAATCTTGGCTAAACGAGGTTCAATTTTTGGGTCACATCATTAACGATAAGGGCATCCACGTTGATCATGCTAAGATCGAGGCCGTTAAGAGTTTGTGTACTCCTACATCACCAACTGAAGTCCGCTCGTTTCTTGGATTAGCGGGCTATTATCGGCGCTTCATTGCTAATTTCTCTCGCATAGTCGTGCCTCTTACTGCTTTGACTCAGAAAAGCCAACCATTCGAGTGGGGTCCTGCTCAGGAAAACGCTTTTCAGAAACTTAAGCAAATGTTGTGTGAGGCTCCTATACTTACACTTCCTGATGGGATGGATGATTTTGTGGTTTATTGCGACGCATCTCATCAAGGCCTTGGTTGTGTCCTCATGCAACGGGGAAAAGTAATCGCATACGGATCAAGGCAACTTAAGATGCACGAAAAGAACTACACGACGCATGACCTTGAGCTTGGTGCGGTCGTGTTCGCTCTTAAAATTTGGAGGCATTACCTTTACGGTACCGAGTGTGTGGTTTATACCGACCACAAAAGCCTCCAACATATCTTCGATCAAAGGGATCTCAACATGCGCCAACGTCGATGGATCGAACTCTTAAATGACTACGACTACGAGATTCGTTATCATCCTGGGAAGGCGAATGTGGTGGCCGATGCCTTAAGTCGAAAAGAGCATCTCAAGTTGGTTCTATTCCAGAGTTCCCATCATATGACCAATCTCAAGGCTCACATTCTGGCAGCTCAGTGTGCATCTGTTGATGAGGGCAATTTGCATAACGAATTATCTTGTGGTGCTGAGCTTCAATTTGAGACCAAGCCTGATGGTCTTCTATATTTCTTGGATCATCTCTGGATTCCCGATCGAGACGATCTTCGGACGATTATCATGAACGAGGCACATAAGTCTCGTTATTCCATTCATCCTGGATCTGATAAGATGTATCTTGACCTACGCAAGCTCTATTGGTGGCCCGGTATGCAGAAAGACATAGCGCTTTATGTGGCAAAGTGCCTTACTTGTTCCAAAGTTAAGGCCGAGCACCAGCGACCTGCCGGTCTACTTGAGCAGCCTTTGATTCCCGTGTGGAAGTGGGAGAACATCGCAATGGACTTCATTACAAAACTTCCGCGAACTTCTAGGGGATGTGATACTATATGGGTTATCGTTGATAGATTAACCAAATCTGCTCATTTCCTCCCGATCATGGAGACCGATGGAGCCCCGATATTGGCTAAAATCTTCCTTAAGGATATTGTGTGTCGCCATGGCACTCCTTTGAGCATTATCTCTGATCGCGATAGTTGTTTTATGTCGCATTTCTGGCAGTCCCTCCATGCTTCCTTAGGGACTCAGCTAGATTACAGCACGGCATACCATCCTCAGACTGATGGTCAATCCGAGCGCACCATTCAGACTCTTGAGGACATGCTTCGGGCATGTGTCATTGATTATGGTGGAAGTCGGAGTTCATTTTTGCCCTTGATCGAGTTCTCCTATAATAATAGTTATCACTCTAGCATCGGAATGGCTCCATTCGAGGCTTTATATGGTCGCAAATGTCGTTCCCCTATTTGTTGGTCTGAAGTCGGTGAATCTCAAATCACCGGTCCTGAGTTGATTCAGGAAACGACCGATAAAATCTCTCAGATCCGTGATCATCTTCTTGCTGCTAGAAGTCGTCAGAAAAGTTATGCTGATAAACGGCGTAGACCCCTTGAGTTTGAAAAGGGAGACCTTGTCCTCCTAAAGGTATCTCCCTGGAAAGGCGTCTTCAGATTTGGTAAAAAGGGGAAACTAGTACCTCGCTTTGTCGGTCCGTTCAAAATTCTTGAGAAGGTCGGTAAGATGGCCTATGTGCTTGATCTTCCTCCTAAGCTAGCCAATGTCCACCCTACATTCCATGTTTCGAACCTTCGCAAATGCTTGGCTTAGAGAATCTTCAAGTTCCACTTGAGGATATTCGGATTGACGAGTCTCTGCATTTTGTTGAGAGACCCGTTGAGATCATGGACCGTGAAATCAAGAAGCTCAAGCGCAGCCGAATTCCAATCGTTGAGGTTCGTTGGGAGTCCAAGTGTAGACCTGAGTTCACTTGGGAGCGCGAAGACCAAATGAAGGCCAAATATCCCCAGTTGTTTGCTTAGTTTGTTTCTCTTATGTTGTTCCTTAATTTCGGGACGAAATTTCCAAAAGTAGGGGAGACTGTAACATTTCGGGTTTTCCGAATTGTCAGATCCAACCCGAATTCATGTAATCAATACCGTGATCGATAATAAATGAAGAGTTATGTTCTCTATGATGTTTTACACCTCCTTTGATGTGATTTGATTCGTTATTATGATTATTGAGTTAATTTGTTCTTATTTCGGATTTTACGCAAACACGTCACTAATAACGTTTAACCGGGAATTCAAGCAATCTGAGCATGTACGAGACTTGTATGTGATACTAGTTAAGCATACAAGTGAATACAAGCAAGGACGTGCAAGGATTTGAGGTTTATAACGAAAACGGTGAACGTTCGGTAAATCCCGCGCGATTTCGATTACAATCGGGAGATCACGTTTTTGAGTATCGTATATCAAATTTATCATATTTATGAGTCTTATGGTCACTTATGATCACACATGATGTCCTGAGTCATCACACACTTAATCGAGTCACAAATCGTAGGTGAATTGCTTAAAAGTGATACGTACGGCAAAACCGACCAAAATTGCATGTTTTGACCTAATTTGTGTATACATTAGTGATACGTGGCATATTTTTTTATCATTTTGAGTGGATTTAAGGTGATGAACATGATGGGACCATTATTTGGGGGATTTGGGAGAAAACGGGACTTGAAAACACCTAAAAACGAAGAACCGAGCACCCGAAACAGCAAATTAGCAAGTTGGTTGTCCGGGGAGGCTCCAGGCGTATCGCCTGGAGCTCCTATGGGTAGTAGGCGATACGCCTAGTGCCTGTGTTCCAGCAAAACCCTAGTTAATTCCCTATATAAGCATCATTAGCCACCATGCTCTCCACTTTCAGCCCCCATCAGCTCCTAAACGTCCCAAAACCCCTGGAAATCCTCTAAACAAGCCCTAATACCATATTTGAAGATTGAAGCATGAAGATTGAAGCTTGGATCCTCCCTCTCCACCCCTTTTCTTCATCTTTTCGGTTTACCGGTAAGCGTTGATCCTCAACCCGATTAATCAAGATCTGACCTTTATGACTTCCCAAGGGTAGATCTATGTTCTAAATCATCCCTTCATCTAGATCTATTATTTTTTCTTGGTCCAGTATTGCAACTTTATTATGTTTTTGGCCTAGATCTATGATTATGCATGTTCTTAGGGTATAGATCTAGGGTTCTATGCATCAAGACTCGGATTTTATGTTGGTAATTGACTAGATCTGATCTTGCATGCTATTATGTACTAAAATCTATGTCATATGTCATCAAGGTTGCACATTTATGTTAGATCTAAGATAGATCTATGTACTACATGTGATTTTGGGCTAGATCTAGGGATTTCCTCATCAAGACTCCATTTTTATGTTTCAAATGAACTTGATTTACCTCATGAATGATGTTTAGGACCAGATCTATGTGATATTTTCGTCAAAGTTGGGTTTTTACATGGTAAAATAACTAGATCTCAACATGTGTGTCATCTAGGGTTAGAAATGTGTGTCATAAATCTCAAGATGACATTTTTACTACCTAAGATGTTTAGATCTATGATTTTCTTGGCATGTGAAGTTAGATCTGTATGTAAGGCCATTAAATCATGAACTTTTATGTGTTTAAATGATAGATCTACCCATGAATGCTTAATAAGATTTGTTTTGTAACCGAAAGTTGGTTTGCTAGATCATGCTAGACTTGGCTAGGTTCATGCTAGATTTAAGTAGATCTATAAATTCTATAATGAATTATGTCAAATCTGGTCTTGTATGATAAACTTGTCAATTACCTTGAATTGGTACCATGAAAATTGATTTTGTTGACTTTTGTTCACCTAGTTTGACTCCCATGATAGTTTGCTAGATTAGGACCATTCAACCTTACTTAGGGCATGGAATTGAACCCAAACTAAGCCCGTACGATATCACTTGAGTAAAACACCAATGAGTCGTGTCTTAGTTGTGTCATGTCGTGTCGGTTTAAGTCACGGATATCACTTTACTTATTTATCTATTTATTTTTGGCTCGATCTCGGTCAATCGTCAAGGTGATCTCCGGACGTGATTTTCACGCATCGCTATCGCTTATCTTTCTTCTCGTTTCACCCGTGAGGTGAGTATTCATAGCCCCTTTTTACTTTATTGTTTTGGGGTGCAACATGTGATGTATCAAACTCTTACTCGATAAATCTTTACTCAAACTCTATGCGATTATGTGCTCATATTGTATGATCTTATGTGTTAGACTTGTGTGTTATATGTGGATTGTGCTCATACTCATACTCATACTCTACGCGTAGTTATTAACACTAAAAATGTCGGGGTTACGGTGATAGATCTATTGGCTTGACAAGCCCACTTGGCCTGCCTTGGCTTGGGTGCCTTGTGATTGGAAACCTTAATGTCAGGGTTTGATTACGATCTTATTTGATATAAACATTACTCGTTTATCGCATGTGGACTTACATTACTCACAAATCGCACTGATTTTAATCATACACTATTGATAAACCTATGCTTACTCACCAACTCTTGTAGTTGACCTTTATGTTAAACATGTTTCAGGTGCTGCGTTTGATTCTATCTCTTCCGCTATCATAGGGTTGCATGGGACTTAGACGACCTTAATAAATAAACATTGGACTTTATGATTATCTGTTTGGATGTTATGTTTTGAATTGTAACTTTGAATCATGACTTGCTTATACTTTATGCTATGTTTATGGAAATGGGTTTAATTAAGAATATCGCAACTCGAATTATTGTTGTGTGCATCTGGATAATCTTCGCGCCCCGACATATTCCGTCGTCGGTTGGGGTGTGACAATCCCTTGCTTGGAAGAAGGTATAAATCTAAACACCCTATGGTTGTTTTAGTTTTGATAGCATGCATACATATTTGGATCCTTGGTTCTTGGGTCTTATAATCAAGTGTTAAAATCGGTTTTAACATCAACTAATCAAAATATACATCAAATAATCAAACTATGGTTTTGATTTTCCGCTGCGTTTTACATTTTAAGGAGTTAAAATGGCTTTGATAAAGTTCTTAAAACCCAACAGTTTGGACATCCGGTGCACAACCTCATTTAATGTTTTGCATCTCTTGAGTGTAAACACTACTGCTGCAAATTCCTTTTCCACTAGGCCTAATCGGTAATGATTGTACCTAGGGGTGTTCAAAAATATCCGAATCCGAATCCGAATCTAAAATATCCGAAATATCCGAAGTGAAAATATCCGAAAATTCGGATATCCGAATTTTCGGATTCGGATTCGGATATTGATTTTGAACATTTTTGGATATTCGGATATCCGAACAATATCCGAAATATATATTTTTTAAAATATTAAATTATATATATTATTTAGTTTAACATACTTTAACTTAATAAACCATAAATCTAAAGTTCTAAACTCCGATGTTCACTCTCTTTGCCTCTTTGGAACCCGTCGTCCTCCAAATCTCTACCCTCACTAGCTCATTGTCTTACACCGCCGATTTGTAGTTTGCCATCGAGCTTGTTGCATACGGATTCGAGCTTTAAAATCGAGACATTTTCTATTTTTTGTTGGTGTTTGACTATTTAATGTACTTGTATTAGACTATTTGCTCATTTGGATGTTAATCACTAGTAATTTTAGAGATTGAATGTATTCTTTTTTTTACTTTTTTTTTTGTTTTGAAAATTCGGATATCCAATTCACTATCCGAATCCGTATCCGAAATTTCGGATATCCGAAAAATCGGATATCCGAAATTTCGGATACGGATTTGGATAGTGAAAATCAACTATCCGAAATTTCGGATATCCGAATTTTCGGATATCCGGTTTTGAACACCCCTAATTGTACCGACGAGTAAGTTAATTTGTCCACTACTTCCTTTCATGTCTGCTACTGGTTAGGATTCCAAAAGGACTTGACATCTTCTTAGTCAACCTAATGGCGTTACGATCCTTGGAAAGTCTTGGCGACTTCCGACGTATTACTGCTTTTGTTTCGAATGAATCTACTAGGGTAATTCTCACGTTTGATCATATGAACTTCCTTTTCGCCAATCTACACACTCAGAATCGTACATATAGCATCCTTCTGATCTATAGCATTTTCTTCTAATGCCTCGTGCATTCTTCTCCACTCCTTGAGAACTTTAGAATGTCATTGATCAGCATGCTTAGCCATGAGATTTCTGGGTTGTAGGGGCGTTTGTCTTTCCAGTTATCACTACTAATAGCTCGTAATTATCGTTTTGCTTCCGAAAAGCCATCCTCTTTATAGTCTCGCTTTTTATCCTTTAGTTGGCGCTAATCTGACCTTAGATCATCCTTGGGGAATCGTCTTGCTCCTTGTAGCTAGTTGGATGATTTGTTGATCCTTGGCAAAGGATATCTGCTTCTCACCGACAACTTCTTTATCTTCTTGCAGTCTACGCATATCCTTGGCTTCCGTCCTTCTTTTTGAAAATGCTGGAGTATCCTAAGGCGAGGTACTTAACCTAAAGAAATTTCCTTGCTTCAAAGGGAGATAATTGGGATGGTTCTTTTACTTCTGGTGTTGTTTCTGGCGTCGAGTTGATTTTGAAACTCCATTACTTCATCAGATGAGCTGCTCCTTGGATTCTCTGAATAATTTGTTCGGAAATTGAGTCACTGGTACGTTCCTCAGCTTCTTGGTTTCACTTCCGAGTCAATGGAATACGTTGAGTATGACTTACCTCTTGACCCATGAATTCCCATGTCTTAATTACATAAGTAATATTTACTGCTGAGCCATCACGATCTTTGCATACGAAGTTGAGCCTTCCTTCGGTTACAGATGATTTGCGCGTAGCATCCCGTGAGTTAGTTCATTCTCATCTCAACGTTTTCAAAATTACCTAAGGTTATTGTGAATAACCTAACAGGTAATTTACGCAATCCCTAAGGCCATTTCAGTCTAAAAGGGTCTCCTTGTTCTAAACGTAAGCAAACACATATTACCTACGAAACATAATATTGGAGTCTTAATAAGACATACGTGGGCACGTTATCGATGTACGCATACCTGAAACTACATTGGTTGTAACCTCAGGTTCTGTGATACTAAGAGTCATGACTCCATTCTCTAGAGCTTCGAATGCTCCATCGGCTTCGGTGTTTTTATAACACGTGTGACAATTGGGCTTGTTCACATCTCTTTTCATCTTCAGCAGTTCCTGAGCTTTCATCCTCCTAGGACAGTCCGCTCTGTTGTGTCCTAAATTCCTGTATTCGAAACATTTCTTCAGCTCCGCACACATGTAGAAGAAGTGATCGTCCTGGCCATAATCGTAACAATGGTTTGATCTCCACATGAAATCCTTATGATGACGTTTCTTTGTGGTTAATACAAAAGCCTTTGTATTTACTCCTTGTGTTTCTCGTTTAATAGAGATTTTGATACGATTGAGTAGACGATCTACCGTTCACGCACTTTTACTTAATGTCCATACTTTTCCTTTCATTCCTTACCGGTAATTCTAAAAAAACGGTCCTTTAAACTGCCTTTCTCTAGACATTCTTACAAGTTACTGACCACGTATCTTACTATCAGTCGACCTACCCTGCACTCGGCCACACAACAGTTAAAACCTATAAAATGTTCATTTGGGTAATACCAAATTGCACTAGCTAATTGCAATCAGGAATTCTCTGTACCTATGTTCCTTGTGCAACCTCTTTTCTATGGGCATAACTATCTTGATTGGCATTAACATTCCCTATCTTACCTTACTTTTTCTACCCAGAGTCCTAGTTTAAGTCTAGATATCGTGCTAGTATCTAAATCTCTAACTAAGGCTCTAATACCAACTTGTGACGCCCACTCCCAGACTTGTCACCAGGAGGGGTTACGCATCGGATTTACTCATGAACACATGGTACAACAGAGATAACTAAGCAGCGGAAATTAAAAACTTTTCATTTATATATATGCCAAGTACAACAGTAAGGAAGATAACAACATTTTATAACAATTATATCTTATCTATGTCTATGCCAGTCTACTACCGAGTCTTTCCTGATAGCTTGCCCACCTATTATGCCCTCACCAGAACCCTTTCCTTGCTACCTTAAACATCGTCATCACCTGACATACATATGTTTTTAAAGGTCAGCTTACGCTGGTGAGTTCTACGTTTCTAAAAAAGTGTTACCTTTGCCTCGAAAGTTTATTCCAACGCTTGGGCCTAACAGCCCCCTTTTATCAAAGATTTATCAACTATAAAACATAACAGAACTATACTGTAACTTTAAAACCATTATCCTTAAAACATTTATCAGGTATAAGCATTATACCAAAATATAACCATTAAACATTTATCGGGTATAAGAAATAACAGGGTTATACCAAAACATTTATCCAGTTAATCATTTAACCATTTAACCATTTAACAATGTATCCATCTAACCATTTAACCAGTTAACCGTTTAACTGTTTAACCATTAAACCATTTAACAGGTATAAGACATAACAGTATTATACCACAATATAACCTCTTAAATCATAGTAAAAACCATTCAGTACTCAAGTACTTTGGGTCTCCTAGACCCTCTCTTGTGCAAATAATCATTAGGTATAAAACATAAAGGAGTTATACGAAATATTATAAGCAGTCATTTATTTACTAAGCATTTTCTATTGGAACCATGTTAGTTCCTCAGGAAACCGTCGCCACCCGAATACCATTTCAAGATTAGAGCAGCCGTCTCTACCCTGGAGAACCGTCATTCCCCGCTTTTAGTTGTACAACCACGATTTCCCTTTTCACTAGACAATATCTGCTTAGATTAAAACTTTTTCAACCTTTTTAACCTTTTCAACCTTTTAAACCTTTTCAACCTTTTAAACCTTTCAAAAGTCCATTTAAATAACCTTTGTAATTAGACTCATAACATTTTCAACACCAATCCATCACCGGTATATGGAATAAGCATTTTATTAAAATAATGTTATCGGTCTAGTTAAACTTCAGTGAAACCTATACTGGACTGAATCTATAACATTTCCTATAGTATTACAGGTGTTTATATATATATATATATAGGAAGTACCGCAGCGTATCCACCATACCTTAAATACAAACGGATATGATATAGAATCATCCCAGTATAGATTACATCTTACAATCACAACAAGGCCAATAAGATTATATTTACCCGACACTTATTTATATACGCAAGCTTAGAACAAACCTTTACATTTTCCATTTCTCAAAACTTTATTTAAAAGTTTCATTCTTTATATTACCCGTTTATTATAACCTTCCGAAAACAGTTTATAACTAGTAATCATCATTTATAACAGTTATAGGCCTTAAAACATTTCACATATGTGTATCGGCACAAAATATGTAAAAGGCATTTTAACACATTTCCTTAACATTTCCCATGTATATCATTCCTAAGGTAATTTAGCAATTTAACAGTTTAGGATATTTCATCCGTAAATACTATCACAACCCTTTCACGTGTATTTCAAATCAACCGCCATTTAGCAGTTTAATACTATAAACATTTCATCAATAATCATTTTCATAACATTTCAAGTATATGTCATTCAAAAACCTTTTAACAGTTCTAACACTTAAAATAGGCAATATTTCAGTTACAAATAATCTGAATATATTTTGATAATATTTGTATGTATATCAACCCGAAAACATTTAAAACATTTAAGAGTGGGCTCATAGAACTCACCTTATTCTCTTAAGCAGTTAATTCAGGCAAAACCTCCGCTATGCCTTCCAATTAAACCTAATCGCGTATTGTATGGCGTTAACGGAAGGTTTAATATAATAAACACTTCCTATGTTTACTTTAACATCTTATTATCTTAATAATATTCGATTATTAAGTTTATTCCTTTTTAAAGGTCAAAATGACCAAAATGCCCTTTAGGCAGTTATCCTTTTCTTTTAACGATAATACGAAGACGCGCATTCCTATAAGTAAACGCTCACTCCGGGATCGCCCATTGAAGTATTCCAGGTCCCATTTGGGATTTATACAACACCCCCGCTTTGTCAGAAACCCCGGTGTACAGGCGCTTACCCTTCCGATACGCACGAACTTCTAAATATGCGATTAACTCGGTATCTTTAATATTTTATTATTATCCATTTTAACTTCATATATACTTATTATATATGTAAACATGGTATTATACCAAAAATCAAGTCCCCATACCCTTCGGATATTTTATACTAAATAATCTTATTTCAAAACCCTAATTTCCCGTTTTTCTCATTTCTTTATCAAAACTCATTTTTATTTGAAACTAACATATGGTATTATCCATTATAACATTTTATAATATACTTTAAAATATCAAAGCTTAATTAAATACCGTTTACTCGATTTGGGCAGAACAACGTTACAAAAACCATAATTTTGACTCGTTAACAACACCTTTTCCAATTGTGAAATAAACTTAGGACTTTCTTAAAACACATTATTATAGGATTACCTACAAAAATTCAGACCCTGATTCCAACCCAATTACCCGATTTTAGCAAAACAAGCTCAAGAACCCTAATTTTTACATAATTTTAGAAATCATACTTAAACATAAAATTAACAAAAACTAAGATAGTTTACTGTTCAGCATACCTAATGAAGCATGACTGCAGAATTTGAGCCTCTAACTCCAAATGAATTGTGTGAATTTAGCAGAAGAAGGTCTCGGTTCATAAGAGGGTTTTCAAGTGGAATTTTCGTGAATTGGTAAAGAATTTTGATGAATTGGATCCGCTATTTACAGCTATTAGAGGCGCAGGAGGTTGGAGCAAGTGTTTATGGTGACTAATCAAGAAAAACGACGCGTTTTGGCCACAGCAATTCGGATCAAACGTGAAGAACAAGATCAAAACGTGGCTGAACTAGTGACCTATATTTTTTTCTGCATGCAGTCGTCCCTCGCATATCGCGTAGGACTATGGGGACTCCTGCGCGATACGCCTAGCACCTTATTTCCGGCCATATTTGGCTTTTTGTCATTTTTAGTCCCTTAACTCTATTTAATTGCACTTTTAGCCCCTGAACTTTTACCCTTTTATTATTTTATGTACCAAAATATTATGGGACATATTTCTAATATTTTTAGGCTCGGATACATTCGATAATGTTTATATACATACTATATTTATATATATTTTTACATATATTCCATAACTTACGTTTTAGCCCTTCTACTTTCATATACTTATCATTTCATGTTCCAACTCATCTTAGAATATATTTCTAATACTTTCTAACCCTCGGAACAGGTATAATAAATATAAATACGTTTAATTCTCGTATACATTACGTATTTATTTATTTTTAACAATTCGTTACGTAAGGATACGTTCTTATTTAGTTTTCTCATGTTTAACTATTCTAACACATATTCCCACGTATATATTCACCAATGAATATTTCACATGCATTTAGTTATTAGTATATATATGTATATATATACATAACGCAATCGCGTAAATGTATTTTCCTCCGGTTATCATTTATTTCTATCATATTAACTTCTAAACACGTATTTCATTTTGATATCATATATATCAATAACCATGGTTGTAAAACACGTATTATTTCATTTCATCAATCAACACGTGTATTATTCATATAACCCTACCTTTTATCAATTCATTACCCGTTAACTGGTAAACATGCATTTTTCATACGTTTATCATGTTTAGTTATCTAACACACATATCATATGTATCTATAACATAAACACGTATAGCATTTGCAAATCGTTACCTTTTACCCATTTTACCAACCCATAAACCATATCAATATACGTTTTAGCTACTTAACACATATAGCACACGTATATAACTTGGGTCATAAATATTTGGGGAGTTACAATGATATTTCTAACTTATGACTACGAGTGTATGAAATTTTTGCATGTATTGCGTTTGAAGTATTTTGGTGGGACAATATTTGTTTTTACACATGTAACTACTATTTTTTTATTATTATATGTATCTTTTGTTATATACTTTATTTGTTTATGCTTACTTATGCTCCCCATAAGACATACGATTTACAAACCTAGTAAATAATATGAGAAAGCAAATATGAACCATATGTATCAAAAAATCAAACTATTAAGTGTCCGCTAAATAAAAAAATATTATTAAGAAAAATAAAAAGTCAACATATTTTTTCTAAGAAAAATATTACATATAATATAATAGTGAAAAATGCATATAATAAAGAAATAAAAAGTGGCATGATTGTTTATAAGCCTTTACATATTTCTGTATATGCATTTCAACTACTTAAAACATATGAAGTCTAAGAAATTTTACCATTCTCTTAAGTCACATATGACTTGTTCATTTTCCATAAAAACAGCTCCAAAGGAATATGAAACTTTAAATTTTGCAAATAAATCCAATAATAGTCGTATACAAATTTTAGGGCATTTACATATATACCATTATTAAGTGATTTTATTACATATATATTCAAACCTAAACTTTAATTATATATATCCCCTTCTTAAACCATATATATTACATGTATACTCATTTCAATAAAAAAAAACGCTTATTAAATTACTATTATACCCTAATAGTATTTATATATTTCCTTCTAATATCATTAATTACATATTTATTTAAAAAATTAAAAGTAATAATTTATGAAATAATATACAGAAAGGAATCCCTTATATGAATAGGTGAAACACAGTTAATGAAAGAAATATTGGGAACTAAGGGTGAGAAAAAACCGCAAAAACCAAACCGAAAAAAACCGAACCGAAGTAAAAACCGAAAAAACGAAACCGAAAAAAACCGAACCGAAACTTATGGTTAGGTTTCAATTTTAGATTAAGAAAAAAAAACCGAACCGAACCGAATGAATACTTTATAAAAGTTTTTAAGTTTATATAGATATGTAACTATGTTTTAATTAACTTAATTGCAGTTATTTACAATTCTTGTATAACTCAGTTGATACTTACATTTGCAAACCACCAAGATTCCTCAAGTTAAAGTGCCCTCTCAATCTGTTATTTCATTTTCAAGCAACAACTCCTCTTCTTTCCTCTTCTTACTATCGAAGACGATGAAGATTGGGGTCAAGACTTTTAGTGTTTAAAACTTTTAAATTTAAAACAAAATTTTTATCTTGTATGTTACACGTGTTTTTTTTTAATAATTTGATGGTTATAACGATAGTTATTTATTACTATTGATAATTTATCTTCTAAGACTAGACATTTAAAGTTTAAAACTATTTTAACCACATCTAAAAAAAACCGAATCCGAACCGAACCGAAACCGGAAAAATACCAAAACCGAAAGGTTTTTTTTCTAGGAACCGAACCATTCGGTTTTCGATTCGGTTTGAGCCAAAAACCAAACCGAACCGAACAATGCTCACCCCTATTGGGAACAATCGGAAACAACCACAAAACCGAAACTAAAACTTGTCCGGGAATCGGAACGGATTTTCTTCTTGATCGGAATTCCTATAAAAACTCTTTACTCTATTAATTATTTTTGTGTTCTAAATACAATGACTAGAACTCATTTAAATAAGCAGACATTCACCGACTTTGACCTTCAATTTACACCGGCCGATTTGAACAATTAGACTCCAATACTAATCCTAATTTACGGTAAACATAAACACTTAATATTAAACTAAATAATAATTAAATATTATATCAGGATTAATTCTATCAAGAAACCCCTTATATCTGTGCGGAAAAAGCGACAGGGGAGAAAGGGTTGTCAAATGACATGATGGCTCGGAAACAGCGTGTGGTTCGGAAGTGATGATGATGGCGGAGAAAGGGTTTTGTTGGTTGGTGAGGGAGGCGATGAGCGGTTGATCGATGAATGGAAGCACTGATGGTAATCCAAATTCATTTTTGTGAGGGAATATTAAAAAAAAATTATAAATTAGAAGGCTAGATAAGTAATTTTATTGGTATGAGGGGATATATGTAATTAAAGTTTATGGTTTGGTATATATGTAACGAGGTTAGTAACCCGTGTATTACACGGGCTGAATATAGATTTATAATCTTCTATACTACTATTAAACACAAGTTTTTAAAGTACAAATGTCATTTTTTAAAGTGTGCCACATAGATAAATCCTATGTGTCAATTTGTGAGTTTTTAAATTAAATAATTCAATAGAAAATTAATTTCTTTTCACATAAAAACTATCTATATATATTTTTATTTTTAAAATAACACAACTTTAATTCATCATATCTGTTTTATTTCTCAACAAAAATTCGATCCGTAAATTGTTTTGGATTCGTGACAAAAAACCCAACAAAACTAGATCCATGTTGCTTAGGTTTTAATCAACGAATGATGGTGAACAAATCAAAAAACAAAGTCACAGCCTCGGGTATTTACCCGGGGTACTGACTAGTATTAGATAAATACAAAGAATAAGATAATGATCAAGAAATTTGAAAACTAAGATTGATATAAAAATTTTAAAATATATTAAATAATAATTTAATACATTTAAGAAAAACTTATTATGTTTGACAAGTTGTTAATTATTTTTCATAAAATACTAAAATTATTGAGTAAATTAATTAAATCTACATTAATTTTATCAAAATTTTATGATAAACATTTACTTTTGACAAAATTGGTAATTAACTTTAATTGATGATTTGCTAAATTGGTAATTTAATATGAGCTTGACATGTTACGACTGTGATGTGGACCCTTTATAAATGAGACATGTGGCACAAGTTTTATTGCTTTATTAGGATTAAGATAAGATAAGATAAAATATATTAGGAAAGAGATATATGTAAAAGCCCCACAAATTTAAATCATAAATGCTCAACTTTTATCACCAAATTAGATATCGGATGGGAATAAGTGAAACAAATATAAACCAATATTACACCCATTAGCTTAGCCTAATGGCAAATGTTATGACCTCTTATCAAGAGCTAGTAGTGAGTTTCCTCCTGATGGAGATTGAAGATGATCAGGTGGGTAGTGTAATATCTCTAAATTTACTGTTCAAAATTTTTTTAAACAATATTCAAAGTTAATCCTTTATTATTAAATGTTATTTTGCACATTTTAATCATAAATCTACGACTTTTGCCACCAAATTAGATATTCCTAGAGAATATATGAATTAGGCTATGTGTAGTTATAATGCCCCACCATGGGACATTATGTGACATGTGGCAGTGACGTGGCAAAGGGGGATTATGGGGGATGGGTGTGTAGTCAAGAAGGGGGTTATGTGACATTGAGCATTATGGTTGGCTAGTTTGAACTTCTTGAACAAGTTGGGGCGTGATGGGCATGGCGCTGGCGAACGAAATTGAGCAACATAGCGCCCCGGGGGGTGCCCAGGGGCGCTATGAGGGGCGCTATGGTGAAGGGTTGGGTGTTATCACGCCCGATTACACATAGCCTTAAACATCAAACAATCAAAGAGCATTCTTATTATTAAAGGCTGCAAAATCAATTACTCTATGATAGGTAGCTTATTAAGAGCCGTAGAGTATGATATTACTATATTAGACTCTAAAACCATCTAAACTTAAACTGGAAAAAGTTTGGAATATCTCCTTTAAACTACAACTGAAGTGACTAAATATCCAGTATGGTAAAGAAGTACATTAGGCCGAACGGAGTGGGCGGCGTGGGCGTCGCGGCGCCGAAATCTTCAGCGGCAAACACCGCCGCCGGTCGATCGGCATCGGCAAAAAATGCTTCGGAAATCTACTTCTTGCCGAACGGCATTCTCTCTTCCCCATAATTATCTAGCCGTTGAACGGCTATTAGATTAAAAAAAAATTCTTTTATTTTTTTCAATATATATATATATATACATACATTATCACTAATTCTACTCACTCTCACATTTCTCTCATCTATCATTCTCTCACATTTCTCTCATTTATCCTCCCACATATTATTCAAAATGGATCGGTTTCCATTCAACATACCCAACCTCCCAACCAGTTCTGAAGAATCATCGGACTCTAACGATGAAGATACTAATTTCCTCGAATTAGTTGTAGCGGCCCACGAGCAACAAATACATCGGCCGCCACAACAAAGACAATATGTTTACCGACAACGTATCGAAGCTAGAGACCGACTTATGAGACACTACTTCGATGAGGATTCGGTCTACAACGAGGAGGTGTTTAACGATAGGTTTCGGATGTCGAAACGATTATTTTTAAAGATAGTTGCCGACGTCCAAGAGCACAACAATTACTTCGCAGAGGGGATGGACGCCCGAGGAAAAGAAAGCTTCACGGCTATACACAAATGCACATCCGTCATTCGCCAACTCGCATCAGGTAACGTTCCTGATGAATACGATGAATACCTAGCTATGGCCGAGAGAACCTCACGTGAAACACTTGATCATTTTGTTACATCTGTTTGTCTATTATATAAAGATGAGTTTTTACGTGCCCCAACTAGCCACGATATTGCACTTTTATATCAGGCACACGGATCGTATCATGGTTTGCCCGGCATGTTAGGCAGTATTGACTGCACGCACTGGGACTGGAGAAATTGCCCAAAACAATATCGAGGGCAGTTTCATCGGGGTGACCACAAGTACCCAACCATCATGCTTGAAGCCATAGCATCACAGGATCGTTGGTGTTGGCACGCGTTCTTTGGTGTTGCAGGTTCAAACAATGATATCAATGTTTTGAACCAATCACCATTGTTTACTAATGAGATGCACGGGATTGCTCCAAGGTGTCCATTTGTTGTTAACGGTCGTCAATACAAGAGGGGATACTACCTTGCAGACGGTATCTACCCAACTTGGTCCACCTTTGTGAAGGCATATAATCATCCGGTTGATCTAATTGACAAAAGATTCAACAAGCTTCAAAAGGCGGCAAGACAGGACATCGAACGCTTTTTTGGTACCTTGAAAGGTAAGTGGAGGATACTCCTACGGGGTGCCCGAGAAATGACAAGAGAGAAAGTTGCAAGAATCATATATGCGGTAATTATTTTAAACAACATGATTCTAAAGGATGAAGGGAAAGCGATATCACCAGTGCATATCAGAGACCCTCCCGTTAATGTGAACGTTGATCCGAATATCATTTCGGAGTTACGAGATGCGGAGACACACTTCCAACTTCGACATGATATCAAGATGCACATTGAAGAGAACGTCGAGGTTGTTTTAACGGAGGCGGAAGTTGAGGAGTAGGTTTTTTTTTTATTGTATTGTATTGTCTTTTTATTTTAATTAATGTAATGTCTTTTTTTATTTTAATGTAATGTCTTTTTTTAATAAATGTAGTGTTTTTATAAAATAAATATAGTGTTTTAAAATTAATTACAATATAAAAATAACTCAAAACATTAAAATATATTAACCTACAATTCTTCATAATCCTAACCACTCCCTCTCAAAATCCTTCAAAATTCTTCAAAATTCTTTCTTTTTCTCTTTCCTGCGTGGCACTCTCCTATTGGCTACAACCCATTCTTCAAAATCCTAAAAATTCTACCACTCCCCCCTCCCTTAGAATCCACTACATGAATATAGTATTGGTATAGTTTTTTTTTTATAGTGGATTGGTTGTGTTGTATTTTGATATGGTGTATTTGTTTTTAAATACCGCATAGAACTAAACATAAGAAAAAAATACATTTCATTCACTAAAGGAAACAAAACTTTCATTTAATCAATCTCTATAAAATACTCGATATACGTTACTCGAAAACTACATGTGAACTCTATGTTGTTATGTGTATTTTTGTACGTGAACTTGTGTGGTTATTTGTTGATATGTTGTGTTCGATCTCGTTTGACATTAACTGTAAAAAAGCCGCGGTTTTGATGATCTATCGGTGTGACAACCTAGCTGACTTGACCAGTATTTGGTGTGGGGTGATTGGTAACCTTATTGTCAGGGTTGGTTCATACACTCTTGTTTGCTCTATCTCATATCAGGTTTATCGTACTCGATTGCACTTAACTCATGAATCACATGCTTTTAATATATTGTACAGTAAACTAAACATATGTTTACTCACCAGCTATTCGTAGTTGACCTTTATGTTATACATGTTACAGGTTTTGCCGTTTGATGATATTGTTGATAACACCTTAGGATGCATGTAGACATAGTTGTGACCTAAACTTAATGAAAATAATTGTTATCATCAATGTATTTTAATTTATTTGGAATATTGTATAACATCTTGAGTTATTTTGAAATGGGTTGATTAAGAAAATCGCAACATTAAATAGTGTTGTGTACATCTGGATAATCATCACGCTCTGACATATTCCGCCGTCGGTTAGGGTGTGACAGAGACTATGGAGGTCATCGATGGTGTTCGAAACAATCTGTCTTGGTTGGTTAGCGTGAAGATCAAACCAGGTATCATAACACGTTAAAACACATAAATTCGTGTAACACGTTTGCATTCAATTCATAACACGTATCGATTTTTTATTAATCACTAATGTTTCGAGACTCAATTTTATGTGTGATGTTTCGTGTTGTGATTTAAGGATACTAGACTCATCTAATACTCTAATTGAGAAGCTACACCATACAAGTAATTTCCCGATTTATAAATTTAAGTTGTGGATCTCACCTAACGAGTTAGACACAGAGACCACATAAGAACCACACATATTGGAAAATTCATAAAAAAAACTCACAGCTAATTGAAAAATAAAGATGTACATATGATGTCCTACTTGATCTCAATTTCAAAGCCCGCCTCTTCGCCGGTCCCAACACCCTTCGACGGCCAGTGGCAATCCAGAATCTTCTGTTGATGAGCCAATAGAATCGTGCAAGTTAGACTATGTGGCGATTAGGGCTGGAAATTTTGACACGGACACGAAAACACGACACGAAACACGACAATGTTAACAGGTTTCGTGTTTGGGCTTAACAAGTTTCGTGTCGT